>CM074443.1:6502500-7140715 GCA_037101425.1 Elopichthys bambusa
CGCAAACCTGTCGTTCAACCACGTTGGTGAATGACGTCACGCAGGTGGTGAGAAATAACTTCTTTAAATGAATCCGTTTGAAATCGAATTAATGCTAGATTTTTTTAGTTTAAGACTAATTCTTATTTTCCTCAGTTATTTTGCTTTATTTCCAGATTAAATCAAATGCTTGTTCTTATGTACTAGAGCATGTACGCACATGCACACTCTTCAAAAACGGTGCTTTAAATCTTGACAAACTAAAATATATAAATGACATTTGTATATATTCGAAATAAAAGATATACATTGTACTTAATGTCAGCTTGTTTATTTTGCTCAAGATAACGATTTATCAAGTCCACATGTCATAAAAACAAGAAACTATGCTTCTAACCACAGCTCGAGAGCTGTCATTCCAACCACACAAGTTTGCGATGCAGTTTGCGAATGCTCGTTTAAACTATGGTTTCGGAAAACACCAAATCGTTGAACTATGTAAGTAGCGATGGACCTTGCGATGTTAGTTGGCTAACGATGCTTTTGGGAAACGCACCCCAGGCTGGCAGTTGTGCATAGTTGCATTTCAGCCACTCCTAACCAAAGCCCAAAGAGAAACATTTACATATTTCTTGAATGTGTGAAAGCTCTAAGATTGAATTAACAAAGGAATGGAACTAACAAAGTAAGTTGTTTTTGTATGTAATGGCTATATTATTGAACAGTATATATATTGAACAGGGACTTGTATTCTTTTATTCCAGCAACAATAATCCAAACTAAATTCTCTGAGTGCTTGCTGGCATGTACAGCAGCCAGATAATGGCTGTTTGGCCGAAGTGCTTACCTGCAATTTCTCTGCCAATGTAATATGATTATCCAAGCATGACTTTACAAGGACTGTATTTTCCATGAGGGTTCACAGGTCAAGAAAGCCCAGCTCATGAACTGATATTATCTCCATCCTCCACAGAGAGGTGTCCACTAGGCATATATAGCATTTTCATCATCGTTTTTCTTTATGTGCAAACATTGGCCGGTGGAAGGTTATCGTGTTTTAACCGAAGAGGACTGTGTGGCCGAGCATCTGGAGTTTTTATTAGAGCCCATATCAAAAGCGATCACATTTGTTCGATCACAGTCTGAGCAGATATGTTTCTGGAAGTGTCAGCCCAGAGTGCATTAGCTCATAATGAACAAGGGACTTGTCTTAATTTCAAACATTACTTAACAAAGGCCTGTGTTGATCCTCAACATAAGTAACAAGGAATACCCTCCTACCCTCTTAGTGTTTTTGACAGGGTTTTATTATTATTATTATTTTTTTTTTATTTTTTTTTTTTATCATGGCCATTAGACAGCTAGCTTTCAATAAGCTACTCCATCTTCATTAATTGAATCAGTTTTTCATTGAAAAAAACTGACAAGACCTTGTAAAACAACAAGTTAAAGGTGACCATCATAAGACCACAGAATAGTCTCCTTACTCTTAAGTACTGCTCCTTTAAACTTCTTCAAATTCTTGTCAGATTTTAGCTAGGTGACTGTTAAAGTAAACAAACCCTAGTACGCTAAAATAAGGAGAATGGGTCCATGTACTTTTGCATCCATTATTTTTTTCTTTTTTTAAACCAGAAATGAAATATAGAAGATGCGTTCTCTTCTTTTTTTTATTGTAACACTGACAATAGAATTAGCAGATACGAACTAATTTTCCTTATACAAGATTTATCATTTATTATTTTATCAAAAATAATATAAATTATATACAACTATATAGTGTGTGTGTAAAAAAATGCTAAATTTAATTTCTGGTGTTTTTGCGTCAATACACAGATGCTAAAAGCACCATCTAGCACCTTTTCCTTCCTCTATAGAATGCCTAAAAAAGTTTAAATTGATTCATTTTCATTCTAATTTGTTAAATTATTATTATTATTATTATCATCATTATTATTTACATTTGTATTTTAACCTAAACATTACCATTTCTAAACCTTAGCCTCTTGTTTAGCACTCAAACGCATTATCGAGTTCCCGCTTGTGGTCTCGATCCAGTCCCTTTGCTTTCCCCTGTGTTTTATAAAAATTAATATAAATTACTGTGTGAGGTGCTAGGTTTAGTTGTTTTATATTGTTTTATATCAATAAATGGTTTAGGTTAAGATTCGCTTTATAGGCTTTAGCCTATGCTGTTCAAATTGAAAATACCCCAACATATGTCCTGATGACAAAATTATACCCCAATACATAATTTTCATGAAGACAAAATTCCCATGCCCTTTGCCTCAGTGAAGGTTTGACATGAAATTTCTCAATTCTCATCTGAAAGCAATGTGATACAGCAGACTTGCTGGGATATTCTAAAAAGCTTTACGTGGCTTAATGTACTAAAACAACAACCAGGGAAATCCAAGACAAAGTCATATTTGAATAGGGGAATCCTGAAATCTCACATTCTGCTTGGTGAACTCCCAATTAAATTACATATTTCAAATCTGACATAAACAGTCCCATAAATGTTGTTTCTAATGCTAAAATAGCATTAAAAAAAAACTTATTTTTTTAGACTAGACGAGCCAATGCGCATGTGCAGTCCTTTGCGTGAGTCTCAGGTTTCTATGGTAACCGGAGCCTCTAACTGCAGCTAGTGACACAATGACTTTATCAATCAGCGATTGGCTTTTTTTTCTTTTTTTTTTTTTCTTTTTTTTTACTTATAAGGTGGGATGTATTCTGCGTTGCAGTTTCTCCCATTCATAACTAATAGGAGTGAACCGTCTTTCTATATCTATAGTCTTTGATTGTGTTCATATTCGACCTGATCTCCTTGTCTACATAGTAGGCTATGCTTTATTAATAATGTGTATACAGATTGGTCTTTTATTATCACTATCTTAATGCATTAAGTGTTTTTATAAAGATATTTTATTTTCTAGGAAAACACAACATGTAATTGTGTTCATGTTGTGGGCTCATTTGCTTGACTGTACATATGCTTTATTAATAAGGTTTGTACTGAATTCGTCTTAGTACGTTAAGCCACATTAAGCGTTTTTCACATTTAGCGCTTTAAGAAATGTCCGGGACATTCTAAAATGCTTAACATGAAAAACGCTTTACGTGGCTTAATGTAGCTACTAAGACAGTGATATTAACAGACCAAACTCAGTAAACATCATACTAATAAATTATACTATGTACAGAAACGCAGTTGAGCCCAGAATTTGAACGCAATGCGTTTAATTTCACGTTAAGCGTTTTCCTTCTATAGAAAACGCTTAATGTACTAAGACGGTGATAAAAGACCAAACTCCGTAAACATCATACTAATAAACTATATGTAGCCTACAGCAAAGCAGTGCTTAAGCACAAGATATGAACGCAAAGCGTTTAAATTACACGGTTTTCCTCCCATAGAGAACCGTTAGAGAAAATGCTTTACACCGCTTAATGACTACTAATAGATATTAAAAGATCAAATTCTGCACAAACCATTTTCTGTATAGTATGTTTTTTTTTAGGATAGTGTTTACGGAGTTTAGTCTTTTAATGTCACTGTCACTGCCACGTTAAGCATTTTATGGGAGGATAACGCTTAATGTGTAATTAAATGCGTTGCGTTCATATACTGGGCTCATCTGCTTTTCTGTACAGCATGCTTTATTAGTATGGTGTTTACTATGTTTGGTTTGTTAATAACATTCTCTTAGTAAATTAAGCCACGTTAAGCATTTTTCACGTTAAGCGTTTTAGAATGTCCAGAATGTCCTGTGTGGCTGGCTGCATTTGCCGTAACAGCATTTCTCTTGGACACGCATCAGTATCGGACCCCTCATGAGTGGGAATGGGTTGACTGTTTAACGGGAACAAGAAGGGAGCAATCTCGAGCGTGACCATGTTGGGACTGTTCTGCATTTTTAAAATCAAGTCATGTATTATCATTTAGAGACAGGGCTCTCGAAAGTGTGGGAGAAAAACATTTTACAAAAGAAAATTTGCGTGACTCTCGATGTATTAGACCGAATTGATTTTGGTGTTCTTCTGTAGCCTGACGAGTAGGCCTAACTTTAACCGTTGTTCATGTGAACTCAAAGACAGCCTGATGCTTTGTTTATTTGTGGGTGGCTGTTTGTCGTTTCACCTATCAATTCGTGTCGATAATGTATAATAGGGTAAATCCTATATAATGTTTGCATAAAGTAAGTAGTGTTATGTATCTTTGTAACTCATTGTAAGTCCTCTTTTGAGGCTACTGTGTGTATCAGCAACATCTGTTCCACTGCATCTAGGTAATGACTCCAGTTTCACTGTGTTAATGAAATATTTGTCCTTTTGGCTTTACCACCACAACTTTAAATGCTCAGACTGGCATGTTTGTCTGCCACGGATGTAAATTTGCCAGAGATGAGAAGAATGCAAGCTGCTCCCTGAAAATAATTTATTCAGAGCCAATAGCTATGGGAAATGCTATATACTATAATAATAACACTGAAACTACTGATGTGCAACTTTTGCCCAAAATTTTTCCCTGATTTAGTCTGGAAAAGTTTACGCTAGTTGCCAAAAGTCAGAGCCAGTCTGCAGATTTGAGTTGACAGATTTCACAGAAAATCATGTGGTGAATGATAGTTACAGACTCTGATTTTTTTTTAGCTTCAAAGTTTGATTGCATCCAGTCGGAAGTTATCAAACATGTTTGATATTTTGAGCCGATTTTAGAACACATACGCTGCATCCAAAATCACATACTGCCTGAGTAGGTACCACATTTGATTTATTTGATATACATATAGTATGAGTGTGGGTAGTATGAATGAAATTCAGACATACTACATCAGCCATATTGTTAATCAGATGACCCAGTGTCAGTTGCATCACATCCATTCATTAATTCCCTCCCCTGGCCTCACAGAATAATAAAGTGTCCATCAAATGGACTTCTCGCCTACTGTTTTTTTGAATATTATAGCTGCATCTCATTTCGAAGGCTGCATCCTCCGAATTTCACATTTGTCAGCCGCATACGTCGTCGAGGCGGACTCATTTAAGAAAAGTAACCATTAGATTGCAAAATAAGAAAGAAATTACAGTATTTTAACCTCACAAGGACTAACAGTAAATTTTTTTGCTATGGTTAGTTTTCTTAAATAAGTCAACCATGATGATGTGTGCAGCCTACAATTGCATAGTTTTTGCTCTTTAACCATTTATAAAATCAGCAATTGTATAGCGTTTTAAAATCTGTTCAAATTTTAAAAGTTGTGTACTGTATTCCAGCCTTTAATCAGCTAAATTTGCTGTTGAAGAGCATGTCTATGCTGGTCCACTAGACCAGCAACAAACCAGCACTAAAGAATTTAACCCAGTTTTGATCGGCTAGAAATTCAATTTGGTCTAAAGTAGGCTTTAGACTCTGATGTTGGACAGACTCTAGAGTGAAAGCCTCTTCATAAATTACTTCATGAACTTCTGCAACCAATTACAGTAGTTTGATCTTTACTGTAGTTGGATTGTACTATACAGAAGAAAGAGTTGTACAGTAATAAACCCACCTTGAAATGACCCACTGTGTTTTGTTCGGCTCTTTTGAAATAAGAGATGCGTAATTGCTCTAGTGAATATCATTTGAAAGATTATGAGCCCTAACCTTCACAGACTGTGCTATTATGAATGTAGAGAATAAAGGGGAAGGATATCACAGTGATACAATCATACTATTGGGGATTCTGAAGGACAAATCTGTGCCTTTGAACAGACATTCAATCAGAAAAGCAATGTAACTGGTGAGGTCACCAAAACTTGACTGCTCGCAAAAAAAAAAAAAAAAAAAGTGTGAGGCTTCAGATGCCCGAGATGGGCATAAACTGAAATCTTTTATCTTTGTGCTCTTTTGAAAGTCAGAAATGCAGTTCCCATAGTCAGTTTCATTAGGCCACATTTAACTTTTTAGGTTCCATGAAAGTTGCTTTCAACAGCACCAAATATACTCCACATGGAAATAACAGCCTGGTCTCATTGTTAACACGTTGGTATAAATACGTAAATTTCAAAAGACACAAAACGTACATTTTTGTACGTTTAGAAAGGTGCTGAAACGTACAATATTGACGTATTTATAGCACTAATACGTAAAAATACTTAATTTTTTTCAGTGAAAAAAAATCTTTCATGTCAAAGATATATGTATAATTTCCCTTTTATCATTTTGTAGATAAATGTAAAATCCCCAAACCCATCCCGAACCTAAACGTACACATTTTATACAGAAAGTTAAAAGAATAAAACATAATGAACAGAAATTTGTAGGAACATGACAATTTTAGTAAAAATATAACATTAAAATGATATTTTGAGCCACTAATCCTACACCTACCCATAACCATTTCTTAAAACTATACTGTTATAAATAAAAGAATAACAGACAAGCCTAATCACAATAATTGATTTATTGCGAAAATGTCATAAGTGGTACCAAAAGTAGTTAAAATGATGATGAGTTGCAGTTGCAGTCGCAGTCCTCACTGGTGGTAATAGTTTGTTATGGTTTGCGAGGGCACAACTTTCAAATTTGAATCATAAATTGGGAGGGGCTAACGTTGCAATTATGAAGTAGGCGTTGATTTCTACTGCAAGGGTGGCGTTTCACCTATCTATTATAGGCACATTCCAGGATCAGTCGTTCAATGGGCCTGGTGTCAATAAAAGCTTTTATTGGACTAACAAGGACGTTTTCAGTTCTGAAACTCACAGGATATTCTTGTAGTACAATGACATCTCATATATTGGCTGTCAGTGTTTTATCGTTCAACAGCTGAAAAAAAAAAAAAAAAAAAAAAAAAAAACAACATTCTGAAAGTGATTCCAACAATATAATTTCTCTATATCGCTATTGTTATAGCTGTGGTGTGGACGCTGCTATTCTTTTATATTTATAGTGATTTTTAGAACTATATCTTTATCATTATCTTTATAGTTATCAATCTTAGTGTGAATGGGCCTTAACAGGGCTTAAACTTCAGCGTGGGATTGTGCGTATTATGCATAATTTTACCCATTCCCACAGATTTCATGCTTACACCCAAAGTGTGTGCATATAAAGCCACCTCTCAGTACTAAATTGAGTTCTTTTTATCTGCCTATTGCATATAAACAGTCAAATACACACAAAATAATGTCATGCCGGTCTTGGCAAGTATTTACGTAAACAGTCAGTTGTTTTAAGTGAACGTAAGCATTTGAGAAAGAAAAACGCATGTGTAACAGTATGGATCCGTGTACTAGGTCTTAAAGTGACAGTAGCCTAATATATAGCCTACCCACTGCCATATTTAATAATAAAGATATATATGGCAGTTTTTCCCCATGGTATTGATGTCAAAATTGTGGCCAGTGTAAATGCTGAGTGGCTAGTAACTTTGGAAAACTACTAGCCACAGTGGCTGTGTCACAGACACGCCAGGCTCCAGCACCCACCAATCACAACGTACTCCTTCCCCTGAGTACTAATCACGCGCACCTGCACCTCATCTGCTCACTCATCAGCACCAACATAAAAGACACTCACACACTCACCCTCATTGTCCGGTCTCGTTCATGTCTAAGTACTTACCTCAGACTTGCCCGAAGGACTCCTCAACCTCTTACCTGTTACCAGCGATCCCGACCTCCCTCCAGTGTTCCTCCGTCCGTGTGTGAGTGTCTTCCTTCCTCCTTGTCTTCTCCTACGCCTACCATCGTCTCTCCAGCACCAAGTTCTCCAAGATCCACTTCATCACCATCACCTCACCACTGCCGCTCTGTTTGTGTTCAATAAACAACCCTTTGACATTCCATCTGTCTCGGTCCATGTGTTATGTAACAGAAGACCGGACCTAAACGATCGAACACAAACATGAGTCATCCCGATCCATTTCAGGACCTGGTCGACGCTTTGCGTCGTACATTTCAACAAGATCCATCCACACCTCCACCAGCCATCACTTCTGGAAACACCGCTACCGCTCCCTCACCTCCGGTTTACGCCAGTCCCATGGCCCGACCGGCGCCCTTCTCTGGTTCGGCGGGGGATTGCAACGGTTTCCTCCTACAATGTTCGCTGTTCCTGGAGATGCAACCGCACTTGTTCTCAACTGAACAATCCAAGGTAGCCTTTTTAATCTCCCAGTTACAAGGTAAAACGCTTCAATGGGCCGATTCCATCTGGTCACAAAATAATCCGGTTATTCACTCCTACGCCAGCTTTGTTGATCACTTTAAGGAAGTGTTTGGAGAACCTGCATTTGATTCATCAATCGGAGAAAAGCTCTATAACCTCAAACAGAATAACATGTCCGTTAACGAATATGCTCTATTATTCAGAACCCTTGCTGCAAAAAGTGGTTGGAATGAACAGGCTCTCATCACCACATACCGACAAGGCTTGGACCCTCGAGTGCGGTTGCATCTCGCTGCATACGAGGACACCATCGGCTTAGAAAGATTCATTCAACTCTCCATCCGCTTCGCCACCCGTATGCAGTCGTGTCTTGAAGAACACCAGGAACAGTCCCAACACACCACCTGCCTCAGCCGACCAGAGAACGTCAGCCCTCCAGAACCAGTCATCGAACCCATGCAAATTGAATCCACCCGTTTAACTTTCGCTGAGCGGCAGAGGAGACTAACCCAGAATTTGTGTCTATATTGTGGTTCACCAGGACACATAATCTCGGCATGTCCCACTCGTCCACCCCGCTCCATGGTGAGTGCCATCATTTCTGCCACAAATGCCATGAAACCACTCACTACCATAGTGAAACTTACTGCTGCCGGTGTATCTGTTCCAGTTTCCGCGCTCCTCGACTCCGGTTCCGCGGGGAATTTCATTTCAGGTGCCCTCTGCTGCCAGCTCAACCTCAGAACCAAGACAACGTCGTCATCCTACCAGATCCACTCAGTAACCGGTCAACCCATCAGCCGTAGATTAGTCAAACGCACAGTGGGACCCATTCATTTACGAATTGGAATTTTACACACCAAGAGTATCCAGTTACTGGTTCTGGAGGGATCCACCGCTGACTTAATTCTAGAGCGCCCGTGGTTGGTACAACACAATCCCATCATCTCCTGGAAGACTGGCGAAGTCCTGAAGTGGGGCGATTCCTGTTTCCCAGAATGTTTTCACAACCTACCTATTCCTCGCTCTCCCAGCTCCAACCGTCTATCTGTGTGCACTACCTCCATAGAGAGTCCACCTGAGAAACGTACCACAAACATTCCTTCCTGTTACGCCCCCTTCAGAGACGTTTTCTGCCCAAGGAGAGCTTCCAAGCTGCCTCCACATCGGCCATGGGACTGTGCCATAGATCTGCTTCCGGGTGAGCCAGTGCCCAGGGGTAAAATTTACCCCTTATCCATCCCGGAGGAGAAGGCCATGGAGGAATACATCAAGGAGGCGCTTGAACAAGGTTACATCCGTCCATCTACTTCCCCTGCTGCTTCCAGCTTCTTTTTCGTGGCCAAGAAGGACGGAGGCTTGCGGCCTTGTATTGACTATCGGGCACTTAATTCTATCACCGTCAAATTCAGGGATCCCCTTCCTCTCGTCCCTGCAGCCCTAGAACATCTCCGTGGTGCCACTGTCTTCACCAAACTCGACCTCCGCAGCGCGTACAACCTCATCCGGATACGTGAGGGGGACGAGTGGAAGACCGCCTTTGTAACACCCACAGGACACTATGAATACCTTGTTATGCCTTATGGCCTGGTCAATGCCCCCTCCGTATTCCAGGACTTCATTCACGAGGTGCTCCGGGAGTTTCTCCACAAGTTTGTCCTGGGCTACATCGACGACATTCTGATTTACTCCCGGAGTATGGCCGAACATCGCCAACACGTTGCGGAGGTCCTGAAACGCCTGAGTGAGTTCCAACTCTTCCTCAAAGCCGAAAAGTGCCTATTCCATCAACCCTCAGTGCAATTCCTGGGATACAACATCAGCAGCAGTGGCATCCGGATGGACGAGGGGAAGGTGGAGGCAGTCAAAAACTGGCCCATTCCAAAGACCCTGAAGGAGCTCCAACGTTTTCTTGGTTTTGCCAACTTCTACAGACGCTTCATCCAAGGTTACAGCTCAATCACCACTCCACTCACCAACCTACTCCGCAACAAGCCCAAGTCTCTGTCCTGGACCCCAGCTGCCACCGAGGCCTTTAATTCTTTAAAGACTGCCTTCATCTCGGCTCCTCTCCTGGTACACCCCGATCCCAACAAACCCTTTGTTGTGGAAGTAGACGCTTCGACTACCGGAGTAGGAGCAGTCTTATCTCAGCAGCAGGGGAATCCAAGCCGCCTCCATCCATGTGCCTTCTTCTCCCGCAAGCTCAACCCGGCGGAGATGAATTATGACATCGGCAACCGAGAACTTCTTGCTGTCAAGTTGGCCCTCGAGGAGTGGAGGCATTGGTTGGAGGGAGCTAGACACCCTTTCCAAGTCCTAACTGATCACAAGAATCTAGAATATCTCCGTACTGCCAAAAGACTCAATCCCAGACAACCCCGCTGGTCACTATTCTTCACACAGTTTAACTTCACCATAACCTACCGACCCGGACCCAAGAATATAAAAGCTGACGCACTATCAAGACTATACCATCCCGAAGGGTTGTCTGAGGAACCTGAACCCATTCTCCCCGAAGGCATCATCGTCAGTCCCATCACCTGGTCTGCTGAGACTCTACCCTCCTCCAATGCCTCCACCAACACTCCGCCGGGTTGCCCACCGGGCTTACAATACATCACTCGGACACGGCGCACTTCACTTATCCACTCTGCACATTCCTCACTTGGCACTGGTCACCCGGGGGTCAATGAGACCCTCTCGCTGCTAAAGGATCGCTTCTGGTGGCCTAGTATGGCGTCAGACGTGAGAAGGTACGTGCAAGGATGTAAGGAATGCGCCATGTCCAAGAGCCCACGCCATCTACCATCTGGCAAACTTCTCCCTCTGCCCGTTCCCAACCGTCCATGGTCACACCTAGGTGTGGATTTCATCACAGATCTCCCAGCTTCCAACAACGCTACCTGCATCCTAGTGGTGGTTGACAGGTTCTCAAAATCCTGCCGCCTTATTCCCCTGAAGGGACTCCCTACAGCTATGGAGACAGCGGAGCTAATGTTCAACCACATCTTCCGGTACTTTGGCATTCCTGAGGACATCGTTTCAGACAGAGGACCTCAATTTATCTCTAGAGTGTGGAAAGCATTCTTCTCCCTCCTAGGTGTGACCGTGAGCCTTACATCTGGTTATCATCCCCAATCGAACGGGCAGACTGAAAGGAAGATTCAAGAAATTGGCCGATTCCTACGTACCTTCTGCCATGGCCACCAGGACTCTTGGAGCCAGTACCTGGGTTGGGCCGAGTACGCACAGAACTCCCTTCGCCAACCATCCACCGGACTTACTCCTTTCCAGTGCGTACTCGGATACCAACCCCCACTATTTCCTTGGTCAGGAGAACCTTCAGATGTACCATCGGTGGATTACTGGTTCCGAGAGAGCGAGAGGGTCTGGGACTCAGCACATCACCAGCTGCAACGTGCCCTCAGGAGACGCAGAATTACAGCCGATCTTCGTCGTTCAGAAGCCCCAGCCTACCAACCCGGACAGAAGGTCTGGCTTTCCACCAGGGACATCAGACTGCGTCTCCCATGCCGTAAGCTGAGTCCCAGGTTCATTGGCCCATTCACCATCTTAGAGCAGATCAACCCGGTCACTTACAAACTCCAACTCCCACCTGAATACCGCATTCATCCCACCTTCCATGTCTCCCTCTTAAAGCCTCACCACCCTTCTGTTCATCTCTCCACAGAGCCTGGTGTAACCTCAACCGATCCCCCCCTTCCACTGCTTCTAGATGACGGAGCTGCATACAAGGTGCTAGAAATCTTGGACTCCCGACGTCGTGGCGGGCTACTCGAGTACCTGGTGGACTGGGAGGGTTACGGTCCCAAGGAACGCTCTTGGGTACCACGTCATGACATCCTCGATCCTAGCCTGCTGGACACTTTTCACGCTACCCATCCCAACAGACCTGCTCCTCGCGGAAGAGGTAGACCACCACGACGTCGGGGTCCCCGGCCCTCAGGAGCGGGCCGTGGAGGGGGGGGTACTGTCACAGACACGCCAGGCTCCAGCACCCACCAATCACAACGTACTCCTTCCCCTGAGTACTAATCACGCGCACCTGCACCTCATCTGCTCACTCATCAGCACCAACATAAAAGACACTCACACACTCACCCTCATTGTCCGGTCTCGTTCATGTCTAAGTACTTACCTCAGACTTGCCCGAAGGACTCCTCAACCTCTTACCTGTTACCAGCGATCCCGACCTCCCTCCAGTGTTCCTCCGTCCGTGTGTGAGTGTCTTCCTTCCTCCTTGTCTTCTCCTACGCCTACCATCGTCTCTCCAGCACCAAGTTCTCCAAGATCCACTTCATCACCATCACCTCACCACTGCCGCTCTGTTTGTGTTCAATAAACAACCCTTTGACATTCCATCTGTCTCGGTCCATGTGTTATGTAACAGGCTGGTGTTCAAAAAAGTTAATGTCAAGCCCTGGTTAACTACACTAGTTAACATGAACTAACAATAACAAATACTTCTAAAGCATTTATTAAATGGTAATTAACATTTACTAATACACTATTAAATCAAAGTTACGTTTGTTTAACAGATCTGAGGTAACAAGAACTAACAATGAACAGATGTATTTTTATTAACTAACAAACAATAATAAATACTGTAACAAATATATTGCTCATTGTTAGTTAATGTTAGTTAATGCTTTAACTAATGTTAACTAATGGGACCTTAGTGTAAAGTGTTACCGTTAATGTTAATATACCAGGCTACTTCTAAAACTACCATAATCTGCTTCCTTAAAATACACTAATAACCACTATGATAATACAGGCAGTAAAATATAAAGCCACATGGTGAATCAGAGTACATCGTGAGTATGTCCATTAAACATAGCCAATACTTGTATATAGATGGTGCAAAGATTTATACACACAAAAGACAAAACATCATCAGGCTAACACAAGACATAACATAAATATGAACTATATAACAATTGAAATTGTAACAACACTGAATATACATTACTGATAAAATAAATAAATAAATAAACAAAATTATTTAAATAACATTCATATATGATGTGTCACACGGACTTCTGGGAATGTCCTTTTACTGTTTTCACTGTAAATTTTGCAAGTAACTAATTTACAGTTTTTTAGCATTTTACATTTTATCTAAAAATTATGTAAAAATTACAAACATGCAGCTCTCTGAAACTGATTCTGGCTTGTCAATCGAGAAATAAGTAGAATGGTTTGTGAAAATCATTTTATGTTGATTTTAATCTATATCCATATTCATTGATTCATTCATTTAAATTGCATGTGGTAGACAGTGGGTTTTAGTTGTGTAAAACAAATTCCAATCATCAAATTGTTTTTTTACCACCTTTTACCATATAAGATTTGTAATAAGCTCTAGGGTACCTTCAAATTTTTTTTTTTTTTTTTCCCCCTAAAGGAAGACTCATTCCCTGAATTGAACCTCCAAAAACAGTATATACAGAGTGAATCATGAATTGGCCACCAGGTGAAACATTCATCATCGTCATAAAAGGGTGGGCACACCACTGGTGACAACCACTGGTGTAGTCACAATATATTGGTATATCCATCACATGGCTCGGCAAGCCCCAGCTCTTCTTGACTTGCAGTACAAGTGCATCAATCATGGAGCGGCAACTCTTGGTCTGTTATGGAATAGAATTCATGACAGAGCTCCATTCTACAAGCCCAGAACATTTTTACAGAAACTTTCTATCTTAAGTCTTAAGTTAAGATCTGACAAGTTAATTTAGGATTTCTCACAAATTTGTATTACAGCAGCAAATCTTAATTTAGGATTCTTATCCTATCTTACAAAATCTCATCTTTAGTTAGGAAAGCTTAAACTGCTTCATCGAGTTTGGTAATCAATTCTCAGGTCTGTTACCAAGCAACCAACGACGCGCAAGCAGCTGCTATGAAGTAAATGCTAGAGATTAAAATGGAGAAACAAAATAGGAGTTCTATTAATTAAGTGCTGCAGAAAGAGAAGCTTAGATAGGTTTTGCCTTTTCTACCAAACTTATCACTATACTATATTTCGTGGGAGTCTGTAATTATTTATCAGTATTTTGTCATCAAAGTACAGCACATCATTTGGGTGTTCAAAAAGTTTTTCCACCATCAAATATTGCTGTTCTTCATTTTGTATTATTAATAAATGTGACAATTCTCAGACAGGGCTATTATGTAAATTTTACAGTTGGTTTTTAAATTTTGAAGTTAGGACACTAGTATCCTAAAGTTAAGATGTTTTTTAAAATTTTTCGTTGAGTTAGGATGCTTCTGTAATTCCCTTTTCGTATCTGTAGTTAAGATAATACACTTAAATGTCATTCTGTAATAGCTTTTGTCCTAAATGAAGTCCTAACTGAAACTGCCATGGTTAGCATACAGATAAGATAGGATTCTAAAGTTAGGATCTTTCTGTAATATAAGCTGTGTTCCCCAGGCTAGAAAATAAAACTACAGCACGATAAGAATTTCTCACAATAAGGATTTCAACAGCAATACCTCCAAGTATAGGACAAGCTGAGCAATACTCAAGGATATTCAAAATGTGTAACCTGGGAGCCACTGTATTGTGGCTATTATATAATTAGGGGCCAGCCCCAAAGAGGAGTAGCCCCTATAGCATTTTTGTCTTATTTGGGGCCAAGCTCTGAAGGTGTTGTAACTCCTATTCGGATTGTTAGTTAGGGGCCAAGCACTGAATGTGACTAGCCCCTATTGTAATTTGCATCCCATTTTGGATCTGCGTTATCTGAACCAGTCAGTCATGCAGCTCGAGTTCAAAATGTTAACCTTGAGACAAATCGTGTCACAGATCAGGTCCAAGGACTGGTTTGTCACAATAGATCAAGGACGCATACTTCCATGCTTCCAACAACTGGCTGATTTTAGATCAGTCACATCAGTAAGTGATTCGGCATCAAGATGCATTCCTGCTCACAGGAGAAAAAGATGTGTTTTCCATGATTTTAATATCATAAAATTCGGAACGGCTGCATTACAATAAAAATCTGAAAGATCATGTGACACTAAAAACTGGAGTAATGATGCAAAAAATTCTGCTTTACATCACAGGAATAAATTACATTTTATAATATATTAAAACAGAACATTTTAATTTGTATCAATATTTCACAATTCCAAGCTTTTGGCTGGTACTTTAATAATAAAAATTCTATTAATTATTAACTTTTATTATATTATATAATATATTAATTATTAATTACTAGCTGATCACATGCCTGAAAACTTGACTTTTTATTTTCCAGAGGAACTTTGTGTACAGACACACACACACACACACACACACAATAAATCTAAACAAATTATAAAGAATATCCCTACATAAATGCCAGCTCAGAGAAAGAATGAGACAGGAATATCATGGACCTCCGCTGGGTCAGGGGTGAAATCACGCTCCGGGGGCAGGGGAGTTCCCCTTGTTTGAAATTGCATTCTGGGGGCAGCGGGGGTCCCCCTTGGTTGAAATCACATTCTGGTGGTCACCACAGCCAAAGATCCATAGACCCAGGTCCATAGCTAACTTGGACAGCTAACTTGGATCAAGTGTGCCTTGATCACATTACAGCCTTGACGTCATTGAATTTTGTTCATAGTTGTGCGACAGTGAATCACTGTTTGCGGATACCATCAAGATAAATGAAAAGTGCCCTAAACTGAATCATACCTGTCAAGCAATTTTCTGTGACTTCGCTTATAAAACAGCATTTTTTCAGTGTAAAGTAGATCAATTAAAAACTAATGTTTAAGAGTAAACATGAAGATTAGTCAGTGGGTTGTCGATTCAGCTATTTCCTCACAAAAGTGGTTTATTCAGCGTAGTGAAGCCTGCCCTCCATTAACATCCATTTAAAAAAAAAAAATAAAAAATTATACGGCCCCTTATCTTCTTCCCTGCATACCACAGCAGGTGGTCTGCTTTTTTCGGCTAAGGATGCAGGCTTGCCATCAAGTGGCTTTGCCACAGTACGACCGAAAGGGCACTTTACTATTTGCGGTCTTCCCGGTTTTTTACTTAATCTGTGCAATCTGGCAACTCTATGCACACACTCCCTCTAAATGCGGAAGAAGCGCTGATGATCTGAAAACAAATGTGTGCGCTGTATTTTAGCGATCTCCTTAGCGAAATTCTGCTCCAATGAAAGTGTCATACAGCCAGTCTTTGTTTCTTCTTATACTATTTGTGTGACTAAATCCGCAATGATCAAACTTTCAGCGATGCATTTGTTGGAATTCAACATCTCCACCTTACTATTTGCAGAATACACTTTTGCAACTTATGTGGCAATTCAATCGGGAAAATGAACATAGCTTGGAATTATTGGAAATAATATTAGGATTTTTGCTGTTTTATCTTTTGAAGTTCCTAAAGGTTTTTACCAGTTTTCATAATGTTAATGAGTTGAAAAGATATAGTAATATATATATATATATATATATATATATATATATATATATATATATATATATATATATATATTATATATATCATTTTCTATATGATATATATTATATATATAAAATAGTGATTATAATAGTGATTATAATTTTGAGCAAAATCGTGATTATCAGTTTAACTATTATCGTGCAGCCCTAACGCACAGCATGAGGAGACTCATTTCGTTCATTTACACTCATTCACTTCACACACTCAATTATTGCATGGTGATTTTAGTATAATTTTAAAGTATAATTTTGTGCTGTTATAATTCTCTCTTTTCCTATTATTCGGCAGAATTATTTGTTGTTGGTTATATTATCCATTAGGCATTATCCGTGACTTTCCGAATAAGGTATTCGGCTTCGGGCACATGTCCAGATTCTACAGTTCCGTTCTATTTGACGTGAGTTTGGAATCACTGCCATGCTGGAAGATACATGACCTTTAACAGGAGCTTTAGAACAGGACAGTGGATGGAAAGTTCTTTATATAGGTCTTCATGAAGAAAATCTTTTATTGGAGTATCAAGATACTCCAGTTTTGCTTAAATAGAAGGTCTAGAGCACTAGAAGTTAAAAGCATAAAAAAAAAAAAAAAAGAAAGAAAAGAAAAGAAAAAAAGGCCAATGCCTGCAGCTTCTTGTTAAGTTACTGTACATAGCACTGCTCAAGGGTTGTGACGTAAATGTTGCACTACATTGCGCTACTGTAAAAACAAAACTGTTTTACTGGGTGGTTTGTTAGAAAAGCATCAATCACATCTTCCCCTACAACCAAGGTAAATAAAAGGAATCCAAAAGATTATTATTCGATTACTGCATATGATCACATCAAGTCTGCAGTGTAAACACTAGTGAAGAATCACAAAGCACTTTTATTTCTTTTCACGCAATTCGTGATTACAGGGCAGATGTGCCCTCTGCTAGTTCTTATGACCGCAAAAGACTTTTATCATAGTGCTTGATTTGTAAACTAATACATTTTAACATTTGCATAACATAACCAACTCCACATATAAGGTTTTTCCTGATGCAATAAAATTTCCCAGTGGCTCAACCGGTACAGCATAGCACTTGCGATGCAGTGTGCTCAGAGATAAGGCTGTGGTCAGTAAACAGGTGAGCATGAGATTAAGAGACCCTGTCCTTCAGGCTTTACTCAGCATTCGTTTTTGTTATACACTTTCTATATTAGACCTTTTTCTGTTCAGTTGTATTTTCCAAATATTTGTTGTGTCATGCAACTGAATATTTCATAGTACAATACCATCATAAAGCATTCTATCCAAGATTTTTATATGACAGATGAGAAACAATGTTAACAAGCCAAAAGAAATGCTGTCATGAATAGGTTTGGAACCGAGAACCGGAACCGGTATTGTTTTTTTTTTAAAAGAACCAGAACCGTGCAGGATTTTAAAGTTTTGGTTCCGAAAATGGTTCTGGTGTGATGGGTGGGCGAAGTGCAGGGAGCGTATCCTTTAGAGACCTCTCACATGATGAATATTATAGCAATGAAAGCACTAAAAAAAAAAAAAAAAAAAAAAAAAAAAAAAAAAGCCCTCGCGCTACTCATATAGCTTATGTCAGTTCCCTTTCGAAAGGGAACTCAACACTGCGTTTGACACGCTTTGGGGAACGCCTCCTCGTGAACTGGTGCCTGAAAATAATTATCAAATCACGACAATCCTATTGGCCGGCGACAGCCTATGACGTCATCATAGCGCAACCTGGAAGTATATAAGGAGCGCCTAGAGAACCAGTCAGTATCTTTTCGTCTTCAGGGACTGTTTTGTTTGAAAGCAAGCGATATCAAAGCGGTACTAAAGTAAGACAAATTATGTCTGACAAACGTTTCAGGAAGTGTGTGCATCTGTGTCCCATAGTGTTGACATCTGATCACACACAACTTATAAGGGTGTCTTTTATGAGAACAAAAGAGCATGTACAGGCAGTTCTTGTGGGATTTGTCTGTTGTTATTGTGAGTGTTTTACTTGTAAAAATGCTCCACTCTCTTCTGGTCTTTTCCTCGAGAGGAAGAGGACTGGCAG
Source organism: Elopichthys bambusa (assembly GCA_037101425.1). NCBI lineage: Eukaryota > Metazoa > Chordata > Actinopteri > Cypriniformes > Xenocyprididae > Elopichthys > Elopichthys bambusa. The sequence continues at coordinate 6,521,176 of CM074443.1, forward strand.
CTGCACCTAATGCTTTGGGTCTTAGTCTTGCTGAGTAGAGACTGGATCATGGGGTTCTCAGTTAGAGCTTGTTGAACTGTTGAGAAGGGTGAAATTCCCCGTGACCTTCGACGGCTGATGAGAGCTGCGGGATTATGATGATGTGTTGTCTTTGACATTGTTCGATTCAGCAGCAATTGCTCTTCTTGTTCTGAGCCAAACAAGAGAGCAGGAGATGGCTGATGAGGATGAAGGTGGTGAGCCTCCTTAACCTCAAAAAGCCACCCTGCCCCCGCGTATATACAGCTGTTTGAGATTATGGAACGCACCTCTGACAGACTGCAGCTGCCATTGGAGCAGGTTAAGAAAGAAACCGTTTGCAGATTGTTCGACGAACGGTTCTTTTTTGGCCATAATCCTTAAGCTACTGTAAGCGTTCCATTTCTTCTTGATCTTCATATTGAGATCAAGAAGGCATGGAAGAACCAGTATTCAGGGCCCTGACGTTCCATTAGGTTGGCTGGAATGTTATATTATTAAGGGCAGTGCTTTGTAGTCCCCATTATGGATGTGTTGGCTTCATTCTTTGCAGAATTCACTGAAGACACTGAAGCTACCGTTCATATGTATTTAGATGTAGGCTTTAACTAAGCCGCACTATTAGCCACCTTTTGTTAAATTAGCTTTTTCCTCTGGTAAATGCTAGAGTTTTGACTAGCTTTCACTAACTTCAGATAGATCTATGTTTAGTATCAGCCTTACAGGCCGCCTGACATTGTGTGCTTGGGTTGAGCTCTGCTCCTCTGAGCTTTATTGTAAAAATATACACACAGTATCATTATTTCTGTTTAACAAATAGGCCTATTCCAATTATAACAGAAGTATACAAGTGTATAATATAATAATTATAATTCTATTATTAGTCATTTCTTATTAATTGAATTTATAATTATTGTTATTATTATTATTATTATTATTAATGTTGCTATTACTATTGCTACTGTCACCCTCTTCATCCCCCATTCTCCAGTTTTTTGTGTGATACTATTATCATCATCGTCATTAAAATTGTTTTTTTTATTTATTTTTTCTTTATTTCATTGATTTTTTTTTTGTTTGTTTTTTTTTTTTTTTGGAAAAACTCAGGTTATGTTTGTTGTACTTTCCTACATGCTCCTTTATTCATACATTTCTACTCTCACACACACACACCTTACTGGCGGTTATGTATGTTTTGTTGGTCTTTGTATTTGTATTTGTATTTGTATTTTGCATTTAATTTATCATCTGTAAATATTGTATTTGTCTGTTTGCATAAAAAAAAAAAGTATACAAAAGTGTATTATTCAGATAGATACGCTGATGTTTATGTATAATAAGTTACCTTCTGAAAGTAACTTTAAAGGACTTTAAATAACGACTGCATTGTTACGCCACTAGGTGGCAGCCTTTACTGTTAAAAATGTGTATCACTGAATCATTCTTTCAGAAACAAGTCTTTATGAATCCAACTTACAAAAATATTGTTTCACCTGTCTGAATCTTACATGTGTGTTCAAGCATCTTATCTAATTTGTGGTAACACGTTACAATGAACAATAAGGTTCATTTATGAATTAACCATGAGTAATACATTTGTTACTGTATTTGTTAATCTTTGTTAATGTTAGTTAATAAAAATATAGCCGTTCATAGTTTCTTCATGTTACTTCACAGTGCATTAACTAATGTTAACAAATACAACTCTTGATTTTAATAATGCATTAGTAAATGTCGAAATTAACAAAGATTAATAAATGCTGTAGAAATACAGGTCATTATTAGTTCATGTTAATGTAGTTAATTTATGTTAATTAATGAACCTTATTGTAAAGTGTTAGCGAATTTGTTGAGATTAACAGTCTGTTAAATTCATTTTACAAGAACGTGCAACAGAGGAATTCCTGCCACTGTTCTGACTCCTTTACAATTTTTTTATAAACTTTAAGAAATCATATGTACGCACATACAACAAGCGCATTTATCCCAGATAACAGCATTGTTTTAGATGTTAAGTTCAGTCACAAAATAAGTTGGGGTTTTTTTATATTGGGTTTTTTTTTTTTTTTGTATCTTTAGGTTTGGTCTTAAAAATGACAGTGCCAATGTTTAGCGAACAGGACAACCCCACCCCCACCCTATTATGCTTCTATTGATAACAGATTTATTCCCCACAGTGTAAGGATACTCTGAGCATATAGTAGACCCCAGTCAATCAAGCACATAAAGAATAAGGTGTCTAGCCGGCAAGGTTCTGCCAACATGTGTCAATGAAGCATGGACTAAAAATGAGGGCATATATTATTCCACCTCCTCAAATCTAACCTGAGACCTCCACTGCATCAAACCAAATAGATTATGTGGGGGAGTGAAGCAACAACCTCAAGGCAAAAACTGGAGAAGCACTTTGCACAGAAGAGTAAGCCGCTGCATACAAGCACATGCACGCTTTATGTAACAATTTAAACATATCTTAACAGGCATGATTTGTATGACTGTACTGAGAGCACAACACGGGTAATACCAGTGCAAACTGTATGATTTTTGCCAAACAACTTCAGACTTGTTTCATTGCATGGCAAAATTGTCAATATTGCATTACTTAAAGAACGCTAATGTAACTTCAATTTGAAATTTAAAGTAATTTGAACAAAATTTAAACAATGAGTGAGTACATAACTCACTGTGTCTATAAATTGGCACTACGAGAACGCTCCTTGTGAAATGGTGTCTGAAGCACGCGTGCTGCAAGCCAATCTTGATTGGCTACTGCAGTCAGGTGACTTCATAGGTGCCTTGGCAGACTAATAATATAATATAATATAAGGGGCATCTAGAGAGCACGTCATCAGCTTCATTCTCTTCAGTAAGCCATTTGTTTGTGTGTGCTGTATTGTGTGGGCGCTATATCATGTTTTTTTTCCTTTCACACAGAAACACAAAAAAAAAAAAAAAAAAAAAAAAAAAAAAAAAAAAAAAAAAAAGCTATAGAGTTGACACTCCAGGGCTGAGCTGGCGAACTATCAGCCCAAGGTCGGATCCACAATGTACTGGACTGAAAGAGTAGGAGAAGACGAAAACCTGATGTGAAGCAGTGCAGACAGGGCTGAAGAACTGGGCAGTGCAGGCAGGGGTTCATAAAACTTCCTTCTTGCCCAATAAAGGACAGATATTTCAAAAACCCACCTTGGCCAATGTGGAACAGGCAGACAATTCAGGAATGGCCTCCTTGGTCGACTCGGAACAGGCAGAGGAGGTGGGAGGCAGGGCGGGAACATCAGAGACATCCATAACAGTGCTGGGCAATGAAACAGGCTTGTTGCAGGGTGACAAAACAGGCATTGTGCTCTCTTCATACTCCTCAAAACTGATCAGGGGTGTTTAGTTCAGTGACCTCACATCTGGACGGTTGATGTAGCTGGCTCTTGCACCTAGTCAGATGATTCATTTGGGTCAGGTTTTGGAACTATATTTGGCTCAGTTTCACCCTCTGGCACTGGCATCGTGGTGGGCTCAGGCTCGGCGTCTGCGGTGAGTTCGGGCTTCGTGTCCACTGAGGCGGTGGTTGAGGATGGCAACCTGAACTCCTCCTCTCTCTCGCAGATGGTTCAGGGGTTTCCATTCTGGAGCAGCACCCAGCTGAAATACTCCATAAACATCCCTCAAGGACAAAAACACACACAGGATATTGTCGTCATAGTGGACAAGGTGGTATAAATCCAGGAAGGCCTGTGTGTCTCTCGAGGGACTGTTCCCCCTGCCAAGAGGAGGTGGATTTGTACTGCCGCTAAATCCATTGCTAGAGGTCCATTCTTCTGTCATGGCATGGTTTCAGCATGGTAGAATAAAATGGAGGATTTAATCATAGCAGTTTGTTTATTTTCCAAAACTCCAAATGGTAAAAACTCAGAATAAACACAGAAACTGAACAACCAACTTAGGCTACATCCACACGAAGCCGGAGCTCTCCCTATCCACTGAACTGAAACATGTTTGATACCCACCCAAAAACAGAGACTGACGTAGATTACATGTTACAAAGGGACAGCACTTTGATTAATGCAAATCACACAATAAATAAATAAATATTAATGGAACATCCAGTTCTGAGTTATAATGATTTGCATACAGCTAGAGAAAGACACCAGTCACAGGTTCTTCTCAGACTGGGCTACAGTGTCATAGGAAATAAGCCCTGTACGTGTACAGGCAACTTAGAACTGACATATTTCTCACCTGCGAAAAGAGTGATTATTTCTCTAAAGATAGGTCATTTTAGGGTTATTTTGTCCCCAAAATAAAGTCCATGGGAATTTTAGCTGCTCAATGGCACTTTGCTACTTCAGAGTTGCATGTAGTTTCATGTAGTACCTACACACTTTTTTTTTTTGTACTAAACCAAATAATGTGATGTCAAAGTAGGTCAGCAAATGGTTTTAGAATCATTATGTGCCCAAATCTCTTTACAAACCCTGATTTACACAATTGACGCAAATTAAACAAATTCAGTATTAACAAAGAGCCTAATTGGATGAATAAGTCAAAGATGACAGGGGTACATCTGATTTTGATCTCCTTCATTAACTGACTCACCAAGACTTTCTGGGTTTGGCAACTGTCAGGCTGTGTTCACGAAGAAAGACAAAGAAGAACAGGGTAATATTGAAGTAATCCAGGTTTAAACCAACTAGCAGACAGGCAGGAACAACACAACATAATAAAACAGTGACCAAACAAAGACTGAGTGCACGGGAGGAACTTAAGTAGCAAACATAACAAGGGTAATTAATAGGACACAGGTGATACAAATGAACTAATGATGAGGAGCGGGAAAACAGAACAAAGGAACACATGATGGGTGACAAACTGAAAGTCCATAATGAAACTAAAACAGAACATAACTGTGACAGCAACATCAAAAGCAATCACAATTTCACAAGGCAGGATATTTGTGTTAATTTCCGTTACCATTAAAGTATTTTTTTCTCTTTTTTTTTCTTTCTTTCTTTCTCTTTCTTTCTTTCTTTCTTTCTTTCAGTGACAAAGAAGCACACACAGACACGATAATGCAGAGGCTCGTAAGTTAAAATTCTAGCTGTTTACTATTTCTGTAGTAGATGGTACTGAGCACAATATGCAAATTTTCAAATGGATACACAGAGGAGCTCTCCTTTCCTCCACTGACATCCATTTAAAAAGCCAACACGCTCTCACAGTGCTTTGTCTCCTAGGGCTTTAGTCTCACACCATATGAGAAGTGCTGCACCTTGGACACAAAACAGTGAAAACTAAAAGAGGGTGATCTAAACTAGTATATTTCATATGAAGCACAGACTTTATTTAAGCCACAATACTGAAAAATACACTATATATATATATATATATATATATATACATAATTTTTTGTTTTTGTTAATGTAATTTAATGGAAACTATGTGAGCATTTTAACAGTCTCCGAAGTCTCTCAATGTTGCTTTCAAAAAAAAAAAAAAAAAAAAAGTCTGAATACAAATAAAATAAGGTTTAATAAATGTTTTAATGTGCCTGTTTGTATAAACAATAGTCTTGATAGGGAGAGGAGTCAATTAGGCCACGTTCAGGTACGGCGGACATTAGAGAATAGCAATCATATTAAGCTCCTAATCAAGATCATAATGTAGCTCTATTAAATATGAAGCAAAAGACAGCAAACTTCACACACATCTCAGAATAGCTCAGAAGATAACAACAGACGTATTGTCCTCTTGTAATCTGCTATTGGTGAGTAGCTACTTTGGTCATTTAAGCTCCTGATTATTGTCAGATGCCCCTGATATTTGTTAAGATTCACTCACTTAAAAAAAAAAAAAAAAAAATAGCACCCCTTCTGAACTGTTAAGCTCCCCTTAGCACCCCCATGAAAACAATACTGGAGCCGCCACTGGTTGTTGTGTTACCCGAAAGGTTTGATTTTCACCCACATTTGCCGGGTGTTAATTTCAAAACCTGTGCATAATGCAGAACTAGTTGATACTGCCACAAAAACATACAGTATGATGCAGGGAATGACAAGCATGTGTAGGAGATGGAGGGGAAAATTAAGATGAAGGTGTAAAGATTAGCAGTGTGCCCTCTAGATCGAATTTACCTCGTTCTTTCAAACCTGTGCACCTTATTTTTCATAAATGATTATGCCAACCTCAACAAAATGTGAAAATAATGAAGGTGACAAGTTGATGAATTAACGAATTAGACGAAAAGACACTGGGCAATTGTAGCTGTATGATGCTTCATTGGTCACAGGGATTGTTCATATGCAGCAGTGCCATAGACAAACACAGCTGAGCTAGTGAAAGAACCTATGGCTACACTCCATTCAATCAATATGAAATAGCAGCAAACCCATCTTACCAAACAGTGAATAGCGTGTGATCCAGCATAATATTGATTCAGTCTATTAAAGTGGTACACCCTGATGGGCTTCACTCTGTGGCTTAGAAGTGCAATGCCACTTTGGCTGAATAGGCGCTTTGTAATGGTGTGGAGAATTATGTCATAATATTGAATAATCTAAAAGTGCTAACTGGTTAATAGACCTACATGAGCAAATCAGCATGCTATGTGTAAATATATATGCATAACAAACATCTGCATTTTGGATGTCATTTTTAAGAGCATGTCTGCTTGCGCGAGTATACGTTTGAATACATATGCAAACACTGTGGAACTGCAGAATGTTGGAAACTGTCAGACCTGGACTATTTAGTCAATCTGTTGTTATTAAAAGGAAGTAGTCGAGTATTAGTAGCTGCTGGTAACCAAATATGTACAGCAGGCCTTTTCAACTGGCCATTAAGGTATTTGTGATCACTAGAAAGTTACAAAAAGCCCTGATCATTAGAAGGCCAGGTCAAATCAAGAAACCTGAGCTAAAAGGATAGTTCACCCAAAAATAAAAATGCTAATTCTCAAATAATTTACTCACCTTCATGTTGTTCCAAACTCCTCTTTATGTTGTGGAACACAAAGGATATTTTGAATAAAGTGTTTTTTCTTCTACAAACAATGAAAGTCAGTGGCGTCCAAAACTACGTGGGACCCCATTGACTTGCATTTTATGGACACATTTTCAGAATTATATTTTTTGGGGTAAACTATCCCTTTAATATGACTTGAAAAAAGTATAATTTATAGACCTTGAAGGTATATATATAGACACACATTTTACATTTAAATATAAATGAATGCAGCCTTAAGAAATGCATCCAATCCAATCAAAACCTGCCTAATTATACAGGGCTTCCTGCAGACAAATTAGTCATTCAGACAACCTACCAAGTTAATTGTCCAGCCTATTTTCAAAATATGTAGTTATGCAATGCAGTTTATTTCCTTAATGTCTGTATGAAGCAGAAGTTGCTTCACTATTGTAATATATTTCCAGTGAAATTAAATATTGAGGGAGGAAAATATAAAGGGTGGGGTTTAATTTTAGCGCACCTCCTCGCCAAGGCCGTAAGCACCATAGGCATTTTTAGAAATGGCCAAATTGTCTCCCCAATATTTCATACTCTCGCTGCTGCTCTGCTGCATTCCACACTGCTGTTTGTTTTTAATATGAGGAAATTATTCTAAAGGTGCGGTCACAATATTTTATGTGAAATTTTGCAAATGAAATCCATTATTTCTAATAGGCATCTGTGCGATCGAGAGTTTTGCGTGAAGGCGAAAAAGTTCCCCAGAGATTCCACTCATATTTAAGTATATATATATATATATATATATATATATATATATATATATATATATATATATATATATATATAATCCATTAAATTCAAAGATTCTATACTGACTGATATTAAAATCAGTTTACATTGTGTGAAACAAATTAAATGATCCTCTCTGTTGATAACTGTGCAATGCTAGCACTGCATGCATCATTTATCCTTCACTTCTTTGTTGCCAGTCGAACACCTGCAAAGTTAACAATGCCATTGTTAAGTTTCCTTAAATGTCATCTTTAAAGTGTTCTAGGCTTCTGAACGTAATGGCTGTAAGTAGGAAATATCAAGTAGGAATTACCCTCATGATTGGATTTGGATTGGAATGCAGCATCATACTGTAGCTTTGCTCAAAGGTTATGTTCAAAGACAATCCCTTTTGAACCTGTTACTTTTTGGTTACCGGCCAGATGTTTAACAACTAAGGTGATGTAGCCTAGAAATTCAGCATATTTGTGCAGCCAAAAAGCCTGTGACAGTTCTGACCTTGTCCAAAAGCCTTGTCCTAACTCCAGCATGTCAAAGTGAAAACTTGCAGCGTATGTGGCATGTCAACAGCGAGACACTGTAATTTGGGACACGATGGCATAGCATAGATGACAGCAAGGTGATATCTTACTTTCTCAACTCTTGCAGCTCTTTTATCATGCAAACACACAACTACTGAGAACAATGTACTATACAAAATGAAGGAAGATAAAAGAAAAAGACTATATTTCCAGATTTGTTGACCTTTTTTATACAGTCTGTGACTAAGATGAAGCTATGAGAATATTTCAAAATGACACACAGGATTATTGTCCGAGATGAATTTATTGCTTTAACAAAATTTACTTTTCCTGTCATTAGAGAAGATAAGTGCTTTCATAGGCATACTATTTCATTAGTATGATTATCCATGGTGTATCTCCCACCTCCATCCAAATCTTCAGGAAATTAAAATCTTAGCAAATATAACTAATTTGTAGACATGGAGGCTATGTAAGTCATCATTCCTTCACTATAAAAAATGCTGGAATGTTTTTTTCTACCTGAGTTGAGCCTGTTGGGTCATTTTGTTGAGTTATTTTCTCCATGGTTAGGTAGTTTTTGTTGGGTTTGAGGCTGGTCGATCTCACTGACAGTTGAAACAATACACCTCTCCCCACCCGCCCTGCGAGGCAACAACCCAGCGAATGCTTAGTTTACTACAGCAACCCAACTGTTGGGTTACACAGCACATGGGCTTTTTGCATCCTCATCAGGAGAGAGCAGACCTCAACGCTGTCGAATTGCCATACTTCGGTATAATTTGTATACTTTTTTTTTTTGTTGTTGTCAATAAAGTCTTTACAGTGTTGTAAATAATTTTATTTAATGCAATGCAATATACAGGGATGTGTCACAGTATATACAGGGATATACAGCTCAATGTGTCAGTCAGCATCGGTTGTCTCGCATGATGGAAAGGTCTTTTTCCTTGAATAAACTGATTTGTATTTGTTATTATACTGATGTATTTTCTCAGAAAGATGTATGGTTTGTTTATAGGCAAGTTATAAGGAGCTTGCTACGATATCTTTCGGTTATGAGAAACGTGGAACAGCGATCTGAGGTTTTTAACTCCCCCGCCGAACAGCGGCCCATCAGCCGCTCAAATTTCGGCAACACACCGCTGCGCTTACGACAAGAATATAATGTGGAAAATAGAAGAAAACTAATCGAAGCAGAGAGGAGAGAGAACTTTGAAAACTGGCTGCAGCGAGTTTTGGACATAGTGCTTTTAGTCTGTTTGTTGGCATGAGAAAAAATAAGCGAAATATGGTCAAATTTGTTTTTAAATGTAAGTTATTAAATTTTTAACTTTTAAAAAATAATTGTGTTTAACTGAATAAGCCGTATAATTGAGTTGTCATTCTTTTCTGCACTTTTTCAATCACATTGTTTTGCCTATATTTTTGTGCAATCTCCAAAGATCCAATCCCTTTAGTTTACTTCATATTGCTAAGTCAGAGGCTTGCTGTTCTAGAGAACATTTTATTGTACAAAAATGTTTTTAGATACCACTGACTGCTGGATCATTAAAATTTTAAAATAATTTTCCGCATTTTAAATGTACATTTCACAGAATATTGGATAACCTGAAAATAACCAGTGTAACCTATAATTAGTTAATGATAATTCTAGCTCAGAATAAAATTATAAATTGCATTACACCAGGGTGTTGAAAGAATATTCACCCGAATATTCCGAATGAGTGGGAAAAAGTCTTTCATTTATTCATTTAGGGAAACTTTGCATATGGAAAACTGTGTGCTGTAAGCAGTGGGAAGCGAGGCTACCCTCTGAGTTGAAGTCTTTACCTCCTGCAAGTTTAATCCACTGGTTGCTTACCATTTTGTTTAAATTACAATGGCTATTATTAACACAACCAGTATCTTAAAGGTCAGACACTCCATGTAAAGGAATCCCAGGGGCTATCTTGAAAGCTCCTCCACATCAAAGTGAAATTATTCTCTAAGAGGAAGTGCAGAGCTAAAAGCAGCATTAAGCATGAATCTGCAAAGTCAAAGCATTAACTAATGCAAAACAGTCAATTATATGTATTTGGACATTATATAGTCAACATGAAATCAAAATGTACTCTACATTCTTACAGTTTTTTAGAACTGTTTTAGAAATATACGTTTACCTATACTAAATATATCAGTCTGTGTGTAATGAATGAATATAATATACAAGTTTCACTTTTTGAATGGAATTATTCTAATTATATGACCAGCACCTGTATGTATGTATGTATATATATATATATATATATATATATATATATATATATATTTTTTTTTTTTTTTTTTTTTTTTAATAAACTCTTAACACAGCAACACATCTATGTAACAATCAGCCAAATAGTTAATTTACCAATCAAAAAACACATTTTGTTCATTAAATGGCAATTCTACATTTCAAAATAATAATAAAAAATAAAATAAAAACTTTTTCTACATGCAGTAATGCAATCAAAGCAAACTTGATTAAATATCTAATCCTTTTCTGTCCAACAGGAACATAGAGTCAATAATAGTCATTGACTATACAGCTGATGGCGGTACAAAAATTACTTTTTTTTGTAAACCATTTGATATTTGTGGTTGAGTGTTGAATGTGTGCATTCTTGCCAGTGCCAAAAGCCAAGTGGGTGCCCTACGCAAACAAAATACTATGAAATTCTTGGGTTCACGTTAATTTTCATAATTCGACTGTTTACTCAAATTGTTGTATGATAATATACTTAGTAAATAAAAATTATATTATATTACAAAAATTAGAACTATGGGTATCAATAGAGCTGTCCTACTTTTCGCTCACAGTGAAATGCACTAACGTGTGTGTGATATTCTGAGCTATGCTGAATCTATGTCATAAAGAACACTCACCAAACTAAATATATCTGAAGTTCCACTTTACCATACCATGCTTTTGAGTGTCATGCATAAGCAATTCGATATTGTGCAATCCATAAAATCTCATTTTCATTTATTGATTTTTGTCAAACGATCTGCCGGGAGCTAAAGCCACATCCGCAGGTACGCAATAAAGCCAGCTTTCAAAATCTCTTTATTCTTAGTTTTCTTGAGCATTACATCCTGTATTAGTAGATTGTGTCCAATACTCTCTCATGTCTATGGGCATGGAAAGGTTTAGATTGGATAAAAACTTGATTTGACATATTAATCATGTTTTTCTCCCTCAGACAAAACACTTGAGGTCCTTTCCATTTCCTCAATATACCTGGGCATTGACTGGCATGTAATTTCAAGATGGATACTTGAAAAATGTAAATTCTGATAGAACAGGTGTTGAAAGAATAGCATCATTTTGACAAGCTCCCGCTTGAATGATTGCAGGTCGTTATGATTGTGATGTGGTCTCAGATAACGGTAATTTGAGTGCCACCTGAACTGAGAAATGAATGACACATGACGGTCTAACACATAACTACTTAGCCGAGTCCAAATCCCTAATGTGAAGCATAATCACATCCTCTGTGCTATGTTGTCGGACTTATGACTTTAACTCACAGCTTGACAGAACTGACGCTGCTTCAGTGCTTTGCCTCAACTGATGGCACAAAACATATAGCCCAGTAGTTAAATCAGCGTGCCTTAAAACTCTCTATACAAATCATAGCTATTAATATCTTTGAAGAACTGAGTTCAAAGAAACATACAATGACAGGGAATAAACATGTCACAGGATTTTAACTGAGCTTCACTGAATCATGCTTGAAGAAGAAAAGCACCTTTGGAATCTTGTCCCCCTCTTACATCATTAACAGAGAGCAGTTATGGAGATTCTACATCTGTTGATCCGTCAGAGCTGTGGCCTAATTGGTTTTGCTTCTGGACCTAGATTTTTTGGTCCCACTTTATATTAGGTGGCCTTAACTACTATGTACTTGCATCAAAAAATAAGTACAATGTACTTATTGTGTTTATATTGTATAGCAAATCACTTTTGCTACTATTGATGTGGATACGGGGTAAGGTTAGGCACAGGTTTCGTGGTATGGGTAGGTATAAGGGTGGGTTAAGGTGTAATGGATGGGTCTACAGTGTAATTACATACAGGTATTTTTAAAAATATAAGTACAATGTAAAAACATTAAGTACACAATAAGTGCATTAAACGTAAGTACATAGTAGTTAAGACCTAATATAAAGTGGGACAGATTTTTCCCTGGATGTGGCAATCCATCAGTACAAATGTCAAATGTCCTTATAAAACAAATAATTTATTTATGTTTATTTTATCTTAAATAGTTTTGTTTATGGTTTTCAAGGATGAGGGCATGTCATGCAAACGTAGCCTGTCCATTTACATCTGCCTGATTTGTTGAGCTTCTACTAAGTTACACATTTTGCGCCAAAATACTATTTGCTTGACTTTTACTGATGCAAAATTTATCACATTTTTTTTTTTAAACTATATATCTTGGTTTGTGTTGAGCTCCAAATACAAAGAGAATATAATAAAATGAGATGAATTAACTCTTAATTCATTGTAACATTTTAACAATATTTTACATTTATTTTAACATTATTAACATTATATGCCAAATATTGAATAAAAATCAAATAAGAATCAAATTCTAGAGAGAATACTCTTTTCCTCCTAATTGATGTGGAAACATCCATGATCCATTCATGATGCATGATGCACTTTCAAGTTGGACTACAATGGGGTGTTGGTCTCAGTCTATGTATCTTACACATGTATCTAGTTCAGTTTTTTCCCAACCAGGGTGCCGTCTGGTGAAAGCAGGGGTGCCGTGTAAAAAATACTAAATGTAAAAATAAAAAATGCTTTTTTTTCTTTCTTTTATTTTAAATGAATATATACCATCAATCTCTGATGTCTTCAATAACAACACACAATTTCATGTTAAAAATTAGAATCACAAGAGATTTGTGACACCATTGATTGGGCTCGATTGCTCCTGTCTGCCTCTCCGATTGCTCCTTTCTGCCTCGCTGCTTAGAGTGGTTTGCGTCTGTAACTTTGTATAGCTTCGTTTTGAATCTCTTACTTTTATTTATTGTTGCTTATATTATTAGTATCTTATATTTAATATTGCCTACCACGTTAATCTGACGTCGCTAGCTTGGAATCTTTGAATCTAAATCGCTACTACAACGCGTTTGCATCTCGCTAGCTTGTTAACTTGTCATCAGTCTCTCGCGTGCTCCTTTTTCAACGCGTTCATCAAACAGCTGTGGTAAGTCGGATCAGTCTACAAACACGGTGAGTCATGTCATCCTCTCCTAGCATTGTTACCTGTTCCATTTGCCACATATTCAGCATAGCTCTCTCTGTCAGCAATGAGGGATTTAAATGTCGGGAAATAGTCAGGCTGACAGAGAGAATCTCAGAATTAGAGACTTTAATCAAGGATAGTAAGAATGCAAGGGCTTCAGATACTGTTTTGGATGCGATTAGCTTAGTAAACTCTGTACATTGTTTGGTTCCGGCTGTAGAGCCCGTGCAGCAGGGCACTTGGGTAACAATAAGGCGGCCTAGCCGTGGAAAACACCACTCTTCCGTTCCAATAAGAACATCAAACAGGTTCTCCCCATTCAGTGACGCACCCACTGAGAATTCTGTTGAAAGTGCCCTAGTTATTGGCGATTCTATTACACGGAACGTGAAAATAGAGACACCAGCCACCATAGTCACATGTTTGCCGGGAGCCAGAGCACCTGACATCAAAGCAAATTTAAAAGTGCTGGCTAATGCTAATCGTAAATACTCTAAAATTATTATTCACGTCGGCACTAATAATGTTCGACTTCGCCAGTCGGAGATCACTAAAATTAACATTAAAGAGGTGTGTAAACTCGCAAGTACAATGTCAGGAGAAGTAATTTGCTCTGGTCCCCTTCCTGTTCGTCGGAGTGATGAGATAGTTAGCAGATGGTCATCACTCAATGGCTGGCTGTCTAAGTGGTGTCCGCAAAATAATATAGGTTTCATAGACAATTGGAAAAGTTTTTGGGGCAGACCTGACCTGTTGAAAAGAGATGGTATTCATCCTTCTCGGGATGGTGCTGCTCTTCTCTCTAGTAATATGGCCCAGGTCAGGAAGCAGACAGACCGGCTAAACTGACCGTCTGCTAGCTGCCTCACGTTACAGAAGTCAGATAATTTCCAACACATAGAAACTCTTACACCTAGATATGTTCACATAGAGACTGTGTCTGTACCCCGAATTAGTAAAAACAAAAAACTTCCAAACCCATTTAATGGTAAAAATTTAATTGATGTTCAACAAATAAAAAAATAAAGATAATAATGATAAACAAATGATAAAGCTTGGGTTGTCAAATATTAGATCCCTTTCTTCAAAATCACTTATTGTAATATTATCACAGACAATAATCTAGATGTGCTGTGTTTGACAGAAACTTGGCTAAAACCGGACGATTACATTACTTTAAATGAGTCTAGCCCTCAAGGTTATGATTATTGACACAATCCTCGTCACAAAGGCAAAGGGGGAGGTGTTGCTGTAATTTATAGTAATATTTACAGTATTACTCAAAAGTCTCTCAAATATAATTCCTTCGAAGTGATGGTACTTTACGTAACATTATGTAAGTTGACATTTGTGTTGGCTACTGTATACAGGCCACCAGGACACCATACGGACTTTATCAAAGAATTTGCTGATTTTCTATCGGAGTTAGTACTAGCTGCAGATAAAGTCCTTGTTGTTGGTGACTTTAATATCCATGTAGATAATGAAAAAGACTCATTGGGATTGGCATTTGCAGACATTCTTAACTCTATTGGTGTTAGACAACACGTGTCAGGACCCACTCATTGTCGTAACCATACCTTAGATCTAATATTGTCACATGGAATTGATATTGATGCCGTTGAAATTCTGCAGCAGAGTGACGACATCTCAGATCATTATCTAGTCTCATGTATACTACATTTAGTCAAAACAGCTAAACTGCCTCCCTGCCATAAATTTGGTTGAACCATCACTTCTACCACTAAAGAACACTTTATAAATAATCTTCCTGATCAGTTTCATCGCCTTAGCATACCAGACAGCTTAGAAGACCTCAACAGAAACTATTGCCTCTGTCTTTTCAAGCACATTAGACTCAGTTGCTCCTTTGCGTTTAAAAAAGATTAAGGAAATTAATCCAACGCCATGGTACAATGAGCACACTCTGGCCCTAAAGGTAGCAGCCAGAAAAATGGAGCGCAGCTGGAAGAAAACAAAACTAGAAGTATTTCGCATTTCGTGGAGAGAGAGAATGATTGAGTACAGAAAGGCCTTAAAATCTGCTAGATCTGCCTATTTTTCAAAACTTTTAGAAGAAAATAAACAAAACCCTAGGTATTTATTTGATACAGTGGCTAAATTAACAAGAAATAAAGCTTCAACTTCTGATGTTTCCAAAGAGCACAGCAGTAATGACTTTATGAACTTCTTTACTTGAAAGATTGATAATATTAGAAAAAAAATTATAACCATGCAACCGTCTACTACAGTACTGCGTCAGACAGTGCATTGTAGTGTCCCTGAGGAAAAATTCAATTCATTTACTGCTTTAAGAGAGGAAGAATTGTCTAAACTTGTTAAATCGTCAAAATCAACAACATGTATGTTAGACCCTATACCGACTAAGTTACTGAAAGAGATGCTTCCAGAGGTCATAGATTCTCTTCTTAATATCGTAAATTCATCTTTATCACTAGGATACGTACCAAAAACTTTTAAGCTGGCTATTATTAAACCTCTTATTAAAAAAACACAACTTGATCCTAGAGAATTAGTCAATTACAGGCCGATCTCGAATCTCACTTTTTCTGTCAAAAATACTTGAAAAGGCAGTATCATCACAACTATGTTTCTTTTTAGAAAGAAATAGTATCTATGAGGATTTCCAGTCAGGATTTAGACAGTACCATAGTACTGAGACTGCTCTCATTAGAGTTACTAATGATTTGCTCTTATCATCAGATCGGGGTTGTATCTCTCTACTAGTGTTACTGGATCTTAGTGCTGCATTTGACACTATTGATCACAATATTCTTTTAAATAGACTCGAAAATTATGTTGGCATTAGTAGAATTGCATTGTCATGGTTCAAATCATACTTATCTGACCGTTAACAGTTTGTACAAGTAAATGAAGAGAGGTCATATCGATCACAAGTTGGATATGGAGTAACGCAAGGCTCAGTACTAGGACCATTGCTTTTCACTCTATACATACTACCCTTGGGAGATATCATTAGGAAGCATGGCGTTGGTTTTCACTGTTACACTGATGATACTCAGCTCTATATTTCTTCGCGCCCTGACGAAACTTACCAATTCACAAAATTAATGGAATGCATAGCTGATATAAAAAATTGGATGACCAGTAATTTCCTACTACTAAATTCAGAAAAAACAGATATTCTAATTTTTGGACCAAAAACTTATTCACGTAATAACCTAGAATATTGTCTAATACTTGATGGCTGCTCTGTTAAGTCTTTGTCATCAGTTAGGAACCTGGGTGTGCTCTTTGATACCAATCTTTCATTTGAAGGCCATGTTTCTAGCATCTGTAAAACCGCATCTTCCATCTTAAAAATATATCTAAATTACGACATATGCTCTCAATAACAAATGCAGAACAGTTAGTTCATGCGTTCATGACCTCAAGGCTAGATTACTGTAACGCTCTACTGGGTGGTTGTTCTGCTCGCCTGATAAATAAACTACAGCTCGTACAAAATGCAGCAGCTAGAGTTGTAGAACTAGGAAGTATGACCATATTAGCCCAGTTCTGTCAACACTGCATTGGCTTCCTGTTAAACATCGTATAGATTTTAAAATCTTGCTAATTACTTACAAAGCACTAAATGGTTTAGCTCCCCAGTACCTGAGTGAGCTATTAATGCATTATAGTTCTTCGCGTCTATTGCGATCTCAGAATTCAGGCCAGTTGATAATACCTAGAATATCAAAATCAACTGCAGGTGGCAGATCCTTCTCCTATTTGGCACCTAAACTCTGGAACAATCTTCTTAGCATTGTTCGGGAAGCAGACACACTCTGTCAGTTTAAATCTAAACTAAAAACGCATCTCTTTAACCTGGCATACACATAACACATTATCAATTTATTTTTTCAAATCCGTTAAAGGATTATTAGGCTGCATAAATTAGGTCAGCCGGAACCGGGAACACTTCCTATAACACCAGATGTACTCGTTACATCAGAAGAAGAATGGCATCTACGCTAATATTAGTCTTTCTGTTTATCCTGAGGTTTACCGTAGTCAACCGGATCCGGGCCGCATCCAGGTGAGACCAAGGACCTGCGCCTTGACAAGACCACAACGCAGCCCTGAAGTATCAGCAGAGATTGAGTCAACTAGATCATCCACTGTGAAGGCCTCATCAACATGACAACCAGTGGCGCATCTCCTCAACAACCGTCCATACCGGTGTAATGAATACGATCCTCAGCTGGATGGAACTGAATTAAATACTTTGAATGTTGCGATCCTATCTGACTTATGATAGCAACCTGAGTCGTAACAAAGCACTGTTTGCCAGAGGAGAACTGGCCCCCCGACTAAGCCTGGTTTCTCCCAAGGTTTTTTTCTCCATTTTAACACCTGTTTGCCACCTGTTTGCCACCTGATGTCACCTGTTGCAGTTTGGGTTCCTTGCCGCTGTCGCCTTTGGCTTGCTTAGTTGGGGACACTTGACAATTGACATTTGATATTCAACAGTGCTTTGATCTGCCTGCATTGACACTATTCTTTAAGAGCTGCTGTGCAGCCAAAATAATGTACCAGTTATCAATGTAAAGCTGCTTTGACACAATCTACATTGTAAAAAGCGCTATATAAATAAAGTTGACTTGACTTGACTTGACAATAAAGGTTGGTCTAAATTTTGGTGTGGGATTGCGCATAACAAAGTCACCTTTCAAACAGCTCGCGAGTGCCATATTGATTTAGTTTTTCACAGCTTGTTGCACTTAAACGGTCAAATACATACAAAAATAATTGTCACAATGTCTGTCCTGCCAAGTATTTACATAAACAGTTCAGAAAGAAAACGCATTTGTGCAACAGTATATTGGATCCATGTGTCAGGTCTTAAAGTGACAGCAGCCTAACAAGCATGCTGCAGTCCGTGTTTTAAATGTTTTTTAAATGTTTGAATGCCTAGACTCCCAATGAATGGACAAAACTGAGATAATATTAAAATCTCTATATGACAGTATATATAGTGGTTCTTCCCCGTGGTATCAAATACTGATACTTTTCATCGAAAAGTATTGTATCGAAGTAAGAAATTCCAGTATCGTGACAACACTAGTAAAGGGTGCCACAAATTTTTAAATGTGCTCTGCTGTATTGTAAACAATGGCATGAATATTGCCTTGAATATTGCCATGAATATTGCCATGAATATTGCCTTGAACCTGTGCAAACATGGCTCTTACAGGACGTTTCAGAATGGTAGGTTTTTGTTTAAAGTTGTCTCATACTTTTCAGATACTGTTATTTTTAAGGAGGAACAGGATTAAGATCGCTGCTTTAGAAAATCGATTTTTGAAATTTGTAAATCGATTTGAATTGTTAGAAGACAGATTTGCGATTCATATATGAATCGATTTTTTTCACGCACCCCTAGTTTCGACAGCATGGCAACAACACTCTACGACAGCAACTCTTCCTCGTTTCTAAAGCAGCCCAACATGGCCTAACCCCTTTGTTGCGTGTTCTCTGGGGCAGGGTTTATGTCAATTTTAGGGTTAGTGATGTCACTAACCCGGGAAGAAGCTCGTTGTAGTCCCTATACCAGCCATTTGTTGTAGACCTTAAACAGAGATGTCTTTAAAAGAAAATATCTCCCTTTGCTTTGAACTTTGAGCATCATAACTTTGCAGATGTTGTTTATTCTCAAACAGCAACATTACACACTAACTAAAGTTATGTACAGTTCCACAGTGCTGGATGATAAGGAGCACTCATGAATCAACTGAAGATCACCAAAATCAAGCTGGGTGGCTCACCATCTTCCATCCGGAAGAGAGAATTCAAGGAAAAAACAAAAACCTGGCCAAATTCAATAAATGTTCTTTCGTTCCTGAAATCAATGAGAAATGAAAATAACAAATCTTCTGCACCTCTTTCCAATGCATATGCTAATTTTCAACTCTTAATCCAGCTTTCAAACAACAAATCAATTTCGCTGAGTTTATGCATCTTATTTTTCTTTGTGGCTCAGAATATATTTTGTCTCGCATCTCCCGTTGCACTCACACACACCGAGTATAGCAGGGGCGGAGCTTGAATTGTTTAACCAATCACAATTACCTGTTTATGACTGCTCAACACTGGCAGATTTACTAAATTCAGGTTATAGGCAGCATTATGAGGAATAGAAGTTATAAGAATTTCATTTCTATAAAAACTTATTACGGGGGTTACATTTATATAAAAAATATTGCCATCATTTAAATTTTGTCTTGATGAACTTTGCTTTTCTTCAGTAGTTGTATTTTTATCTATTTGTGTCCGCTCTTGGTGGACATGTATAGATATCACTTTAAAAGAGTTTTTCATGTGGTGTGAGGTGGAAACAGTGACTGTGTCCGAAATCACATACTATACTGTTTGTAGTGGTGTCTATAACCTTAGTGGACATTATTCAGTCTCATAATGCACCTCAATAATGAGTGTACAACTGATGTACACTGAACGGCTAGCCACTAGAAAACACCCATGTCCTGTGAGCATTGTGCTGAATGAATTCCCACGTATCTCTAGAAGATGGTGTCTGCAGCACTTCCGCAAAAATCCAAATTTGCACACTTGTTTTCTTTCTTTTATTCAGGGTACAGACTATATTAGTGGAGTAATGTAGGGAATAGTAAATTAGTATATGAGGGGTGATTTTAGATACAGCAAGCGACACTGGTTTGTCAACACTTCCTGGCTCATCTTCATTGTGGCCATACCTGGTGTTCTAATTATTCTCATGCGGTTCAATTTCTGACTGCCCCTGGGGTTTTCAAATGTTATACATCATTTAACATGCCTGACTTCACCCCGCTCTGTAACTCTGAAGACATTGTCTAGCTTGTTCATGTGTGTTTGATTAGGGTAGGAACTAAACTCTGCAGGGCAGTGGCCCTCCAGGACTGGATTCGAAGAAACCTGGCCTATAGATATCCTACACGCATGTACATTGCCTCCAACACAAGAAGCTTGAGATGGACTGAGATGGACCAAGTCGTGGCAGCGGCCCACTCTCTCATTTGTCGCCCTCCTCAATTTATCAGATTGTTTCAAATTTAATAGTTAAAAGCAAGGCTTTAGGCTCCCACTGTGAATGGGTTAGTTCCAAAATCCCCATTTCTCAGTGACTGTATGCGTATAGAGCTTGGAAGCTGAGAGCTGAGGTGGACTAAGATGCCAGAAGCAGCCGACTCTCTTATCCGTTTCCCTCCCCAATTTATCAGATTGTTGCTGGTGGAAAGGTCAAGCCAGGATACAGACACAACTGATGACGAGAGCACAGGTGCGGACAGGGAGGAACCAAATGAGCAAAGGAAAAAGAAAAGGCACAACTTCCAAGCAGCAATGGCTTAGACCAGTGGTCGCTAACCCGTCGATTGCGATCGACTGGTAGATCTTTATCACTGTTTCAGTAACTCCCGAAAATAACAGAAATATGAGTACTGCTGATTCAGTCTAAACGGTTAATGGTAAGATAAACTTGGCTTGCTGTCCTCAAAGGAGGCTCAAACCCGAGGCTCGGCTTGAGCTCAGAGTTAACTCTATAACAGTACAGCGTAGAGGGAGAATAACAGAAATAGAGGAGGAGATGGGGAGGAGGAGGGATGCTGGAAGAATTGTCGCTGAGATGACGTAGTGACTGCTACTTATATACGCCCATAATGATGATTGACAGGACTGAATGTTTAGGCTCCTCCTGAACCTACGTTTGGAACTACATTACATTTCTCCAGTGTCTGTACTGTATTTTTTTATTTTTTTTTCTGTTATTTTCAGGAGCTACTGACTGGGACCGTGATAAAGATAAATAGCCCACATCATGCCTGAGTCTGTAAACGGCCGTTAACAAGAGGCCAAAGATGCTGAAGACGGACGCAAAGAGGAGAAAATTCTCTAGCAGGCAGAGCAGCTCACTGTTCATGATGCTCGAAATATAGGAAGAAAATACAGATATTGAATTGGGGGTGAGGGGTTATATGAATGTATCTCTGAAGGGAACTTGCTGTCTTCAGAAAAGTTTTGATGGCACTGGCATTTTATTTTCGTCTTGCCTCCGAATAAAGTAGCTATTTATAAGCGCAGTGCTGCTTTGTTTACAGCAGTAACCAAGGAAACGCTGTATCATTCCATAAGCGCCACCTGCTGTCAGAGAGTGAATTTGCGTCACATTCCACCTGTCTCCTGTTTTTTATGCTTTTTTGTATGTGTAGCATATAATTTCACAAAGATAAAGTCAGACCGTTCTGTTTTTGACCGATAGTTTTTTTATTTGATAGTAAAAAGATTAAAATATTTTGCCAACATGAGGTCTCATGTCACTGTCAGGCATTTTACATCATTGCAAAACTAGGGTATGCAGATTAAGACAACTATTCATCAGCAAGCAATGATTAATCCCATGTTGTTGCAAAAAAAAAAGTGCGACCAAATCATGTGCTGGTGTGACCAACTGAGAAAGTTGGTAGCACCAGTGCAACCAGTGGAAAAGTTAGTCTGGAGCCCTGTAAATAAAGGTGACTTGACTTGACGACTATGAACCAAGCTTTTCTAGGGAGCAAGGCTATGGTGTCACAGGATGCGTCCTAATTGGGTGTTGACACTTATATCTAACTCTGGGTTGAGACACATCAAGTTCTTCTGTGCTTTGCCTGACAAGATTGTGCTTGTTGACTTTCACAGCTTAGGGGCAGGCACTGGTCAGCACGGCATAGTAGGTATTATGTTCCCATGGCATCAGAATCTGATGCAGTGTCGATTTCCCTGAAAAGGGAATGTCTCAGGGTTACATGTAACCCTGGTTCCCTGAGAAGGGAAATTTCTCGGGGGTGCCAGCGTCCCCATGCCTCGGGGATGCCAGCGTGTCTTCCTTCAGACAATTCAAAGTTGATGACATGTAATGCAGGCACCTTTTTATATGCACGGGCTCTCCATGTGACATCATAGGACTGCCATCAGCCAAAGAGTTTGCCGCGATTTTTCATGTGCTTCAGACCGGGTTCTGCAAAATGCGTCCCCATAGCGTCATCATCTGATGCAGCGTCTTGTTTCCTTCTTAGGGAACCAGGGTTACATACACTACCATAAGGTGTTACAACTCAAATGCTGAAGGCAAGCTGACCATTTAGTCACTGGCTTGAATTCTTGACACATAAAAAGCAATAAATGATTCTGCGGGGAAAAAAAGGTCTGATTGTACATTAGTCTACATATCAAAAATCACTGATCACAGATTATGCATTAGAATGAACACAGAGTTAATTGCATGTTGCAGCATTATTATCAGGTCTATATCTTTCTGTTAAAAAAAAAAAAAAAAAAAAGCAAACTGTGTCAAATTGCGACAAGTGTACCACAGAACCCACAGTGAAGCAAACTACTGAGCAAACAAATAAAGCTCTTCTGAGAAATGTACATATAATAAACAACTACTTTCCTAACATTAGGATTCTTTTGAAGGTATTCGGATTATTTTTAGCCCAGTGATCCTTTTTAATTATCTGTCCTTTTTCTCCTCACCACACTAACATGTGCCAGTGGGTGGACCAAAGAAGTGATGATGATAAATTAGGCGTTGATCTGTGTGTGTGCAGACACTGCTGATGTATTCATCTCTATTTCATAATAAAAAGAAGGAAATACAAAACGTTTTGGCAGCTTGGTTAAAAAAAAAAACAAAAAAAAACAAGACTAATGAGGAAGTTTTGAGTTCTGAAACTTACAATTTGTTTTAGTACAACTGTATGTACATACTGTATGTCAGAATATTAGGGAAAATTTGATTTCTCAATTCATGACCCCTTAGTGTACAAATCCATGATACAAAAGTTTAATATATATATATATATATATATATATATATATATATATATATATATATATATATATACATATATATATATATATATATATATATATATATATATGTGTGTGTGTGTGTGTGTGTATACAATTTTTGTTTCTCTTCTATGTGGATCCTCTCTATTTGTTCAGCTATTTCCCCCTCTTTTTAAAAGTAACAAGTGATCTGTAATGCAAATCTGGCACAATGGCACAATGGCACAATCCATCTCTCTCCCCTTACATTCAAACATCAGCATCACCACCTTTTTTAAAAACATTCATATTCATAATGCAATCGTTCTGCCTTCATAACATTCTTCAAGGCCTCCTCTATGACATCCTTTATCACATACAGAAATGGGTTCATCCTTTCTCTTCACTTTATCGCAGCCCCCAGAGCAATTATTCTCCCACAGGATGCCGGAACGAGCCTGTGCAGGCATTCTTAGTTTTATATTACAATAATTCTACAAAACATGACAGCAACCTCACATGTCACTCAACACCTCCTGATGGCAGCTCTCTCAAGCTTTAGAGCGAATGCCGGTGTAGCTATTGCACCGATAAAAGGCGTGCTCACTTCCAGGCCTGGATAGTTACCTGCACAATAGTGAAGGTATATTATCATGGGCAGAGCGGTGAGCCACACAGGGGGTTGTGTTAGAAGCTGAACAAAAAAGGCAAACTCAAATGTGATAAAGAACAGACAACAAGTCGCAGTAGCATGGGGGTGAACTTGTGACCCAAGAGCACAAAAAGATGATGTTTTTTTTAGGTTTCCAAAGGGAGTTCAGCATGAGCTACACTAGCATAACTGCATTTTATTCAGTCGTTTGTTTGTTTGCTCATTTTTTTTCTGCAGTAGCAAAGAAAGCTCTATTGCATTTTGTTTCTTCTCTGAGCATGTTCAGAACAATAGATAAATAAATAAATAAATAAATAAAAATTATTTTATAAAATATATTTTATATACAATAATCTATTTTTGCACTGTTTCTATTTTTGACATTTTTTAGTTACATTTTCTATTATTTTAGTCTGTGTCCATCAAGTTCTAAATAAAAAATAGAAGGCAATCTTTCATTTTAAAGTAATGAATTCACTTTATCCTATAATAGATTAAAATATAAACCATTTTTAACTATTTTTATTTCTAGCAAAAAACAACTATATTGATATATTATTACTATAGATGTTTATAATGCAATTTAAAAATTCAGTCATAGCACCATTTCTTGTCTATTATTACAAAAGTACCAGTATGACTTAAAATCATCCTGGTGATAATTACATCAATTAGTGACCCATAAGATAATTTAATTTATTTCTGACAACATAAACAAGTGGATTATTTTCTCTTTAAAGTAAATTAAACACACTGATAACAGTTTACTTTCTATACTGCAAGTCCTTCAAACTCTATTCTTGAAGACTTGCATACAATCTTATGCAATACAGGGAGTGTTCAGTGTTTTTAACACAACTGCAATTAGATTAAATACAAGCAACAGAATATAAACAAATTATCTGCTTTTTAGGGCATACTCAAACTGGTACCCATCGCTATTCACAATGTATGTATATACCACAACAGCAGAAAAAAAAAAAAGTGAGGGAATTTTTTTTTTTTTTTTTTACTTTTACTTTTGTTTAGAGCTGTATTACAGGTGCTGGTCATATAATTAGAATATCATCAAAAAGTTGATTTATTTCACTAATTCCATTCAAAAAGTGAAACTTGTATATTATGTTCATTCATTACACACAGACTGATATATTTCAAATGTTTATTTCTTTTCATTTTGATGATTGTAACTGACAACTAAGGAAAATCCCAAATTCAGTATCTCAGAAAATTAGAATATTGTAAAAAGGTTCAATATTGAAGACACACGGTGCCACACTCTAATCAGCTAATTAACTCGAAACACCTGCAAAGGCCTTTAAATGGTCTCTCAGTCTAGTTCTGTAGGCTACACAATCATGGGGAAGACTGCTGCCTTGACAGTTGTCCAAAAGACGACCATTGACGCCTTGCACAAGGAGGGCAAGACACAAAAGGTCATTGCAAAAGAGGCTGGCTGTTCACAGAGCTCTGTGTCCAAGCACATTAATAGAGAGGCAAAGGGAAGGAAAAGATGTGGTAGAAAAAAAGTGTATAAGCAATAGGGATAACCGCACCCTGGAGAGGATTGTGAAACAAAACCCATTCAAAAATGTGGGGGAGATTCACAAAGAGTGGACTGCAGCTGGAGTCAGTGCTTCAAGAACCACTACGCACAGACGTATGCAAGCATGGGTTTCAGCTGTCGCATTCCTTGTGTCAAGCCACTCTGACAGCGTCAGAAGCGTCTCGCCTGGGCAAAAGACAAAAAGGACTGGACTGCTGCTGAGTGGTCCAAAGTTATGTTCTCTGATGAAAGTAAATTTTGCATTTCCTTTGGAAATCAGGGTCCCAGAGTCTGAAGGAAGAGAGGAGAGGCACACAATCCACATTGCTTGAGGTCCAGTGTAAAGTTTCCACAGTCAGTGATGGTTTGGGGTGCCATGTCATCTGCTGGTGTTGGTCCACTGTGTTTTCTGAGGTCCAAGGTCAACGCAGCCGTATACCAGGAAGTTTTAGAGCACTTCATGCTTCCTGCTGCTGACCAACTTTATGGAGATGCAGATTTCATTTTCCAACAAGACTTGGCACCTGCACACAGTGCCAAAGCTACCAGTACCTGGTTTAAGGACCATGGTATCCCTGTCCTTAATTGGCCAGCAAACTTGCCTGACCTTAACCCCATAGAAAATCTATGGGTTATTGTGAAGAGGAAGATGCAATATGCCAGACCCAACAATGTAGAAGAGCTGAAGGCCACTGTCAGAGCAACCTGGGCTCTTATAACACCTGAGCAGTGCCACAGACTGATCAACTCCATGCCATGCCGCATTGCTGCAGTAATTCAGGCAAAGGAGCCAAAACTAAGTATTGAGTGCTGTACATGCTCATACTTTTCATGTTCATACTTTTCAGTTGGCCAAGATTTCTAAAAATCCTTTCTTTGTATTGGTCTGAAGTAATATTCTAATTTTCTGAGATACTGAATTTGGGATTTTCCTTAGTTGTCAGTTATAATCATCACAATTAAAAGAAATAAACATTTGAAATATATCAGTCTGTGTGTACAGGTCAATGTACGATAGCAAACAGGACCACATGAAGATGCCAAAAGACCATACCAGCGTCCTTGACCTGACTGCATATAGATACTATATAGTACTGCTGCACAATTAAACAAATTTCTAATCACGATTACAATTACAGATGCCACGATTTTGTAATCATTTAAAGGCACGATTACATCAAAAACATCCACTTACATTATTCTGCATGCTTAAGAGGTATGTTTAGAGCATGTTATGTTGGGAGAGTCGAATCATGACTACTTCAAAATGTAAAAGGTCTAATCAGCACAAAAGGGACTAAGTGTAAGTGTACGCTGATTGGTTGAGGGAATTTTGTCATAATCGTGCAGCCCTACTATATAGATCCGTTCAGAATGATTAAATGCAGCAAAATACAGCAATCTGAAGGCAGGTCATAATCATCAGTGAACAGTTCCTCTGTCAGAGTGAGTGTTTGTTGTCCATGTGTACACTTTACTTAAACACCACTGATCCTCACAAACTCCTGCAAAACACACTTTTTCTGGGAGTCCATTATACTCAACCATACTAAAATGTGCTTAATTACAATTGTCATCCATCAAAAATTAACTAGTGAGGCACTGGTGGTTTGCTTTATCCTGCCCCTAGTCCTGACTTTAGTAGTGGCTCATTAGCATTGATTTTCGGATTTGAGAACGCTGATTAGTTAAATTTATGTCATATCTTGAATGTTTATATTGTGAATCAGCAATTGGCTAAACTGCTACATAGACCCGCTTCCTGTGGGCATCTCGCCCCAGTGAGACATGCAGAGGGCACATATAAAGAAAACATATACTACAATTCCTGTTGTGGGAACCAGACCCATTATAAACCTAAAAATACTCAAATGAATTGAAAATGATTTGGAATGATTTGGGAGGAGCTCCACTCAGAACTGATGATGTACTGCATGGTAGATGCACACATTTGAATTGTAATGTGCTGATCTACCCGACGGGACATAAGTTGGCATACACTTGTTGCATTTCTCATAAAACATTCAAAAATGTAAATGTCTGGGAGAAAGAGAAGAGCAGACATATGGATAGATCTGAAAAACATGACGACACAAGAGAACTCTGTTTGGTGGTTTTCTGTGTGCACACAGAAAGCCGCCTCTCAGGCAGCGTACAAGTACTGAATTGAGTTCTCTTTCACGTCTTTTCGCACCTGAATGGACAAATACAACATTATTTAAAAACATCAGTAAACACAGTCGGTTATGTCTTAAGAAAACGTAAACATTTGTGAGAATATTGGATGTGCATCAGTGCATTGGATCCCAGCATTAGGTCTTAAAGTGACAGCAACCTAATAAACCTGCTGCCATTTGTGCCCTTTATATTAATCAAACAACAAAAGACAGAGAAAATCACTCACTGTACTTTAATAGCTTTAATAAGGATTCATTATATTTAATTTATACAAATAAATATGTCTGCTTGAAAGAATAATGTTGTATGTATGCAAGTTTTGAAGAATGCATGTGTCTGTATTGCATGTTAAAATTTTAATATCATTCATATTAACAGGTTAATAGATGTTTTATCCTGGAGTATATAATGGGTTTAAAAATTTTAGAGAAATTCTTAATGCATTACAGTTTATAACTAAACCTATTAGGTTTGTAGTCATCTAAAATCTTATATTTAGTCGATTAAAACTAGATTAAGACAATTCGGATGACTAAAACTAAATGGCATTTCAGTCAAAAGACTATGACTAAAACTAAAGCAAAATTTGCTGTCAAAATTTTTCTTTACCTTTGCAGTTTAAATAAACCATATCTCTCATATATTTTAACAGGGCATCTTACTTTATTATTTATTATTATGCATTTCTTAAACAAATGTCAGCTGCATAAGGGCAGATCTCTTGAGCACAGCTGATGATGCTTTGTGTGATGCTTGAGTGATCAAGAATATTCTAATAGCCTGTACATATAAGATTTCCTTCTATTCCTCCATCCTCATTTTCTTTCCTTGCATCCTTTCCTCACATCCCAAAGGGGGTGGAGCTGAGAGGTGAGGAAAGAAAGCAAGAAAAGGAAATGAGGATGCACAAATAAGAAATAAGAAGCACCCATGGAAATCAAGCTCAAGCTGCTTAGCTTGAGGAAACACAGAACAGCTGGAGAACGGTGTAGAGTGGTCATGCTATAATGCCACTGTAAAACAGCTGAGTAATCAGACGTTTTATTTTTATAAAACAGTGAATTAAAGAAAACATCCATTGGGAGCTACTTCTCTTGGTAAGTGGTTTGACGTAAATGGACTAAAAGATTTCTCTATTAGAGATAACACTTAGATACATTATTAGAGATTTTAAAAGTGCTATCTGTCTTCTGAATAATTATTCCACACCATCCAGAGAAGGAGATGGATGATTTTAGTTCCTTGCCAACTGTCACCTTGAGAATGTTTACTAAGTCTGGACATAAATAGACATATAAATGTCTGGATATAAAAAAAAATGATGATTTTAATGTTTTTATTTGACCATTAAATTTAGTAAAGAGCATCATTAGAGATCTTGCGCATATTACTGTTGCCAAAACTCTGATTCAGTCATGTGTTTGCATCATCACTCAAAGGATCCATGGGGTATTTTACATTTATTAAATGTTTTATCAAAATATATGTAAATACATAAATATTGCTCATTCCTACACATTGCTAAATTGATTCATATTTTAAATATAATATTATGATATATCACTAGTATAATCAAATTTGGGTTGATATGCACATACTGTACACATTTTCATTTTAATAAAAAAATAAAATAGGCTTACATATAACTGTACTAGTGTTCATTTAGTAAAAATATCTGAATGGTTTAAGTCACTTAAAACATAAATTAGAATATATAAAATATAATACAAAATATTTACAAATATTCACCAGTATTCGCTAGGGGTTTTGTAAAGTTCCTTACACTGCTTAATCTGTATTTTCAAAAGCACGACATGAAGATAATAAAAATACTTAAATACAATAGAAAAAAAATGGTATCCTGATTCTAAGAAAAACAAGTAAATAGGAGAGAAAGCAAGAAGAACAGCAATAATTAAGATTTCCTGAAAATCTGCCCAGAACATATGGCGATGAGCTGCAGAGTAAACTGGATGGTGCCATAGGAAAATGCTCCACTAGGTAACAAGTTTATTTGCTCATGTGCAGTTTTTTCCCCCCGACTCTAAATGTCTGTATGCATAGCGTGGCAGAGGCAATTAAAACAGTGGCAATAGCTTACAAGGGTTTTATCCAGTGCTGGAAAAATCATTTATTCATGCACCCGCAAAGTCAGCGTTGCAATTTGGCTTCCCTCCAGCCCGCCCCTGAATTCTCCACTTTTTAAAAGTCAAGCTTCTAAGCGTCGCAAGGAAAGACTATGTGGTGACATCACAATGGCTGTGACAAATTATTGGGTCAACTGTCTGTGGACACAACTACCTGAAATCTAATGTACACAGGGGTATCTTCTTCTCCCAAAGCTCCAGACTGCACAAACATGAACCTCATTAAATCACCCTGGCAAGGACACAGCATTTCCTTGGTTATCTCTCTGTTGATGCACTGTGTGTGCTATTATTTGTGGGGCTGAAACGTTATGTAAAAAGCTTATCCCCAGAGAAATGACACAGTGCCCCCAGTGGTGACTGTGAATGCCCAACTGCAAAGTCTATTCAGGGTCTCTAGGCTAATAAATCACTATCAAGGAGGATGTTGCACTCTGAAATACCCTTTCTGTCCCTCCATTGTATTAGGGATGGCAAAAATGAAGCAACTCTAGGCTTAGCTTCAGCTTTAACTAAAGCCTGAATTAATCCTCTGAGCAGCTTTGCCACAGTTTTGACTGCACTTGCACTTTTCTTGATTGTAGAGTTATACATATCCTACTGTTTAATATTTTTATTACATGATGCACAAGAAAGACACAGTCTCATACAAATGATTCAGTAATGAAGTGTTATGAAATGCATGTTTGACCCTGAAATCAAAAACATTTAGTTGTGATTATTAGTCTGTATCTACTGTGGTGACAAGCTGCATCTGCCTTATCAAAATAAAAGGTCATGTGTGTTTTCCCTTCTATCCCTAGTCTGCAAAAAGTAAACTATAGTTGTGTCCCAAATGACAGAATATACACTGTACACTATGCACTATATACGTATAAGTATATACACTATATATGTATGCACTGTGTACTCAACCATATAGTGTATGAATTTTATAAGGTTATTTTGTCATTCAACATCTAAGTCTGTTAGCCCCTTCCCCTTCACTATGTAATTAAAGCTGCAACAGCTGAGTGCATGACGTGTCCAACATTCCACGCTTAGTTTTTTCGGTTAATTAAGTGCATCATCCGGGTATTTAAAGTGCACTTTTTATATTTGTAATTTTCAGTGTGAACACATTACTCAAACTATTTATACTGCAAAACGGCATAGAATAGTGCATAAGTACGTGAACTGGGACAAAATTCATATTTAGATTTTTATGCATTTTTTCATGACAGTAGTAATGCATTCTACCCCCAATTTCATATGTTCATAACTGATCATGACATTTTACTTTTGAATTTATGTATGTATTTATTTATATTTAGTAGGATTTCATTATGTAATACAGTAAAATACAGTTTTTTAATCAACATAAAGGCAGTAGAAAAAATATTACTTTAATGTACAAATATTTTTTACATTTAAATAAATGGTGACGATGATGATGATGATGATGATTTGTATTATTATTACTATTACAGTAATTAAAACTATTATTATTTTAAAGAGCATATTTCCTCCCTTAATGTTGAAATGCAAAATAATAATAATAAAAATCTTTGTTAAGAAAAAAAAAAAAAGTTGGCTTATTTTCTTTAAGCAAAACACCAGACATGGTCTTGACAGGTTTCGTGAGATTTACCCAAAATTACTGCTAAGAAAACTCTTTCCTGGTCTGCAGCACATATCATGTGACATGTCATCTTTGCAAAGAAATGTCTGCCATGACAGGTGCAATAAATCAAAGTGTGTCATAGCAATGTGTTTTTAAAAGTTCACCCTGAACACCTGTCTGGCCTGAATACACTATGTTTAGTGTCTTGGAATGATTGTTTCATCACATTAAGAAGCCGTAATGTGTGGCAGGATTTGTTTTGTGAAAATCCTGCTGTGACCATCCAGGAATATTTGCACACCAAATCCAAACTGACAGCAGGTATTTGATGAAGATTCCACATTCGTGAAGTCCTGCTGGTGAAATTCAGAGACATGAGTGTGCTCTTTAGAAAACAACAAATACAGACCCACCGTATGTCTGGTGCCCTCTAACAATACACTTGTCAAAGCAATACAGCATTGCACAAAGATAAGGTTAGTCAGCTGTCATAATTAATCAACCTGAATGACGATGAAATTCTTTTTAACATTATTACGCTCAGAATACAGTGCAACACAAATCTTGCTTATCAGTAACATAGGACAGACACAACAGAATGACTTCATGTGTTGTAATCGTTTACCACTCCACTTAAGTAGATTAATGAACTCGTTTTGCTTTTGGCTTCAACACAACATCCACTGTCCATGTGTTGATGGCAATGTGGCTGAGCTATGTCAAACATGCTAATACTCAAGCTACATCCACACGAAGCCAGAGCTTTCTCTATCCAATTTTTTATTTTTTTTTCTCGTCTCAAGAAATATCTGCGTACACACTAAACCACTGAAACCGACTCAAAACGTAGTATATATGCCAGATCAGTATGTGGCGCTGTAATTCTGCCACAGGGATATACTAAAAATGGAGAATAAGACTTGGAGCATGCACATAAAGCTTGCACGCTGTATACAAACTTTTGTAAAGCTTAGAAATAAAGCTTTGCTTTAGTAAAGCTAATAGGCTCAGTAACTTCTGCAGCACGAACACAAGCATGCCCTTCATGACAACTCTGAGGGGGGTGAATTTTTTAATAACTCATCCGTTTAAATTATATTAAGCCTTAAAGTTCTGCATAATTAAGGGCGTGGTGACTTGAGTGACAGGTAGATTGCCGCTGCTGTCTGCGAGCAGTCACTTTACCTCAGCTAACTCCAGCAGCTGAATATGGCATCTCAGCCATATTTGTGCTTTTTTCTGGATTATTTTATACAATTATAAAATAATATAGCTTGCTGCGTTAATGGTCGAGACTTGAGACAGATGTACGTCTGTGTACATGTGCATGCATGAGGAAGATAAACAGAACACATGTTGTTGGATCGTGCCATTGGCTAAAGGTTTTGTTTGTGAGATTTACTACAATGACAATGGCAGGAGGATATAAAACTCCTTGCACTCAGCTTAAAATATTAAAACATTACGGAAAAAAGTACTATCACAGCAATTACAATGAGTTCCTGAATTCTGCCTTTTACCAAGTACAGATATTCACAGTAATTCACTTAGTTTTACAAATAAATACAACTGACATTATAGTTTGATTATACTGGTTATAGTTTTCTATGATTATAGTTTACTATGTTCCAAATGCATGTGAACTGCTTTTCATTAACATGAAAAGAGCTGAATTTAAGTAAGTGTATGCTATTAAAACAGGTGAAATCAACCCAAGCATCCACTACCATCTGTTTAAAAGTGAAGTGAATAATTTCTGTGACACAGAAACTGCACAAACAATGATTTTAAAAAGCAGTTTACCAAACATAGAGGCCTACCCGTCTTCCATCCGTTGGAAAAAGACCACAAAGACCATGTTTATAAGCACACAAAAACTCTTGATTCGAAATTGAATGTAAACACATTAATCCGAATATCCATAACTTGATTAAATCAATATTGTTTTTCAGAAATCCAATAAGAAAAAATGTGTGGAAAAATAATTATTTCCAATCCTCATTCTGACCCTCTGTCTGAAGTGACCAATATTTAATGGGCGGCTGGTCAGTAAACAGCCACTGTAATGTCACTACATAAGAAACAGCATCAATGGCCACTAGGGGTGAAACGGTACGCAAATTCGTATCGAACGGTTCATGGGGCAAATTCCAAATGGAAGTGATCATCCCTATCATGCCCTACTCCCTCTGAAGGGCAAAGTGAGCAGGGCATGCATGTGCTGTATGTAGCCATTTGGAATGCATTTGGCAAAGGGAGCGGCATAATTTCCTTATTATTATGTTTTAACGGCATAATTCTTTTTTTCTTTTTTTTTGCCTAACTGTTGCAAATAAACAACATACATTTTATATTTTAAAAAGTTTTTTAAAAATATGCTATATAATATATAAAAACTAGTATATATAAAATTTTAAAAAATATAAATTGTATATTTATTTATGCCGGCGCTGCATTGTCACGGGAACATCCCAGCTGAAGAAAATGAGGAAATTACGATCTTACAGATTTATCCCTGTCTACTGACACTTGTTATGATATCCACTTTAAACATTACAGTTCTCATGATAACTTTTGTTATCTCTAAAATAAGTAAATCCACTTCACCAGCTAATTACTCTTTGACAGCGATGTCATTAAAAAAAAAAAAAAAAAAAATACAGAGGTAGCGCAAAAAACGGAAGTTCAAAGAAAAAATTCTAAAGATGGCCGCTTGTTTCTTTGGCTATAAAACCATTATTTACAAATCACTAACGGTTTGTGATACAACTGCTGTTGAGTCTATTAAGAAATATTTATTAATTTAAATGAATTCATTATGCCTAACCTATGTAAAAAATCATTTGAAATTATTGAATGAAGACGTTTCGAAATGAAGAGTTTTTTAACAAATCAAATCAAATACATTTTAACAATCACTGGTCTACACCTACTGGCATAATGTAAGTAACATATTTTAATTTGAAGCATACATAACATTTCAAAGGTCAATTACTCATTTTGATCACAGTCTATAACCTGGCTATAAACTTTGATCCCAATCCCAGTTATTATTTAATGTTTGCAACAGAGAAATTTAGCCTACTGTAGGAATCACCAGAGGCCCCACGATATGATATTATCACGATACTTATGTTACGATACAATATTATTACGATTTTAAATATATTCCAATATTCTGCGATATATTGCAATTTATTACCTTTTTCCAACTTCAAATTATGTCCCCAAAAGAAAACTTTGTCAACATCTGTTTTATCTAAAAAGATAAATTTCTTTGTTTGCATCTTCCTAGCATTGTTCCGGAAGCAGACACACTCTGTCAATTTAAATCTAGACTAAAAACGCATCTCCTTAACCTGGCATACACATAACACATTATCAATTTATTTTTTCAAATCCGTTAAAGGATTATTAGGCTGCATAAATTAGGTCAGCCGGAACCGGGAACACTTCCTATAACACCAGATGTACTCATTACATCAGAAGAAGAATGGCATCTACGCTAATATTAATCTTTTTGTTTATCCCGAGGTTTACCGTAGTCAAACGGATCCGGGCCGTATCCAGGTGAGACCAAGGACCTACACCTTGACACGACCACAACGCACCCCTGAAGTATCAGCCGAGATTGAGTCAACTAGATCATCCATTGTGAAGGCCTCATCGACACGACAGCCAGTGGCACGGTTCCTCAACAAACCGTCCATACCGGCTTGATGAATACGATCCTCAACTGGATTGAACTGGAATAAATACTTTGAATGTTGCGATCCTATCGGGCTTATGATAAGCTACCTGAATCGTAACAAAGCACTGTTTGCCAGAGGAGAACTGGCCCCCCGACTAAGCCTGGTTTCTCCCAAGGTTTTTTTCTCCATTTTAACACCTATTTGCCACCTGTTGGAGTTTCGGTTCCTTGCCGCTGTCGCCTTTGGCTTGCTTAGTTGGGGACACTTGACATTTGACATTCAACAGTGCTTTGCATCTGCCTGCATTGACACCATTTTCTTTAAGAGCTGCTGTGCAGCCAAAATTATATACTAGTTATCAGTGTAAAGCTGCTTTGACACAATCTGCATTGTAAAAAGCGCTATATAAATAAATGTGACTTGACTTGACATGTACTGCACGCTTTCCTCTCAAAAACAAAATAGACACACAACAGAAATGAGAGCGGTGGCAGCAGCAAGAAATCATCTGATCAAAATGATGTGGACATGTTTGCACTAGCTCTGCCGTTCAGCACTTCAGTGAAGGCATGTTTATTTAAATAGCACTTTATACAATAGACTGCTTTAAAGCAAGCAGCTTTACAGTATTAAATATATATATATATATATATATATATATATATATATATATAAAACAGTCATGCAGTCATGGAATGGACTGTGCACTTTCTGTTGTTAAATAACTTGGAAATTAAAAACTGCTATAGTGTGAACCTTGAAAACATATACACCTAAAGAACCTGCAGACACTTTACTATTTTCCCTTTACTTAGATTGCACCAAATAGTGAGTAGTGATATAAATGCAAATGAGTATCATTGATTGATTAAATAAAGTTTTTTTTGTCAGGTTTAATGGATATATTCTTTATGACATTTTTTTTCTCAAATTAGATCCTCTTTCTGAAAAAACAAGAAATATCACAATATATCGCCTTTCTTAAAGTATTGCAATATATCACAATATATCGTATTGTCACCCCTGTATCGTGATACGTATCATATCACCAGATTCTTGGAAATACACAGCCCTAATGGTGTGGTGACGTCTTTCCGCGTTTAAAACAACATACCTTCTTATTCTGATGTTCATTCATGTTTATTTCGTGCAATAACTAGGAAGAGATGATCGGTTTATGTGTGCTTGAACTGAGGTGCTACAGCGATCTGTCATGACACATTAAAGAACCACAAAACTATATTTATTGTTTGAATTTCTTTAAAAAAAAAATTACAAAATTTGAAAGCTAAGACTTTGTTTCATACCAAAAGTAACCTCCTGTTTGTGAGTTGTCAGTGTCCTCTTTGCTCCGCCATGTAATGCAAACAGGTATGCACTGCTGTGATACACCAGAAAAAAACTCAACACCACCATCTAGTGGACTGAAAAGGAAATTGATTTTATTATTCTACCAAAAAGTTAAATTCTCATGTGCAATTTATATAATAAAACATTGATACTTGCCGTCTGTGTACCGATACAGTATTGCCGGAAAGTATCGCAATACTATGCTGTACAATAGACGCGAAGGACTATAATGCATTAATAGCTCGCTCAGGTACTGGGGAGCTAAACCATTTAGTGCTTTGTAAGTAATTAGCAAAATTTTAAAATCTATACGATGTTTAACAGGAAGCCAATGCAGTGTTGACAGAACTGGGCTAATATGGTCATACTTTCTAGTTCTAGTAAGAACTCTAGCTGCTGCATTTTGTACGAGCTGTAGTTTATTTATCAGGCGAGCAGAACAACCACCCAGTAAAGTGTTACAGTAATCTAGCCTTGAGTGGCTTCTTCTTCTTTCTCCAAGCCTCCTGGCCCAGCATATGCCGAGTTACTGGAGGATGTGGAACGCGCTGCTGGCAGGCTGCAGCTGCCGTGGGGGCACGTGAGGAAAGAGCCCGTTCGCGGCAGACTTGAGGAACGTTTTCTTTCTGACCACAACCCCGTGACTCCAGTGAGCCTTCCATTCCTTCCAGATCTCCACGTTGAGATCAAGAAGGCATGGAAGAACCCATACTCGGCTAGAATTCATAGAGGGAATTTCGCTGATGTGGAGGGATTGGGCCAGCATGGGTATGTGTCGCTGCCGCCCATTGACAAGACGTTTGCCAACTATCTTGTCACGGGCAGAGCACCGACGCTAAAAGCTCCGGTTCTGCCGTCCAGACCCCCTAAACAGACATCTCGTCTGAACGGCAGAGCATATGCTGCTGCGGGTCAGGCTGGTGCGGCTTTACACACTATGGCAGTGTTGCAGGCGTACCAGGCTGATCTGCTGAAGGACCTGGATCAGGGGCAGGGTTTGTCCCCTGATGCGGTGGCTGAGCTGCGCCACACCACAGATCTCGCTCTCCGGGCCACCAAGCAGGTGGCCACGGAGAGGCATCTGTGGCTGAACATGGCGGACATCGGGGAGAAAGAGAAGGGCTCTCTTCTCGATGCCCCAGTTTCGCCAACTGAACTTTTCGGCGGCTCCGTTGAGACGGTGGTTGGGAAGTTCAGGGAGGCGAAGGTGTGCTCAGCAGCTTATAAGAATTGCATACCGCTCAGGTCCGATCCTGGGCCCAGACAGCCGGGAGGCGCTGGCCCGTCTCGAGTCGAGGCTCTGAGGCAGGGCCAGAGGTTTAGTGTCGCCGCTCGAGCGCCTCCTCCACCTCGGACTTTTGACTTTGTGTCGTTCCTGTGTATTTCCTGAAACTCACAGTAAATGTAACATTGAGATGTAGCATTTAAGGGGTTTTTTGGGCAAAACTAGAGTGTTGAGACTGACTAAGCAGGTCACAAAATGGCTGCTGATTAGTTTTCTCTCTATGTTGAGTAGCCTCTTAGCTATTTTCAGTATAGTTTGAGTTGGCACTCATTACTTCAGTTTGACTTTTCAGCTTTGAGCTTCACTTTATTTCTCTCATCTTAAGATTTAGTAGTGGAGATCAGGCTTTGTATTATGGTGCCTGTTGTATATAATAAAGAAAATAGGCCTATAACTTGGCAGCCAGGCTAGAGCTAGGTGATGTGTGGTATATGAAGTAACCCCATATGTATTTACTATCCTTTCAGGATTTATTTCCTGAATTACCCCAATTATCCCCTTGCTTGTGTAGGTGCATTTTGAGTTTAACAGCTAGGTTGTAGGCTGTTTTCTGACTCCCTGATGCTGTTCCTCAGGTGGTAGGCCCTTATCTTTGCGTAGATAAGTTAGGCGGGTGTGTGCTTGGCCCCACTTTCTAGAACTTTCGTGCTAAAAGAATAACTTTCTTCTGAGCCACTTGATAATTTGTTTTATCAAGTTTGAGTTGACGTTGCTAGTTTTTAGCTCCTGTCCTCTGGGGCTTAGATCAGATTTGAGGATCTGTGTAGAAAGTGTTTTTCTTTTCAAAAACAGCATGTAGATCAAAGTTTGTGTTACTTTGAGTTCTAGACTTTTGCCCTACACTGTATGTGAGCCTATGCTGCCACAGGTTGGCACCTGCTCTCATAACAGTAGGCCCTTTGCTGTGAAAGAACGGCCTCTGTTTTGAGTATTTGGTGACTTGTATTCCCCAGTCTGAGGTCTTTGTCACTGGGTGCATCACCTGTTGGACTGCATACTCAGGGTAGTTAGTGCCACTTTGTTGAGGAAAGTTGGTATCTATTAGCTCCCTTTTTTAGTGATCTGGTTAACGGTTATACTGCTTATAACTTGGATTGTAGGCCTTATGATATTCGGCCTCCTTCTATTTAGCAGTTGTTCTACTATACTGTTTAACTGATCGTAATGTGCTCACATATTCTTTTTTTCTGTCTGTCAGGTTTACGCTGCCACAGGCCATGCCACGTGTCTGTTTGAGGTAGTAGGCTTATAATAGCCTCCCTTAGACCATGTTGGCTTTGTTTGGTTCCCTTTAGTCACGTATATTTAGGGTACATTGCCTGTTGGAATGTGTAGCCTAGCGCAGGTTGCAGTTAGCTTCCCTTAGCTTTTTGGGTTACAGCTGGTTCCCTGTAGCTTGGTTCCCTTTAAATTCATGAGCTGTAGCCACGTGTTATTGAATTGGCAGGCCCCTTCAGGCCTCCTTTTTAGTTTACGTAATGGCACAATTTGTGTTTTTAATCTGTGAGTAGGCTGATCGCCACCTGTTACTGGAATGGAGGCCCCTTTAGGCCTCCTTTTTCTAGTCGACTTGTTGGCAGGATGCCTGGGAAACCATGTCACCGTCGGCCACGCCCCATCACTGACGGATAGGCCCTGACAGGCCTGTTCACGATGTTTGGCAGTGTTTTTCATGTGTTAATCATGAAACTTCTAAAACATGGCCTTTGGGTGGTATGGTTATGATAGCCACTTGCTGATGCCACGTGTTGCTGATGCCTTTAAGGCAGGCCTACTTCGGCCTCCGGTGTAATATGTGGAGTTCAGTTATATACTCCTCTCGCTGTGAGGGTGACAAGGTGCTTTTTACCGAGTATTCCGAGTGGCTAGCCCCTCAGGTTGGTTTGGTAGCGAAACCTTTCTGAAGGTTGGTTTTACCTATATCTGCCTCCCTGAGCTCATCAAACAGCGCTCATCAAACAGCTGTGGTAACTCGGATCAGTCTACAAACTACAAACAGTCTACAAACACGGTGAGTCATGTCATCCTCTCCTAGCATTGTTACCTGTTCCATTTGCCACATGTTCAGTATAGCTCTCTCTGTCAGCGACGAGGGATTTACATGTCATAAATGTAGGGAAATAGTCAGGCTGACAGAGAGAATCTCAGAATTACAGACACGCATCCAAACTTTAATCGAGGATAGTAAGAACGCAAGGGCTTCAGATACTGTTTTGGATGCGATTAGCTTAGTGAACTCTGTACATTGTTCGGTTCCGGCTGTAGAGCCCGTG
Source organism: Elopichthys bambusa (assembly GCA_037101425.1). Classification (NCBI taxonomy): domain Eukaryota; kingdom Metazoa; phylum Chordata; class Actinopteri; order Cypriniformes; family Xenocyprididae; genus Elopichthys; species Elopichthys bambusa. Next base: position 6,561,312 of record CM074443.1, read on the forward strand.
CAGCAGGGCACTTGGGTAACGGTGAGGCGGCCTAGCCGCGGAAAACACCACTTTTCCGTTCCAATAATAACATCAAACAGGTTCTCCCCACTCAGTGATGCACCCACTGAGAATCCTGTTGAAAGTGCCCTAGTTATTGGCGATTCTATTACACGGAACGTGAAAATAGAGACACCAGCCACCATAGTCACATGTTTGCCGGGAGCCAGAGCACCTGACATTAAAGCAAATTTAAAAGTGCTGGCTAATGCTAATCGTAAATACTCTAAAATTATTATTCACGTCGGCACTAATGATGTTCGACTTCGCCAGTCGGAGATCACTAAAATTAACATTAAAGAGGTGTGTGAACTCGCAAATACAATGTCAGGAGAAGTAATTTGCTCTGGTCCCCTTCCTGTTCGTCGGAGTGATGAGATAGTTAGCAGATTATCATCACTCAATGGCTGGCTGTCTAAGTGGTGTCCGCAAAATAATATAGGTTTTATAGACAATTGGAAAAGTTTTTGGGGCAGACCTGACCTGTTGAAAAGAGATGGTATTCATCCCTCTCGGGATGGTGCTGCTCTTCTCTCTAGTAATATGGCACTTAGTCTTAGAGCTGAAACATGACAAACTGTGGCCCAGGTCAGGAAGCAGACATACTGGCTAAACCGACCGTCTGCTAGCTGCCTCACGTTACAGAAGTCAGATAATTCCCAACACATAGAAACTCTTACACCTAGATATTATCACATAGAGACTGTGTCTGTACCCCAAATCAGTAAAAACAAAAAACTTCCAAACCCATTTAATGGTAAAAATTTAATTGATGTTCAACAAATAAAAAATAGAGATAGTAATGATAAACAAATGATAAAGCTTGGGTTGTTAAATATTAGATCCCTTTCATCAAAATCACTTATTGTAAATGATATTATCACAGACAATAATCTAGATATGCTGTGTTTGACAGAAACTTGGCTAAAACCGGACGATTACATTACTTTAAATGAAATAAGCCCTCAAGGTTATGATTATCGACACAATCTTCGTCAGAAAGGCAAAGGAGGAGGTGTTGCTGTAATTTATAGTAATATTTATAGTATTAGTCAAAAGTCTCTCAAATATAATTCCTTCGAAGTGATGGTACTTTACGTAACATTATGTAAGTTGACATTTGTGTTGGCTACTGTATACAGGCCACCAGGACACCATACAGACTTTATCAAAGAATTTGCTGATTTTCTATCGGAGTTAGTACTAGCAGCAGATAAAGTACTTGTTGTTGGTGACTTTAATATCCATGTAGATAATGAAAAAGACTCATTGGGATTGGCATTTGCAGATATTCTAAACTCTATTGGTGTTAGACAACACGTGTCAGGACCCACTCATTGTCGTAACCATACCTTAGATCTAATATTGTCATATGGAATTGATATTGATGCCGTTGAAATTCTGCAGCAGAGTGACGACATCTCAGATCATTACCTAGTCTCGTGTATACTACATTTAGTCAAAACAGCTAAACTGCCTCCCTGCCATAAATTTGGTAGAACCATCACTTCTACCACTAAAGAACGCTTTATAAATAATCTTCCTGATCAGTTTCATCGCCTTAGCATGCCAGACAGCTTAGAAGACCTCGATGTTGCAACGGAAACTATTGCCTCTGTCTTTTCAAGCACATTAGACTCAGTTGCTCCTTTGCGTTTAAAAAAGATTAAGGAAATTAATCCAACGCCATGGTACAATGAGCACACTTGGGCCCTAAAGGTAGCAGCCAGAAAAATGGAACGCAGCTGGAAGAAAACAAAACTAGAAGTATTTCGCATTTTGTGGAGGGAGAGAATGGTTGAGTACAGAAAGGCCTTAAAATCTGCTAGATCTGCCTATTTTTCAAAACTTTTAGAAGAAAATAAACAAAACCCTAGGTATTTATTTGATACAGTGGCTAAATTAACAAGAAATAAAGCTTCAACTTCTGATGTTTCCAAAGAGCACAGCAGTGATGACTTCATGAACTTCTTTACTTGCAAGATTGATAAACGTTATCAGTTTGTAGAAGTAAATGAAGAGAGGTCATATCGATCACAAGTTGAATATGGAGTACCGCAAGGCTCGGTACTAGGACCATTGCTTTTCACTCTGTACATGCTACCCTTAGGAGATATCATCAGGAAGCATGGTGTTAGTTTTCACTGTTACGCTGATGATACTCAGCTCTATATTTCTTCGCGCCCTGACGAAACTTACCAATTCACAAAATTAACGGAATGCATAGCTGATATAAAAAATTGGATGACCAGTAATTTCCTACTACTAAATTCAGAAAAAACAGATATTCTAATTTTTGGACCAAAAACTTCCTCACGTAATAACCTAGAATACTGTCTAACACTTGATGGCTGCTCTGTTAAGTCTTCGTCGTCAGTTAGGAACCTGGGTGTGCTCTTTGATACCAATCTTTCATTTGAAGGCCATGTTTCTAGCATCTGTAAAACCACATTCTTCCATCTTAAAAATATATCTAAATTACGACATATGCTCTCGATGACAAATGCGGAACAGTTAGTTCATGCGTTCATGACCTCAAGGCTAGATTACTGTAACGCTCTACTAGGTGGTTGTTCTGCTCGCCTGATGAATAAACTACAGCTCGTACAAAATGCAGCAGCTAGAGTTCTTACTAGAACTAGGAAATATGACCATATCAGCCCAGTTCTGTCAACACTGCATTGGCTTCCTGTTAAACATCGTATAGATTTTAAAATCTTGCTAATTACCTACAAAGCACTAAATGGTTTAGCTCCCCAGTACCTGAGCGAGCTCTTAATGCATTATAGTCCTTCGCGTCTATTACGATCTCAGAATTCAGGCCAGCTAATAATACCTAGAATATCAAAATCAACTGCAGGTGGTAGATCCTTCTCCTATTTGGCACCTAAACTCTGGAACAATCTTCCTAGCATTGTTCGGGAAGCAGACACACTCTGTCAGTTTAAATCTAAACTAAAAACACATCTCTTTAACCTGGCATACACATAACACATTATCAATTTATTTTTTCAAATCCGTTAAAGGATTATTAGGCTGCATAAATTAGGTCAGCCGGAACCGGGAACACTTCCAATAACACCAGATGTACTCGTTACATCAGAAGAAGAATGGCATCTACGCTAATATTAGTCTTTCTGTTTATCCCGAGGTTTACCGTAGTCAGCCGGATCCGGGCCGTATCCGGGTGAGATCGAGGACCTGCGCTATGACACAACCACAACACAGCCCTGAAGTATCAGCAGAGATTGAGTCAACTAGATCATCCACTATGAAGGCCTCATCAACATGACAACCAGTGGCACATCTCCTCAACAACCGTCCATACCGGTGTGATGAATACGATCCTCAACTGGATGGAACTGAATTAAACACTTTGAATGTTGCGATCATATCTGACTTATGATAGCAGCCTGAGTCGTAACAAAGCACTGTTCGCCAGAGGAGAACTGGCCCCCCGACTAAGCCTGGTTTCTCCCAAGGTTTTTTCTCCATTTTAACACCTGTTTGCCACCTGATGTCACCTGTTGGAGTTTGGGTTCCTTGCCGCTGTCGCCTTTGGCTTGCTTAGTTGGGGACACTTGACAATTGACATTTGATATTCAACAGTGCTTTGATCTGCCTGCATTGACACTATTCCTTACGAGCTGCTGTGCAGCCAAAATAATGTACCAGTTATCACTGTAAAGCTGCTTTGACACAATCTACATTGTAAAAAGCGCTATATAAATAATGGTGACTTGACTTGACTTGACTGAGTCCTATTCTAATCTGGTTGAGCTAAGGGCCACCTAGCGCCTAGGGTGGATCTTTTGTGCTCCTAGAAACGGCCACGAGACTATGCTGTGTGTATTAGAGGTTGCTAGGCCTACGGGCCGCCTGGTTTGAACACACTGGAGTATGTTTGGGTGTATTTCTCTTTGAGAATTATCTTTATACACTTCCGTTGGCCAGAGGCCTAAGTGATAAATCCAACCTCCTTTTTGTCTGGTTGTTTATCGTGCTTTGGGCCTAAACACTGCCACGAGCTGATGCCACGTGTCTGTTGAGGTTATAGGCCCCTCCAGGCCTTCCTTAATGCGTGTTGGCGTATGCTGTACTCCTCTTGCTTTAAAGAGTAAAAGGTGTTTTTACTGAGTACACTGCTCGTTGGATCGTGTTAGGTGGATTGTCATGTGGGCATTTTGCAGCCTCTTAGGCTGCCATTGAAGTCGTCTGTCTACCCCAGAAAGACAAGACAGGTGTTTGGGGGTGGCCCCTAAAACCGGGCCACTTTCTGTATAGACTTCTGTTTTTCACATAACTACTATCATGCTGTAGGTCCCTTCTCGGCCTCCATGAGTATGTGCCCATTGCATGGTCTACCTGTTAGGTGAGCTTCGTACTTCCCTTTTTGGGTTATGTTTGTAATAGTGCTTAGCTCTCTAAGCTGGTCATGGTGGTAGGCCTTAATCAGGCCTCCTCCTAAGATCCAGCATCAGGCTGGTTTGTGCTCCCCTGGTTCAGGGTTCTGTAGCGCACGGTCTCCTCAGTGCATTAATTAAGCACTGGGTAGATCCTAGGATGAGTGGATTATACTCCCCTCAATACGAGGGTTCATAGCACTTAGCTGAGTTCTGCTCTCCGAGATGCCCGTCTCTACGTGTGGGTTCGAGTTTGTTTCTGCCTCTTTGCAGTCACTCTTACTTACTGTCTTCTATGAAGAATGCGTTTTAGGAGGCTCTGTATTCAGACAGGGTTGGCCAAAACTAAGTTTGTCTCGGGACAGACCAGGTCGGCCTCCCTGCTGGCATTGGGGGTGACTTTGTTCCCCTCTAGTGACTGGCTGAGGTTCCCTTCGGTTCCTTGGCCACATTCCCTTAAAGGGACTGCTTTTTCTTCAAGAAAAGCTGGTTCCAGACGCCTTAGCAGCTTCTGTAGGACCTCTGAGGAGGGCCTTCGTGGAGTACAGCTTGGGCTGTTGGCCGAAGGGAATGCTGTCACTGACAGCCTGGTGTGACCCGAGGGAGAGTTGCCAAGCAGTTTCTACTGCTCTGGAGCCTTTGTCTCAGCCATATTTCTTGGCAGGCATTCTCCTCTAGCATGGCGGCGTGGGTATATCGTTCCCCATAAGCGTTTGCAAACGCAGAGTAGAAGTTGCCTTTCGAAAGGGAATGTCTAAGGTTACGAATGTAACCAGGTTCCCTGAGAACAGGGAACGAGACTCTGCGTTTGCAAACGCTTATGGGGAACGATATACCCACGTTTCCTTGCCATACATCGGGCTGCCTGCTGAACAGTCCCTCAAGACGATGGATAATGACTGCTTCCCCAGGCGCCCCTTTTATACTTCCGGGTCGCGCCTGTATGACGTCATAGGCTGTCGTCGGCCAATAGGATTTGGAGTTATTGGATAGTTGGCTTTCGGACACCAAGTCACGTTACGTTCCCCATAAGCGTTTGCAAAGCAGAGTCTCGTTCCCTGTTCTCAGGGAACCCTGGTTACATTCGTAACCTGAGACGTTTTTACCATTAAATGGGTTTGGAAGTTTTTTGTTTTTACTAATTCAGGGTACAGACACAGTCTCTACGTGATAATATCTAGGTGTAAGAGTTTCTATGTGTTGGGATTTACATGTGGGGGATTTACTTGTGGGCGTTTCTAGTGCTGTCGCTCTAATGTCATTGGAAGACTGCACGTCTGACCATATCTATAGAAAATGCAGTCACAAATGATATATAAAACTAAGAAATCATTCTAATTTGACTAGGAATTAGACTTAAAAGAATTAAAAGTAACATTCTGCTGTTGTAGAGTGTTGTGACTGCAGTGCTCAGTGCATTAAATCATTAACTAGATTAACAATTGGTCTATCGCCAAAAATTAAACTCAGTCATACTGTCAAAAAATACTAAAACGTCATTCGATTTTGACAAATAATCAATTTTTCTTGTCCCTAATAAACAACACATTGCAGGGGAAACTGTAATATGAACTGGAGCAGTGCTAAACTGCTCATTGCATCATATAATTAACATCACAGACTATCAATGTATGAATCAAACTCACAAGACTGCCGACAGTTTCTTTTACGTGAAACTGTAAACGTTTTACGTGAAACTTTGCTCCGCTAGTAATAAACATGTTGAAAATAATGCATTATAAACATGTTTGTCTTAAAGTAAGCTTTTATTAAGCGAATCAAGGAGTGAATTACTCACCCTCTGCTTTAAAACATATTTGTTGGGCATGATTCAACAATAGCAGGCACACAAACACTTCGTATTTAGTAAATCTTACTGAAAATGGCAGAATAAAGTCAGTGCAAAGCAATATTAAATATGTGTTCTGAGTTTTTCACACCACAGGAAATTGTTTTTAAATCACCCAGCCAAATACTTTCTAGAACTTTAGCTTCGTCCTCTATGGCTCAGTACAGATTTGAGAATCTGTATGGAGAAAATTATTTTCCTCTTGAAAATAGCATATACATCAAACCGTTGCTTTGAAATTCTAGACTTTTGCCCTACATTGTATGTGAGCTACTTATGCTGCCACAGGTTAGCACCTGTTCTCATGTTAGCAGGCATTTCCATGTAGACATTGGAGACATTGGTGGCCTAATATTCCCCATTAGTAGGTTTATTGGTGTTACTGAGTGCATCACCTGTTGGACTGCATACTCACGGTAGTAGTACCACTTTTTGAGGAAAGATGGTTGCTATTAGCTCTCCTTTGTGACCTCTTAATGGTTATTTTGCATATAGCTTAGATTGTAGGCCTGTTCATCTAGCCTCCTTCTAGTTAGCATTTGTTTCTACATGCTGTTGTTGATCAGTGTTTGTTCACATATCTACATGGTCACAGGCTTTGCTACGTGTTGTTTGAGGTGTAAGCCTTATGGGCCTTCCTTAGGCTGAGTTGGCTTTGTTTGGTTCCCTTTAGCCTTCTTGTGTTAGGGTACATTGCATGTTGGAATGTATAGCCTAGCTTAGGGCAGTTAGCTTCCCATAGCTTATTTGGGTTTAAGCTGGTTCCCTGTAGCTTGGATTCACGAGCTGAGGTCACGTGTCTTTTTAGTTCACATGTTGGCACAGTTGTGTTTTTCTGCAAATAGGCTGAACACCACTTGTCGCTGAGATTGTAGGCCCCACAAGGCCTCCTTTTTAGTTGTCTTATTGGAAACCTTACCACCTTAAGCGGCCACGCCCAACCTTGACGGATAGGCCCTAATCAGGCCTGTTCACGTTGGGTGGTAGCGTTCTATGTTTTCAGTAACAAATACATGGCCTTTGGGTGGTCTGGTTATGGCAGTCACTTGCTGGTGCCATATTTTTACTAAGGTGTAAATTTATGGTGTTTTTACTGAGTAATTTTTGAGTGGCTAGCCCCTCAGGGTGTAAGCTGTGGTGGAACCTTACTGAGGTTTGGTTTAAACTGCATCCATCTCCTTGAGTCTGATCTTTACTCTAGCTGAGCTGATAGCCACCTAGCCTTTAAGTTGGATCTATTTCATGCTCCTAGGAATGGCCACTGGACTCTTGCCATATGTCTATAGAGGTTGCTAAGCCAGATGAGCCGCCTTTTGAACATACTGGTTTATGTCTGTGTACATTTCTCTCCGAGAAATTTCTACACTTCCGGTTGGCCAGAGGCCCAGATGATAAGTTTAACCTCCTTTGGTTCGGTTGTTTATCAGGTAAAAGGTGCTTTTACTGAGTACACTGCTTGTTGGATTGTGTTAGGTGGATTGTCATGCGGGCAGTTTTGCAGCATCTTCATGCTGCCATTGAAGTTGCCTGTCTGCCCCAAATGGCAAGACAGATTGTGTGAAACAGATATACTCTTCGCTACTATCATACTGTAGGCCCCTCTTCTGCCTCCATGGTTATGTGCCCATTGCATGGTCTACCTGTTAGGTGAGCTTTGTACTTCCCTTTTTGGGTTATGTACATAATTGTGCTTAGCTCCCTAAGCTGATCATGGTGGTAGGCCTTAAACAGGCCTCCTCCTAAGATTCAGCCCTAGGCTGGTTGTGCTCTCCTGTATGAACAGGTGTTCAGCGCACAGCCTCCTCAGTGCGTTAATTAAACACTGAGTAGATCCTAGGGTGAGCGGATTATACTCCCCTCGATATGAGGGTTCAGAGCACTCAGCTGAGTTCTGCTCTCCAGGATACCCATCTCTGCGCGTGTGTTTGAGCTGCTCCTGCCTTTCTGCAGTCACTCTTACCTGCTCTCCTCTTTGAGGAATGCGTTTTAGAGATTCTGTATTCAGACAGTGTTGGCCAAGACTAAGCTTGTCCCATAACAGGCCAGGTCGGCCTCCCTGGTGGCATTGGGGATGACTTTGTTCCCCCCTAGTGACTGGACGGGGTTCCTTTCGGTCCCCTGGCCACATTCCCTTAAAAGGACCAGTTTATCTATGGGAAAGTCGGTCTCAGATGCCTCTAGCAGTCTTGGTAGGCCTTTTCTTTCTGGAAGGCCTTCTGTAGGCTCAGCTTGGGCTGTTGGCCATAGGGAATGCTGTCACTGACAGCCTGGTGTGACCCGAGGGGGAGTTGCTATGCAGTTTCTACTAAACTGTTTTTCTTGTCCCAGCCATTTCTTTGGCATGCACTCTCCTCAAGCATGGCGGCATGGGTATATCATTCCCCATAGCGTTTCAAATGCAGAGCGAGTTCCCTTTCAAACGTCGCTTATGACGTCGCGCCATATGACGTCATAGGCTGTCGCCGGCCAATAAGGATTGGAGTTATTGGATAGTTGGCTTTCGAACACTGAGTCACGTGTGACGTTCCCCATAGCGTTTCAAACGCAGAGTCTCGTTCCCTGGTTCTCAGGGAACTATGGTTACATACATAACCCGAGACGTTTTTCTTTTGCTATTTGTGCAAATGGAAGCACAAAAAAAAAAAAAAAGTCTCTCATTCACCGCTATAAAAGTTAACCCAACTATGACGACTTCCGCTTCTGAGAAACCCGGAAATGTGAAAAAGGTCTATTCTCTGAATTGCCTTTACACAGACTTTAAGCAGTTTATATTCTAAAATCTATGTTTAAGTTTTTTGGCATATTGACTACCATAGTTAAACTATGGTTTTTGTAGCAAAACCATGTTTGTGGTTATTACCATGGAATAACTACAAGAACCATGTTTTTTTGGTTTTATACGTAGTAAAACCATGGTTAATTTTTGTAAGGGAACAGAGCATCCTGCTGATCACCTTTATGAGATTGTCCGGGTCCAAGTCATCAAGCACAGCATCAGCATCGGTATCTTCATCTGACTTTATTGTGGTTAGGTGAAACATATTTTTCGTAATAAAGGCCATGACAATATAGATAATGATGTTCGTACATGTATGATGTTTATATACTTTTCACAAGGCAACCTGCGTCAACCCTAATGTCTTAGTTTCTTCTTTTTAAACTGAGATAAAGTAAATTATATGAATACCAAAAGTAATTTCATGATTTATTTTGGTTTGATCTAAGTCTAAAATATACTGCTGTTGGTAAAATTCCTCAAGTTATATGCATACAATGCATACAGGTGATACTGGCAAATTTTGATACACCCATATTTCTAAACTTCCTTTCAGCATACTAAATCCTCGTTTTACCTGTCTAATCACTCATCTCTGGTGCTTGTGTATTTATTTTGCAAAACCTAAGAGCAACTCTTTCCTCAGAGGAGAGCATATGCACCATGGCAGGTGTTTGATGTGCATAAAGCAGCACTAGTGATGTGTGCCATCAGTCAGCGAGAAAGTGATGCATTCTTCTGCTGTGGGCACATTGCTCTCTCTGGACCGCTCCCAGCAACCTGAACGCATCTCTGGTGCCGAGGGCTGTGCAATTCTGATGCAGTATTAATGCACCACATCTAGGAAATTAACTACTAGTGCACTTGAGCGACACTTTCTCTGAGGGACAGATATTAGATAGCCAGATGTGAAACTAACGATTATTTTAGTTCTTTTGATGTAGTACCCTCCCCACATCAAACTCTTTCCTTAATAACTGTTTCAATCCACTTCACTGTATGGAAAAGTGGCCCAGAGGAAACCCCAATGAGGCCCGATTAAGCCCCGGAAGTGACAGTTAAAACGCGTTTGGCCCTGGCACGCAAAATCAGCATGAACATTCTGCTTAATATTCCATTTTTGCAGAGGTGTAAAGAGTACCTAAAAACCAAACCTAAGTCAAAGTATAGACTGCAAATTTGATTCCACTACAAATTTCAAGTCACCAATTCCAATACCAATTAAATAAAAGTATCTGACTTTAACAGTACTTAAGTATTTTACTCATACTGAATGTAGGCACAAAGATGCACTGGTCACCTAAGAGACATTTGTGAGGAGAGCAATCACATTTTCTAAAAATCAAAATAAAAGTAAACACTTCAATATTGCAATAAATCAAGGTTGATACAACAGCCTCTTAAATGTCTGCAAATACTCAAATCTCAAGAGCTTAAAAAGGGCTTAAGTAAAACCAATATCCTTTAAAAGATCTCTTCAATATAACAGATAAATGAAATAATGTTACGTAACATTGATAAAACAATATCCCCTTTAAATAGTTGCACCGGACATGCTGGTTTCGGCCTAATTACTGGCTGCATCCATGAACTCATCTCATATATGAAACACCTGCCATTCAGCAACTACCTGCTAATGCATTCACATTCATGTAAAGTAGCCTTGCTGACAAGTTAGGGTGAGTAAGGTCAAAACTAATTTGCTAATATCTTTGACACTCAAAGTACAAAGTAGCCAAAAAGATAATCATTACATTTAGCCTACTTAAATACTTTACACTGTTATACCACTGCTTTTTTTTTTTTTTGTTCCACACGAGCAAAAAAATAATACGGATTAAGATTATTTTGATGGTCAGTGAATAATAACAATGTTTATTATTTCATAATTTTATAATTATTTATTTCCTTTTTTTTTATTGAACCAAACATTAAAATAGTTTTGGTGTAAAATTATCTAATTAGAGCTCTAACTTTGTGGGCAGCAATCTGACAAATCGTGCGACACAGTTTCAGTTAACCCAAGTTCAAGTTCTCTATTGAGGTCCTTTCCCTTTCCCTTCTCATCTTGTTTCTCTTCAAATTGTCTTATCAAATAAAGTCATAAAAAATACACCATAATAAAATATAAAAAATAACAACAATTATAAAACCGGTTCTCAATTCTTAACTTTGTTGTTAACCCTGGTATTTTGGTATTAAGCGTCATTTTTCCCCCATGTTCTTTTCTCTTTATCTGTCTCTCACATACTTTTCGCATTTCCCTTTTTTTATAGGAACTTTGAGATGTGAGAAATTGGTAATAAAAAACTTTTGATATCTTTTCTTTGCATTCATAAAGAAGCTTATAGAATTATAAAAGTGTAACAATAGGACAAGCAGCGTAAAGCAACCTTCCCACTTCTCGGTTTTACAAAATGCTTTCTTAGTTCAGCTAGCTTGATTCTCTATCCGGTGTGCTGGATTTGTTCGAGTGACTGGTTATCTCTGCATGCCCTATTTCTTTTTTTTTTTTCTCCTATTCTGAATGTAGGGTACCTCTTATGCATATAAGATTCTGGCATTTCATTAGCATGAAAAGGGGTGCATTAAGGTTTCACTGACACCTTGTGGTGGGGAGACACAGCTTGCATCCAAGCTGGTGATTGACATTCTCCCGCATAGGTTTCAAATCCACAAGCAGGGAATGTGAAGCTAACAGACGGCACTTATGTGTCACGCTCAGAGTTTGACACTGCGGTCACAGCATGTTTGGTGTCAGCGAGTAAAGCCCGTAAGACACAGCTCCATCACGGCCCATGAGACACACAGCGGAGAGCTGGGGCTCAACTCTTCGAGCAACACGCATGCCCTGCGGTAATGGCTCCTGCTTAATTAGCGTAAGCAGAGTGTCAGCGCCGTCAGATCAGATGCGTAATACTATACAGCTAGAGGAACTGTTGTTCAACTGTATTCATTAAAGGTAAATGACTCCATTGAGAAGTGCCTCTATGTGATTGCTGTCTGAATGCACCATTAAAGTGCCACCTTCAGATAATACATCATCATGGCATCATCAAACCGAAAATCTGTTTAGCAATCCATCACAGCACGCATCCTCGGCAACCCCTACTTCAAACACGCGTGTTCATCTTAATATTCATATTTTGTACTAGTCTACTAATGATACTTGTCGAACAATTTTTGCGTTAGCTCAAAGTCAATTGAGCCTTAATGTCTTTCACATTCCATCACATCTGCCATTGACTCATAAAATGGCATCTAACATCATTAATTTTGCACGATGTACGTTGTAAGCTCAGTAAACGCGTGTTTACGGATCTCACCTTAAAACAAAATGTACTATAAGATGGTGTTATCAGAAAATCTCTTGAAGTTCAGGTCATGTTTCACCATAAAATAAAATAAAATAAGTAAGAAATTAGATTTTAGATTGATGAAATTCAAAAGCCCTCTGAGCATTATAATCCAAATGGAAATTCATGAGCAAACGAGATCTATAGATCAACTGTTTAGGCATATTACAAAATGGTAAGAAAGAGAGGGATTTATAATAATTATTAGATTAATTATAGATGACGAGAGGATGACTTTGAATCAAGTTAACCTGGTTAGAAACAATTAGAGACATCAAATAGTAATAATCATAAAGAAAACTTTTACCCACTGCTCTTTAAAGCATTTAAGCTTAAAGCATTATTAATTCAAAAAGAGAATTGCAACTAGAGCTGGGTGGTATGACTGTTTATAAAAGTGGAAGAAATGTAATTTTATACAGAGGTAGATACAGTATATTTGCACAGCTACTTGTGAGCAGGACTGCTTTACAATATTAACATGCAAGAGCAACAAAGAAACATGGAGTAATGCAAAAAATACAGAGGATGTCAAACATGAGTAACACGCAACACGCATTCAACTGATGCGCAGTCACAGGTGTTTATATCAGTTATTTTAAATACACTACATTCAATCAGAATTGACAGTGTGATCGCTCCATATTAATGTTAGATTTAGTGTTTTAAGTCTTATTTTAACTAAAGTGTTATGTAATTTGAAGCTGTTTTTGATGCCAGAATAGATTTATGTTGTTAAATAATCTTGTGTTTTGGGTTTTGTCCATCAAGTTCCATGAAATTAGTTCATTTTAAAGTATTGAATTCACTGGAGCATCAAATTTAGACTTTCATTGTTATTTAATATAATTAAACTTAAAAAATAATAATAATAATTTCAAGCAAAAATAACAAATACTGCTATATAGACTGTACCTAACTTTCTGTATAAATCACTCTTTTGTGTGATATCTTGAACGCTGTTTAGAATGTGCAGCAGAATTACTAGTGTGACAGCAGCAACTGCTGAGTTAGAAGATATTCCCAAACCAGCTTGAAAAGTTTCATGTATCTGACACAGGCAACCTTTGAGGACATCTAAAAACAGCAGGGTTGATATGGTAAAAAAAAAAAAAAAAAAAAGAAAGAAACAGTCTGACAATGGATGTATTTGAAAAATTATGTGTAATATACATGTTATAACATTTGTAAAAACCAAAGTTTCCAAATTAAACTTTGCATTAGATATTTGTCTCTGAACTCGCTTGTTTCTTCCCACAGAAATGCAAAGGAAGTAAAGTATTTGTCTTTAGTAACACTCTTCATAGACTGACAGCAATCCGTGTTCATTTTTCCCCTCAAGGATGTTGATATATTTGCACACAATGCCTCAGAGGAGTGTTGAAAGTGCAGCAGAAATAAAGTCTCTTTTTTTTTTATTGTAAAAACAGTTATTGCATATTGTTGCAACTCTAGGCCATCTTTATACATCTACTTCTTACTGCACCAGAAAAAAAGAAAATTAACAGATCCAACACTCCCAACAATATTAGAAATGCCAGGTCACAATTTTTACATAAGCTTAACACACTATTTCCATAATTGAAAGTTAAAGTCAGCATGAAACAGTGTTCACAAACCAATTTTATTTCTGCAAATAGTCCATCCTTCCTTTTTAACCCTTTTATCCTTCACAAGCCAAAAATTACATTCCTAAAATAAAATGGCTGCAGCTCTTGAACCCTTTGGTCTACAGGCATAGTCTCTTTTGAAAGAAAACCCACGCTTCTTTTCTAGGCATTAATTATAAAGCACTTATCAGACATCAATTTAGACAACTTTGCGAATATATTTGATGAGTTAGTGGAAAAATACAATGTTAAGGTACACCAGTGTGCACACACACCCACCCCAGACTGCTTTTTTTTTTTTTTTTTTTTTTTTATCACCTTTCTTAAAACTGGATGTGAGCCACTATTTTCTTAGCTATCTCTGATGTAATCTGCCGGATTCACTTTCATAGGTTCACTCTATGGGAATATAACCCTAAGTGTGACTATTGTCTGAAGCCTGTACATAAACAGGCCAATTAATTGACTGATGGTGCTACTGCCATCCCTCGAGGCACTGCAACACCAGTGCTTAATAAGGAAGCACCCGTGTCATCACTCCTCATTTCTTATTCTTCAAGAAGCAATTTATCTAGTCCGTAGTACATATGTTTAGCCTCATTCAGACTGTTAGTACAGACTGTATAATGTACAATTGGAATCCGATCATATTCAGCAAGTGTGAACAGCAAAAAAATAAATGAATAAATCAAAATAATAACATTATATATTCTTACAAATCCGTTTTGAGCTATGTTAATACATATTTAAATCCTATTCAAATCGCATATCTGGAAATCCATTTCAGTCTGACCACTCTAATCAGATTTCGTGAACATGTCAGGCGTTGTTATAGTAAACAGGTTGAAAGTCGCTGCAGAAATATAGTTGTGTTCTTGCCAAGTGCCGGTCCAGCAGAAAATTACAACATAATGGAGACATGTTGAATTTTTAGACCGGCAGAGATGACAACATACGTTGTCGCCACTGCCTCAGAAGACGTAGTCCAGCGCGGCGGCTACACGTTGTAAATAAGACAACATCTGTATTGCAAACTTATCCATGTTGTTGTTGTTGTTTTTGGTGCATGCCTACCAACGCAATGCCACTGCCATAGAAACCAATGCAGATATTCTGGAAAATGAAAGGGACACACAAATGTAATAATAACTGTTGCGATACACAGTGTGGACAGTCAATAATTTGAAGTACAATATATATGCGTTTCTCATGGTCCAGCAGTGCTCAGTGGTACTTGTGATTGTGTGTTGTAAGTATTTGGTTTTTGTTGTGTTTCAGTGACTAGAGGTCCTCATTATATTTCCTGCTACTTGTAATTAATGCTATTGCTTTCACCTGTCACACCTGTTCATCAATGTGTATTATAATTGCTCTATCTCCTAGGCTGCATCCGAAAGCTTAGGCAGCTGACTTGTTGTTTTGCTGCCCTATCAGCCAATGACTTTGCAGGCAGCGTTTACACACAGTGGAACCAGCATAATGGTTTAATAATCTACAGCAAAATACAGCGAGCTTTGGTGAGCAAACTGAGTGAATATTTAATTACTATAAATAACCAACCTCAACTTTCAGACCCCATATTTATTTTTTATCTGAACTGTCATGGATTGGAAAGCACAGAATTGTGGGATATCATAGGCAGCGAAGAATATACACTATATTGCCAAAAGTATTGGGACACCCCTCCAAATCATTGCATTCAGGTGCCATGGCCACAGGTGTATAAAATCAAGCACCTAGGCATGCAGACTGCTTCTACAAACATTTGGGAAAGAATGGGTCGCTCTCAGGAGCTCAGTGAATTCAAGCGTGGTACTGTGCATTAAGTCCATTCATGAAATTTCCTCACTACTAAATATTCTACGGTCAGCTGTTAGTGGTATCATAACAAAGTGGAAGCAATTGGGAACAACAGCAACTCAGCCACGAAGTGGTAGGCCACATTAAATCACAGAGCGGGGTCAGTGCATACTGAGGCGCACAGTGCACAGAAGTCGCCAATTTTCTGCAGAGTCAATAGCTACAGACCTCCAAACTTCGTGTGGCCTTTAGATTAGCTAAAGAACAGTGCGTAGAGAGCTTCATGGAATGGGTTTCCATGGCCGAGCAGCTGCATCCAAGCCTTACATCACCAAGTGCAATGCAAAGAGTCGGATGCAGTGGTGTAAAGCACACCGCCACTGGACTCTAGAGCAGTGGAGACGTGTTCTCTGGAGTGACGAATCACACTTCTCTGACTGGCAATCTGATGGACGAGTCTGGGTTTGGCAGTTGCCAAGAGAACGGTACTTGCCTGGACTGCACTGTGTCAAGTGTAAAGTTTGTTGGAGGGGGGATTATGGTGTGGGGTTGTTTTTTAGGGGTTGGGCTTGGCCCCTTAGTTCCAGTGAAAAGGAACTCTTAATGCTTCAGCATACCAAGACATTTTGGACAATTTCATGCTCCCAAATTTGTGGGAACAGTTTGGGGATGGCCCCTTCCTGTTCCAACATGACTGCGTACCAGTGTATAAGGCACAGGTCCATAAAGACATGGATGAGCGAGTTTGGTGTGGAGGAACTTGACTGACCTCAACCTGATAGAACACCTTTGGGATGAATTAGAGCGGAGACTGCAAGCCAGGCCTTCTCACAAAACATCAGTGCCTGACCTCACAAATGCGCTTCTAGAGGAAAAGTCTATGTATATGTTGAGGGTGTTAAGAAGTGACTCCAAAGTTCATTCTTTTGATGGCCTTAACATTCCTCAAATGCACTGGTGATTTGCAGGCCTTGTCTTTGAGTGCATCCTGAATGGATTTTGCTCCACATTTGGTAAATGTCTTAATGCAGTCTAAGAAAAAGATGTCCCTAAGGTTGCTTCCACTACTTTCCACTCTCAAGTTGTGGTGTTGCAGTTATTTACTTGTAACAAACTCATTAAGAGGTCTTTAGAATTGTGTGGGAAGACAGTATGTTCCGCTATAAAAAAGGCTTTAAAAGCTGTGAGGGCCAAGCATCTCTGCAAACTCATTGAAAATCACCAAAACAATCTAAGGTTTTTATTTAGATTAACAAATAAACAGACGTCACCTGATCTAAATGTTCCATCACAGTTTAGTAGTAATTAAATTATGATTATATTATTATTATTATTAAATTATGAATTTCTTCACTAAGAAAATCAAAAGCATCAGAAATACAATTGTAAGTGTACAACCTTTGACAGTGTTTTATGATTCAGTCTCAATTATCGCCCCTCAAGAACAATTGCAGTGCTTTACAACTATAGGACAAAAAGAACTAAATAAACGTTTTATTGCATCTAAACCAACAACATGGTTATTAGAACCAGTGCCCAATAAATTACTGAATGAGTTGTTACCTGTAGCAGAAGAGCCTCTTCTCAATATTATTAAGTCCTCTCTATCTCTAGGTCATGTCCAAAGACCCTTCTAGCTGGCAGCTATAAAGCCTCTCATTATGAAACCTGAACTAGATCCAAATGAATTGGCAAATAACAGACTCATTTCAAATCTTACATTTATATCTAAAATACTATAAAAACTTGTGTCTGCACAATTTTGCAGAAAAATATCTATAAAAAAATTCAAAAAGTATTCAGGCCCCATCATAGCACAGAAAGTGTACTCGTTAATATTACAACTTGCTTATAGCTTCCGACAGGGGCTGCATCTCAGTACTAGTTTTACTTGATCTTCGTGCCATAGTATGGGATTAAATTCCCGCCAATAGTATTGCGGTCACGGATAAAAAAAATAATAAGTGTAAATCAAAAATTTAAAAACACGTAAAAATACATAGCACAAATTTTAAAAAAATAATGCAAAATGATCAGAATGGCAAAGAACGTGGTCACGGATCAAAATATAATAAGCGTGAATCAAAAAATTAAGTGCTTTTTAAAAAAACCACAAGCATGAATCAAAACTTTAAACACATTAAAAATATTGCACGAATCTTTTTGTTTGTGTGTTCTTAAAAGTTGTTTTCCTTGCTTTTATTCTTTCTGCTCATATTTTACTCTTTTGTACGCTTGTGCTGTTTTTGTCTTTGCTCTTCTTTCTACGTTTTGCTCTTGCGTTTCCAAATGTTGCAGTTCAAGTTTCATGTAAATTAGGCCGGGCTTAAGCGTCACCATTGGTCCACTAGTTCTAGATTGATAGCTCCTCCTCTAGCCAATCAATCAAAGAGAGGGAGATGACATCACTTCAATGCGACTCATGGCTACTGATGCTCACACTCATACAGGGAAGATAACAGTTTAATTTGAAACTTTACAAGGACTTTCAAGCTGTAAAGTTATCTGAACTATGGACAAATAATTCCTTTTTTTGAGATACTCTTTTTAATGTGCGGTCTTGTTATGATTGTTAATCTTTATGTTCATAATATATAGTATTTGGTGTTAAAATATTACTTGGCTCATGATGCTAATTTGCTAAGGCTACTGTAGCTAATATACTTCTTAACTGTTGTTAAACGATCATAGGTAACCTGGTAAATTAATTCTAAGACTGAATGTATCATCTCTGCATTGACTACGATAGTGTTGCAGAGGAGATAATTACAGAAACAGGTGGATTTGGTATGCAGTGATTTATTCACACATTTATTGTGTGTTTTTTTTTTTACACAACTACATAAGTGCACAATACTATAAGATTAATGTTTTAAATATAGCTTTAAAAACAAAATTATAGATCAGGGATAGGCAACATCAGTTCTGGAGTGCCGCTGTCCTGCAGAGTTTAGCTCCAACCCCGATAAAATAATAGTATTAATAATCCTGAAGACACTGATTAGCTGGTTAAGACCGACATTGCCCATCCATGTTATAGAAATATGAATTTAAATGGCCAGTAGGTGGCGTAAAGTTACTGTCTTTATGAGTGAGTCTTTCATTCAAACGTCTCGTTCAACAAAACTGCTGTGTTGCTCGGAGACGAGCGTCACTGTTCTGCTGTGGCTTTGTTTGATACTCCTTTCATCAAAATAGCGCAAAAACACACTCAAAATTAACTTATTGCTATATTGATTTATACAATAGCTCAATAAACATTTGCAATCGCTCTAATATTGGGGAAAACACTCTTGCTGGTGTGAAGGCTATTGCTTAACTTTATAATTTTATAATCTCTTTATAAAAGTGTTAAAATGTGATAAAATTCATAAACCAACACCCTTGTCAATGACATACTGTACATGGAAGACAAAATATATAGATATGTTTACAGGAAAACAATACATGACAAAATATGCAAACAGTTTACAATTACGAATATACAATGATCTAAACCAGTGGTTCCCAAACTTTTTAGAGTGGAGTACCCCTTGAGGCATACCATCCTTCTGCGTACCCCCTCTCTTCCACTTAAATTGTAAATTTTCCATTAAGGGACGCACGCATTCGTTCAAAGAAGCAAGTGGCTGTATTTATGAATGAATTACTGTATCGTGACTTTCACGAATGATTCGCTCAAAGTTGCAGATTCGTTCTCGAAACACTGCTGTGTTGTAATCCTGCTGTTGCTTTTGTTGCAAAATAGAGCAAATACTGACAATATTGTGAAGAATAACACTTAATATTACCCTTTTGTTATTGTAACTATTGTGTGGATTTGCATTAAGCTCGTAATATTAATATTATCAACTTTAAAAACTTTAACTCACAAATGTAGGCTATGTTTTGTATCAAGAGTTTGAATCTTAAATTGGTATTTATGCACGTTATGTGCCAGGCTATTGTTCTTCATGCTAGTAAGTGCTAAATCTACAGGTACAGAATGGCAGTAATGTAGCGCGATTTGCTCAGGCAGCAGACTCCGCACGCACCCTATATGCACCCATATGCGCGCTGCTCATGTGGAAATGGACGCTGTCAGATTTGACCGCAAAAGATGTGGTATTTTGATTGGATGTCATGTGGCATTGTGCCTGTTAGAAAATACATGATCGGTTTCAAATGTTATTTTAAGGTAGGGAAGCATTAAATGGTAGGTGCATTAAAGGTGAGTATAACAGTTATGGATCGTCAGACAGGCACAACTGTGACAGGTTGTTGTTAGGATGGTGGAATTTAACAATAAAAGATTGTCCAGGTAGACGGTACATATACAGTATAACGGTGTCCTGCCACCGAAAGATTTTACCCCAGCTCGGAAATTGCCAGCTGTGACGGTTATCTTCCCCTGTATGAGTGTGAGCATCAGTAGCCATGAGTCGCCATGAAGTGATGTCATCTCCCTCTCTTCGATTGATTGGCTAGAGGCGGAGCTGTCAATCTAGAACTAGTGGACCAACAGTGACGCCTAATGTACATGAAACTCGAACTGCAGCATTTGGAAACGCAAGAGCAAAACGTAGAAAGAAGAGCAAAGAGAAAAACAGCACAAGCATACAAAAGAGTAAAATATGAGCAGAAAATGTAAGAGAGCAGAAAGAACAGAGTAATAAAAGCAAGGAAAACAACTTTTAAGAACACAAACACAAGTTTAAGATTTGTGCAATATCATTTTTAATGTGTTTAAAGTTTTGATTCATGCTTGTTATTTTTTTAAATGCGCTTTTAATTTTTCGATTCACACTTATTATATTTTGATCCGTGACCACGTTTTTTGCCATTCTGATCATTTTGCATTACTTTTTTAAGTTTGTGCTACATATTTTTACGTGTTTTTAAATTTTTGATTTACGCTTATTATTTTTTGATTCATGACTGCAATACTATTTAATCCGATAGCTATACACTATAGATCATGACATACTCTTGATCGATTAAAAATTACACTGCACTGTAAAAAACGGCAATTGATAAAATGTTGAAAAAGCAAAAATATCTAAGTTGAACCTACATTTTGGCTTGGGCTTAGTTGAGAAAACATATTATATTAAGTCTGTATAATTTTATAGGAAAAACATTAAATGAAGGGTCATTTTCAAATCCAGTCAACATTCAGTATGGCTAATGTTGACTGGACTAATAAACATAAATCCAGCCAATGCTTGATAAAAGAAGGGCTGCTATATACACACATAAGATAGTTTATAATGTAAAACAGAAAATCTGTGATTTGTGGTGTTAAAATGGGTATAAGCATTTAATACCATATAAAAAAAAATAAAAAAAATCATGTTTTTGTTTATAGTTCATAGTTTCTGTAGCCTATTATGAGGAGCAGATGGATCCTACAACACAGTTTTTTTTTTTTAAATCTTGAATTTAAGTTGTCTTTTTTTTAAATATAAGAAAAGACCATCACTACATAGAGAAAGGAAGACTGTATGCTGTTTCACTTCGCGGAAGGATACAGCTCACTTTGACGGACTTTGCGGGATTCACGAAAGACAGCGCCAGCCATTTTGTCAAGTTCACTCGTCAGGTAAGCTGCATGGCACTGAATAAATGTTAATTTTTAGGTAAAATTTATCTACAAAAACGTACAACATAATTGATGATTTGTGTGCCTAGTGTTTTATAAGTTAAATGTCCGAGTGAAAGACGATGATTTTGTGTGGATATTTATAAATTATAAGTGTCAGAGGGAAAGGGCAGCTATAAGGGGATGCGGTATTTTACCTTGTTTAATTCATAAAACAAATAATGTTAAAAACTGCATTACTATAATATATTTTAGGTTTAATTTTGGTATTTTGTATGAGATTTTTGTGTTTCCGTAAAGTGAAGAGATGGCATGAGGAGAACGTGATCTTTCTCTCATTCAAAGCCATGCACTTTTGTGCTTAATTTTGATATGAAGAAAATGTAACTAAATATATAATACATTAAATGTTAAACACACTAATACACTATTTTAGGGTACATGGGTGTGCTAAATGGGTTTTTGCATTTGCAACCTGTTTTGAGGTTAACAGAAGCTACGATAAAATGGCACTCATTTTGAAGCGAGAGCGAGGCCGGGTGCGTCTCAATCAGCTCCATGACTCCTTCGTTTGTGAATCAGTATCAAGTAAAAAAAAATTGTTCACTGGTAAGTGATTTTCGTTAGTGATGGCACAGTCATGGATTGGAGTTCTTGTGTTGAAGCCATTTTACTCAGTTGTAGAGTGAAAAATAGAAAATAAATAGAAATTGGTTGCAACTTCCACTTTATCACAAATTGAAATAATGAACTAATATTGTTACACTTAATTATTTAATAAGCATTGTTTCATTATTTGAGATAAATTGTTCTTTTCTTTCTCCATCTGAGTGTGGCCAAAGGATTCATAGATGCTTTTTCTTGTAAGGCACTACTAACTCAAACACTGGCACATGACCAGAACTACTAGTCATCTACATATACAATGTGTGTACTTTCAAGACTAAAGTTGAAAATGAGAGTTTGCTGAGA
Organism: Elopichthys bambusa; assembly: GCA_037101425.1. Taxonomy (NCBI): domain Eukaryota; kingdom Metazoa; phylum Chordata; class Actinopteri; order Cypriniformes; family Xenocyprididae; genus Elopichthys; species Elopichthys bambusa. Next base: position 6,583,698 of record CM074443.1, read on the forward strand.
GTTGTTTCAGTGAGATGATTTTGTCAAAGTGATATCTTTGATTTGACTGATTTGTGATTTGCATATTATTGATTGATTGAATGTGACTATGATGTTCTATCAACAAAATTATCTTGTGACTCCATACAGTATCACATTTGAATGAATAAATTCATATCATGCGTTCTTGTGAATTAATTAAAAAATTAAATGAACAGAATCCGTTGCTCCCTGGCTATTGAATTCACTTGTAAATTTTTAACCTTTTTTTATGCATACTATGGACATAGCCACACATCTGAAGTCAGCATCACTCAGAGATCTTCAGTTCTATCTCAGAGAAAATATACCAGTCCAGTAGTAAAGAAAATTCAGGTAAATCAAAATTCCAAACCATCGCTAATTAAGCTTCAAGAACTTGAGAGAACCCTTGTTCTAAACAAAACTGAAAACACTATTTTCTAATATAAATATTAATGTATGTAGTTGTGGGTGTGTGTTTATCTAATGTGCTTCAAATCAGAGAGGAGATAATGTGGAGCGGCAGACCAGAGGGATACATGTCGGTCTCCACAAGACGATGTTTGAAGCTGGAGGCCTGGATTCAGTGATGGATTTGGCTGTAGTGATGGAGGAAGAAGTTCTCAAACAACCTTGCAGACCTTCTATCTTTGGTGTGCTTTTCGGACTGCTTCATTTTCTTTATATTGAGTATCCCAAACAACGGTAGTACCTTTTTGAAGCTGTGTCACAATGCCAAATAATATATATTTGTTGTTTTTTAATACTTATAAAATAGCCGTGACACCATTTTGTCACTACCCAACATGATTCTTCATTCTTGTTTTTACTGTACTTGAGATTGGCCTGTATGATATCAAATTGAATTTTTGTGTAGTTTTTACAATTTAAAATGTGCTTTATTGTTTTCAGTTCATGGAAATATTAGTAAATGTTTAGAGAAATGTCATGAAATCCAGTACATTTAAATTTCTTAGTATATATATATATATATATATATATATAAACTGTAACACCTGGTTTATTTTTGCTGACTTTAAAATGAGAAAGAAACAAGTCCAAACAAAAATAACCAGGTGTTACAGTACTAAAAATCCACTGATATAATTTGTGGCATTTTAAATGAGTTCCCATTAAATGTCTCTATATTTACAAATATTACTACAACCAATTGTAGTGATTGTTCACAAATGAATTACAAATTAAAATGAGACAAACGTAAGCTTTTGTGAACAATCACTTTAATTGGCTGTAGTTATATTTGTAAACACAGAGACATTTCAAGGAAATTCAGTAAATTTAAATATCATAAATCACTAAACTGGGTGTTACTTGAAGCCTGCCCGTGTTCTTGACAGTAGAGTGGTACAGGTATGATATCAGAACCCAGAAGACTATTTTGCCACTGGTTTCTTCAAGATTTTCCTATGGGGTTTTAAATGTGGTTTTATGTGGTAAACATAACTTGACTATACTTTGGCGTTTTGTTCTACAATGCAAACTGCACACAGTCACACCCTATATGTTCTTATCTAGTTACTTATTAAACATAAATATTATTATTAAACATTATTAAACAACTTATTAAACATTTTCAAAAATTTATTTTTTAAAGTTTTGTCAAGTTATGTTTGTTTACCACAGGCTTTATTCTACTCATAAATTGAAATACCTTACTATAAAACCCCATAGTAAAATATTGGAGTGGTGGGGATTTGAAGTCATACCTGCACCACTCTTGATCTACAAAACTTGTGAGTTACACATTTCAATTTATAAGGAACTAACAGTTACAAGGGCTTGTTTGTTTAAAATGAATTTTGCAGTTGCATTGCAAAATTAATGTAGCACTTTATCCCGTATGTTTTGTCTGTATGGAAATCGTATAAATGCAGAGGATGAAATATTAGTTACTGAACTAGTTACTAAATAATAATTTGTTGAAACCACTTGAAATTTTTTAGAGTGTGGTATTCAGGGGACATGTATTAAGGTGGTTTAGATTAAATGAGTCTAGCCTTCAAAGTTACGATCATCGACACAATCCTCGTCAGAAAGGCAAAGGGTTGCTGTAATTTATAGTAATATCTTCAGTATTACTCAAACGTCTTTCAAATATAATTCCTTCAAAGTGATGGTGCTTTATGTAACGTTATGTAAGTTGATATTTGTGCTGGCAGGCCACCAGGGCACCATACAGAATTTATCGAAGAATTTGCTTATTTTCTATCGGAGTTAGTACTAGCTGCGGATAAAGTCCTTGTTGGTGATTTTAATATCCATGTAGATAATGATAAAGACGCATTGGGATTGGCATTTATAGACATTCTAAACTCTATTGGAGTCATATCGATCACAAGTTCAATATGGAGTACCGCAAAGCTCAGTACTAGGACCGTTGCTTTTCACTCTGTATATGCTACCCTTGGGAGATATCATTAGGAAGCATGCCATCAGTTTTCACTGTTACGCTGATGATACTCAGCTCTATATTTCTTCGAGCCCTGACGAAACTTACCAATTCACAAAATTAACGGAATGCATAGCTGATATAAAAAATTGGATGACCAGTAATTTCTTACTACTTAATTCAGAAAAAACAGAGATTCTAATTTTTGGACCAAAAACTTCTTCATGTAATAACCTAATATACTGTCTAACACTTGATGGCTGCTTTGTTAAGTCTTCATCGTCAGTTAGGTACCTAGGTGTGCTCTTTGATACCAATCTTTCATTTGAAAGTCACGTTTCTACCATCTGTAAAACCGTGTTCTTCCATCTTAAAAATATATCTAAACTACGATATATTCTCTCAATGACAAATGCGGAACAGTTAGTTCATGCGTTCATGACCTCAAGGCTAGATTACCGTAACGCTCTACTGGGTGGTTGTTCCGCTTGCCTGTTAAACAAACTACAGCTGGTCCAAAACGCGCCAGCTACAGTTCTTACTAGAACCAGGAAGTATGACCATATTAGCCCGCATATTACACGCAAACCTGTAGACTAAACACGTAAATAAATGGCAAGAATGCATTAAAGGTATTCGTTTTTTTTCAGTAGGAAAGTTGTCATTTAAGCGGCCCCTAAAGTAATAATTAACAATTTTTACAGTGGAAGTGATTCAATCAAAAACCATCTTTAGCTCCAACTTTAATAATTTTCCTACTGTCACTGTGAAGCTGCTTTGAAACAATATGTATTGTGAAAAGCGCTATATAAATGAAGGTGACTTGACTTAGAACATGCCTATCTGACTGTTACATTTTCTTTATTAAAACAGTGAATTATCCAAGTTAATGCCAATAAATTATGGAGTGCCGCAAGGGTCTGTCTTAGGCTTCGGGGCTCAGACATACTCTTCCAGTTTAAATCTAGATTAAAGACATATCTCTTTAGCCAAGCATTTACATTATCTCACAACCTTGCATTCCAGTTATATCAAATCAAAATCACATGACTGTCTATTGCTTGAAATGTTATGAACAGCAGCTACACTAATTACTTTCCATTTGCTTTTCTGTTTCTATTTCGGGATCCCCATTGCATACTCCAAATCATGCACAACTGCCAAATTTTCTATATACTGTAATCATTATGATCACAACTTGTAATAATTTATTTTAAAGAGCTCATTATTTCTACCTAAATGAATACATGATGATGGCTAACTGCATGATTTGTATTATCTTAGAACTGCACATTTCTGACATATAGACATTGATTGACACAGTCACCTCTGATAACAGATTACGCTAAACTTGTATTGTAATGTAGAAACATGTATTTTCTGTAAAGCTGCTTTGAAACAATATGTATTGTGAAAAGTGTTATAAAAAATAAGTGTACATTAAATTGAATTGTATTGAATTTAATCAAATTGAATTTTCTCCTCTGTCTTTTAAGTCACAGGAGGATGAGAAACTGCACAGGCTTTTTCCTGTTGAGATTTATGTTGACTGCACGAGCCAGTGGCATAAATCTGATCAGTTGTTTCTTTGTTTTTGGTAGCCACTGCAAAGGGCTTGTGGCTACAAAGCAAAGGATGATGCATTGGGTAATGGATGCCCATGAGGCACGTGGTTTGACTTTGCCTCTAGGCGTTAGAGCCCACTCTACTAGGACTGTGGCTTCTTCTCAGGTGCTATCTAAGCATCTTTGGAAGATATGTGTGTGGCAGCAGGCTGGGCCTCTCTGTACACTTTTATCAATTTCTATAATTTAAATATGGCACTGTGGTATAGGGTTACAGCGCTCGTCAATGTTAAATGATCAAAATGGCCAATCAAATCAAAGAAGGCGGGTCTCAATGTCTTACTATCACTGTCACAGATGCGAGTAGATGAAAGTGTTAGTCAAATGTTTTACAAGAGAAATGCTCAGTGACCGACAGTAATAGACTATCTAGTGATGCAAACTACCCAACCTTTATGAAATTTTGCCATTTCAAATTGAAAATATGCATGATTCATGTAGCCTAATTCATAAATTAATGTGACGTGTCTAGACAAGAAACGTTTGTGGCGAGACAAGAAAGCCCCTAACACAACCCCCCCAACACAAAAGTAAAACCCCACCTATGTTTTGCTACATTAGGAAAAGCAATTTTCTCATAACAATGTATACATATTGTTAAACTTGACAATTGACATTTGATATTCAACAGTGCTTTGATCTGCCTGCATTGACACTATTCTGCTGTGCAGCCAAAATAATGTACCACTTTATCAATGTAAAGCTGCTTTGACACAATCTACATTGTAAAAAGCGCTATATAAATAAAGGTGACTTGACTTGACTTAAAGTTTGCTTTGATTAACACATTTAAAAAAATAAAAAAATAAAAAATAAAAAAAACACTAAAAATTGATGAAAAATGTAAATCAGTCCATCTGCAAAAAATAACTACAGTACCTTACACAGATGCAATGTGCTGCTTAATGTTGCTAATTATCATACTGTTATGTATGGGATGGGTCACATTTTCTAGTCCATGAGCCTATCTGTCTTTAAAGTAAATCATTGAATCAACCACTGACACTGAAAGCATTCTACATCTACAGTATCCATTTTCCCTGGGCCTGTGCACTTTGTTTTTGTCTCCCTTAATCGTCTCTTAATCGTCATTTGACAAAAGCTCCAAAATTCTGCCCAATACAACTGTTTCAAAAACTGCATTTGTGCTCCTATTAGACATTTCTAACAGGAATTTTACAAGAGTCTCTTCTTTTAGCTACATCTGACAGTCACTAGACCCACTGCCCATTATATAAGATATTGTTGTGTAATTTATATTTCAAGAAAGTGCAGTCAGAAAAAAATGATAATAAAACACTTCCTGTCTCCTGTGTGGGGGTATTCATGGGGTCTGAGTATCTGACACAGTGCCTCCACTCATGGAAAAACAGAGAGAAACACCTTCAACAACTGCCATCCATATCTTTTACAAACAAAACAAAAAGCCATAAAAATACATGTGACCATGTATATATGGCCAAAACAGAGACATCATATAACTATTGTGACAGGAAGCATGGAGCATAGGCCTCACCTCATCTTCAGGTTGCCCGGCTGTGGTTGTCCATCATAAATAGAGACAATGTCAAAGTCCTCCTCTAGAGCGAAGGTGTGGAATGACAACTGTATCCTATTCCGCTCTCCAGTGATTATGATCCATGTACAGTTGGCATAGTTTGGGTAGCCATGGGGAAAGCCAGGACTCTCTATAGTTCCATTGAGACCTTGTATCAGGCCACCACAAGTCTGACCTGAGGACACAAAAACAGGAATTTACCTCCATTTGACATTGCATATTTTCTGCATTTGCAAACTTTTAAACTGTATATATGTATATCTGCTAACATTTTTAATTAAATTTAAAGCGAGTGAGAAAGGTGCAGGTCATTGCTATACCATATGTGCACTTTTGGATATAGACGTATTACATATACTACATGTATTACATATACTACACACTATGAAAGTTTAAATTGGTTATGAATGCCAATATGGGACAAGCTCAGAGTAGAATGTGTGATGCAAAGTTGCCACAGCTAAGCATAATGCTGTTCGTCCTGGTATTTCTCAGAGAAGCCCAAAATCCATTATCTTTTTAAAGACATAATCTATCATTTAGCAGCCTGTGTGAGGGGACAACAGTTTTAAAAACTTAATATTATATGTTAACATTAACATTACTTTTTCATACAAAGATTTGTTTTGGAAGATATCAAATACAGTGTGTGCCTTTTTCCCACTTTGGTCAAAAAGTATTTATTTATCAATGTAAAGCTTATTGTTAATGTTGTGTTGCTGTTACAATTGTTAAAACATAGCTACCAGAGTCATCTTCTTATACAGGCGTATAAATAAATTAGACAAAATATAAAAAATAAAAATAAAAAACATGCAAGGGTTGGCTTCGTATGGAACTTTGTAAATGATGGGCATTCAAATTAAGTGGCACAAATTGTATTAATGTCAGATAAGACTTCATGTATTGAAAGTAATTTTAATAGGTACTGCTAGTTGGAATTCAAACTATAGTCCAGTGAGAAGAAGGCCATGCCATGCAAGTATTTTCAGAGCACGCTGAGTCAAACCAACAACATCAAAAAAGCGATGGGCTTCATTAAAGGTGTAGGTGTATAAAGCTCAATAAACAGAGATTATATCATTGTCCTTTCAACCTCTCCTATTTTTCTGCTGAAAGCAAAATAAAGCAAAATCGTTCCACCCTCAGTCAGGCACCATTAGCAAACGTTAAATAATGCTTGTGAGTGTATCTGCATATAGATGTTGTCATTGATTTCAATTTACTCTTGTTTTGATTCCTCAGCAGGGCTTTGTGTCAATCTCAAGTCATGCATAGCTGATTATGGCTAGTGAAGTGCACACTTTTGTAGACCTCAGTAAAGCCCAATGACTCTGACAAGCTGGGAATGAAACAAGCTTGACTCTCAAGGAAGTGGCACATGAATGAATGAATCAGGCCTGTGCTGATATAAATCTGTTCTATTAGATCTTTTTCAATAGAAATAGCATTGAAGGCACAATATACATTATTTTGGGGAAAAAAACCACAAGGACAATACTATATATTTTGTTGACAGTATGTACTTACATTATCCCAGACCAAATGTCGTCCAGCTTTTATTCTAATATTGCTCTTACTACATTATGCAACAAGTGTTTCATACCAGCCACCAGGCGAATGCATAGAGTAACGTTATAACATAACTTTCAACACACACAAATGTATTTTTAGTATGATTGTTTTGACTGATTGTTAGCCGACAATTTTAATTTGTGGAATAAAGTGACCTGTATAAGTAGTAATTCAGCACTTGCGGGTATTTCAATAGAACGAAATAAAACCATGTGAATTTAAGTGATCAAATGTAACCGTATCAAAGTACAAGCTCAGTAAAGAAGGACATTAACTGTAACTTTAATTGTAAAGTAAACACAAACAACAAAACGAAACGAGCAGCAGCGGCATATATGTATAATAAAACAACAACGCAAAATGTCTCAGGCTCTCAGCCCCGTCCTGCTTCGTACCACAGTAACATTGCATTACATTATTAAACATTACATAGCCTAGCTCGTCCATGATTATTGTCTAAATCACACGTTGGATTTTTTCAATCGGCTGTGGAGGTTAGGCTTAGTTTACACTTGTAGTTTGGTTCCTTTGGTTCGTTTGGTCCGGACCAAAAAAAAAAAAAAAAACATTTAGTCCTGGTCCGATTAGCGTTCAGATTGTCAATTTTATCATCAAACCAAAAGATACCGAACCTTAAGGCATAGGGATACGTTCACAACCTGATTGGTCGTATTGCCCATTTTGAGACGGAACTTACCGAACATCCACGTGTGCTGAGGTAAATGCGCTTGTTGTGTGTGCGTAGCCTGCATATGATGGTATTTTGGCCAGCTGGGAACTCGTGAAGAGCGTATAAAATGTGTAAAGGAGTCAAAATAGCGGCGGGAATTCCTCCGCCACACACACAAACGATCTGATGCGTGGAGACGCGCGTCTGTTGCCTGTGATGGGCAAACTCGCTACTATGATGAGAAAACCCGATATGCGTGAGGATTCTGTCATTTTTAGGGTCTCATCTTTCTGTTGTTGGTTCGTTTACATGTCTTTAGTCCAAGTTGCGTTCATATATCATTCGAACCGCACCAGAGTTCGTTTGGAAGCGGACCGAGACCCATCTTTTCAGCGGTCTCGGTCCGCTTGTTTAGTGCGCACCAGGATTCGGATGGCAGCGTTCACACATGTTCAAATGAACCGCACTAACAGAGCGATCGCACCAGGGTTTGTTTTAATCGAACCAAACGTGACAAGTGTGAACACACCCTTAATGTCTGATAAATAATGTGCACACAGTACTTTGGGAGTTCCAAAGTCACCGATTGGTTCTCCGTTATAGAAATAGAATAGATATATAGGTGTCTGACCCCCCTAATGAAGGCTTGATCCTCCTTGAAGGACAATAGAAAGGGTCAAAGAAAGTAGTCTACCCGTAATATAAAAACATTACCAATAAATATGAAAATTGCAGCATTACATTTACAGTAGATTTGTTTGTTACATCATATTTATTGTCATTTTCTTTTATGCATGTAGTTTGCAGTGTTGAGCATTCTAACCAATCACACACATTTTTGTTGAGTTTAGGAATACAATGTCCAATCAGAGGCATTGTGATTAGTCACCGCTCAAATGCTGGTGTCATGAAGGTTGCACGCGCTGCACTGACTGAATTCTGAATCTCACTCACGCGAATTCTCATTTATCATCATAAACAACAAAATGCAGAAAAGATGCAAGTACAAACCCGATTCCAAAAAAGTTGAGACACTGTACAAATTGTGAATAAAAAAGGAATACAATAATTTACAAATCTCATAAACTTATATTTTATTCACAGTAGAATATAGATAACATATCAAATGTTGAAAGTGAGACATTTTGAAATGTCATGCTATATAGGCTCATTTTGGATTTCATGAAAGCTACACATTCCAAAAAAGTTGGGACAGGTAGCAATAAGAGGCCGGAAAAGTTAAATGTACATATAAGGAACAGCTGGAGGACCAATTTGCAACTTATTAGGTCAATTGGCAACATGATTGAGCATAAAAAGAGCCTCTAAGAGTGGCAGTGTCTCTCAGAAGTCAAGATGGGCAGAGGATCACCAATTCCCCCAATGCTGCAGCGAAAAATAGTAGAGCAATATCAGAAAGGAGTTTGAAGTTATCATCATCTACAGTGCATAATATCATCTAAAGATTCAGAGAATCTGGAACAATCTCTGTGCGTAAGGGTCAAGGCTGGAAAACCATACTGGATGCCCGTGATCTTCAGACCCTTAGACGGCACTGCATCACATACAGGAATGCTACTGTAATGGAAATCACAACAATGGCTGAGGAATACTTCCATAAAACATTGTCGGTGAACACAATCCACCGTGCCATCGGCCATTGCCAGCTAAAACTCTATAGGTCAAAAAAGAAGCCATATCTAAACATGATCCAGAAGCGCAGGCGTTTTCTTTGGGCCAAGGCTCATTTAAAATGGACTGTGGCAAAGTGGAAAACTGTTCTGTGGTCAGACGAATCAAAATTTGAAGTTTGAAGACATGGGACGCCATGTCATCCAGACTAAAGAGGACAAGGACAACCCAAGTTGTTATCAGCGCTCAGTTCAGAAGCCTGCATCTCTGATGGTATGGGGTTTCATGAGTGCGTGTGGCATAGGCAGCTTACACATCTGGAAAGGCACCATCAATGCTGAAAGGTATATCCAAGTTCTAGAACAACATATGCTCCCATCCAGACGTCGTCTCTTTCAGGGAAGACCTTGCATTTTCCAACATGACAATGCCACACCACATACTGCATCAATTACAACATCATGGCTGCGTAGAAGAAGGATCCGGGTACTGAAATGGCCAGCTCTTTCACCCATAGAAAACATTTGGCGCATCATAAAGAGGAAGATACGACAAAGAAGACCTAAGACAGTTGAGCAGCTAGAAGCCTGTATTAGACAAGAATGGGACAACATTCCTATTCCTAAACTTGAGCAACTTGTCTCCTCAGTCTCCAGACGTTCCCCAGACTGTTATAAAAAGAAGATGGGATGCCACACAGTGGTAAACATAGCCTTGTCCCAACTTTTTTGAGATGTGTTGATGCCATGAAATTTAAAATCAACTTATTTTTCCCTTAAAATGATACATTTTCTTAGTTTAAACATTTGATATGTCATCTATGTTGTATTCTGAATAAAATATTGAAATTTGAAACTTCCACATCATTGCATTCCTTTTTTATTCACAATTTGTACAGTGTCCCAACTTTTTTGGAATCGGGTTTGTAAGAGATTCATTTAATGCAGGAAAGATGCATGGAATAGATTCATTTTGCAGTATAGACAGTTGCAGAGGTTATATCAGGAGTTAAAAAAAACAAACAAATTCATTACGGTTATTGGCTCGTTTTGTCTGTAGCCATAATATGATGCTTTTTCCCCACCAAAAATATGTTTGTCGACTTAATAATCATTACAATTTTAGGAGCAATAATCAACCATAATGATTTTGTCATGACATTGCAGCTTAACCTCTAGGCCAATGACTTCATGTTTATAGGCCTTTTACCTTATGCAATGTAATGAGCAGCATTAAACAGTAGGGAAAAATATCATTAACACTGTAGAATTGTGACTGATTAAAGTAACTGGTTAAATTTAGGTATGTGAACAACAGATACGCAGATTCAAGTAGATTTCAATAAGGTAATTATAAAAACTGGCTCCTACAAAGGTAAAAAAAAAAAAAAAAAAAGTGTAGGCTATATGAAATATATATACAAAAAATCATTGACCCCCTGAAGGCCAATTCACACTCTGGATCTACTTCGATTTTTTTTGCTTATGCAAAAATTTACTCAATTCATAAGGTATGAATGATTGATGTCATAGCTTTCAAATTTACTCAGCATTTTTAAGCAGTTTAATAGTTTAAGTTTTTAGAGTACAATCGACATCAGACTCCATCAAAGACAATACATCAGCAAGATCACCAGATGTTGAGTAAATGACAACATTAGCTAAATTAGATATGATTAAGCAGTATGAACAGCAGCAGAACAGTCGAATGGGGGCTCAGAACAAGGATTTGCAAACAGCAGGGTGAAATAAAGCAGGTGTTTCTATACCAGCAGATTTCAGAGTGAAATAGTTGACAGTACACAGATGGGATGTGGCGTCTCTGTGAAATGTTGACACTCATTGAGCATACAAAATATGGCTAAACGTGAGCACAATTTATCTAAGCCATCTGTAATTTATGGCATTTTCATTCAGTTTGGGCCATATATGTAAATTACTATGTATATATATATATATATATATATATATATATATATATACCATTCTTCTAGAAGCACATTTGTGAGGTCAGGCAGTGATGTTGGCGAGAAGGCCTGGCCAGTCATGTTGGAACAGGAGGGGCCATCCCCAAACTGTTCCCACAAGGTTGGGAGCATTAAATTGTCCAAAATATCTTGGTATGCTGAAGCATTAAGAGTTCCTTTCACTGGAACTAAGGGGCCAAGCCCAACCCCCGAAAAACAACCCCACACCATAATCCCCCCTCCACCAAACTTTACACTTGGCACAATGCAGTCAGGCAAGTACTGTTCTCCTGGCATCCGCCAAACCCAGACTCATCCATCAGATTGCTAGACAGAGAAGTGGATTCGTCACTCCAGAGAACACGTCTCCACTGCTCTAGAGTCCAGTGGCGGCGTGCTTTACACCACTGCATCCAACGCTTTGCATTGCACTTGGTGATGTAAGGCTTGGATGCAGCTGCTTGGCCATGGAAACCCATTCCATGAAGCTCTCTGCACACTGTTCTTGAGATAATCTGAAGGCCACATGAAGTTTTGAGGTCTGTAGCTCTGCAGAAAGTTGGTGACTTCTGCGCACTGTGCACCTCAGCATGCGCTGACCCTGCTCTGTGAATTTTTTTTTTTTTTGAGCATTTTTTATTTAAAAAAATTTAGCATCTACAGTATATATGGCCATTTCTGTAGTGGTGTTCAAACATCTGTGCTAGTAGGAAACAGCAGTTTGTTTTAACCCTAAAACAAGCAAGAGTGGAAAATGATCATCAAAACAAAACATGTCACTTTTTATATCATCTGGACTTAAGTAAAACATATCCAAAGGAATTTTTGAAAGTTTTGATATAGTTTGGATGATACTGTATGAGTTGTATCTCCCAGGATACATTGCCATATTTAGGTATAAAAAGGCCAAAGTCATCAATGTTTCTATGATTTATTTGATGCAAAAAAATATGTAATATGCAAAATATGCTGCATGTATGACATGTCTAAGTGTCCTAAAATCGAGGCATATACTTTTTTTCATTGCTTAACTGTTTCGTCTTCAACCTCAGGGGTGGGAAAGTCCAGCCCTTGAGGTCTACTGTCCTGCAGGGTTTTGCCTCATCCCTAATCATATGTAATATGTCATATGTAAGATTTTGGTTAGATTTTTCAGGTGTGTTTGATCAGGGTTGGAGTTAAACTCTGCAGGACAGTAGCCCTCCAGGAGCAGGGTTGGACAATATTCACAATTAATATTAGCAGGTGTATTGCATTTTTTTGCTGAAAAAGTAAGATTAATATATGCCTGCTTTCTACAAAGTCAGAATATCCAGCACTATGGGCAGACATGCTGTCTTTAGGTCAAATTGACAAAACGAGCACAAAAAATTTGAACCAAGTCACACGATCCACATACTCTAAATAGATTCAACTATAATATTGACAGTAGTATTGACAGCACGTTGCCTGTTTAAGGGTTAACCTAGATACAGTTTAAAGAAAAAAAGTGTGTAATGAAAAAAGTATGTTAACCCTGAAATGAGGGAAACTCTGGGTTTTCCGTTTCAGAATGGGAGTTATATCAAACCCGAGAAAGCAGGGTAAGTCAAGCCCGTTTCTGAAAGGGAGGTAACTTATATTCAGAGTCAGTTACCATGGTAGCTTACTCTGTTACTCAGGAGCAGGTATTCTTCGGTAAACCTAGAGTTTCTTTCTGTCTCCTCCCCCTTTTTAAAGTGCAAACAATGTTTAAATACATTCATTCACACTGCAAAATGTTTTTCTTTCTGAGTATTTTTGTCTTATTTAAAGTACAAATATCTAAAAATACTTAAATCAAGATGCATTTTTATAAATGATTTAAGATATTTAGTCTTGTTTAGTCTTGTAAAATTAAGTGTATTTTACTTAAGTAAAATTATCTGCCAGTGTTGTAATAAGTATACCTGACCTAACAAGGTGATTTGATTCTTTGCTGGCTCTCAAGGTACTATCTGTAAGTTTTGCCATTCTTTTGTTTTCTCTCTTTTCCTGACTTTACTTTCGTTCCTGTATATATTTATCCTTTATATTTATATAAAGGATATATTTAGCATGTGTACTTGTAGTTTCATATATTAATGTCGTTAAATATTCACACGTGCTTTGTCTCTGTGATGCTTAAGAAAGAAAACCAAGTCCCTTTAAGGTCTCTGATTTCGTTGCTATATGCTTCGTACCATTGGTGCTAGAATAGAAGATTAATTCCTCTAGGCCAGAAGAGTAATTTTGTCTTTAGAGTTGATGAAAGATCGGACTGATACATTTTGGTGGACAGGATAGATCGGTCTTTCTGAATTAATTCTAAAACTAGAACTAATTCTAGACCATATATGCATAATTGTTATAAGTATAACCGTTATAAGTAATTATCCATATACATAATTCCCTTTTTGGTCGATTTATATTATAATTGATCATAACGTGTTATTATTTAATTATATATATTTCATCCATAATTTGAGCTAATTCGTTCAATCGTTACAGAATATTTGGTGGAGAAACGTGGCAACGTTTTAAACTTGGTTTTGTTTGTGAGCAACTCAGTTTCAATCTATGTGTGAGTATTAATGTTATGCGCGCTCCATTCAGTGAGACGAGTCGCAAAAGCGCACGTCCCTCATAACTAAAGGCAGTCGATCAGTTCAGTATGTTAACAAACTGCTATTTGTGTCTAACATTTTAGCTAATTGTTAACAGTTTAAAATAAACTGCAGTTCATTAATATTAAACTTGTTCCTGCAAAGGATGATAATCTTTTTGTAGCACATTTTCATAATAACAAATACCGCCTGATAGAAAGAAAGGAATCTTCTGTCAGCGTGATAAAAGATTGGCTCAAGCGAAGTTCCTCTTACCTTTCTCTCTGAAGGCCTCAGTATAATTTGTATCGCTAGATTTGAGATATTGCGTATGTCCAATTTCCAAATAGCGATCGCTCTCCCTTAGGCTAAATTTGGATTAGTTACCTTTGTGAGTCGTTTACTAACACCTTGATCCAGTGTTAATTTGTAGCACGAAGAAATCCTGCAAAGTTACATATTTGTGTGCACTAAACTGGCACAAAAGGATCCGCTGAGATCCGGAATATTTTATACGTGATAAGTTGCAGTTAAATCAGCCGTAAACGCTAAAGATTTAAAATCACAATTTTTAAAGTAGGTTGATGCAGTATCTCTGAATAAACACCAGAGAGCAGTCTGTTTAGGTGTGGAACACACCTCCCTATGGCATTGTGGTGTGGACTTACTATCGCCACCTTGTGGGCATTCTGTGTTAGGTCTGCTTTTCTTCTTGCCTTGTTCTGAATTAAATATTTCAACTTCCTATTTTAATTTTGTTTTCACTTTATTGATTGCTAGTATTTGGATTTTGGTATACTGATTTAAATTGAGCTTAAACACGTTTAAATTTGAATTTGAATTAAGTTCCCTTTCCAACAAGGGAATTCACTTTCTGGAAGTGCTCCCCTACGGTGGCCGAGAGAGCTCACCACGCTGCAAATGAAGAAAACACATGCAAATAGAAAAAACACCAGCAAATAAAGAAAACATCTTCATCAGTTTGACAACACATGCGCTGCAAAAGTTCACAACACATGCAAATACAGAAACGTGCTGCAAAAGTTCACAACACATGCAAATTATTATGGAGGTATTATTTTGCGTAAAAAAATATTATTAATAAATTATTAATAATAAATAATCTTTTTTATAATGATTTTATAAACTTAATTTTATGTCTCAAATCCCAGTCAATTATTCACTGCAGAAAGTGAAACTAAAAACTCAGCGATGAGAGCTCTACTTCAACATGTTCTGATAACACTATTTAACCTTAATTTATTTCTTAATATTTCTCTTGTGGCCCATACGTAGTGAAAAAATGAGAAGAGATGAAGAAACAAGTTGTTTTTTAAATGAGGAGTTAGCTAACTTATTACAGCGCATCGGTAATGCATAATGCACTATAAATTATTGCGGGGCAAATTAAAATTTAATTCTAAAAGTAGCCTCATCATCATCATTCAGATCATCACAGAGGGGGGCTTGAGATCGCCGGGCCTGGTATGTGCTATTTGCAGCGCGTTTCTGTATTTGCTTGTGTTGTGAGTATTTGCAGCGCGTGTATTTGCATGTGTTATGAACTTTTGCAGCGCGTTTCTGTATTTGCATGTGTTGTGAACTTTTGCAGCACATGTGTTGTCAAACTGATGAAGATGTTTTATTTATTTACTGGTGTTTTTTTCTATTTGCATGTGTTTTCTTCATCTGCAGCGCGTTGAGCTTTCTCGGCCACTGTACTCCCCCTTGTGGACACTCCCCAGATAAATCAATTCCCTCCCCTTTTCTTCTTTTATTTTTATTTTACTTTATTTTTTTCTCTTTCTCTCTTGAATGATTTTACTTTGATTTCTTTTCTTTTAATTCCTTATCATTTTATTTTATTCACATTTATTTCTTTATCCTATTTTTATTTATGTTTAATATCATTCTCACACTCAAGCCTCCCTTATTTTATACACTTATTTAAATTTAATTAAACAAAGTTAAATCTAAATGTAAAATTAAGTTTCGGTGTCATTAATTGGCATTTGCTCATTAAGGAGCACTCCCCCTTGGGGGCAGTCTCAAATAGGCAAGGCTTTTTCCTCTTATTTGCTCCCATTCTCTTATTCTATGCACTTATTTAAATTTAATTAAACAGAGTTTAATTTAAATTTAAATCAAGTCCTCTGAAATTTTGCTTTATTGCTTATTTCTACTTGGCTTTTTCTCTCTTTTATTCTGATTCTCTTAATTTTTACACTTATTTAAATGTAATTAAATTTTTAAGTTTTTAATTTGAATTTAAACCAAGTGCCTCTGAACTGTTTTACTTTGCTTTATTGTTTATTTCTGTTCTGCTTTTTAGCTAGTTTATTCTGATTATTGTCATTATAGACCCCAATTCTCTTGCCCTACACATTTAATTATTTAAATTTGGTTTAAGCAAGATTTAAAGTTAGATTTAAATTTACAGTTAAGTTGTATTTATTTGACCATTTGTGTACTTGCAGATAGTGCCCCCTCCAGTGCTCGGTGGTGAGGCGACAGTTGTTTCAGTGAGTTTTAGTGAGTGGAGTCGCCTGGCCTGGCGGATCCGGCACTGGCTGTGTGTGAATCGTGGACATTTCTGACCTCGTACCACGGGCGACATGGGCGACATCAGCAATTGGGTACTCCAGGTGCAGGGAGGCAACGAGTCCAGGCTGACAACAAGAACAATTTTGGTTAATTACCCTGATTAGGCTTCCGCACGACAGAACCACCTGTTTGGAGTAACTGCCCGTTTAGGGAACAGACTCTGGGTTCAGGGGAAACCCAATTTTGACCCGTCAGTCTGGCCGTTGGCAAAAAAACTTTACCTGAGTACATTTGCAAATCTACCAATTGTGCTAAAAGTCACTGTTTGAGTGGTCGCATCGTGGTACAAAGGGGAACAGAGTGCCCAGGGACACCACAGTCGAGTGTTGGAGCGTCAAGGGAAGGTTGGCTCTGCCACTGATTCCTCACCTGAGCAATCGCAATTCACCCCAGGCCAAGAAATGACATACAGTCCATTCACTTATTAAAAGCCATAGGATATTAGATATTCTCTGATCATTTAAGTGTTTGGCCAACCCCTTCTACTCTTAAGCCATACCATCTCTCTAGGTTTTATAACGCGACAACGCCCTTGTCAGGTCTGGCATAAACCCTTGCTGTAATAGGAAGTTTTGCTTCTCCCCTCTATCCCTTTCTGCTCTTATTTTTATTTTATTTTATTTCTTTTTATTTGTTTATTGCTTTTAATTTTTTCTTTTTGTTCCGTTTTCTCATTAATCGCCTCTATTTTGTCCTGTTCTACTGGCTTTTCTGTTGTGTTTGTTTCTTTCAGTTCATGTAAAGGCAGAGCCTGTGAGAGCCATCACGGTAAGCTGAATAATAGATAGATGACCGAGCAGCCAGAGCCATTAGAGTACTTGTTGAGCTACCGCCTGTCAAAATCTTTATTCAAATCCGGCACTCACCCACACAAATTGTCCCCATGTGGCCATTCCCGGCTATCGACAATAAGTGTCTGGCCTACATTCCACTAACTGTCTGCACCAGTTAGTCGAAATCACACACAAAGTTCACCTAATTACGTATCATGGTAACTCTATCATGGCTAATCCTGCACGGGCTCGCATTGGTTCTTTTTGTGCTTTTTTTTTCTCTCACCAACAGTAAGCCACTATGTCCCGAGCATCTAGCCTTGACACCCACTGGAACCATCTCGAGACCTGGTTGGGTGCCATGACCAACACGTTCCTGCCCAACACCGCTGGTGACCTCCAGCACCTGAGAAGCGAGCAGCTGGACGAAAACCTGAATCGATTAATGGCCCACAATCTGACCCAGCGCTACAACCACAAAGAATGGGCTAAGATCATCGGCGGCCTCGCCCACAACTTCATTGCCCAGGCAAGGCTTAGCGAAAGGAACAACACCCACCTGGAGCAGGAAGCAGCAGCGCTCAAGCTCCGGGCTGAGGAGGCCCGGAGGAACCAGGCCCACACTCAACATCGCCTCGATCAGCTACTCCTCGAGACCCAGGACCAGCGTGGGACAGCAGATGAATCCAACCCCGAGCTACAGGAGGAGGTGGAGAGACTTCAAAAAGCCCTTGCAGAGCTCCACCTGGAGACGGAGCGTAGAGAGCAGTCGGAGAAAGAATCCAGAGAGGAACTGACTGGAAAACTCCTACAAGGTAAAGCTCTCCTAGCAAGAGCAGAGATTGAACTGAAAGAAAGGGACACTAAAGCCAGAACCTGTGAAAATCACCTTAAACAGGCCCGAAATGAAATTCTTGCTCTGAAACAACAAAGAGACTCTTTAAAAGATGAGCTTGACACAGTTCACAGAGAACTGAAATATTCTTATAAACTGCAAAGTGACTTGGGAGGGGAAACACCCATCAAACAGTTTCCCCTGGCCAGTGGGCCCAGGTCCCCCAGTCAAGAATCCCTAATTCAAAAGGGGGGTGAGAGCCCACTGCCCAAGACATCTAGCATCCAAGAACCCTCGTCAACAGCAAAGGGGTGGGAGCCTCACCAGAAAACCTGTGCCACTAGTCACGGCATGGCTCCCAAAGAGCTGGACAAGCTAGCGAGGAATATTCCCACTTTTACCCCAAACCCTTCAGGACATTGCACGCGTACGCGTACCTGCAGGACATTGACTTTCTGTTGCAAAATGTGGCCAACATGCATGGGACGGATTGTATCTACTCAGAATCACATCCAGCCGTGATGTGCGGAGTTTTCTAGATCGGCAACCAGAAACTGTCAAATCAGACTACCAGCAGCTGTGTCAGGCTTTGATCAAAGAGTTTTCTGAATCTGACCAAAGGCTCCTTGCTGCCATGGACCTTAAACAGGGCCGACTGGAAACCCCACAGGCTTACTACAACCGACTATGAAGGGCCTACTTTAGAGCACGTAACGAGCCAAGAATGGAGGAAGATTTCAACTACAAAACTCTGTTTCTCTGAAATCTGCATCCAGCGGTGAGTCATCATCTAGGAGTCTTGGCCTGCCCATGCAGTATGTCTACTCAACAGCTGCGAGACTTAGTACACATAAGGCTGCATCTGAAAAGACTGTTAAAAATCCAACCATTTACCCTCTCTGATCTCTGATCACTGTCCATAACTGGCCCTAGAGGGCACACACACATACCACAGTGACAGACCGTTTAACAGAAAGTCAAGACCGTTCCCAACCAGCAGAGGGCAACCTCACTATGAGGGTGCACGCCCCGAGCACCAGACCGGGTGCACTGAAAAATTCTGGGACAAGCCACGACCATCCAACAACCCAAACAGTGATGCCAAAAAGAGGTCCAACTTGAACAAATAGCTCCCATTCACCTAACAATCGGTCCAATGAGTTTGGTACATTTTTCCCCTGCTCATTGGTAAAGACTTGCTAGATCACTTTAAGCCCTTATTAGACTTCAGACAGCTGAAAATTTGGCCTCAAGTGCAAGAACCTCTGCCCCTCCAGTCACCCAGATCACCTGAGCCAGACTGTCAGGTCACAGAGGTCACGGGAAATCTCGCAGCTAGCCGCGAGAACACCGTCTCAGCGCCAGAGCAAAGTTCAAGTTCGCTGCCCTGCACTCTTCAACTCACCACAGACTCTGACTCCTTCTGCCTTAAGGTCATGGCGGACTTGCAGCTGAATGATTTAACAACAACCACATGCTAGACTTCTCACAAACTTCAACCAGATGCGTGGAACTTGGACTCACTCTGGAAGCCACACCCCTCACTGAAGTGTCATCCAGTGTAGTCTACATAACTGCATGACCACAGACATCAGAGTTGACCACAGACATCACAACTTCCATGACTTTGAACTTCATGTAACTTATGTTGGCTCAATCCCATCAGCAATGATCTCAGAAGGGAGCTCAGACAACACAGTGTTCATAGCACCCTTCAAGATCATCTCCATAACTTCCATCATGCCACAGAACAGGTGTGCAGAACGGAGCTGATGGAGGACCAACACCTGCCAGTGTACACAGTCTCTAACCAGCCTGCCTACGAGACTGATGAAAGTGCTGCACCTCTGACTGCCAACGTGACAAATGACCCAACAATGGAGGAGCCATCCACAAATTCTGAACGATACAGACCGTCAAAAACTCAGACAGGTCCTGTACAAATTTAAAGCATCAGTTGCAAAAGACTCTTTAGACTGTGGCCTCACTAACCTCCACCCGGTGTGTACAACAACACACCCAAATGCTCCTCCCAATTTCGTCAGGCAGTACAAGATTCCCAT
This sequence comes from Elopichthys bambusa, assembly GCA_037101425.1. NCBI lineage: Eukaryota > Metazoa > Chordata > Actinopteri > Cypriniformes > Xenocyprididae > Elopichthys > Elopichthys bambusa. The sequence goes on from CM074443.1 coordinate 6,604,012, forward strand.
CGCCTCGCACGAGCCAGTGCTGAAGAAAGGTGTCATTCGTCCATGCATTGACACCGACACTCAAACCCACCTCACCTACTCTCTGGGTAGTGACATCCTACTACAAGTCACCCCCGAGCAGAGTGAGGTGGCCTTTCTCCTAAATCTACCCATCATTGACTCAGATAACATCTACAGAATCAAAGACATTGTCAATGTTTTGGCAAGGTAACACCCATATCAAGATACACACCAGATGTGGTGGCCTACCACAGCTGTACCTGGCTCCCAATTTGCGCATTTGTATTTTGACCAAAGACATTCACTACCTCTGCCCTAGCAAGCCCTACCTCAGAGACAACACTGAAGAAATCTGCGGGTTGCAGCCCATGATCAGCGACACACGCTGCCCTGCCGAGGCCAAGCCTCGCACCCAAGTCATCGGAACACGAGCCGAGATTGTGGGCAATCGGCGGCTCATCAACACCCCCACTCGCACTGCCACCCTGATATACGTTAAGCATGACACTGTCACTCGTGTCAGCCTGCCACACCAGAGTAGGTGGATTCAAGTACCCACGGTTGCCATCCTCCACCTCGATGATCTGGCATTGTACCATCTCCCAAGTGAAGAATAACAGTCAGAACTGGAACTGAGGACTGGGGGTCCCAGCTAATCGACATTACTCCCATCGACACGGCGCTCCAAGCACTGTCCCGACTGTCCATCCTGACCAGCTCACCTATAGTCCAGGCCTGGACTGCTGCCGACACGGCGCTTTGCCTCTGCACCACAATAGGATGCATCATGATACTGGGCCTGGCATCCTGTTCAAAAGGGTCAACGGGATGCGAGAGTCTATAGACAAGTGCCCTCAAGGCTTCAAAAAGGAAACCGAGGAGAGGAGGTACCAAGACGGAGAATATGCCAAGCCTCAGCAAGATGGACCCTCTATCTGAGGAACCAAAGGCTGAGGACAAGTAGGAACCACCTGCTGCTTGACCATCATGAGCCATTTGCCATCCGACCATCATTACTGTCCAACGATGTCCACACATGAATTTTGTTGGGCGAAAGGGGGCACATTTTATCACACCCCCCCCCCATTATTATTATTACTATTATTATATAAGCTTAGTTACAACTGTAGTTGTGTTAGTTTCACTCTAAATGTCATATTCAAGTATAAAACTGTATCTCTCCCTTAACGTCTTTGCCACCTATCATGTTTAGTTTTGTTTTAAACCTCTTCGAATGTTCTAATTAACAATGTATGTTATGTTACTGTAAAGTGCATTTTTCTATTTTTAAAGTATGTTTGAAGAAAACGTACCCAGAATTGACACCTCCATAAATTCTGCAAATTAAGTCGTAAAACCAGACAAAGAACTTTTTCCACGCTGGACATTGGCTTATTCATCCAAGTAGGTGTTTGGCTTGTTTGTCTTTAAAAGACAACAACACGACTGTTCCATGGTCTCTCGTTTGTCTCTCAAGTCTCTCATTGTCTCTCAATCGTCTATCGATTGTCTCTCGCCATCTCTCACGTCTCTCTCAGACATCTCCTGGCGACCGCGCTTACATCACGTGCTCCGCTCCTCTCTGAGTCGACCATCCTTTGGTGAAACTTACTTGGTTACCTCAGTTCAAACCTCCCGCGGAGACAAAGAACTTCAACCACGGGCACTGAATCTCTACACGTCTCTATCTGAAACTCATTTTCTTTATTATTGGTTAAAATGAATGGAGAATATCTCATGTTTTTTCGCGGGTGCTCAATGATTTCCGTGGGTGCATGGGATCGGCACCTATGCTCTCATTGGCAGGATGTCGAGGATGTCGAGTCGGCCGACAGGCCCAGATATTTGGCATGCTAGATATTTGTCTGCCATCGGTGAGGCGTTGGCAAGGCATCACCGAGCGTCTTTGATGTGTCGTTGAGTAGTTCACACATAAAGATTAGCGAGCGTTGATCACTCGCTGATTTGCCCCCAAACACAGCCTGACCAGTCGGCGAGCTCGATAAATTGCAAATCGGGCTCAAAATCCTGTAGTGTGAACTTGGCATAAGGTGCTTACGTTCACACACAGTTTGCTATTTACAAGATTGATAGCCACAGGCGAACTGAAACTAAAACATGGCCCTGGATTCCCTTTCATAGATTCAACGCGACGCTGCGTCAGTAGTTGACACTAACCCATTTTGAGTAAGCTTCACTTGTTCAGGGCATTATGTATGTGTGTGCTGCCATGTGCTTGCTTTGTTACAAGTGCAGACATACATGATAAAAGTGTCAAGTATGGGTCAGATGGACACTCTTTCCCCAAGCGGTAAGGAAGCGTGGCCCTCTCTGGTTTCTACAGAACTTTTAGATGTAATTTCTTGTGCCGTGGACAAATGAAAACTGGTCTGGTCTTGGAAGCAACCTTTTTCGACATGGATTACTAATCCCGGTACCACCAGTTTCAAGTTGGTGCAGGGGTTTGCCGAAATGCTGCCGGTTGGAGAGATGCTTGCTGCTGTTCTCTTACCATCTGTTTTGTCTTGGAAGTCACAATCAAATATTGCTGTCTAAACCCTTCAGTTCCTGGTTTGTCCTGCATTTACGTTTTGGTCAATATCCAGAAATGATGGTGGATCTGCACCCTGAATGACCACAACACAGCCCTGAATGTCAGCGAAGACCCTGGCAACTAGTCAAGCTCTAGAGACCCCTGCAAAGATCTTGTCCACTAGACAGGCCTCGGCATAGATCCTCAGAATATTTCTGACTGCACTGACAGTATTGGATGAGAACTGAACTGACACCACTTTTCTCCAGAGCTGCTTTATAGCTGAATTGAACTCATTCCATAATAATTGATTAATAACTGAACTTTACACAGTTATTGAACCAAACTGAATTAACACTGAACTGACTTCAGTTAAATAATGACACAATATTTTCTTCTTCTTTTTTTTTAGGCTGCTTTACAGCAGAATTAAATTCTGTTTGCATCACTGACCATCGTTGTGCTTTAAAACAATCTGTATTGTAGAGCCCTGTGTGGGACTGTTTTCTTAATCCCGCTCACACTGAATTTCTAACCATTACCGCCTGCACCCGCAATGACTCAAATCATCCGTTAAAACCAAACATCACAACTAGTAGAGCCTAAAAACATATTTAAACATATGCGTAACACACGTAATCATAACATTTAAACCCTAGTAACCTAACAAAGGCACAACATTTAATTTAATTATCTATAAAATAAATAAATATTAAACACATTACGAATAAAACATAAAATAAAAAATAAAAAGGAAATAAAAACCTCACAGATATCAGAAGTATTTATGCAGCCTAGATAATTAACATGTAGCAAAAAACAAAAAACAAATATCAAACTTACTTAACAAATTAATTAAATAATGAATCACTTGGCCTAGCCTGCCATGGAGGAAGAGAATGTTACTGATTGACTGCGGTGAACTTCATTTGTTGACTCCTTTCTGTTATACATCAAATCGTGGGAACTGCAGGACCCCTGCTGTATTTTTTGACCGCCCACTCCCACACGCTTTCGCGAGATTTTCAGCCCAATGGATGTTCTCTGAACCATAAAAGGGATATGCTATCCAATTTCCACCTCATTTGAATGGAGTGCTCCTCACAATAGTCAGCTCTTGGTTTTGATTTTATGGCAAGAAATCCACTTCTTGTTAGAGAAAGGAACCAAAGAAGAAATGCCTCCTTTTCTAAAGGGAATGCAGATTTCGCAACCTGTATTTTCTAGTGCCAAAGAAGGATGGTGGCCTGCATCCGTTGCTGGACCTGCATCTCCTGAAATTCACTTTGAGGAAGCTTTTGGGGGCAAAGCTTTTCTGGTTCTTCCTTTTGGCCTGGCCTTGGCACCTTATCCCTTCACAAAGTGCATGGTCGCTGCTCTGGCTCCACTGAAGCCGCCAGGGTATGTGTGTCCTAAATTATCTTGATGATTGGCTAATTTTAGCTCAATCAGACATTTTATGTCTCAGTATCGAGACCTTGTCCTCAATCTCCTTCAATAGCTAAGTTTAAGATAAACCATCAGAAGAGTGTTTTGGGTCTATTGGGTGTTATGGCAGCTGCCTCATAGGTAATATCACTGGGCCTACTACATATGATACTGTTTCAGTGATGGGTTAACAGTACTGGAATTTGTCTGCTTAATAAGGGTTATGTGCAGGTGCTGTGTGACCCTTTAGCAATGGAAACAACCCTAAGGGCAATCATCTCATGTGATATATAAATAGCCTGGAGATGATGGCAGTTGTTGGCTTTGATCCACTTCCTACCGGGCATCCAAGGATGTCATGTGAGTGTCAGAATGGACAACATGTTGGTTGTCTCATTGTCAAATGTGGTCAAATCTCTTGTCTCAAGGGGAAATGCACTTAATGCAGTGTATTCTGCTTTTGGTGCAGAATATGTTTCTGTTGCTGAGGTTGGTGGGATATTGGAGCAGATCTTCTCTTGAGGCACAGGTTAAGCCCCGGAAAATGGAAGTTACAATCTCAGACTGTGGATCTGATCTGGCAGGTATTCGCCAGGGCAGATGTGGAGCTGTTTGCTTTGGGTGAAATGACCCAGTGCCCCCTTTGGTTCTTTCTGCCTGTCCATTGTCTTTGGGGATGGACACTCTGGTGCATGTGTGACGGAGGGACCACTTGTACGCAGCTGCCGCACTGGGCTCTTTGACTAGTTCTGCTCTGTTAGCAGAGGTGGCGGAGACCTTTTTAAATACAAGAGCTCACTTGACTTGACACCTAGCCTTGACTAGGAGGCTTTATGGTTTTAGGAGTGACTTTTGCGTCTTTGTGCAGTGACATTCCCTTGTTTCCTATTTTATGCATGGGTCGAGACTGCTGAAGCCTTTTTGTCCTAGGCTGCACAATTAATCAACTTACTGAAATCGTAGTACCGCAAATTGGTTATTTAAAATTATAGCCTGCTTTCATAGCATCTCTCATTCTGATTTACCAGCATGGGTGTTGTTCAAGACCATGATGTTAATTTGGTGTTCAAATTGCTGGATGTTTTCATTTCCTTTTGATCCAAAATGGTAATTTTTTTTCTCTCCCCGTTGCAGTGCTCTGAGGTTACCGGTAAGAACAAAATAAAAAAAATTAAAAAAAACCACAGTAGTGTTATTTCTGTAATGATTACAGTGTCCTAATAAGCTTAGAAAATAATAATGAAATCAATCACTGCCTTTTCCCCCTTAGAGATATAGCTCTAGTTTATCATTGATTTGAGTTCTACACTTTCACCACAATGACACAGTGACACTGTCTACACTGCTCAATGAATCCCTTATTTACATTGTTTCTACACTTTCTACATTAGAGTGCAGAAATCACATTGTAATGGTGAGATCATTGCATTTGTGTGCTCAACAGGCATGACCATGTATGACCCTGTTATATAATCTGAATATAATGCTGTAACATTTTTCACTATTAGTTAATCTTGACAGCACTATTAGTAAAAACATAGTAAATGTTTTTGAATGAGTTCCACATCTAATACTTTTATTTTTATTTATTTTTTTGTATAGTTTAGCAAATGTACAGCACTCCCAATAGGTTATCGATACTGAATCAAGATTGTAATCAAATAGCTTATTAATAGTGCTGTCAATGTTAACACGTTAATTTTTTTTTTCCGGTTAAACGCATTAAAATATTAACACCGCATCCGTTTTTTTTCCATCATCTTTTGGCTAGCATTACAATATATGATCACGCTCTTATTCATGTAAATGCTTTTAAACAATTTAAGCATGCCAAAAGAAAACACGCAGTCTGTGAATGTCCTGTCACACACACGACGCACAGAAAGACTCAAGCCAGTATCGTGCGCGTGGACGACGCGCCAGAATCAAGTTCTCTGTCACTCTGTAAACGAACAATAACACGCACAATAATGCCAAAAATATCCGTTTTGTCCAGTATCCTCATTAGAGCAGCCTTGAATGAGTTAAACGAAAGAGTTGTGAGAAAGTGGGACACGTGTGAGACACGTGTGAAGATAATGAAAGAACAAAGGTAACAGAGAAAAGTACTCACGGCTCTTGACTAAAGAAATTTTGTAGCTTTAATAATGATTAATCTATATTTAATTTAGGCTATAAATTATGAAGTGCAGACTGTTTGGTAACTTTATTCAATTTCTGTATCTGTTAGACAGGTATGGGCACAGGTAGCCTAAATATGACATGTATTATGGGTTTATGTGAGGATTGTTCTAAGTTCACTTAAATTAAAAGTTATATTTTTAAAGCATAATAAATGTCAAAATAAATAAATAAAATGATATAGCTTTCAATGGCTACAATTCATGTTTAAAATTGGGGAAAAAATCTATTTCATCGAGACATCAGTAGCAGTATTAGTATCAGTGATACTGGCCTTCATTCAAAAAGAGATGCCATAAAATTATTTAAAATATATTGTCTTCATGTTGTTTCTTTATGTTGTTTTAATTTGGAGATTAACTGTGAAATTATTACATTATAAAATATATTAAAAACGTATAAAAACTTAAGTGTTTTTAATTGTGATTAAGCAAGTTAATTTTTTTAATCGATTGACAGCACTACTTATTAATCAAATTTAAAACGTGAAATTTGTATTAAATTAGTTCTTAGCAGTTACATGCCCATCTAGCACAAGTAGTGGGTCTAGGGAATGCCATGATATTGTAGCCCAAACCATCACTGATCCTCCCCCATGTTTCCCTCTGGGCATGCAGCAGTCTGGGTGGTAAGCTTCTTTAAGGCCTTTACATACCATAACACCGTGCCTACACTGGACACAACCACAGCTATAAGCTGTCCACACTGGACGCGACAAAGCGACCATTACAAATTCATCCTTTGTCTCAGAAGTAGTGCAGAGGCTTTGAGTATGTCAGAAATAGAACGGTGTATCAGTTTACTGTCGGGAATTTGTCATGCCACGCCGCATCCAGCATAGACAGCATCACTGATTATAATGGGTTTTATTTGCTTTTGTCACTTTGTGCCACACGCATCTGGTGTAGAAAAGGTGCAACTCTCCCGGATGTGGGAAAGACGGTGAAGGTGGACTCATCAGAGAACAATACATGCTTCACATTGTCCACAGCCCAAGATTTCCACTGCTGGTATCATTGAAACCGATGTTTGACACTGGCACAAGTGACTAAAGGTTTGGTTATAGCAGCCCGACCATGAAAATGGACCCTGTGGAGCTCCAAACGAACAGTTTTGGTCAAAGTGTGCATTTAATTCTGTATTAAGTTGGGCAGCAGTGGATTTAGGTTTTTAGAATACAATATGGGTTATTACCAAGACATCCCTTTCAGACAGCTTCCTCTTGCGTCGACAGTTACTCCTGTTTGAATTGGCTGACATTTGCCTGGATACCATGGCTCTCGATACACTATAAAGACTTGCTGTCTTGACCTCCAGGCTATGCATATATAGGTGTGAAACCTCCAAAACTATATTGGCCTGTGTTTTAGTTTCATTGTCCAACCCCTGTGTATGTAAATTAGAGCATGTTAGCAGAGCTGTGATATTTCCTCCGGAGTGGAGAGCGCCTTTCTGAAGATTCTGCGGCACTCGCTCAAGCCAGGATGCTCTTTCTGATATGCTGGTTTCGAGAATATGTGAAATAAGCAATAGGTCTTTTAAATCGAATAGCTTATGAATCACATTCAAATTCAGACAGCGCTCACTAGTGGCTGGAAGAGTCATTGCAGGGGGAGTCTTACACAAAATCACTTTTAGTCAGTAGAATGTCTGTTGAGGGACCATCACAATAAAGTGTTAGCACATATTAAGCAGACAGTCTACTGATACTCTAATAAGATAGAGTTGACAAGTAGGTGCAACATTACTTATAGTGAACAGAATGTCTAAAGGGGACCATCAAAATAAAATGTTAACAAAAGTTTAGTTTGTGCATGTCATTAAAATGAATGAATGACTGGCATACTTCTTTAAGCTAGTGGTTCCCAACCTTTTTTACGCCAAGGCCCCCCTCCTCTCCGAATCAATACTGCAAGGCCCACCTAAACCCCTTTTTAATTCACAAAAACATTTGTATTGTAGTGTTATCACTTTTTAACCCCATGTTATTATTTCTTTAAAGAAGAAACTCAAAATAGATTTAAACCTTTAGCGTTATTTTTTGCAAACATACTTCACAGACATTCTTTACAACTTAAAAGTACTTACTCTGCTCAGTTATACAGTAACTTAAACAAATAAGCACAAGTCAACCTGCCATACCAAACAAGACCACAGGGAGATACCAAAGGTCTGAATCTAAATACTATGCGGATCCATTCAAAATTATTAAACACATATAACACCACTGATCCTCTCAAACTTCTCCAAAACACGCTTGTTTGGCGAGCATCCATTACAAAACACTCATAGTACATTAATTTTGACAACTACGCGAATATATTGAACTGTGTTCATGCAGAAATACGATGTTATAGCGATCAGTGACTCGAGAGCACACTTGCGCATGCCTTATGTATGTAACTGTAATCGTATTTACCTTCATTACAGTCGTCATCCATCAAAACCTTTTTAGCGACACTGGTTTTCTTTTTCCAACTGAGAGAGTTAGTTTGCGTTTTGAGCCACCGTTCAGTCTGTATTTCACAGCAGCACGATGAGAAACTGCCTAGGCTGATCCGAAACAATCACAGAATACGTATGAGAGAGGTGGTGCCTTATTTTAAATGTATTTTTAATTAATTGAATTTATCTTTTTTAATGTAACGTATTAATAATTAAATTAATGAATTCTATTAATATATTTAAATTAATTTTAAGTTATCTCGTGGTCCCCCGGAGGATCACTGAGGAACCCTAGTGGGTCGTGGCCCACAGGTTGAAAACCACTGCTTTAAGCTATAATTTGTCTAATCTTCTCTGGTGTACATGGTAAACAGACCTTTGAACTTTTCTCATTTTCTATTATTAAATTACATTATGATTGCAGTGTATTGGCCAGTTTGTACTGGGTATTACAAATATCACATTTGCCAGCCAGAGTGCCTGAAAACTATATGTAATAAACTTATAATAAAGTAATAATATGTCATATGCAGCTTGACTTTCATCCGGTTCTCAATTCAGTCTTTATGGCAAAATCTTTTATTATTGCTTTCACTAACACTTGTTTTGCTGACAGTGCTAAAAACCAAATATGTGGAACTTAATTATCTTTGTTTTAAGCAACTCAACAAAATGTCCATTCAAAATAAATCCAAAATAATGCTGACCATGGATGGACCACAGAAGAATGATGTAGTGATTTAAAATCACTACACTGCATTATTGTTTTCTTGGCTTCAAAGCATTACAGAGCTTAATATAAAAGCCTGCATTGACAAAGCCAAGCTGTCCTTGCAGTGGACCACCTTGTAATGCAGAACAAGAAAAGCAGCCTTAATTGCCTTACCAATAGTACTCTGTATTGATTTGTAGGTATTATCACCATAGTAGACAACTTGAGGTCAGCAGTCAATAAATTCCCACATGATTTTTTTAGCCACTATGCAGGGGTCATATATTGAAACGCTTGTGACTGAATAAATAATCACATAATTTCAGGCTCACTAGTCATGATAACAATGGATATATTAGACAGTGTTCAATAATTTTCTTGTACAATTATGGATTACATTGTGCAGACTTTCAATGCATACACTGCTCAAAGCAATAATAGCAGTGAACCTGAGGGCATACTGACAAGCAAATATATGCAAACTTTAAAGACACATAAATGTAGTATTTATGTTGATGTGAAATGCAAACAACAGTTTAATTTCATTATTAATATGGTTATATAGTAATTAACAAAGCAAATTAATTATCTAATTAATATCTAATTAATAACAAGTACAATGATTCATTAATTGCAATCAGTGTTTACTAGGAAAATTATTCACAAATTAAGATTTAAAACATTTAAAAACATCTTTTGAGACTCCTGCATTCTGTTCCGTTCTTATTAGTCTCCAGCTAGCTGTCCTGTGTGAATGGCTCAATTTGTGCCACCTTCATTTATGTTGTACAGTACTTCAAGCTTAAATTTGGAAAATTCCTTATTACGGAATTTATGTACAGGTGTAGGGGCTTTTCTTTTTTTTTTCAAGTTACTTTTTTATTTGACCAGTAATTCATTTACTAAATTAACATGTTGAATTGACATGCCTAATTAATAATCCTTATTATGTTTGATTTGATGCATATTGCTTTAATATTACTAATGAAATCAGCACTAAATGTAAGGGAGCTAAAACTGATTTATACAATTCTACAGCAGTAAATAACAATTATAGTTTCCCAAATATGGTTATATGGACTAATTACTATAATCACCGGGTTTGTGATGCAGCACAAATTCAAGCAATAGGCACAACATGACTTCATTTGAGCTAAAATTATATCCACTGGTGCGATGTGCTGCATGTGCATCGCTACTCAGGGCAATGCAGTTCTAATCATATTAGAATACAATAAATTTAAACATTGAATTTCTTGATTATTATCTTCTGTAAGCTACACCACGACTAAACAGGTCTAAATCACACATGGTGTTTGTATCTTATTGCGTGCCTATTCAGTGAACCAAACCACAAATATGTTATGGAAAGTGGCTTGTTATTTCTACTATAATTGTACTATAATTACATGAACTATTACACATACTGTTTAGTGGAATGACTCAGTAGTTAATCAACATATACGTAGAATCAAAAATTCCCTGATTCAATTACAGATAACTCCCACTGACAGTCTCAAAAAACCTTTTAAGCTAATGTCTGTCAGTAAGGGGTCTTATGGCCTGTGGGGAGATATTTTTTTCCATGCTTACAGATTAAAAAGTTTAATGTTATTTCTCAGTGACACCCAGTTAATGCCAATGCAGTCCTATCATCTTGGAAGACTTGAAAGATATTTTAAATATATTTGAAAAGAAACGGTACCATCATGTTTAAAATGTTAAAAAGAAAGAAAGAAAGAAAGAAAGAGAGAAAATAGTTTGATTAGATATTTTAATATATATATATATGTATATATATTTATATATATATATATATATATATACACATCCTGAACCTATTAGAAAAAGAAAAAAGAAAAACATAAGAGTATAGAATATCGGCCAAACTGATTAATCTGCTGATATCTGGCCATTTTGATACTAAATTTAAGCCGAAAATCTAAAATTGCATATCAACGTAATACAATATGACATTAAAATTGATTTAGCACTACACTATTTTGACTTTTTAACAGTTGAACTGCCACCAAGCAATACTGAAAAAATGACATTCATTGTGACTTTTAGTTGGGTTTATACCACAACACTGCATAAATAAATATTTTCTGTTCTTTGAAATGTTATAGAAGTGAACTGGCTAAAGGGCTGCTTGCTTTAGAGGTCATGTCATCAGAATCTATAGTTGCTGTGTGCCTGCTGAGTTCATTTACTGAAGTCAGTTCATTAAATTGGTATCTAGGAACTGTTTAGAGATTTAAAAGTCCCATAACTGGCTTCCAACTGGCCATGGTCACCATGCATTTCCTGTTAGAATTGCTTTTTTTAAGTTTGAGATATATTTTACTGCTGAAGTTGCATCCATCTTGGCTGAGCATATTAAATGGCTTCTGATAAGAGGCACATACAGTTGACTTAAAGGTTAATTTAAAAGCTCTTTCAAGAATCTCTGTTAAAATAACACAGACATATCGTGGATGCCTGCACTCTAGTATTATCAGGGACTTCCAAAGATGTCAAAAGACAAACATTGTCAGAAAGCAGGGATTTTAAAGTGTTTTTGTTTGTTTGTTTTTAATTAAAAGAACATCTTAAAAACAGCACTCATGAGATGCTGAAAACCGATGCAACACAATGGACAATATCTCAATTAGCTATATGCATGTCATATATCATGTCATTAAATTATTTACATTTTTAATCAACTGACAACCATAATCCGAATGACATCTACTATACCTTTGTCTCACATCTCTGTTGATCTATCATATCATTTTCAGTCCTTGATTGCCTGATCCAATCACTTTCTGCTACAACTAAAAAGTTGTGCAAATAAAAATGAATAAATAAAAAAAACCTTCTAGGCTGTGAATCATTTTTCAGAATCTCCAACAGTAAAGAAATATTTTTATTATAAAATCTACATTAGTAGCATGCACTGTACCACACTTCAAAGGGATTCCCAATAAAGTTAACACTTAAATTTTGTCTCCACAAGTAAAGACAATATTGAAAGGGTCTTGGAAATAATGAGATTTTCATTTAGGGCTCTTTATTCATAAAAACAGTCCAGTGCCAGTCCCTTGAAGTCAAACTCACAAACTTTAAAATCCATAGACGCCTTGAAAAGTTATATCAACTCTGCTTAATATCACTACTTATATGGTCACAGATTGTCATGCTTAAGCGCTTTGAATTCAAACAAATTATCCCCAAATAACAACCCACATGATATTAAAACAGTTCATCATCTTTTAAGCAATGTAGCAACTTGGTACATTAATATGTATGATCACAGGTGTGTGTTTATCAGCATTTTACAAGAGGTTTGAATGTGACTCAATCATAATTCAGAGACATAATTATCCATAAAATATATTATTACATAAAATAATCATTTTTAGTCAAGTTACAAGATTACAGTTGTTTGGGTTATTATTCTAAGGCAATCCTGCATCCTTTGTGTAAGCAATTTCAGAATGCACTGCAGCAAGCTCAGTGGAAAAATTCATTGTAACAGTGCAAAAATACCAAGAAATATCAATAAAAATAGTTGTCAAATTGAAAATGTATTACTTTACATAATATTGTGTGCTGTAAGATGTATTTCTCTGCATATAACAGTATTGAGCTGTTAGCTTAGGCTACTATTATCAAACTCTACTGAAATCAACTGTGAGTCATGTCTCCTGTGCATTATGCCCAGAGTTTGCTGCCTATTTCAAATCAGTCACTTAAAAGCAGGCATGTGCACACATAGACATCAAAGGGAGCTTGAGCTTGAACGTCAGGCTCCACTCGTCATCATGACGGTAACCGCCACAACTCCAACAAGATGGCAAACTTTTCTACCAACTTAATAGAACATTAAACAATAATAACAAGCCTTCTACTTCATTTATCTTGCATAAAAACACATGAAGATAAATAAATTCAATACTCTTCCAATTAAATCCCATGCAAAGCATTCTGGGAACTAGAAATCTCCTTACCCCCAATAAGTAGATTGTACACAATAAAATTAAGTTGTGACAAAATGTTCATTTAAATATAATTTTAAACAAGCAACAAACATCCCCGTTTTGAGTGCTTCCATTTCAGCAGCAAAACTTTAAAAAATCCACGACTTTCCAAACAATGAAATAAATAAAGACAAGATAACAGCAAGATGCAAGAAGCGCATCGTGATGCATCCAAAGCAAGAAACCATTACAATCAGTGATTCTACTGGATGTGGTGCAGCGTGATGAGACAGTAAACGGATGTCCTGTAGTACACCTGAGGTAATCCACTCGGTTGCGAAGCTTCCAACAGCAGAACTAATGGATTTGGAAAGTTCGCTTTGATGCGTCCAGTGTAGACCACCTCAAGCTGTTGTGGTGCAGTGCGAAACAACTACGGTCACGCCTGTTGTAGACAATGCTGTTATAAAATACCCTAAAATATGAAATATGAGAAAAATTGTTGTAAATTTATGTTGCAATATGTCGTCATTGTGTGAAAAGGGTTAATTGCATCAACCAAATCTAGCAGTAAATATTTTATGTTACTTAATGTTGGAAATGCACGTCTACAAAGCCTTGTCTAGATTACTCAGAATAAGAAGTGGGATATATAATGATACAAAATATGTTTTTGCTATAAATCCAAAATAAGTGAGTGTAGCATCTACACCAATCAGACACACAAATTATTCATTATAGTTAATGAATAAACCAGCAAACTTACTCTCCCAACAAAGATCTGTGAACCATCCCCCAAAAACTGCAACAAATGCCCCTGGTTGCCATGGTTTATGACTTGAAAAAAATGCAGAAGCTGCTCCGAACGATGTAGCCACATGGAAAAGCAGAGGCCATAGGAAAAACCCATAGCCCTCAAAACAGACTTCCCTGCATTCATTTATAGATGAACTGATCTATAAATGAACATGCATCCCAGGACACTGTGCGTATGATTATAACTGTCTTGTAAAGTGTCTCTTGCATTGTAGTTTCATTTTATGCATACCTTTTGAGGGAACTACTAGTTAAGGTAACCCTACATATATCGTGTCTTCTATCAAATGAATACTTGTTTAACAACTCACACTTTCATGTATGTCACCTCCTCATAGAAAGCAGTGTAAATGGACACAAACCCACCAGGCCCATTTTAATCAGGCTCAAACACACACACACACACACACACACACACAAAAACGTAAAACGCCCACACAGAGGAATTTCCCACTCAGAAATTTCCACTTATCTCATTGGTCAGGTCAACCCTAAGAGATGTGACTTCTCCTAGACTTTAAAAGACCCTGTCAGTGTGACCACTCTCTCTTTGCTCCGGACTGATTCTCACAGGCCTCGACCTGCACCCCAGCCATGTGCTTACCTAGATTACAAGAGTTAAACTAACCATGCAAGTTTGTCATCATTTCACAGGAGAAATCGATTGCAACTTCAACAGCATCGATTCACGGAATCACCAAGAACCTGTTCAGAACAACAGACTGCTTCCACTGCAAAAACACGCAGTATCGAATATTTTAACTAAACAGGGGTTTAGGATAAGCAGTAGAACCCTCTTAACGAGGTGTTTTGAAATCAGAGACTGGTGGTTCTTTCCTGGTTTAAATACTCTTTTCCATAGCTTCGTTCCCTGTTCCAACTTCCGGTTTCATTCTGTCATTTTTCATTTTACCTATGTACTGGTGATTTGTGTGTGTGTGTGTGTGTGTGTGAGTGTGTGTGTGTGTGTCTGTGTGTGTATGTGTTTGTTAGTTTAGTTATGTGTCCATGATTTAGGTTAAAACTTGTGCACAATACATATTTGGTTCTGACTCCCTTCCTGCAAATAAATTGTCACTTAAATTAACTCGATCTTGTTACACGCTCTAAGCGCTGTAAATGCTAAGACTTTTTTTTTTTTTTTTTTTTTTTTTTTTTTTTTACACTTACAATGATTCATTTTTATCAGTAAAGAAAGGTACACTTATTATTTGACTTACATACAGGCATACAAATATATGCAAATATATATTGCCCATATTTTAATCGAAGATATGTCATAAAATCATAATGTACTGTCTTGTTTTTTGTTTTTTTGTTTTTTTTGTACTGCTTATTTTCTAATCCAAATTCAAGAAACACCCCTGATATATAAAAAAACATATAAATGCGGTCCACTCACATCATTGTGTGTTTCCCAGCATTTTGCATGTTGTAGGAATTTACTTGCCTGTTCCTGCTGCTTTCAAACCCATAATTCTATTATAAGAATTCTATGTAAGAAATGGGTAGAATGGAGAACGTAGCAAGCCAGTATGACTTGATATGTCTTTAATTCCTATGAAGTGCATTCACAGGAACCATTATTCACTGGATTGTAGTGGAATGCTAGTTAGACATGCGCAATACCAGTTAGACTGCATGATGCCTAAGCCATTACACCGCAACTGCACTTGATGAGTAAGAATGGTGAAACAATCAGAACATAGCAGCAAAACAATTACTTGGCAATTTGTCATAGATTTAAAGGCCTGCACACAATAATTCCTTCCACAAACATGAATAATTATTTTGCCAGATTTTATAGACAGATGGCCAGTTCTTCCCTCTCTAATGAATTGAATTAGTTGCGTTGAATATTATGAACAGAAATGTACTCATAAATTACAACAGTACTAAATATTGATTTACCCTTACCCTCAGATTTATCCTACATGCAAATACAGATTCCAAATCCAGATACTGAAATAGCTGTTGAACAAATAAACCATGTTTAAATTATTAAATAATGCTAAATCTTACTTGGTACAATGCTACAGTACATGCTAATGTACAGTATTGGGCTTGTCAAGCTACTGTACAATCTACTTATGATTTTAAGCAGCTTAACTGCATTCAAGCTACCCTTTAGAAAAAAAATGTATGTTAGTAACAAATGTAGCTATCTACATTTATTTAAAGTGTAATATCTTTTAAATTATGTAATTACCCTTTAGAAAAAAATTATCATATTGTATATGATTCCTTTTTTAAAAAAAAGCTGACTGATGATTTTAAATTTATCAATGAGATTTTTTTTATTCTTTCATTGTAATTAGTTAATTGAAATGATGAGATTCTAGTAGAGAATGTTAGACTATTATTAAGGCTGTGTGTACAATACAATGAGGCATGAAAACAGCAAAGTGCACAACTTTTTGGTAAAAAATAGCATAATATCATAAAAGCTACACAATTGTGAAAACAACTGAGCGACCATCATGCAAAATGTAGTTAGTGCTGCTGCTTTCAGTTACTGTATTACTCCTCAATTGTGTTCTTACATATGGAAAACTACCTTATTAATTAGTGAGGTGGCTAGATTCATTATAGATTTTTGGCATTGCCTTTAAAATCATTACCTTGGTTAAAGCTTGTCGTGACCTGCAGAAAACAAATAAATCATTTCCACCGTTACTAAATTATACGCAATAAATATCTAGTGGGGGTTGCTTTTAGTCAGACTGTTGTGCAGTTCTTTGACAGATGTTAATTAGTTGTCCTCCATTAACATGCAAAATACTTTGGCCACATTTTTTCTAAACATCCTTGTTCTATCCTTGCAAGACATTGTATTGATCTAGCACTCCAGAGAGTACAGTAAAAACCAAGATTCATTTAATTTACTGATAACTATAGCACAATCTATGTTTTTAGTTCACACATACATAATAGATTACAGATGTTCTCACTGGTCACCATGAGACAGCAATACTGCTTTTTGCAAACTGCAATATACATTAAGGGTGCTCCAATCAGGATATTTTGGGCCAATCATAGATAATTGAAAGCAGTATCGGCTGATACCGATCACTGAAATAAATACTGCATAATAAATAGAAGGCTTCAAATAGACCCATTTGGGTTTATTTAGCTCAGTGTTTCCCAACCTTTTATTTATTTAGGGCCACAGCACAGGATTGATAAGTTTGATAAGTAAAAAAAATCCCATGGCACACCAGCACTAAAATAACTAAACTGCACAAACATGCATTGCTTCAAATGGTATATTAAAACTGGATATTATATTAAGAGTAGGCTAGTACTCACATTTAATGTGAAATTTGAGCTTAAGGGTGCGTTCACACTTGTAGTTTGGTTTGTTTGGTTCGTTTGGTCCGGACCAAAAAGAAAAAAAGAAAAAAAAAAACATTTAGTCCTGGTCCGATTAGCATTCAGATTGGCAATTTTATCTCAGAACCAAAAGATACCGAACCTACAGGCATAGGGATACGTTCACAACCTAACTGGTCAGATTTTAAGATGTATTTCCTATTTTGAGACGGAACTTACTGAACATCCAAAACAATGCTGTGTGCTGAGGTAAATGCGTTTGTTGTGCGTGCGTATGTGCCTGCATATGATGGTATTTTGGCCAGCTGGGAACTTGTGAAGAGCTTATAAAATGTGTAAAGGAGTCAAAACAGTGGAGGGAATCCATCCCTCACACACACAAACGATCTGCTGCATGGACCCGTCTGATGCCTGTAATGGGCATACTCACGACTATGACGAGAAAAAACTATATGTGTGAGGATTCTGTCCTTTTTAGGGTCTCATCTTCCTGTTTTTGGTTCGTTTACATGTCTTTGGTCTGTGTTGCGTTCATATATCATTCGAACCTCACCAGAGTTCGTTTGGAAGCTTGTTTGGTGCGCACCAGGGTTCGGATAGCAGTATTCACACATGTTCAAATTAACCGCACTAACAGAGCAATCGCACCAGGGTTCGTTTTAATCTAACCAAACATATGTGAACACACCCTAAATCAAGTAGGAACACAATGAGGTCATATAGGTATCCATATTATGTTGTTGGTGATGATAAAACAACAAATTTGCATATCACTGTGGGGAGGAAATGTCTCAGGTTATGCATGTAACCATGGTTCCCTGAGAGGGAGACGCTGCGTCCCCTAGAGGGCGCTATGGGGAATGCCTTTGGCAGACCAGTGTCTGAAGCATGAGTCTAAACATGACAATGAACATGACATTGGCAGGCGGCAGCCCATGACATCACAGCAGGTGCGGCTGAGAGGACACCTGCTGAAAAAAGGGCACCTGTAAAATACATCATCCACTTCTGTCTGAGTGAGACGTGCCAGAATACCTGAAGCATGGCAAAGGGATGTAGCGTCTCGTTCCCCCTCTCAGGGAACCATGGTTACATGCATAACCCGAGACATTCCCTTTCAAATGGGTACTCGCACTGCATCCCCTAGAGGGCGCTATGGGGAACTATATACCCATGCCGCCATGCTGAAGGGATGAGTGCCTTATTGGCTGAGCTAATTCAAAGAGTCAAGGAGTCCTACACCAGTGATGTCATAGACCAGAGCTTTCTCAAGAATGGAGGCTTCAACAGGAAGCCTAACTACGTTCTTATTCAGACCAGTGTCAAAGCCTAGCACTCAGAACTAACTAGAACAAACTCAATGAAGATAACTCTCTATACCGAGAGGAGGCCTAAAAAGCTTGCAGTAAATAGCCACGCTCTAGGTGCGGAGGTCTATCAGCCTCAGTATAATGACTCTCTAAAACGAGAGGAGGCCTAACTATGCTCCACACATAGGAAATCATGCAGGGAGGCAAAGAGAGAGCCTACAACCTACAACATGATAACCTAGCAAAGCTCTAACGAGCAAAGGCCTCACTAAGGATAACTCTCTGTAGCGAGAGGGAGCATGTCCTGCAGTTTAACAACTGTTGACTGCATTTTATGACAATCACCGATTTAGTTGATTTGATGATGTATAGTGTGTAACTGCACATTAACAAAGTATATTAAAACAGAAAACCATTACTTGGTTAGAGACTTGAGACTATAGTAGGCTAATGCGTCCAATTTTTTGACTGGTACTGTAATTTAAACTATAATAGGCCTATATAAAATTTTCTTCACATGTACAATAATACGTGCATGCATGAGATCACAAAAGTCATGTTTTTTTGTCAAGAGTGGACATTATATTTACGTTAATACAGCTGATATGATCCTGTTATCAGCATGATCACAGAGGGTTTTTTCACATAGCCTACCTGACTGAAAGGGCTCATTATGCTGGTCATTATGCAGGTCTTTGTATTCTCAGGTGTGAATCACAGCATTATTCATGAAGATTCACGCCTCCCGCAAACTGTCTTTCTTGACAAAAAGTGTCTTACAAAATTTAAATCAATATATTGTTTTATATGAACGAGTAGGCAGGATAAGTTTTACATCATTTTGAAGCAAAAACTCTAGTCTACAACCTCCAATTCCCAGAAGTCTTGTGAACACATATATAATATTAGTTTTGTGGCCTTATTTCAGTGACTTAAATGTTTAGTTTTTTCAATAACCACGCATAAATGTTATTCCTTCAAAAATACAAACATGTACATACATGTTGCTCACATATTATGGTAGCCTAGTTCGTGCTGAATACAGTGTAATGACACTTTTTCCATTAATATGTTTATGAACAACTGAAAAAAGCACAAATGTTAGGGCATGTCAAAACTTCTCCAGGGCCCCAAAAATCCTCAGACCCCAGAGGGTTAAAGGGTTAGTTCACACTCACGTCTCATATCTTTCCATAGAGACCTTTGTTCATCTTTGGAACACAAATTAAGATATTTTTGATGAAATTCGAGAGGTAAATGACTCGTCCATAGACAGCAATATAAACAACACTTTCAAGGTCCAGAAAAGTACTAAAGACATCGTTAAAACAGTCGACATGACTGCAGTGGTTCAACCTTAATTTTATGAAGTGAGGAGAATACTTATGTGCGCAAAAACAAAACAAAAATAACGACTTTATTCAACAATATCTTCTCTTCTGTGTCATTCTCATACGGTCCAGCACTTCCAGGTTCTACTTCAGAATGGCGACTCATTATTGGCCAGCTCCTGCGTCAGCATCACACACATGCGTTGTGCTGCTCACGTGATCAGCTTTGGCCAATACTGAGCCAGCATTCGGATGTAAACACAGAAGCCTTAACTGTGCTTACTGCAGCAACTACGTAAGGACAATGACAGGGAAGAGAAGAGATTGTTGAATAAAGTGGTTATTTTTGTTTTGTTTTTGCAAAATCAAAATCAATATCAAAAATATCTTAATTTGTGTTCTGAAGATGACCAAAGGTCTTACAGGTGTGGAACGACATGAGGGTGAGTAATTAATGAATTAATGAATTTTCATTTTTGGGTGAACTAACCCTGGCTTTAACCTATCATTTTTATCACTATAAGTCTACATTGATCATGCAGTTGCACCCCTGTATATATTATATATGCAGTCTAATTGTCTAATTTAAGTCTAATTTAAGATCAACCTCAGAGTCTGTACAGAAATCCAGACACTGCTGGATACACCAGATCTCTGTTTTAAAATCCCAATGCTAAATTACTTTGGAAGAACCATCTATACACTCTTGAAATACTTTAGCAGTGCTGAATGACAGAGGAGTTTTAAGAGAGGATTTGACAGTGACAGATTGGGGAGCTGCATTAAAACTTAGCTACAGCCACACATGAAGAAAGTTGCGGTGCAATCTGCTTTAATCCTCCGTTACCATGGTTACATCAGCCGAAGCAGTTTGGTATAATTCTGCCCTAAAATTATGCAGCGCTTGATGTTTCCTGCCAAAATACCAGGAACACTAACGTCACTCTACACAAATATAAAATTACAGACGGCGCGTCAATGATCATGTCTCTTTTTCACTGTGCATCATATTTAGTCACAAAGCTGCTGCTACAACAGTGTACTGATCCATGTCAGCATTGTGTACACAACATTTTAACCAAGTTTAAATCTAAACAGAGGAGTGTTCAGATGTGTGTGAGTCATTAGCCGTGAACAGGACCCTTATGCACATTAGACTCCACCACCACCAGATTAATTATTATTGTCAGATTTGCAGTGGAGGTGTACGGCTCACTGTTTTTAGGAGACAGGCACATTTCGCTCACTGTGGAATGAGGCAGCTCTAGTTCTCATGACAGCACACTGCTGATGTTTAAGGCTTTGCTAAATAATGCATGACTGACGTAAACAAAAGAGCTGAGGGCTCCTACGGCCAAGAAAGAGATGGATGGCATTATTTCTCCGTAATTTCCTCTCACGACTCCAATCCCATCTCAGAGAAAATGACAATATGCCTTTGTGTTTTTAGGATTTATGGATGACAGCCAGTAACAGAGAGGTAGGGATGGCGAATTTCAGCGCACTTGAATAATTCACTCTTCCCACCTGCTATTAGCATGTAAACACAAGCTTTGTGGCATCGAAACAAGAAACGGAACAGTCTACTTTCTCGCAGGGACTAAGAAGGCTTTAAAATAAGAATATAATTATGCCTTAGAGTAAAAAATAAAATCATGTAATTGTGAGATGAAGTTTAAAATAAGAATAATCACATTGTGATATAAAGTTGCAATTACAAGAAATGTAAATATAAAGTCATAATTGAGAGATGCAATTATGTTTGATTTGTTAGACAATATTGCCTCATAGTTCTTTTAAATGAATCAGTGTTCACGCATTGGCCTCAAAAAGTGCTTTTTTTTTTTTTTTTTTTTTTTTTTTTAATTCATTGGATTGTAACTTTACAGTACCTGTCAAAAGTTTGGAAACATTACAATTTTTAATGTTTTTGAAAGAAGTCTCTTATGCTCACCAAGGCTATATTTTTTTAATCAAAAATACAATAAAAACATTAATATTGTGAAATATTATTACAATTTAAAATAACTGTTTTCTATTTTAATAACTTTAAAAATGTAAAAAATGTTCCTGTGATGACAAAGCTTCATTTTCAGCATCATTACTACAGTCTTTAGTGCCACATGATCCTGAGTAGTTAAATAATACAACCTTATTGTAAAATAAAATTTATTTTTATTATTATCAATGTTGAAAAATTATCAATGCATAACTTTTTTTTATGGAAACAATGATACCATTCAAACATTTGTGGTAAAATAAAAAAGGAGAGAGAAATTAATTATTTTCCGTTAAATTGATCAAAAGTGACAGTAAAGAGAAATAAGTTCAATGGTGTGTAGGCGGATGACGTCATGACCAGGAAACTATAAAGCACACTTAAACCAAACAGTATTAGCTTCTGATAGGTCGATCACAGTCGGTCACAGGCATGCTGGGAGTATGGCAAAATGATTTGAGTGGGCTCGGACCATAAAAGGTGAAGGCTGGCCGGCTGACTCATAAGCATGTGATATAGCCTCAACTATCCACTTACTCAAAGTCTGCTTAAATGCAGGGTACCCTTTCTGCGGGGACCCGAAACACACAAATAATTGATCTGATTTACGCCACAGGGCAGCTCTGTGGACGTAAGCATCTAAGGCCCTAACTGGGCAGAGCAGATTTAGTCTGGGTTGGGTTTTGAAATAGAGGTGGACAAAAATCCTGCAGCATAATAGGGCCTGCCACATTAGTGGGAACCTTAGGCACATATCCTTCCTTAGGAAACAGGAAGGCTTTCACCATGCCTAGTGCAAACTCAAGGCAAGAGGGAGATACCGACAGTGCTTGCAAGTCTTCAATTCTTTTAAGAGATGAAATAGCCATGAGGACCACAGTCTTGAGAGTAAGAAATCGGGAACCTCTTCAATCTTCAACTTCTTCAACCTCTTCGGGAACCGCAGGTCTCAGCCTCAAAGTGTCACAGAGGAAACAAGTTACCCATGGGTGTCTCCCAATTGAAGTACCATCTAAAGGAGTGTAGTAAGCAGCCACCACATACACCTTCAAGGTGGACAGGGATAACCCTGCATCGGTCTTGCAAGAACTCCAGTACTGTACCAACTGGGCAGTTAGCTGGGTCCTGCATGCAACTCCTGCACCATGAAGAGAAAACATTCCACATTAGGGCATACAGCCTCCTCATGGAGGGAGCTCTGGAATGGAGTATGGAGTACCTTGCTTGAGAGACCTGAACCTACAAGCTGGGCCCCCTCAGAGGCCAAGCCCACAGTTTCCATAACTCCGGCCGGGGGTGAAGAAGTGAACCCCCCACCTGACAGAAAAGGTCCCTTCTGACAGGAATCTCCCACTGAGAGCCGTCAAGGAGAGACACTAGGTCCAAGAACCATACTCGGCCCAGCCCGAACGGGGCTACTAACAAAAGATGGACCCATCCTGGGTCCAGAGGGGTTGGATACGTGAGGGAATAAAACATTGGGCAGTGAGTCGTCACTCGGGACACAAACAGATCCACTTCCACTTTCCCAAAGGGCTCCTACAGGAGCTCCACCATCTCGAGGTGAAGTCTCCGCTCCCCGGGCCACAGCCCCTGCCTCAACAGGATGTCTGCTCCCTGGTTCAGATGCCCTGGGATGTAAAGTGCCAAGAATACAGCCATCATCTCCAGCTGGTTTATATGCCAGATGATGGCCCCGCCACAGACCCTGAGCTGAGCAACCACTCATCATTGCCCCCCAGCTGGTGAGGGACATATCCGTTGTAAGCATTACGCAATGACAAGGAGCTCCCAACACACCAAGGTTTTTTTTACACATAACACAAGCACGAAGGCATCGCCGACATGATCCTGATCATGCGAAACAGGTTTCCCCTCGGGGAGAACCCCTCCGTAGCTACCAAGGCTGCCATAGACTGCCGACTGATTTGGCGGTAGCCTGGAGAGATAAATCAGGAGCTTTCTTAGCTCAGTGAAAGCTTCACAGCTAACTTCCCCACCCTCATCCAGTTCTTTAAGCAGGTCGGCTTGATATGCTTGTAATATAGACATTGTGTGTAAACATGCCGCTGCCTGAACTGCTGCTGAGTATGCTTTACCCACTAAAGTGGAAGATGTTCTGAGGGGCTTAGTGAGTAACTTCGGGGCTTTTAGGGAGGATGCAGACTAGGGGAGAGATAGCTTGCAAGCGTCTCTTCCACCCGAAGCATCTCCCCATAACCATGCCTTTTCAGTCCCGCGATATTCAAATAATTCAATGTTTGGGGACTAAAAATCCAATATGAAGCGGGTTTATTTCACGACCTCCACACCTCGGTGTGGAGGTCGGGAAAAAAACGGCAAGTCCTGGCGAGGAGGTTGTGAACATGACGGCAGGAAACGTTCCTCTACTAGACTTGACTGACGAACTTCCTGCTTCTCGGCTGGCCAGCTTATACTTAATCTAGTGAAAGCACGAGTCACAACCTCCATGAGCTCCTCATAAGCTTGTGTGTGAGGTGGCAAATCCTCAACATCACCAGCATCAATACTGACAACGTCCAACTTCTCAGACCTAGATCGTTGCAGTACCGGTGCTTCACCAAGAGCGGAAGAAACCGCAGAGCGTGCTTCCGACTCTTGAAATGAAGTGCTGGATCGTGCAGGTAAAGGCAGAGAAAGGGCAGTGCCCGTCTCTAACCCCTCCACAAGATCCATTTGCGAACCCCATGATGAGAGCCTTCGCTGTGCCTCAGCAGCAGCGGGACCCGAGCCGCAGAGAACGCGAGCCGAAGCGCCCTCCTGGAAGAGCG
Source organism: Elopichthys bambusa (assembly GCA_037101425.1). Classification (NCBI taxonomy): domain Eukaryota; kingdom Metazoa; phylum Chordata; class Actinopteri; order Cypriniformes; family Xenocyprididae; genus Elopichthys; species Elopichthys bambusa. The sequence continues at coordinate 6,628,854 of CM074443.1, forward strand.
CCCGGCAGGAATTTAGCGTCTTAAGAGACAGCAATTCGCAATGCTCACAACCAGCCCCCTTGAGGGCTGCCTGAGCATGCTCCGTTCCCAAACAAACAACACAAAGCTCGTGTGTATCCCCACCTGTAATGAAACGAGGGCAGGGAGGAACACACTGCTTAAACTGCTGTTTGCTCGCCATAGTTGTCAAAATATATTATATTATATATATATATATATATATATATATATATAGTGAGAGACAGACAACACCAAATATGACACACGATTTCACAGAGAACGCTTGCTGAACACACGCTGTTTGGTTCAAGTTTGCTTTATATTTTTCTGGTCATGATGTCACTGGCTTATGACGTTCTGTCACGCCATTGGACTGATTTCACATGTGCATCACGAGGCAATCACGCAGAGGCATTCCCACAGCACTTTGGACACCTTGAAAGTGAATCAGCATATTATATGCATATCAGCATATTAGAATGATTTCTGAAGTTTCATGTGACACTGAAGACTGGAGTAATGATGCTGAGAATTCAACTTTTTTTATCACAGGAATAAATTACATTTGAATTCTTTCAATTTGTAATACTATTTCCCAATGTTACTGTTTTTACTGTATTTCTGATGTAATAAATGAAGCATTGGTGAGCTTAAGATACTTCTCTCAAAAACATTAAAAAATGTTAATGTTTCCAGACTTTTGACAGGTACTGTAAAGTTACAAACCATGACCATGAACGTGGAGAGAGTAGGAATCAAGAAACAGAATTGCTGACTGCAATTCCTGACAGTAGGAAAATGTTTGTTACTTTCAGTCAATTTAAAAAAAATTCCATAATGTTTGTTCAAGGTCACAAATCCAGCATGTGAAGAGGATGACTGACAGGCTGTGTATTGATCAATGAAGGGAACAATAGCAGCAGGTGTACTGAAGTCCGTTACTTGTGAAATGACAGGTGTTATGAGCCAAACACATGGCGAGATAAGAGAGAGTTGCAGTCTTGGTCAGAACCACAGCCAGGACACGAGGCCAAAGGGAACTGATTGGATTTTGTGTCTGAAATAAATGCCAAATGAAAGAGAGGAGAGATATGAAACAGGCCCACAGGGGCTATATGGAATAACACAGTGAGGGAGAGAGCAGAAGCAGTCAACAAGACCCTTTCTCTCCTGAGAGCATACAAGACTTAGTGGTCAAAGGTTCAAAGGCTGTGGGTGTTGAATAATGCCGTAAGTGTGCGTACAGGTATGCATTCATGGCAGCAGCACATGAGCTAAAAAAGGACAAAAGACATTTTAAACCAACTCACGTTGAAAAAAAAGTTTAAAAGTTTAGTATTTATATCACGTTATGCACTGTATTAAAAACAGAATATCCACTTTGCATGATCAACCAGATTTGCATTTCCTGAAGGAAATAGCAGTGTTTGCATGGCAGCAGGAGAAAGGTATTGACATTTTAGGTATAGTTTGCTTCTGTTTAAATAAAATGCTGCATCAGAGAAATTATGCATTTCAGCTGTTGTTCGGCTGAAGTCAGTTCAGTGTTGATTAATTTCCATTGTAAAGATCATCAATTATTAAATTAGTTCATTTCATCTATAAAGCAGTTATGCAGAAAACAGCGATGTTGTCATCCAGCTCAGTTCAGTTCTCATACAACAGTGTCAGTACAGTCAGATCAATAATATTGTTGAATATTAACTGTTCCCCAACTAAGCAAGTCAGAGGTGACAGTGGCAAGGAACCCAAACTCCAACAGGTGACAGAATGGAGAAAAAACCTTGGGAGAAACCAGGCTCAGTCAGGGGGCCTGTTCTCAGTTCTCCTATATCACAAATAAATATACAAATATTGCTATACTAAATATAAACAATTGACTTATATGCATTTTTTTTGAAAGAGGAATGTCATTTATGCATATATTAGTCTCTGTCTGTTACTGTTATCCCGAGGTTGCCTTAGTCAGCCTCTATTCCAGAAGGTTAACTTATTAGTAACTTACTCTAAACTCTCAGTTGTGTCATGTTGGTTTGACTCAGGAATGAAAATTAAACAGGATCTAGATGCAGCAGTATATATTTAATGGCAAACTAAAAACAGAAATACTTAGGCAACTTGGCAATCTTAATTACAATAATGGACAAACTCAAGCACAAACTAAGGGCTCAATATACACAGTTGTACTCATATTTCTGAAAACAGCCCTCTTTCTTGTGATATTGCTTAATTATATCATATGTTATAATATAAATATCAAGATCTTATACAAGTACTTTTTTGCAATCATATCTTGTTGGGACACAATCCCTTGTTGATTTCTGACCCGGCACAACAGTAATACAATAAATGAAATTAGAAATAATAGAAAGTTATTGATTGCATTTGAAGCAGGAAGTTTTACATCCAATCAAATTAATGCGGTTAACAAAAAAATTTAGCGTTATCCCCACAGTTGTGGTCTTGACGTTAGCGTGTAGTATAAAACATCAGGCAGACGAAGAGGAACAATAAAGGCAGGATTTAATAACTAAACTCAGAATATCAGCATACACACGACATACATCAAACGAGAACGGACAGAGACTGAAGGAGAACACAAGGTATACACAACAGGCAAACAAAGGGAACTTAACAAGGTGATTAACTAGACACAGGGGAATCAAATGAACTAATCAAACAGATAGGGGGAAAACAGAAACATTCGCCCCCTCTGGCAAGGCGTGTCCTTGCGCCATACAAGGTCCATCAGAGGAGGGAGGGTGGGGGCTCTGGAGGAGGATGAGGAAGAGGAGAGGGACAAAAACAGACAATAAACAGAAACAGAATAGTCCATGGGGGAGTGGAGAGTGGGAGGAGCCAAGGGGAAGCCTGGAGCAGGAGGAGCTAGATGTTGGTCCAGAGACCAACCATGACGAGGCCCCAGGGTGGAGTCGAAGGTGGGAGACGCCATAGTGGAGAGCTGAGAGGCGCCACCCTGGAGACGGCCGATGGAGACGCCACTGACGATGGAGATCCAGGTGGAGCTGGCATGCCGGAGAGCCCACATGACACTGCTGGATCTGGAGACCGAGATGGAGCCGGGTGGAGCTGGTGGCCTGAAGCTTCAAAGCGGGTCCACACACTTGGGTGATGGAGCTGAAGAGGGGCTGAAGGGTACCAGTGGAGGCAGAAATGATGAGACTGCAGTCAGAGGAGGCGGGAGAGGGAGGGAACACAGGAGACACAGGGCTGGACGGAACCAGCGGGGAAACGGACAGTTCTAGACTGGACGGAACCAGCGGGGAGACGGACAGTTCTAGACTGGATGGAACCAGTGTGGACACGGACAGTTCAGGGCTGGACGGAACCAGCGGGGAAAGGAGACACAGGGAATTAACCTCCTCAAACACATCCAATAATCCAAACAGAGTTCCAGTGGCCATAGCGATCCCATTCAACGTGGTGAGGTTGTGGGCGGAGCTTTTCTCCCAGCCCTCAAACTCCACTAACACTCCCTCGGTAGCACACGATGTAATGGGCTCACACACCTGGTCAGACACACCTTGGCAGGTTGAAGTCCACGGTCTGCGGTAGGCTCTCGTCTCTCCATTGTGCATGTAGTTGATAGTGGGTGGCTGGTCTCTGGATGTGGAGTTGGGCTGGTGTCATCCTCAGCAGGGGTGATGGTGAACGGGGTGTTATTGTACACCAGCACCCACTCCACGAATACGGCGAAGTCCTCTGTTGGACTGCCCGCTGGAATGTGGGCCTTGGACCGCTCGCTCAGGCCGGTGTGATAAAATGCACAGAGCAAGCGGTCTGGGAAGTTAGTCTGGCACGCAAGCTGGAGAAAGTCACTAGTGTGTTGTTCCAGCGAGCGGTCTCCCTGCTCCAGGCAGAGAACAGAGACAGCGGGTAGATTCATGAGGGAAAAAACAAACAAAAAACTGAAGGAAAACGGCGCAAAAAAAAAAAAAAAAAAAAAAAAAATCACTGTTAGGTACGTTTTTCTGTTATGTTAGCGTGTGGTATACATCAGGCAGACGAAGAAGAACAATAAAGGCAAGATTCAATAACTAAACTCAGAATATCAGCATACACACGACATACATCAAACGAGAAAGGACAGAGACTGAAGGAAAACACAAGGTATATATACAAGAGGCAAACAAAGGGAACTTAACGAGGTGATTAACTAGACACAGGTGAATCAAACAGAATGGGGAAAACTAGGTCACAGGGGAAAACAGAAACATGAGGACTGTAACAGCCTGGTGGTTTTATTTATGAAACATTAAACATAACTTGAATAAAATAAAAAAAAATCATAAGGTCCAGTGTTTCTCTTTCACATTTTCTTTTTGCCCTTATTGCATGAGTAGACATTATGTATTTCCTAATTAATTTTGTGAATTACAAAATTTCTATAATAACCCATAATCAAGAAATAATCTAGACTGTTATTCTCAAATCAGGAAGTAAAAACAAATTGGTTCGTTTTGAGCAAAAACACTGGGCTATTTTTTCGTTCCATTTCTAGAGTTACCAGTTACTGGTTAGAACAAAATAAAATACTGCTGTATTTATTCCAAACAGAAGTCATTTAAAATGTTATTTGTATATTTTCATTGTCATTTTATCAGTCAACAGTAAATGTACAACTACAAAACTATTTAACGGGACTGACAACACTGAAACAACACTGAAACTCTGACAACACTGAAGCTCTAAAAGCATGACTTCATTTGAAAAGCTGCAGAGATATTCATGGAATAGCCTATTTCAGCTGACAAAATTACAAAAATAAGGATGAATGATGTTTGACAGGGAACGCATCTTCACAGCATAGTCGTCGGCACCAGTCACAAATATTAAACAGGTTTAATCAAATCTTTGTTAGGACGACTGGCAACAGCTGGTTCTAAAATTCTAGAATTCAAAGAATTTCAAAAACTGTCATACCTACTGGAGTGCTGAATGCCTCGGAAGTAAACTAATCCTGAAAGTTGCTATGGTTATTTACATACCCTAAAAGTTGAGGTTATCCGCTTGTCTGAGGTTATCCGCTCTACCTTTATGTTTCAACCTGCTGGTCATACTACAACCACAGTGTTCTCACCTAATTCCACCATGGTTTTGTCACGATTTATCTGTTTAGTTTAGTTTAATTTAGTCTAGTTTAGTTTAGTTTGTATTAAGTTTCTGTACCTGTACTTAGTTCATGTTCGATTTGTTACTCCTTATTTTACCCCTTGTTTAGTCTGTGAATATTTAGCCCTCAGCTGTTTGTTGTATGTTCTTGTTGTCTATACATGGTTTGGTTGCTTGTTCTCCTGTGTTCCTGTACTCCAGGCGGGTATTAAACTTTCTTTAATACCCGCCTGGAGCAAAGGAACACAGGAGAACAAGAACAAGAGAACAAGTTTAACCTACCGTATATATTTATATATATATATATATATATATATATATATATATATATTAACAGAGAGTTCAGGGTTTATATATATATATATATATATATATATATATATATATATATAAACCCTGAACTCTCTGTTAATTTTCCAAAAACGTGGCCAGGAGTAAGTTGAGTCAACCTAGAGTATATTCACTGTGAAAACACAAAGAGCGCCACATTCTTTTTAAGAATTTACATTCTTATTGCACACCGTCACCTACTGGGCAGTTGTGAAATCATTTTTTAATTAATAATCTTTAATTATTTTTTATTACTGTAAACAGGAATTATACTGTTTGTTTGATGCTAAGTATAAATTACAAAAAGAAAGACTGATTGAACTAAAAAAAAATGTTTCCAATATAAAAAGTTTATTTTTTATGTTTAGCCATTTTACTTCCACATTTGTTGTGAGACGTATGACATGTATTTTATTATAGAAATATATTAAACATTTTAACTCAAAAACCTTTTAAATGCACATTTACACTGTGTGAGATGAGAATATATGCTCTATTATAACAAAGCTCCGGAGCAGGTTATGTTCAAAGGGTTGCGTTTTATTTTACAGTATGTGCACTTACAGTGTACTTAACAAAGAAAGTACTGGGTAATATAAGGTAACTACATGAGTTAAGGTTAGGTTCAGGGTAAGTACCTACAGTAGTTACCCAGCTATAATATGTACATAGTATGTACATGGGGAACAGGACTGTAAAATAAAGTGCTACCATTCAGAAAGTAAGTTGCTATGGCTACTTAACATACCCTGAAATTTAGAACTGAAATTTGAGTTTATCTGCTTAATTATCCATAAACTTACCCAGATATGTCGCATAACCTTCTTTCTGGAATACCCCCCAGTTCTTCTGCATATATATATTTTTTTATATAATCTGTTTTGTTTTGGTTTTCCTTTATTTAACGAATTGTTTGAAAAAGACCCTTATTTCTCCTTACTACAGTCACACCCTGATAGGTCCAATCTGTTCTCCAAGCAGAAGGAGATGTACTCAAAATTTAGCATAGGTCAAGTCAAGTTACCTTTATTTATATAGCCCTTTATACACTACAGATTGTTTCAAAGTGGTTTCAAAGTATTAAATAGGAAAATAACAAAATCAATGATGCAAATTTAGGATTAGACAACATATGAGACAAATTTAAATTCTGCTATAAAGCAGCACTTGAAGACAATGGTATCTAAGACTAAGTACTATAGATCATAGAACCACTGGCACCAATGGTCCCAGCCCAATTCAATAACTGTCAAAAGTTTTTAAATTAAAAAAATGAGTTCAATTCAGCTGAAAGCATCTCTACAGAAGACAGAAGACGTTATTAAGCTTGAGTCAGTTCAGTGTTGATTCAATGTCGATGTTGCAAAATTTATTGTCGATTCAGCTATAAAGCAGTTCTGCAGAAGACAGATCCAGGTCCTTCTGCTTGAAGATTGGTATACGTCACGTTGACATTCGGTGGAAAGGGAGGAGTTGTAGTCTGTATATTAAGGTAGCTGCCATTTAGCTAGTAGTGTAAGACTGACTTATCAATGACTGTAGGTATGATGAAACTGCGTTGCGGTTCCTAGCAGGTCTTGGCATGCCGCATTCATAGCTGCCTATAGGAATCTGTGCCGGTGACTTGTCTAGTTGTCGGGGTCTTCACTGAGGATCTGTGCCGAGGGCTGTTTAGTCGACGATGTCATTGCAGGGGGATCTGTCCCTAGGGGTTGTCTAATTTTTGTGGTCTTCACTGACATTTAAGGGCTGAACAGCTTGTAACGAAACCTTCCAAGGTTGTCTATGAAAGCCTGTAGACTGATTTTTATGTGAAGCACTGAGGACATTTTTGCCAGATCAAATCAAATCAAAAGGATGTGACGTTTACACGCGCTCCCAAGAGCCTCTCCCTTCCGCTCTCTGCAGCGACAAAGTGTGCAACACTAGCTAACATTAGCTTAGAGATAGAGTCCACTGACATCAAAAAACGCAAAGCACAACACAAACTAAAATAAAAAGTTTGCTGCTTCATAGTAACAGTGACATAATCAATGTTATAATGCTGAATATAATGCCATTGGGATAATGCTGAAAGCGCCAGTCAGTGCCGTAATGTTAACGTGTCATGCAAAAAAATGTAGATGATGACCGTGTATGACTAGATGAACTGGGAATGTGGCTGAGCTTCCCCCTTCCTTTTTTTTTTTTTTTTAATTTATTATTCTTTTCTTTAAGTTTGTACACACTCTGGGGACATCAGAGACTTATTTTACATCTTGTAAAAGGGGGCATAATAAGTCCCCTTTAAATTGTAATAATATTTCACAATATTACTGTTTTTACTGTATTTTTAATTAATTAAATGCAGCCTTGGTGAGCAGAAGAAACTTCTTTTAAAAACATTAAAAATCTTACCGATCCGAAACTTTTGAACGGTAGTGTGTGTGTGTGTATATATATATATATATATATATATATATATATATATTTATATATAACCTGTAAAACCTGAAATCTCCTACACTGTGGGGACCAGCCAGCAGGGGGTTTTTGTTTTTTTTTTTTTTTGGAAAAATGCCGAAGGCTTTCTGTGATGGGTAGGTTTAGGGGCAGGATTAGTGTAGGATGATAGAATATACATTTTGTACAGTATAAAAACCATTACGTCTGGAGAGTCCCTACAAGGATAGTGAACCAGACGTGCGTGTGTGTGTTATTTGTTTTGTTGAATTGATAATAAAAATGTTTTGTTTTTATATCCAAGTCTCTACCCTTTTACTGTGGTAATGAACATCTGTGCTTTCTATCGAGTTGTTAATTCCTTGGGTCCCAGGGTATGCATTTAACGGCCACAAATGCATAAATTGACTTTTCAGCATTTGACATTGAGAGCATATGTCATAATTTGGAGGGTTTTTTAATGGAAAAATGTGGTTTTACAAATGCTAGAAATGTGGCATTGAAATGACAGATTACTATCAAATAGTTTTCTGACTTACAACAAAGACTTGACAGAGCATCCATCAAGAGCTAGACAGCATTCTAGGTTATTACATGTGGAGGTTTTTGGACCAATAATAAAAACATGTCTCTTAATAATATCTCTATAATAGTAGACTGCACAGGGTGAAAAGCAGTAGTCCTAGTACCTAGTAGCTTTGTGTTTAACTTGTGATCGATATGACACCTTTTCATTTATTTGCTACAAAATGATAACGGTTAGATAAGTACAATTTGAACCATGGCAATGCAGCTCCACTAATGCCCACATAATTTTGTATCCCAGGGACTGCTTTGTTCTATAGTATTAAAGGCAGTACTAAGGTCCAGTAAATGGTTAGTCATTCCTTAAAGGATCTAGTTACACTTGAGTCATTACTAGTGTGTGTGTGTGACATACATAGAAACATATACTTTTGTGAGGTACATTAAATAAATTGTATGGTATAATACCATTATAAAAGGTATTTGGTGTATGACTGATGACTGGGAATTTTCCAGTAGTCTCTGTGACTTTTTAGTGATTCAGTGTGAACCTAAGCTGCCTTTTTAAAAATGTATTTATATTTATTTATTAAATATAGTGTTATTACCTATTGATAATGTAAGTGGTTAAATGTTAATTTGTCCTGCATGTTAATAATTAGTTTGAAACTGTATATAATTTATTATAGTTCTCAGTATGGAGAAACAGTAGCAACTGATTAACTAATAGTGAACTTTGTGTTACCCACTTGGACTGTGTAGTAATTTATTAATGACAACATTATTCAGAAGTGTAACTAGTTCACTGAAATGTATGTTCAGCTTGCATATAACATTCACCAAAAACATGCATATAACGTTCACCGTTCTCTACTTTATTTTCTTTACAAGAGACATACAGTATTTAAAATACTGTAGTACATCTTAAATCTACCCAACAATCTAATTTCCACATTAGCAGGGATGCTAAAAGTCTGCTAATAATGATGACAATGCTGAGCAAAGCTGACTGCCATTTTGACAGGAGCCAAGGAGCAGAGCTCTTGAAAGCTCAGTCATATTTTATGTTATAACTAGTGATAATTAATCAAAGGTGGTATATTACACGCAGTCAAATAAAGTGCATATCACTACAGATCTGTGAGTGATTTCTTCAGTCTGGTGATTAATAGCGCAGGGCTAACGGTGACATGCCCCGAGCCGCAGTTGGATACAGATGGTTGTTTGGGCTTGTTCTCCAGAGAATACTTCCGCAAAGCACCAGGTTTATAACTGTACTTCACTCTTCACATGACAAATCACCATTATGCAATCCAATCTATCTCTGTGGGAGTGAGTCAACACTTGGTGCGATATAAATAAGCACATTTCCAAGAACAATTAACACAGATGTTTCAAGGGGTAATTAAAAACACCTTATGACTGAAAGAAATCAAGTAATTCACTTAAATAAATAAATAATGTATCGGACAATTGTATTTAAAATAAGGGTGATGGGTGTAATTTAGAGAGCAAAGAAAATTAGAATCCTTAATGATTCTATTAACAACCCTCCCAAACATACACACACAATTTGATCCTATATATATATATATATATATATATATATATATATATACACATATATTATTCAGACAGTAACACATTGTAGTGAACAGCACATTCCAGGGCCCATTTTTATGGTGGGGCCCTCTCTGACTGAGAAACAGTGGAGAAAGATTTTCTGCAGTTTATTTGTACTTGGTGGACTAGCACAAACAAATGTCCAATGCCATCAGATAAGGATGCTAGGACAACTGACAGACACCTTGTTAAGGGCAGGAAAAAGCCCCCTAGTACCAAATGACAGAAGAACAGGACTTCTCATTGGACCACATGCGGTTTCTGCCCTTCACCCATCTTGAGACTAATCCCAATATTTAGGCCGGGACCAAATTCCTTAGGACCCTTTGGATGTGACAGCAGTGGCTGAAACAAAGAGAGGCCAGAAGAATCCATCCAAATCCATTCATAACCATGCTTAAAACTGATGTAAACTGCAGCACATAATTTTTTTTTACTTATTCAGAGAAATATGTTTTCTCAGTGACCGCTATATGTAGTGCAACATCTTACACAATTTAAGTTGTTAACATACAAATGAAGGCATGCATGACAGTTCAATCTTTTTCTATGTTTGGACTCTGTGTTCAGAACAATGTGATATTCTGATGGTGGTTTGGAATGTGAGTAATGCCCTGATAAAACTTTAAAGGCACTGTTCTAACTGTGTGCTTTCGATTATGCAAATGAATTCCACAGGGGGAAACACTGTGTGGGCCCCCTCTGATGAAGGCAGCTTATGAGACAGCAACAGATACAACCATGGTCTCCAGTCTGAGAGGAAAGAGACATTAACATACACACTGTCCAGCGAGACAATAACAGATAAAACACGTTCCAAGTCTCCATGCAAGAGAGGCAAAAGCAGATCAAACAAGTTCTCTGGCCAAAAAGGGCAGAAGACATACAGACACATTTGCAACAATGTTAAGCTCTGGCGAGCAAACCTTCACTTCAAGGTACCTTCATCTGCGTGTTCCAGATTGTTACGGACCTTCTGCACCTCATCTGCGTGTTCCAGATATTAGGACCAGATTTTTGGTGCTTTAGGAGATAAGCATCCCACAGAGCTTCAAGTTCAAGGCTGTTGAAACAGATTCCGGCTTCTTTTCCAAAATGCATTTTTTACCCTGCACAACCAGTGAAAGATGTCACTGCCACAGGACTGCTCACTCAACCATTTGGAACATAAACAAATTTTACTTAACAAATCCTCTTTCCAGAGAACTTGGGATTGTTGTATATTATCAGTACATAATCTTTTCATTTACATTAGACATTATATATAGCTGATGCTAGTACATAAGTAATATTTCATTTATTTATTTTATGTATAATAAAATTCAGAGAAACAATTTATCTTTCCATAAGAAAATGTAACTCTGCCATAGTAACATCCAACTAAATCTTATGCATCTTATGGACTTTATTCCTTTTTCATTCATTGAAACAATGAACGTTCAAAGTATTTGTGTATATTACTCTTGTTTATCTTTTTGTTACTAAAATGTATTACACTTGTGTCTTCCTTGTGTTAATAATACCGTAAGAGGCTCTACAAGTTATCCAATATCTCACAAATTCTTCAGATGGTCAGATGACTCTCTTCAATTTTCACATTTTTTATTTGTTCAACAATCTTTGATTGTTCTTTACTCAACTTCTGGCTGCTGCCCTGCAATAAGAGAAGGAAAGAGTCATCTGACACTCTCACCTCATTTTGGCACAACATGTGAGAACTGGTGCATCATGAGGTTGAGTTAAACTGCTTCAACATATAAATATTTTTAGATTAATATTTTTAAAGTATTATTTATTACAACTGTCATAAGTACAACCAGTAACTGATTTATCATCTAAAAATTAAAATTGCACCATAATTTTCTTACCCTCTTGTTGTTACAAAGCCATATGACTTATTTGCTTCCAAAGAACACAAATAGGATCCTCTTTTCCACATAATAAAAGTAAAAGGAGTCCTGTCAAGACATCATTGAAATAGCTGTCCATAACTAGACCAACCAGTGGACCGCTCTCATTGCACAGCATCTAAATGCTGTTTAGGGCATTCTGTAATGCCTGAGCAAAGTCTGTCGTTAAAGTTAAAGTGAATTCCCTCCATAAAGCGCTTCATACGACTACGTTTACAAACACCAGGCATCTGAATGCAAGATAACATTTAAGTGTTTATTGTTTTTCATCTGCGTGCTCTGAGGCGCAAGTAATTTATTATATATGAAAATTATTATATACAGTTGCTTCTACTGCAGCAACTTCCGTTTTTCTTAGTGATATTTAGCACCAGTTTATTAGGAATGACAATTTTGTTCTTTTTGACTCACTGGTTGGAAACACTTTATTCATAAATGGTTTATACAATATTCCAAATTTGAGCACAAGTTAAATTCACAACCTTGGATGGGAATATAGGTAATGTTTCACAAATATGGTGCCAATGACATTTCACAAGACTCATGAGCCATCACTGCTATCTGCCTTGTTGTACCACTACTGAACAGGAAAGTAGAAAACACTGTCAAGAGTATATTAGTAAAGTATAGTGTTCCATCCACACTATAAAAGGAAAATCATTTGATTCAGCATTTATTAAATATTTATTAATACCAAACCCTTCTAAAGAGTATATTGAGCTTATTATAATCATGATTCCCTTATGTAGTTTTAAAAAGGTTGTAGACAACAACAGTAGACAACAAATACATTTTTGCAGTGGGCCTCTTGCTACACACCATGTCCTGTAAAAATAGAATTTTTGGCAGTAAAGTAAGAATCCAGCCTTGTACCCAAAAAATTTAAAGCTAAAGCTCTTTTTTTTTTTTAAAAAAAATCACAAACTACGATGGAAACACTTTTCCTGAATAAATTCCTTATTGCACATCAAAAAAGGGCATGATTTTGTGATGAGACAGCATAACTGGACCAGAGGCCAATCAGCTTTCATGCAGTAATGATATTGTAACGAGTCATCACACGAACTGGGATCCATATGCTGGCTTTTATTAAACAGTGTTCATAGTCAAACAGGCAATGGTCAAACAATGGCAGACTGGTACAGCAGAGAATAGACAGAATCATGATCAGTGCAGGCAGATAGCAATCACAGGTCAAGATCAAAGCAAAGAGCCCAAAGGGCAGACAGCAGAGAATCGTGAACGGGTAACAGACTGGGTCAATAACAGGCAGGCAAACACAATAACGAACACTCAGAAATGCAAACCATAGTAGCACAAGACCTCACAATGAATGCAAGTTTGAGAGCAGCTTAAATAGTCCAGTAAATGCGCTACAGCTGGGTGTGGTGATTAGTGCCAAGGTACGGGGCTGATGGGAAATGTAGTGTATGAGTCTGTGTGTGTGTGTGTGTGTGTGTGTGTGTGTGTGTGTGTGTGTGTGTGTCAGTATTCTGGTGAGTGCGCCCTCTGATGGCCAGAGGAGGGAATCACGGAGTTCGTCTCTGTGACAGATATGATTTATATGCAAAATGCAAATAAGGCCCAACCAGCTTGCACCCTCTAGAGTTCTGTGACTGAACTAGATATTTATTAAATCATTTACACAACTAGTCAAATGTTTAGACACATCTGTTCATGGTCACTATGTTACACATTTTAGAATAATGGTAAAGTTTAGAAGTAAATCAAAATTACAAACCCGATTCCAAAAAAGTTGGGACACTGTACAAATTGTGAATAAAAAAGGAATGCAATGATGTGGAAGTTTCAAATTTCAATATTTTATTCAGAATACAACATAGATGACATATCAAATGTTTAAACTGAAATTTTTTTTTTATCATTTTAACGGGAAAAATAAGTTGATTTTAAATTTCATGGCATCAACACATCTCAAAAAAGTTTGGTAAAAAAAAAAAAGGTAAACATGGACAAGGCCATGTTTACCACTGTGTGGCATCCCCTCTTCTTTTTATAACAGTCTGCAAACGTCTGGGGACTGAGGAGACAAATTGCTCATGTTTAGGAATGTTGTCCCATTCTTGTCTAATACAGGCTTCTAGTTGCTCAACTGTCTTAGGTCTTCTTTGTTCCTCTTTATGATGCGCCAAATGTTTTCTATGGGTTAAAGATCTGGACTGCAGGCTGGCCATTTCAGTACCCGGATCCTTCTTCTACGTAGCCACAATGTTGTAATTGATGCAGTATGTGGTCTGGCATTGTCATGTTGGAAAATGCAAGGTCTTCCCTGAAAGAGACGACGTCTGGATGGGAGCATATGTTGTTCTAGAACTTGGATATACCTTTCAGCATTGATGGTGCCTTTCCAGATGTGTAAGCTGCCCATGCCACACGCACTCATGCAACCCCATACCATCAGAGATGCAGGCTTCTGAACCGAGCGCTGATAACAACTTGGGTTGTCCTTGTCCTCTTTAGTCCGGATGACATGGCGTCCCAGTTTTCCAAAAAGAACTTCAAATTTTGATTCGTCTGACCACAGAACAGTTTTCCACTTTGCCACAGTCCATTTTAAATGAGCCTTGTCCCAGAGAAAATGCCTGCGCTTCTGGATCATGTTTAAATATGGCTTCTTTTTTGACCTATAGAGTTTTAGCCGGCAACGGCGAATGGCACGGTGGATTGTGTTCACCGACAATGTTTTCTGGAAGTATTCCTGAGTCCATGTGATGCATTCCTGTATGTGATGCAGTGCCGTCTAAGGGCCCGAAGATCACGGGCATCCAGTATGGTTTTCCAGCCTTGACCCTTACGCACAGAGATTGTTCCAGATTCTCTGAATCTTTGGATGATATTATGCACTGTAGATGATGATAACTTCAAACTGCAATTTTTCTCTGAGAAACTCCTTTCTGATATTGCTCCACTATTTTTTGCCGCAGCATTGGGGGAATTGGTGATCCTCTGCTCATCTTGACTTTTGAGAGACACTGCCACTCTGAGAGGCTCTTTTTATTCCCAATCATGTTGCCAATTGACCTAATAAGTTGCAAATTGGTCCTCCAGCTGTTCCTTATATGTACATTTAACTTTTCCGGCCTCTTATTGCTACCTGTTCCAACTTTTTTGGAATGTGTAGCGCTCATGAAATCCAAAATGAGCCAATATTTGGCATGACATTTCAAAATGTCTCACTTTCAACATTTGATATGTTATCTATATTCTATTGTGAAGATTTTGTTTATGAGATTTGTAAATTATTGCATTCCTTTTTTATTCACAATTTGTACAATGTCCCAACTTTTTTGGAATCGGGTTTGTATGAAATAGCACAAATGCAAGTAGTTGTACAATATGGCTGTTTTTCCATCCCTGTCTTGTACAACTCATCCTTTTGTGTATATACTGTAGGCAGAATTGGTACAAAACAAACAGATATTTAAACTCAATTAAAAGGGAAAATATTTGCATATGTAAAAATTAATTCATTAATTAAATTAGTAGAAGAAGAATAAGAATTTTTTTCAAGATAATACAAACTTCAAATTAAGTCAAGTGTGTCCAAACTTGAGAGACAAATCAGACACAATTATTTGTTATATATATATATATATATATAAAACTCACTCTGAGGTCTGTCCCCCATCCCCTGAGAAGACCAGCCTTTAGCAAGGGGTCACAGTTATAAGATTTATTGCGCCAAAATATGTGGGAAGAGCAGAGAAGAGCACAGATAGGAAGAATGTTGTCGCTTGGAGGTCCTACCCATTTCATTGGTCAGGTCAACCCTTAGGGGTGTGACTTCTCCCAGAGCTTAAAGCCAGCACGCAATGCTCATCCCGCTCTCTCTTGCTTTTCCGACAACACAGCGACTGCAGGGGCTGCCTGTGGGCCTGGGCCTGCCCTGCCCCAACCATGTGCTTGACTAGGAGAGGGAGAACTCTTTCCCCACTAAGAGTCAAATTAACAGCTTAAGTTGTTTCATATATCTTCAACCAATGCAGAAGATATTGGTTACAACTCCGGACAGAATCATCAAGGATTTCTCCTCAGTCTGCAGATCCGATGCTCGTACATTTGAGCACTAAACAGCGATTTAGTAATAATTTGTAAACCACTTGTGTCAGCAAAGGTGCTCTATTACTGAGGAAACTGATGATTCTTTTCCAGACTGTCTTTGACTTTTTCCCATAGCTCCATTTCCGTTCCCACTTCCGGTTCGACTCTATCATTGCTCATTTTTACCTACTTATGTGTGTGACCTGCATGTATGTTATGTTTGTTAGTTTAGTTATGTGTTTGTGATTTAGTTAATAAAGCTTGTGCACAATACATGTTTGGTTCTGACTCTGTCTGCTAATAAATTGCCTCTTAAATTATTTAGATCTTGACTATATGCTCTGAGTAGTACTGTACAATAAGAATGTTGTTTCCCATAACCTGGAACGAACATTTCTTAGAATTAATAAACAATTAACACTAAGTGTTCACTGGACGAACAGGTTAATTGATTGTAATATTAATTTTAATGTAGCTACATCAAGTTAATCTGATT
The DNA here is from genome assembly GCA_037101425.1 of Elopichthys bambusa. Taxonomy (NCBI): domain Eukaryota; kingdom Metazoa; phylum Chordata; class Actinopteri; order Cypriniformes; family Xenocyprididae; genus Elopichthys; species Elopichthys bambusa. Next base: position 6,645,375 of record CM074443.1, read on the forward strand.
AACTGATTCACATATTCATAATTAATAATCATAATGATTTATGCATAATTATTAATATTTCCCCTTTGAGTTAATTTGCAACAGCATTATTACGATGACTCGTATTTTTGTGCTGTTGTCTTCCCTAGCTCCCTCTCTACCTATACTATAAATCAATGTGAATATCTGTCTGCTAAATTACTCATAATAATGATGTCCTTTTTCATACAGTATTTTGAGTGATGACAGTAATGGGGTGTTACTGCTAATATTTGCTAGCAGTTTAATACTTAGCTAAGTTAATGAAGACAAAACTACAGTAGCCTATTTACAGTTGAAACTGACCTGTCATTTTAACAGCTCAGCAAATATTTTTCTATATTTATGCCTCTTTTTGGAGACCTTTCCTTCTCTGCTCCACCTGACTGCTTTCTCCATCCTCAAATCCCTCGCACTGATTACTCTGATAGAAACCATTTGGTGGAGGCGTGGAGCAGACGTGAACTAATTGTTGCCACTTACAACTAACAGATTCATGACTTATTATTGAATGCCGAATACAGATATGATCACTTTGGTCCAATGGGCAAGCAATGTAAAATAATAATAACAATAAAAACAGGACAGCCGAATTAGTCGCTGTGTCAACGGGAATTCTCCCAGTGCTCCCAATGGCTAGTCCGGGCCTGGCACAAAGCTATTATTTTGTTCCATGATCTTGTTGGGTCTGTGCTGATTGAACTGCTTACCTTACAAAGTAAAATCCGAGCAGGATTTTTCCTGCACTGTTTGATGTGAGTCCAGGCCTGTGTCATTACTCCAGATATGATTGAGTGAACCAGGACTGATGTTTATGTGTAAAGCCAAGTGTAAAACATCATTTGAGGGCCTTCGGGCTTTATTTCAGTTTAATGTCATGTTTATAACCATTTTTTTTTTAATCCTCTGGCTTCATAGAGAAACATAATGACACATGGTGTCCTTGAACGTAGCCACAGAAAGCATCAGTTGCTGTGTCTGGCCCCAGATTTACACTTTTTTTTTTTTTTTTTTTTTCTGTTGTGTTCTTGGGGTATAATCACTCAAGATGTCTGGTCCTGCTTTTAATGCCATACCACTGTCTGCCATCCATACAAATACACTACACCTCATGTCCCAAGAAAAAAAAAATGTTGCCTTGACACTGACAGAGGAGGAAAAGTTTGAAAAGGCTCAGAATGAAAAAGGTACAATTCATCACAGGACTCTTATTCTGCTCAACTGTCTAATGAAACTCAAGGGCCCCAGGGTTAGTATTCAGGTAAGGCAGAAACACATTTTGTAACTTTCAACAAATAACTCCTGAGCCCAAGAATATGTGGAAACATTACAGATTACTGATTTGCAATACAGTTTCTGTAGTCAGCTGCACCATATTATTTTTTTGCATCTACAGTAGTCAGTTATTTCTGTCAATAGTTAACATGTTTAGGCTGTGTCAGGTAGTGGTGGATCACATGGCTTTCTGAAATTTGGTAAAAAAATAAAAATAAAAAATAAAAATCTCTCTCCACAAATACCACTGATTCTGCAGGGCATATTGTGAGTTATTTATATAAGGTAAACACTGACTCATGGCATATAGTTAACTTTGCGCATTAATATCATGCCCCTTATATTAAATATTTCCACTTTATCTTTTTCTGTATTTATTGCAATAATTCATTTATTTGATATTGCAATGACTGGTGCCTTATGAGCCAGTTGTAAAGAAGTGAAAGAGGAACAATAAAGTTATAACTGTTTCTGCAAATGGATTTATTTTTAATGAATATGTGGGAGTTTCCCCATTCTTGCTGCTATCACTCACAGATACATCAAAAGAATACACATGCTTTTATATTGAAATGAGATAAAAACAACTTTGTTCTTCCAAATGATAGCCAGGCTCATTTATTGTTATTAATTTCAAAAATATTTCAGATTCTAAAAAATATATAGATATAATTATCCTCGTTTATGATAAAACCAGATAATAATGTTTGTTCACGATAAATGAAGAGTGAAGTATCCTGCTAGGGGATTGAGTAGAAATTTCAGCGCCAAAACCATGTCAGTCCTCTCAAAGTTAGACATAATCTTTCACAGCGCTGTAAATTAATGTACTTATACTGCAGTTCTGTGTCAAATATACGAGTATTAAGGAGCACGTTTAGATGTACTATATTAATCTGCTAATGAGAAATGAGCACTCGTGGGACATATGCAGAGCACACCTTTTGCCTTCGTAATGCCTACATTACACACTAATAGCAAGAAATGGTCAAGAGATTGCCATATCCTATAGAATTTCACGTGTAACGGAGGTCATGTGATCGTGGTCTTTAACAGTGTAACCTCTCTGTGAATGGTCCCTTTGACACCTGCACACAGATATCTAACAAGCATGTAGTTTCTGCTGGTGTGTATCTGTAGACTCTTGGAAAGCAGCCCTACAGACAACATTTACCTTGTAAATTGAACATAAAAATGGCATGAGCTGGTTGAAATGGGCAGTTCCAGTGGCTGGAAACTGTAGTATCACATTTGCCTTCAAACGACATGTAAAAACCAAACAAACTATAATTGTTCACTATACATGTCAGTTAAACAGACTCTTCCTGGTTAAGTGGCCGGTTCTCTCTCTGTAATCTCTTCAATGTCTTGTTTTTCATTGACAGAAATTAAAATAAATGGAGAGTAAATAGGGACGTTGCATGTACATTCATTTTATAGTTCTATCAGGGCTGGCAACTTTTGATATTAGCTTGGAGTGAGAATTATGGATTTTTGTAAATTAAAAAAAAAAAAAAAACTTTTATCACAAGGGACCCTATTGTAACAATCTAAGCACATGGTCTAAAGTGTACGGTGCAAGTGCACTTAGGGCATGTCCGAATCCACTTTTGCTAGTTTAACCAGAGATTGTATTATTATAGGGAGATGAGAGGGTCTGTATCACGTGCGGCACCTCTCAGCCTATCGTGTAATGGCAGTGACGTTGACCCGTTGAAAAAGTTTTATGACAGTCAGTTACAATTTACGTTAATCAGTTTCTTGTGGATTAGCATGCTAGTCTTGTAAATAAATATTCTATATTTGGTGTTATACAGCGGTTAGTTCCTGTCCTTGATTCTGATTGGTCAATAGCTATTTTATTCACAATAAAACACAACTATGACCACTTTACCCAACGGTTCTGTGTAGCTAGAAATCTTTGAATCTAAATCGCTGTTACAATGCGTTTGCATCTCGCTAGCTTGTTAACTTGTCATCAGTCTCTCGCGCGCTCCTTTTTCAACGCGTTCATCAAACAGCTGTGGTAAGTCGGATCAGTCTACAAACACGGTGAGTCATGTCATCCTCTCCTAGCATTGTTACCTGTTCCATTTGTCACATGTTCAGTATAGCTCTCTCTGTCAGCGATGAGGGATTTACATGTCATAAATGTAGGGAAATAGTCAGGCTGACAGAGAGAATCTCAGAATTAGAGACACGCATCCAAACTTTAATCGAGGATAGTAAGAATGCAAGGGCTTCAGATACTGTTTTGGATGCGATTAGCTTAGTGAACTCTGTACATTGTTCGGTTCCGGCTGTAGAGCCCGTGCAGCAGGGCACTTGGGTAACGGTGAGGCGGCCTAGCCACGGAAAACACCACTCTTCCGTTCCAATAATAACATCAAACAGGTTCTCCCCACTCAGTGACGTACCCACTGAGAATCCTGTTGAAAGTACCCTAGTTATTGACGATTCTATTACACGGAACGTGAAAATAGAGACACCAGCCACCATAGTCACATGTTTGCCGGGAGCCAGAGCACCTGACATCAAAGCAAATTTAAAAGTGCTGGCTAATGCTAATCGTAAATACTCTAAAATTATTATTCACGTCGGCACTAATGATGTTCAACTTCGCCAGTCGGAGATCACTAAAATTAACATTAAAGAGGTGTGTGAACTCGCAAGTACAATGTCAGGAGAAGTAATTTGCTCTGGTCCCCTTCCTGTTCGTCGGAGTATTGAGATTGTCATCACTCAATGGCTGGCTGTCTAAGTGGTGTCCGCAAAATAATATAGGTTTTATAGACAATTGGAAAAGTTTTTGGGGCAGACCTGACCTGTTGAAAAGAGATGGTATTCATCCCTCTCGGGATGGTGCTGCTCTTCTCTCTAGTAATATGGCACTTAGTCTTAGAGCTGAAACATGACAAACTGGGGCCCAGGTCAGGAAGCAGACAGACCGGCTAAACCGACCGTCTGCTAGCTGCCTCACATTACAGAAGTCAGATAATTCCCAACACATAGAAACTCTTCCACCTAGATATTATCACATAGAGACTGTGTCTGTACCCCGAAATAGTAAAAACAAAAAACTTCCAAACCCATTTAATGGTAAAAATTTAATTGATGTTCAACAAATAAAAAATAGAGATAGTAATGATAAACAAATGATAAAGCTTGGGTTGTTAAATATTAGATCCCTTTCATCAAAATCACTTATTGTAAATGATATTATCACAGACAATAATCTAGATGTGCTGTGTTTGACAGAAACTTGGCTAAAACCGGACGATTACATTACTTTAAATGAGTCTAGCCCTCAAGGTTATGATTATCGACACAATCCTCGTCAGAAAGGCAAAGGGGGAGGTGTTGCTATAATTTACAGTAATATTTACAGTATTAGTCAAAAGTCTCTCAAATATAATTCCTTCGAAGTGATGGTACTTTACGTAACATTATGTAAGTTGACATTTGTGTTGGCTGCCACCAGGACAGAGAATTAGTCAATTACAGGCCAATCTCAAATCTCACTTTTCTGTCAAAAATACTTGAAAAGGCAGTATCATCATAACTATGTTCCTTTTTAAAAGAAATAGTATCTATGAGGATTTCCAGTCAGGATTTAGACCGTACCATTGATACCAATCTTTCATTTGAAGACCATGTTTCTAGCATCTGTAAAACCGCATTCTTTCATCTTAAAAATATATCTAAATTACGACATATGCTCTCAATGACAAATGCGGAACAGTTAGTTCATGCGTTCATGACTAGATTACTGTAACGCTCTACTAGGTGGTTGTTTTGCTCGCCTGATAAATAAACTACAGCTCGTACAAAATGCAGCAGCTAGAGTTCTTAGAACTAGGAAGTATGACCATATTAGCCCGGTTCTGTCAACACTGCATTGGCTTCCTGTTAAACATCGTATAGATTTTAAAATCTTGCTAATTACCTACAAAGCACTAAATGGTTTAGCTCCCCAGTACCTGAGCGAGCTATTAATGCATTATAGTCCTTCGCGTCTATTGCGATCTCAGAATTCAGGCCAGCTAATAATACCTAGAATATCAAAATCAACTGCAGGTGGTAGATCCTTCTCCTATTTGGCACCTAAACTCTGGAACAATCTTCCTAGCATTGTTCGGAAAGCAGACACACTCTGTCAGTTTAAATCTAAACTAAAAACGTTAACCTGGCATACACATAACACATTATCAATTTATTTTTTCATATCCGTTAAAGGATTATTAGGCTGCATAAATTAGGTCAGCTGGAACCGGGAACACTTCCAATAACACCAGATGTACTCATTACATCAGAAGAAGAATGGCATCTACGCTAATATTAGTCTTTCTGTTTATCCCGAGGTTTACCGCAGTCAACCGGATCCGGGCCGCATCCAGGTGAGACCAATGACCACAACGCAGCCCTGAAGTATCAGCAGAGATTGAGTCAACTAGATCATCCACTGTGAAGGCCTCATCAACATGACAACCAGTGGCGCATCTCCTCAACAACCGTCCATACCGGTGTGATGAATACGATCCTCAACTGGATGGAACTGAATTAAATACTTTGAATGTTGCGATCCTATCTGACTTATGATAGCAACCTGAGTCGTAACAAAGCACTTTTTGCCAGAGGAGAACTGGCCCCCCGACTAAGCCTGCTTTCTCCCAAGGTTTTTTTCTCCATTTTAACACCTGTTTGCCACCTGTTTGCCACCTGATGTCACCTGTTGGAGTTTGGGTTCCTTGCCGCTGTTGCCTTTGGCTTGCTTAGTTGGGGACACTTGACAATTGATATTTGATATTCAACAGTGCTTTGATCTACCTGCATTGACACTATTCCTTAAGAGCTGCTGTGCAGCCAAAATAATGTACCAGTTATCACTGTAAAGCTGCTTTGATCTACATTGTAAAAAGCGCTATATAAATAAAGGTATTACTACACAACACCCTTAGCAACCACTCTTAGCAACATAAACTGTATGTTCTCAATTGATATTGTTCATTGAAGCTTACTGTATTATGTAGAAGTGTATTGTGAGAAAGAGATCGAGTGAGCAAGTTTATTACCTGCATTCAGATTTAGCATTTTCCTTCAGGTCAGTCTATGTTCATAATAGAAGATCTGTTTAAATGTCCGATGTATTATCTTGTCCTTTTAACAGTTAAGGGGGTTTCCCATAACTGACAGAACGAGTCAAAGTATTTGTCAGTTGCGTCTTGTTCCGTGTTCACAACAATTCAGTCTTTTCAATGTAAAAGCTACTGACTGACACACTCATAAAGACAGTCTTTGCCGCCATCTAAAGGCCTAATAATGTAACTTCTGTTGCTGTTCACGGTCAGAGACTTTTTTTTTTTTCCGGCGGAAGGAAGGGTTTTAGTGAAAGTTAACTTCATGAAAGTTGCATTGATACATATTTTTGGCTTTAATATTTGTATTGTATGGTAACTGTTTTATAAAAGCATTAAGGTACTTGAGGCTAGTGCTGTATCGTGAATACGTCATGGCTGAAGGGGTTGCAAGCACTCTGCTAATAACGCCCTTCAGCCGTGACTTATTCACGATACAGCACAGCCTCTCGTACCTTATTGCTTACTTATACCGGCAGTAAATGTACAGTACGACTGCATTGTTTGTGGAATGTGCTTTACTGAGCAGGAAAAAAAAAAAAAGAGCGTGAATATCTCTAGTAGCTGCAAAGTTCACTGCAGGGCGCATTAAACCACATTTAAGAGTACACTAAAAACTTCATTGCAATTTAATACATATTTAATTCATTAATTATATGTACTGTTTTACACAGCAGAGTCAAATCATTACAATACACGACTAACCTGGCAGCGATAGAAAGAATACTTATTTTTTATTTTCATTAAACAATATACAATATAACACAATAATTATCACTTTATTCATTAAAATGCATAATATCAGTGTCATGTGCATACATGCAGTTGTAATAGTCATTACCACAAGTCTTATCATAACTGGTAAAACCTGAAAGCCAAAAAAAAGAAAACATCTGAATTTTTTACTTTCTTTATACAATCAATCAATATTACTATTAAATATTATGGTAATGTCGTAAATGAGTCCTACCTGTCGTGACATTCCCTACTCTGCCTTCTCTTATAGTAAAATCTACATATCGTTCCCAACAAACGTATAATTGTATAATGTAAAACATGCTGAAGATTAGCAGACAGGCAGTCGATTTATTAACTGATAAGCTGTTTCCTCACAAAAATGGTTTATTCAGTGGAGTGAAGCCTCTTCTCCATTGACATCCATTAAAAACAAAAAAAAACAAACAGCTGGTCTCCTTTCTTGCGTACTGCATTAGCCATTACATTAGCCACAGCGTTAGCATTAGCCATTACACTTTTTTGGCTAATGGTTGCAGGCTTGCCATCTAGTGACTTTGGTTGAACGACAGGAAAAATGGTCGGCCCTAAAAGGGCTGTCCCTATTCTTTTAATGAGTAATGGGTGTGTTTTGGGCATAACTTGCAATAAACCAATTAGAGTTTCATCTCCCATTCCCTTTAAAAGCCAGTTGTGTTCACGCCAGGGCGGATTCGCTATTTAGATGGCGGAATTAACAAGCGGAAAAACTGAACGCTTCTCTAGCGAGGAAACGGATCTGAGCAGACCATCTACGGGACAAGCCGGATTCCACCAAAGCATTTTTATCTTTATGCACACAATAATAATCTTTTACATAGTAATCCTTTTATTTTTAATATTTGGCATGTGTGTGTGCTGCTGCGCACCCGTGTGTGTAATAAGCAGAGTGTATGCGCGCCTAGAGGTCGCATATTACTAACACGCTCTTTAAATAACAACAACAACAAAAATATTGTGCGTTGCTATTTTAAGGCAACTGAAATAGATTGCTCCATTGACGAACTAAAATGCCTCGCGCCCAAGATAGGGCCCAAGATGTGTATTGTGATTGTCAATACATGTAACATTGTTTACTTGGTACAATGACTGGTACTGTGGGCTGTTTATTAGGGCTGTGTATTGACACAAATTTCACGATTTGATTCATAAGCTTGCAATTCAATTTCCATCTCAATTCAATATCGACTAATTTGGATAAATATCAGCTACAGTCCATGTTAATTTTTTCTCAAGGAAAAAAAATCTCTCTCAACTAATGTTGTAAACTATCTAGAAAATCGAGAAAATTATTTTTAGGGTGGCAAAGAGGTGGCATGAGAATAATGAGGGGTGGCAACACCAAAGCAAACGCCCATGCAGTTTTTTTTTGTGGAATTGTGGCCTGAAATAAACATTCATGTTCATGAATATGAATATGTGAATATCTACCTACCTGCAGAGTTCAGATCCAACCCTGATCAAACACACCTGTCTGTAATTATCAAGAGCTCAAGATCTTAATTAGCTGCTTCAGTTGTGTTGGATTGGAATTTGAACTGAACTTTGCAGAAAGGCAGATCTTCAGATTGGGCACCCTTGATCTACACTGTTTAAAAAAGTATTAAAAATAAATAACAATATCTGTCCAGGGCACAAAGTCAAGACACCATATCAAAAACTATAAAACTCAGATTCTAAATGTTTTTGAGCTTGTATCATTAGTACATACAAAAGACATTTTTTTTTATTTTATTAGTATTACATAGGCTGCTTGTCTTGGATGATATAAATCGCAGGTTTAAGAGCAACAGAATCTTTTGAATTTAATAACATGTAGCGACTGAGACAAATCAGACACAATTATTCGCTATAGTTAACCAATAATTGTTTGAAGCACTCTGGGGCCTGTCCCCCATCCACCGAGAAGTTCTCAGTTTTATTGTGCTAAAGAATGTGGTTGCCACATTGAGAGCAGAGAAGAGACACAGGAAACTTGCATCTTTCCTGCATTATCCCCACAGAACACAGACTTTCCTGCATTAATTTATAGACAGACTGTTCTATAAATGAACAAGCACATCCCCAGGAAATGGTATCCATTATTACTGTTGTTGTATTGCACTCATTGTATTCACATGTTTTATGATACATTTAAGGTAACTTTAATTATGCCATGTTTAGTGTCTATGGGTTTGTATCAAGAAGATTTAAATGCTTGTGTATGTGATATGTCCATACCTGTGCAACACATCAGTATTACAAGAATGTTTAATAGTTCTTCTTCAAAACTCAGTTTATCAGTTAATCTTTCTCTGTCATAAAAGCCCGGACAGGGGGTGTGTTGTCACCTGAAAATACAACATCTTCATTGGCCACATCAACCCTAAGAGGTTAGACTTTGACCAGAGGTTAAAAGCTAGAGCACAATGCCCCTCTCTCTCTCTCTCTTTCTTCTTCTTCTTGTTTCTGGGATGACAAAAAGACTTTTTGCTCCAGGCCTCATCAGGCCAAGGCCTGGAAGGCCTGTAAGCCTAGGCCTGCAACCCAGCCATGTGCTCATCTGTGAGAGTGAGAAAGGACGCTTTCCCCACTAAAAGTCAAACTAACAGCTTAAGTTGTTTCATATTACTTCATCCAACGCAGAAGATACTGGCAACGACTTCGGACCGAATCATCGATTTCTCCTCAGTCTGCAGATCCGATGCTCCTCAGCCTAAAGGCACCTTGCAAGTATCGTACATTTGAACACTAAACAGCGATTTAGTATTAATGTGTAGACCACCTGTCAGCAAAGGTGTTTTGTTACTGAGAAATACTGATGATTTCTTTTCCAGACTCTTAGACTCTTTCCGTAGCTCTACTTCCGGTCCCAGTTCCGGTTCAACTCTATCATTGCTCATTTTTACCTATGTATGTGTGTGACCTGCGTGTATGTTATGTGTTTGTTAGTTTAGTTATGTGTTTGTGAGTTAGTTAATAAAGATTGTGCACAATAGATGTTTGGTTCTGACTCCGTCTGCTAATAAATTGCCTCTTAAATTATTTAGATCTTGACTACATTCTCTGAGTAGTACTGTACAAATAGAATGTTGTTTTTCCATAACCTGGAAATGAACATTTCTTAGACTTAATAAACAAGTCCACTGGACGAACAGGTTAATTGATTGTAATATTAATTTTAATGTAGCTACATCAAGTTAATCTGATTAACTGTTTCACATATTCATAATCAATCATAATTAATCATCAAAATGAGTTATGAATAATTATTAATATTTCCCCTTTGAGTTAATTTTGCTACAAACATTAGAAAGAAATAGCCAGCTAAAACATCAAAACACTGAGACAGGACCAGTTTTGCAAATGATGTTTGAATTTCTGTTATTAACAAAGGTGGAAATGCCTGTATGGATGTTATGGAAGGTCAGCCTTAGAACACCCTAGCAACCATATAGATTATTACAATAATAACAATAATAAGATTATTATTATAATAACAATAACATTACAAAAATAAGTATTACAATAATAACAAATATATCATTAAATACAAATGGAAAAAAAAAAAAAGATTAATAAATAAATAAATATCCTAAATATTAGTATATGGGTAAATATACTGTCCTAAAAGATAAACTAAAATATACTGTAGCAACACCCTAGCAACTGCATAGCAAGAGCCTAGCAACCACCCAGAATATCCTAGCAACCACCTAGCAACACTTTGGCAAACACTATTTATTCTGACCCAACTTCAAACTATTTTACGTTTTTAAACAAGTTAACTTGGCTTTAAATTTAAACAAACCAGCAAAAATGTGCTTAAAAAAAAAAAACGTTTTAATCTAGTTAAAAAGATATAAAAATGCTATTACTTTCCATGATCTTATTGATTTCATTTTATTTTTTTCATCGGATGGGAAAAGGCCTATATCTACAGTATGATGAAAGTGGAGTGGGAGGTCAGAGAATCCACTCACCAAACAGTACAATATCCCAGACATATCCTATTTGAGTGGGATTAGAGGACATCTGAGTTAGCCGAGAAGCAGTAATTTTCCAGTTCACAAAGGAATGGAAAAACAGTCAATTTGTATGTGAATTGCACTGCGCTGTGTGTTTTTGACTCACACAGAAACGATTCATAAGAGTCATTTGTTAATAAATCGGACTACACTGGGAGCACTGCATGCGTGTGCAACCCATTAAGAATGATGTGTTGTCTTGCCATTATTTTGCAGTACACTTGAATTGCAGCACCACTGCTTACATTTTTATTTTATGTAATTCTGGGGTGGCAATTCTTTTTCTTAGGGTGGCAGTTGCCACCCCATGCCACCGCGGTATCCGGTCTGGTACATTACTATATTAAAGATTAAAATTAACAACTTATTAGTATACAATTAATATAAGGAATTTTTTTTTAATAATAATACTGTTATAAAATTTTTGTAACGATTTAAGAGTAAAAATAGCAAAATGTTCCTCTCTAGAGTTCATTTTTCTAGCTAACTAACATGGTATGGTCATCGAATGGCTTTTTTGAGGTAAATGTAATGTTATGTAAAATATATACATATGCCTATGCATGTCTTGAAATGTATTTTGATGCATGTTTCTATCGTTTATTTCCTCTATTCCACTGTATTTTATTTGTATGTTATTGTAAACCGCTTTGAGATGCAACTTAAAACATGTTTCGGATGTTTCAGGGCTTCTCTTGGGAGACTAGCGTAAATTGACCCACAGCAAAGCGCCATCTTCTGTTTTGGAAGAGGATGTTCCTCAACTGCATTTGTGAGAAGATCTGCCTGCACACATTTGTGAGAAAATCAAACCGAGACATCTCATTAAAAGGCAAGTGTCTTACAATCATAACAGACAGGTGTGCGTATGTATGCACTAGATTTGGTATTTGTTTAAAGGTTACATGTCATTTGTAGGATGGTTTGTATTTATTTGTGAAATATGATGTAGGCTCGTTTATTTATATTTGTAAAACACAATACATTTGTTACTCCTCTGCGTTTTCTCAAAATGACCTTTGTATTTGCACATCACTTTCTGTTTGTTTGCGAGTTGAGTTTTCCTTTGCAAAGCAGATCGTGTTTGTTTGCAAAATGCTGGATTTGTTTGTTTAATTATGGCACAATATTAACTCCATAGAGTACACCATAAGAGCTGTATGTCGTTTAACCATGCAAAGTTTTCGTCTGCTTGACAGGACCATACAAATGTGTGTATCTTGTATTAGAGAAGTTAAAATTTGGTGCTTTGAGTACAATTCTGTCATACTGATCACTGGATGTTCAACATGGCACCTCATGGCAAAGAACTCTCTGAGGATTTGAGAATTAGAATCGTTGCTCTCCACAAAGATGGCCTAGGCTATAAGAAGATCTATAACACCATGAAACTGAGTTATAGCACAGTGGCCAGGGTCACAGAGAGATGTTTTCCAAGATGGGTTCCACTCGGAACAGGCCAAAGAAGTTGAGACCTTGTGCTGTGCATCAGGTGCAGAAGCTGGCTGCATGAGATGCATGAGTGCTGCCAGCATTGCTTTAGAGGTTGCAGAAGTGAAAGGTCAGCTTGTCAGTGCTCAGACCATACGCCGCACACTGCAACAAGTCGGTTTGTATGACCGTCGTCCCAGAAGGTAGCCTCTTCTGAAGCTGGCTCTTGCTCCAGTGTGCATCTTCCCCCATGTTACTCTAACTATCACTAGCAAAGCCTAGCAACTAGCTTAGGACATGCTAAATAATGCTAGTAATATGCCAATTATTGTTGGCAATGTGCTAAACATTACCAACATGTCACCCCAAAATGAAAATTCCGTCATTAATTACTCACCCTCATGTCATTCCACACCCATTAGACTTTTGTTCATCTTCGGAACACAAATGAAGATCTTTTTGATGACAGAATGCTGTCAGATTTCCTTCCATAGACTTCCTTTGCAACTGAAACTTTGACGCTTCAAAAAGTTCATAAAGAGATTGGAAAACGAATCCATATGAATCAAGGGCTTTAGTCCAAATTTTCTGAAGAGACTTGATTGCTTTTTTAAGATGAACAGATTTAATTTAGGCTTTTACTCACATATAAACACTGATCAGTGAACATAAGCTGAAGCTCAACCGAATGTGAATGACGCACAAGCTCAAACGTGCTGACAACAAGCTGAACTTCTGTTTATGTTCGCTTCAAAAAGATCTTTATTTGTGTTCTGAAGATGAACAAAAGTCTTACGGGTTTGGTACGACATGAGGATGCATAATTAATGACAGGATTTTCATTTTGAGGTGAACCCCATGCTAACAACATGCTTAATCATATTAGCAATATGCAAAAACATGTTAGCATCATGCTAAATCATGCTATCAACGTCTTAATTTATGCTAGCAATATGTTAAAACATTAATAGCATTCTAAATCATGTTAGCAGCATGCTAATTCATGCAATGTGTTAAATCATGCTATAAAAGCATGCTAGCACCATGTTAAAACATGTTAACAATGTGTTAAACCGTTTTATAAACATGCTAAAACATGTTAGCAATGTGTTAAATGATGTTAGCAAATTGTTAAAACATGTCAGCATTGTCATGCTAGAAACATGTTAGCAACTGCTAAAACATGCTAGCAAAGTGTTAAACCATGCTAGAAACATCTATCCATCCATCCATCCATCCATCCACCTACCAACCTACTTACTTTCTGTAAGTAAGGCTTTCTCAAGCCAACATCAAACAAACTTTTTATTTAGTTATTGTTTAAATCTAAAATGTAAAGCATAAAGTGTCCATTTGTATTCTAAAAAAAACTCATTGCTGTCTAAATTAAAGATCTCCATTGTGATTTTTCCAATGTCATGTATTTTACTGATAAACAATACAAAAGGTTACTCACAAAATCCTTGAAAAAATATCTAACTAATCTTCTCCAACAAGAACAGCAACACCTACGCTGCAGCTATTTTAGCATTCAGTTGTGTAATGTAGCTTGGCCTATATATCAAAACAATGCATGTAGTACACAGCTTAACTATGATGGAATCCAGCCAGCAGGGAAACTCAATTTCAAGATCAGACAAAGCATCATTAAACACTCATTTCCAAATATATAGCTGACATAAAGCTTATATATATATATATATATATATATATATATATATATATAAACTGGCACATGGGAAGCAATACTAATGAGACAGATACATATAATAAGACCAATTAAAGGCAAAAGAAGAAATAGTGAGGGGGATGGTTTGCATTATTAGTAGCCTGCCTGAGTTTGATATTTGAAGTTTAAAGAGTTAAATAAATACACTGCTGTAAGTGGTAATTGTTTCCTTGTAATGTGAAATGATATCCATGGCAACAGCAATCCTTGATTTGTTGACAAAAATTAAGGAGACCTAAATTGGCTATTTTTCACAACCTTTGTTAAAACCTTTTTTTTTATTTTTTTTATGTTAAAAGTCAAAACGAAATGTCTTTCACAACCTTTTCAAAACAATTTAACTGTGGTAATCGGACGAATTTGCTAGTGACAGGTTATTCGTTAATTATTCAGCTTAATTTTCTCAATTGGGAATGGATTGGAGTGTCGCGGTCGCCGTCACATTCAGTTTATTTTGGTTTACATCTGTCACATGTGCTCCTTTGTTCCGTTTTCCCACCACAATCTGTCACCATGGACATTAACCAGATCATCACAGCTGTATGTCATTTTAGTTAATCGTCTGTGTATTTAGTTCCTGTCTTCTCTCAGTTCATTGTCTGGTCTCATATGTTTACTGTGTTGTGTTGTGTTCCTGCCTGTACCTGTATCTCCCGTAGGATTACCTAGTAAAGACTTATTTGAGATTTATCTTCTCCATCGTGTGTTCTTGCTCAACCAGCATATTACAGAAGACCAGACCACCCAATGGATGAATGGGTAAAATTCATTACCGTGACTCAGGAGAGCCATGATTTTTTTTAATCAAGTTTTTTTGTCTTGCCGTCACCAGCCTGCTGGAGGATGAAGCCCTTAACACCTTGTTCTGGATCGGGGCGAACTTTCACAGCCCCAGCAACCTCCCAGACACCACCGGCTTGAATTGGAGGGAAACTGTATTGAGGTGTCTGGAGAGCAAACGGCCCAGTGCCCAGTCGGAAACCCATGGACGGCGAGGAAAAACAGCAACAACCCACTGCAGATATATTGTAGGCTATTGGCTGTATGAATTGAAATCGATACCTGTGGAATTGTTCACAGACAGCATACACAGTTCAACTAAAGATCTTCATCGCTGGCAAACAATAGGACGCATTTACAGATTTGCTTTTAATTGACTGTAGGTCCACTGCCACTTCATCCAACGCTCCGAGTGAGAAACTGCTTCAGACGATTCAGTGCGTGCAGGGAACTGAACAAATCACAGTTTTGCCAACAGTTTTGATCAAGTCTTTGAACAGAATCGACTCAAAAGAGCAGTTCATTTTGTGAATATTATGTGAATTTGACATCAGAATTTCTCTACTTTTCATGTCATTCCTTGTGGTGATCCATATGTCTACTTACCGTGCGCTCACACCGAGAGTTCCGGTGTTGTGCCGAATTTCGACTCCCTGCCAAATTATTAACCTCTCGTTGAAGTCGCTATCTGATTACTCATTCCTAACCCCACCCCTAATCTTAACCCCTCCCCTCCTACCACACCTAATCATAAATCTACCAATACCTGGGGGGTAAGAATTTAGCAGGGGTAGAATTTCGGCACCACATCGGCACGTCTTGGACAGTGTGGGCGTCGAGGAGAGTTGAAGTCAGGTCAACTTCATGGTAATAAGCTATGACGCGGTTCGGTGGCAACCAATCGGAATGTAGAGGTCCTTCACTTGAGAGGATTCCAGAGAACGCAGTCGTGTAAACTTTGGTTCTGACCAAACATTAGTTCCCAAGCAAAACGGAGAAGAGGAGGATAATTGCTGTGGTGGGTTTCCCAATAATATACAACGTGTGTCCCTGTTTGCGTATGTTATTATGCTGGACCAGCGTGGTTTGGAAAATGAATGGATGATTGATTCAACTGTGGCCGCCATCTCCTGGCGAGACGCGGAAATTCATTCAGCGCGTGACTCTCACAGTGCATTATGGGTATTCTCTAGCCGTTGAGCGTGCATCGGTTGTACACTCGTTATTGCAGTGCATTGTGGGACTGAATGAGTGCACTCAACATTGTCCACTATGGTTTCAGACACCACTACAAATGGCTGTCCTCTTAAATAGTGTCCTATTTAAGGGTACAGGGGGCGATTTCGGACGCAGCCCAGGAGTTTCAAAGTCACGTCTGGTTGGTTGAATTCTACAGGATGTCCGGGTGATGTGTGTGTCGCGTTCTTTAACGGTCCGCCTGGAAACAAATGCCGTGACGCAAAACCTTATCCTGGAAGAAGATCGCCGTAGTGTTTACAACTGTGACAACGAGTGCTTACCAAGATCAGCTGAACACTGGATTTTCAAAAGTATGTGAAGTTTACGGCTCCATTATTGCAGTAAAACTTGCACAATGTTCTTGAATGAATCATTTATTAGATGCACACCAGTCTGTTATTGTAGGGACATCGACTTTATATTTTCACGCCCCTAAACATGACGCGGAACAAAACGAACTGTGATTGGTTGCGTTACATGTCAGTCAAACGTCCTCTTGGGGCAGTCCTTGGCCAATGAAAGCTGCGACAGAGTCCAGACCTTCTGCCGTCAGTCTGAAGGTCTGGCTACGCGAGACTAGTGTCTACTTGACTTGGATGATCCAAATCCAACGTGACACGCATTAAATAAGCCTATTGGCCCTACACCCCGAACCCTTCATAAAGTAAATCAGTCTTGGTGGGATGCAGTCTGCAAACATTATTCTGATCCCCTGACATTAGATATTACACGGCTCACCTTGCCAGATATCACAATAAGGTACTAATGTGTCCAGTAATATTTTACATGCATTTTACACCCATCCCTCAGCGACGTTCCCCCTTGCTTTTAACAGCAAAAAAAAAATTTAATTACAGAGTAAGGGATTTTATTTTTGATTCTGTGCTTACTGACAGTTTTTGTAATATAGGTGCACAGCACAACATAATAGTAGATGGAAATGGAATATGTACTGCCAAAGAAGAGAGATGAGTTCTATACTGCTATCTGATATATGATCATATTAAGACATCTAGAAATCAAAATGTATTATGGGTTATTCCTAGTGTCCTAGTATGAGTTTGTCCCTATGACTAGAAAATACATGATCTCTTGAAAATTTTTCAGAAATGTACATATACATTAGCTTCAATGAGTTTATTGAAATAATTATTACATGTTGTGTACATGATTACAATATATAGAACATTTAGCATCGGAGCATGTTGATTCAGAGATTGCGTCATCTGAAGTCCAGTATTTATGTATGATTAGTAAATGAGAGAATCTGAAAGCAGAATCTCTTTTTTTCACACACAAGGTGAGAAGATGAGTAAAAACAGATCAAATGGCAATTTTAAGGTAGGAAATGGGTATAAAGCCTTTGACATTACAAAGAGACCTTTGATGGTAGAACAATATTGTTTGTTGAGCTTTGGACAGATTGCACTCAGACACTCTTCTTTTCTGGAGGGAGTCAGATTAGGCAGCATTGATTTTGACTGTGGCAAGCTGGTATAGAAGACAACTTTTTCGGGGTTTTTTTGTTTTTTTTTGATAATTTGTGTGAAATACAGTGTGTCACACTGAGAAATCAATAGGGTGCACATGAAACAACAAATCAAGAAGGTTGCTCAGCAGGTGACCATTAACATTGTACAGGTCTTAGATATTTGACACTAGATCAGGCTGGTGGGAAAACAAAGGCAGAGGAAGGAGTTTTCTTATCCTGAGCAGATACACTGTACATTCATCTGAGACTATTTTGATTTCTGAGAGATTGGAACATGTCATCTAAAAAACTTCCCTCAATTGGTTGAAATTACACAAGATTAACAAGCAACTCCTCATGGGAGACTCATCTCACTATTGAGATGTGTCTAATGTCTAATGTATTCTAATTTTTGGACCAAAAACTTCCTCACATAAAAATAACCTAGAATATTGTCTAACACTTGATGGCTGCTCTGTTAAGTCTTCGTCGTCAGTTAGGAACCTGGGTGTGCTCTTTGATACCAATCTTTCATTTGAAGACCATGTTTCTAGCATCTGTAAAACCACATTCTTCCATCTTAAAAATATATCTAAATTACGACATATGCTCTCGATGACAAATGCGGAACAGTTCATGCGTTCATGACCTCAAGGCTAGATTACTGTAACGCTCTACTGGGTGGTTGTTCTGCTCGCCTGATAAATAAACTACAGCTCGTACAAAATGCAGCAGCTAGAGTTCTTACTAGAACTAGGAAGTATGACCATATTAGCCCAGTTCTGTCAACAAGGCATTGGCTTCCTGTTAAACATCGTATAGATTTTAAAATCTTGCTAATTACTTACAAAGCACTAAATGGTTTAGCTCACCAGTACCTGAGCAAGCTATTAATGCATTGTAGTCCTTCGCGTCTATTGCGATCTCAGAATTCAGGCCAGTTGATAATACCTAGAATATCAAAATCAACTGCAGGTGGTAGATCCTTCTCCTATTTGGCACCTAAACTCTGGAACAATCTTCCTAGCATTGTTCGGAAAGCAGACACACTCTGTCAGTTTAAATCTAAACTAAAAACACATCTCTTTAACCTGGCATACACATAACACATTATCAATTTATTTTTTTAAATCCGTTAAAGGATTATTAGGCTGCATAAATTAGGTCAGCCGGAACCGGGAACACTTCCTATAACACCAGATGTACTCGTTACATCAGAAGAAGAATGGCATCTACGCTAATATTAGTCTTTCTGTTTATCCCGAGGTTTACCGTAGTCAACCGGTCATCCAGGTGAGACCAAGGACCTGCGCCTTGACAAGACCACAACGCAGCCCTGAAGTATCAGCAGAGATTGAGTCAACTAGATCATCCACTGTGAAGGCCTCATCAACATGACAACCAGTGGCGCATCTCCTCAACAACCGTCCATACCGGTGTGATGAATACAATCCTCAGCTGGATGGAACTGAATTAAATACTTTGAATGTTGCGATCCTATCTGACTTATGATAGCAACCTGAGTCGTAACAAAGCACTGTTTGCCAGAGGAGAACTTGCTTCCCTACTAAGCCTCCCAAGGTTTTTTTCTCCATTTTAACACCTGTTTGCCACCTGATGTCACCTGTTGGAGTTTGGGTTCCTTGCCGCTGTCGCCTTTGGCTTGCGTAGTTGGGGACACTTGACAATTGATATTTGATATTCAACAGTGCTTTGATCTGCCTGCATTGACACTATTCTTTAAGAGCTGCTGTGTAGCCAAAATAATGTACCAGTTATCAATGTAAAGCTGCTTTGACACAATCTACATTGTAAAAAGCGCTAGATAAATAAAGGTGACTTGACTTGACTATTGCTTTCAGTTCAGTTTTATGTTAGCATGTTGCTAAGCTAACAGAATGATACTCCAAGTAAGCATAAAATTAGCGTGAAACGATATGCAAATACTGAGGAAGTCCATTTTTAATTAAATTAGAATGCTTTCATTGATAATTTCATTGATCAATTTAATTGTGACTATTTATAATCAACATTTTTGGACAGATTTCTTTTCAACGCATGTTGCTCAACATGAACAACGTGCATTAACTCTCCTTCTCCTTGCTTCTCCTATCTTTCTTGCCACAGTGCACCTAGCAGTGTACATATTTTCCAAGGTTTGCTGTATGTTATCCCCCTTATATTATATTAGTGTAAATTAGCCACAATAAAAATAAATACATGAAAAAAATTACACATACAGGGTTTTTCACAACTTTGATGAACTGACAGAGAAAGTTAATCAGTACCTTTGCATTTTTCATTCTAAGCCTTTGGCAACTTTTCTACACCATTAATTTGGCTGCAATGTATCCGTATATATAGTGGCTTATTTTGAGAAGAATATACCTCTCCTTCCCAGGCAAAAAAGTATTAAAAGTATACTAGAAGTATTTTGGTAATAAATATATACTTAGTTACACTTTTAAGAAATATGCTTAAAAACAAGCATACTTTTAATATGTTTCTAAACAGTAGAAGTACTTTGGTAATAAATATATACTTAGTTACACTTTAAAAAAGTTACACTTTTAATGTATTTCTAAACAGTATACTAGAAGTACATTAGTAATAAATATATGCTTAGTTACACTTCTAAAAAAAATATGCTAAACAAGCATACTTTTAGTGAAGTTAGTGTATTTACAGAAAACATACTTGTTACTCTTACTTAAAGTATAGTATTTTATGTGTACTTAGCACATTGATTAAGCTTTTAGTGGGTTTAAATGTACTTTATAACCATGTGTAGGCCTACTGCAACATATTTTAAATATTTATATATTTATAATTTTAATATTTTCGAAACCTGATTGGTTCCAAGGCCGGTGAACGGCTCTGATTGGCACCCGAGAGAATCCGTTTACCAGATATGCTGTGCGTGAGCATGTGCCTTGATAATAGAAGTCTAAATTTAAACTGTTAAATTATATAGACTAGAGCGATCGTGTCACTTTAGAGCATTTGGAAGAGACCACGCGAATCATATGGATAACCGTTTTGGTAAATCGTCTTTCATCGGAGGGATATAAATCTCTCAGATTTCATTAAAATATCTTTTGGAACTTTTGGAACCCTGTTATTTTGTGACTACAGGATTTGTATTTAATTAACGTTTCTTTTCTGTGCCAGTCGTATTTTTTATACAAGTGTATCCGCACATCTTTTTCAGTGCAGCTACATTTAATTTGACCAATCAGATGGAGATGCTGCCTGCAGAAGTTTTTAGTTGCTGTTTGCATAAATAAAAAGCTCACTATTTAGTTTTTTCCTAGGTGGATAGGGCTGCTATGCATTTGCTAATAGATAACACGTGGAATACGGACGTTAACCGCTGTAACATGGTATTGACACTAAATATCTAGCAATTTAAGCACTTGTATAAAGTCAAAGTCCCTTTCTAAAGACTTGGGTGAATCTGTTTAAAATCTATGTGGTGACATTTGTCTGTCTTATAATAACTATAAAACATTGTCCAATGCATTGGCAGAAAAAATAGTGATTATAACATGTACAACATTACATTTAACATTATTTTTATTTGCAAATTTAGGTTGTGCATTTATTTATGATTTCCTTAACAATTTGGCTTCATTTATCAATAAGGTAAATGATCTTTCAAAAACCATGTTATAAACATAGAATTACTTGTTTGAGCTGACCAGCCAACTATGGTAGTGTTCATTTATTTGTTTATGTTTGTTCAAGCTTGACAATTTTGCCTTTCTTTTTATTTTCTAATATACATTTCTATGTACAAAGTAATAAGTACTGATATACAGATAAGTACAAAGATTAAACTGTAAAAAGGGATGCTTATAAGGGAGCATACATCTGAAACTCCTGAGACTATGAAGGGTTTCGATTATATTACCCACCTGGTACATTGTACTCTGTGTACTGTCATTCTTAAAAGGAAAACAAATCATTTGCCTGCCTTTTTTTGTTGTTGTTTTTCAGATCAGCTGCTATAATAGTCAAATTGAAATCCGAGTGCAGAGATAAGTGAAAAAGAGATTTTTGAATCAGGCCTAATAGAGGGTGATTCGGTCAATCTTGGAAGGAAAATGTTAGCAACGTGTCCATTCACAAGTCTTTGTTCTTCCTTTGAGTCATTCTTGTAAAAATCTGTTTATTTTTTAATTGTTTCTGTTTTTTTGGTAAAGCTGCAGGGTACTTGTCCTAGTTGTCCTGGCATACAATATTTTATAACTTCTAATTTCTTTAAATCTTTGCAACAGAGGTGTAGAGAGTGCATGTTACCACAATAGACACATTCATGGGAAATACCTTGGGTTAAAATAAACCACAATTATTAATATACAACATACCCTGTAATACTCACAGGTTGCTTTATTGCTTCAAATATCAATATCAGTGACTTTCAATATCAATATCAGTGACTTCTGCTTACTGTAAGTGGTGTTGTTGGGATTCTTCTAATCTTTTATGTTAACTCATAGAGTGCTGTATAGTGACGACAGACAAGAGGATAAAAATGGACACTCATGTCAAGCTTGATGAGGATATAGTCAAAATGTAAATTGAGAAGTCAACGAAATTCTAATGAATATCAATGCTAATTATAATACATACTATATATTCAATCATAGGTGCAAAACTGTTATTCATTGGTAAATTATATTTTCCCCTTTCACAGATCCTCTGACAAAGCAGCCTTCAAATACTAGTGTCTGAATTACAAGCCCTCAGTTGCAGAAAATGCAAGTCATGCTCAAAGAAGTGACCCTCCACTTTGCAATCTAATTTTGTACTTAATATACTAAAAATTCTTCTTTAGTACTTAAGAACATTTAAGTGTACTCAAATGTGCTTCTTTTTTTTTCCTTTTTCTTTTTTTTTTCATTTATTAGAATGTATTTTAGTATAGTATAATTTTAATATATTAAGTGTGTCTAAAAAAGCACAATTTAAATATATTTCCTTTTTTACCTAATGACAGGGCATTACATTTCCTCACATCTTCCACCTGGTAAAGAGCCATTACTTCAACATAAAACTGTATGTTCTGCTATGTCAAGGTAGAATGTGTGGGTAGAATAAAATGTCTGACTACAAGAACACGCCCAGTCCCCAAGCCCTATACTAGCCTCTAATAGGATGGAAATCATATGCCATTACCAGGTCTACAGAGTCTTTTTTTAATTATTATTATGAATTTACTATGCACTCCAGCCTTGCTGACCAGTGTCACAGACTCTTTTAAATAATGTGGCAAGAAACTTTTCCATATACTTTTTTGTTTGGACATAATTTCCCTTTTTAGAAATGAAAGAAATTCAAAGCTTTTCTAGACTTTCAAAGAATTTTGACTCCGTACTTTGACATTTAAGCAGTATGATTCATGACTTATTTTGTCTCCTTTTACAAGAGCGATTTCACCTTTGAAAGCCACCTAAAAGCATAAATGTATTATAAGCGTCCTTGAGCCCTGGAAAGGCACTATATATACAAAACTTGTTATTATTTTTATTAATATATGACTTCAGAATACTTGGAATACAGTCGAATACATCAACCACTTATGGTATTCTTGGTCCTTTTTGAAATTTGAAAGCATGGTCACTACTGTATGTACTGTTCTGACACTGTACGGAAAATAACTGCGTAATGATTTTTGGTGTTCTATGCAAAATAATAATAGCACAATTTGGCACAAACTGAAAGTGAGTAAAAACTGACAGATATTTTGAATGAACTATGTGGGAAGAAATTTTCTGTGGTGTAGTAGTTCAAATCTGAGGTTTCATTCAGGACTGGACAACCCACTGTAATATTGAATGGACTCATAAAGTCCATCCATTCACTGCAGAATTCCAATAAATCCCTGCTTTTATACATGAGTGGCAACAGCCATGCATTTGCGCTTGTCTCTTTTACTTTGAAATGAAGATTTCCTTGACTCCTGTCGGCTGGTACACTTTGGAACTCTGGCTATGATGGATGTGGAGAAGGTAAATGGAGAACTCCAGGGAGAGATGTTGGGAACTGGTACATACATGCAGAAAGACCTGAACTACACACTTTCGGAAAAACTGTTCATAATGATTTCAATCTTAAGCCACTGTCTTATTCCATATTACAAATAACTTGTTTCCATTTAAACATTTCCATAATTAGCATAATTAGGGCTGAAATTCTACATGATGTTCTCACTTTTATAAAGATTCATTAATGGTCTATGTGAACTGGTGAGGGTGCTTTTAGTCGGTAGAGTGCATTACACACTTTCATTTACAAAAAAAAAAAAAAAAAGGAACATCCTGCTTATAATATGTCCCCTTTAACAGTGCATACTAATGTTATGTAAAACAGCAACCAATTTGTCTGTCAAAACACATGGCTAATAACTCTATACATATATACGTAGATATAATTCAAATTTCACAAAATCTGTGCATATATAAACATATGTTCACTTTTTACATATGCATAAAGTGCATATATAACATTGCAAAATAAAAGGATAATTATTTTTATACAATTATTATGAATTGTATTTGCATTCTTGGTATGCTGGGTATACCATTTCTGTTAGACTGATCACGAAATTCTCCTGAATAATCACACTAATAACAGCTTCTTTGATTGGTGGGTCAGTGGGGTATTGGTAGTGTTGTTCTAGAAATTCAACAGTTTAAAACAATATAATAAATTAAGTTGAAACTGACCTTCTACAGAAACATATGTGGTTTCTAAAGAAGCCTATTGTTGTGTTCAAAAGTAAATTATATGATGGACTACTATTTTGGAAAAGGAAGTCTGAACTGTTGTGTAATGACGTAATGTGTGTGAAAACGAAAGTGAATGAGTAAACAAAATGGATGAAGTTCACTAATCCTGTCTCATGTGCTCCTGACAGATACCATGCTTATATCATTGCTCAAGATGTTCAGAGATCAAGGTAAGTCCATCTTGAAAAGGTTTATATGTTGTTATCATTTACATGTTAAAATCTGTTTCCCTATGGAATAATGAAATGTGATTTTTACACCCAGAAGGCCACTGTTACATTCTAGGTCTACAATTTGTAACACCTTAAGTGTTTTACATTCAGCGTAGTTCAGCAAAAGAAATCTATTTAAATATACAGCAATATAGTGTGAAATAATATGTTGTTTTACTTTTTTTGGAGGTTATCAGTGAATAATAATTCTTCTGCACCATTTTCATTTTACCAGCAAATTCTCTGTTTATATTGGATGGCTTATGAAACATTGAAATGTATTGTTTTGAAATGAGACAATCATGGAAACGTGTTCTAAAAGTGTTTGAAGATGCAGACAGTTTCCCTCACATCTCTTCCAGACCCAAATCGATCAAGCCTGGATGTCTGAAGCTCCAGCATTCTAGCACTAAGGATCTATGGGCCGTTAACAGAGGTTGACATCACTGAAGGAGGCTCATTATTTACACAATGAACCGTGGTGGCAATTTCATCCTTGAACTCTGCAGCAAAGTCAGGAGGCACTTGGTTTGACTCCAGTTCATTGCACTCACAAAGCTGCGGGTGCACAATCATATCAGCGCTCATCCACACAATAGAGAAATAACAGAATTTAGCACATAGCTATCATTCTTTTATGCAATTTCTGTTCCCTTTCGAAAGGGAACTCAACACTGCGTTTGATACGCTATAGGGAACGTCTCCTCGTGAACCGGTGTCTGAAAACAATTATCAAATCACGACAATTCTATTGGCCGGCAACAGCCTATGACATCATCATTGCGCGACCCGGAAGTATATAAAGAAGCGCCTAGAGAAGCAGTCAGTATCTTTTCGTCTTCAGGGACTGTTTTGTTTGAAAGCAAGCAATATCAAACCGGTATTAAGGTAAGACAAATTATGTCTGACAAACGTTTCAGGAAGTGTGTGCATATGTGTCCCATAGTGTTGACATTTGATCACACACATAACTTTTAACGTTGTCTTTTATGAGAACAAAAGAGCATGTACAGGCAGTTCTTGTGGGATCTGTCTGTTTTTATTGTGAGTGTGTTTTACTTGTAAAAATGCTCCACTCACTTCTGGTCTTTTCCTCGAGAGGAGAAGGACCGGCAGCTGTGCCTAATGGTTCAGGTCTTACTCTTGCTGAGGCAGAGTAGAGACTAGATCATGGGGTTCTCAGCTGGAGCTTGTTGAAGAGTTGAGAGGGATGAAATTCCCCGCGACCTTCGACAGCTGATGGGAGAGAGCTGCGGGAGTATGATGATGTGTTGTCTTTGACGTAATTAGATTCAGCAGCAATTGCTCTTCTTGTTCTAAGCCAAACAAGAGAGCAGGAGATGGCTGATGAGGATAAAGATGGTAAGCCTCCTGAATCCTCAAACCACCCTGCCCCCGCGTATATACAGCTGTTTAAGATTATGGAATGCGCCTCTGGCAGACTGCAGCTGCCATTGGAGCAGGTTACGAAAGAAACCACTCGCGGATTGTTCGACGAACAGTTCCTTTTTGGCCAAAATCCTCCAGCCACCGTAAGCTTTCCATTCCTTCTTCATCTTCATACTGAGATCGAGAAGGCATGGAAGAATCTGTATTCAGCTCGCATTCATCAACATCAGCAGGTTAATTCGCTGGTGTTGATGGAGTGAGTATGGGTACGCGTCGATGCCTCCTACTGATGAGATGGGTGCAACTTTATAGCAGCAGGGAATTTTAATCATGCTGACTTAAAGACTGTATTTCACAAATTCAACCGTAATGTGAACTGTGCAACCAGGGGAGATAAAACACTGGATCAGTACCAAAATTGCCAATGTTTACAAAGTCCTGGTATATCCTCATCTGGGTTTGAGTGATCATATCTCCCTCATGTTTCATCCTCGGTATACCCATTATCAAGACTACTGGGCCCACGGTGAAGCCAGTTAGAATATGGCCAAAAAATGCTATCCCTGATAGCATTTTTTGGGTCTGGAAGAGATGTGAGGGAAACTGTCTGCATCTTCAAACACTGGGTGTAAAAATCACATTTCATTATTCCATAGGGAAACAGATTTTAACATGTAAACGATAACAACATATAAACCTTTTATTAACCCACCATAGTTATGGATTATATGAATTTTTGTGTGGACAGAGTTACATCCTGGAAGCTGATCCATGTTTTTCCTAACCAAAAACCATGGATGACGCATGAGGTTCGGATGCTGATTAAAGCCAGGGATGCAGCCTATAGGTCTGGAGACAGAGAGGCCTACAGTACAGCCAGGAGTGCTCTTAGAAGGGGCATCAAATCCGCCAAACTGGATTATAAAAGGCGGATTGAAGCCCACTTCAACATCTCAACAAACTCCCGAAAGGTGTGGGAGGGAATAAGAGCGATATCGGACTACAAGGGTACAACATCTGCCTCTGTAAGCGATTCTTCCACTCTAGCAGAGGAATTAAACCTGTTCTATGCCCGTTTTGATAGGGAGAACAAGGACACATTGTGGTCCCACATGCCCACCAACAACAACACTGCACCAGTCCTGAGCCTTCATGAAGTGAGACTCTGCCTGGGCAACATCAACCCCAGGAAGGCACCTGGACCAGACAGAATGCTAAAGGACTATGCGGCCGAGTTAGCTAGTTAAAAAAGGTCCTACCAACTGCTTTTGACCAGTACCAGTTTGCATACCGGGAGAACAGATCAACAGAGGATGCCATTGCCATTGTGTTTCACATACTATTGGAACACCTGGAGCACAAAAACACCTATGCAAGGCTGCTTTTTATGGATTTCATTTCAGCTTTCAATACAATCCGGCCAAACAAACTCCTGCTGAAACTGTGTAACCTTGGACTGAACAATTCATTATGTAACTGGATTCTGGATTTTTTAACCAACCGCTCTCAATGTGTGAAAATAGGTGAACATGTTTCAAACACCATATACATCAGCACTGGTGCCCCTCAGGGTTGCGTGCTTAGCCCACTACTTTACACACTTTATACACATGACTGTTCTGCCTCTTCCCCCACTAATTACATCATTAAATTTGCAGACGACGCAACTGTGCTCGGCCTCATAACAAACAACAATGAGACAGAATAAAGGGAGGAGATTGAACTACTGGCAGGGTGGTGTAAAAAATATGATTTGGCTCTTAACATCAAAAAGACAAAAGAAATAATAGTTGACTTTCGTAAATCAAATTATCCTGGACATTCCCCTCTCTACATTAATGGAGAGGCAGTGGAGAGAGTGAATAGCTTTAAATTTCTGGGTCTCACTGTGTCGGAGGATCTGTCCTGGGGCAGTAACATCACCTCAGCTGTAGGGAAGGCCCAGCAGAGACTCTTTTACTTGAGGAAGTTGAAAAGAGCCAAACTCCCCCAGAGGCTCATGATACATTTTTATAACTGTGCAATCCAAAGTGTGCTGACTTATGGGCTGTTAGTGTGGTTTTCTAGCTGTACTATAGCTGAACTGCAGAGGATCCAGAGGGTGGTGGAAAATGCTGGGAAGATCATCGGGACTGTTCTCCCGGACATTTCTACTGTGTACACCTCCCGCTGCCTGCGCAGGACATACAACATCTTAAGAGATGCACACAGTCCAGCACACAGTCTGTTCCACCTGCTGCCCTCGGGTAGGAGGTAAGGATGTACTTATGTACTTGTACTCGTAAAAATACCCTCGATACCAAAGACCGATACCTCACGTGACGTAACTGACAGATTTTTCTGTGCGCAGAGACATCGACGGCAGCAGAAGAAACAATGTCAGCCTCAGAGGTGTGGAAATACTTCAAAATTAATGATGACAACACACACATTGCGAACTGCATGCTTTCAATTGTTATCGATTAGTGAAGGCAGGATAGGTGGAATTGCGCTGAATGACACAGACCAGAAGCGCTCTCTCTCTCTCGCACACACTCTCTTGCGCAATCCCAGTTCTCTCAGACAGCACGCGATCAGTTCTCCTTGCGCCTGAATGGTCAAATGCACACATAGTTGTCAAAATGTCCATTGTGTGGAGTATCTCACATAAATACAGTCGGTTATGGCTTAAGTGGACGTAAACATTTGGGTGAAAACAGGATGTGTGTCAGTATCCATGGATTCGGTGTTAAAAGGACCGTAGCCCATATTTGTCATTAATGTTAATAAAACAACAAATTATGTTAAATAAATGTATACATGGTAAATAAACCTACTGTATCTGAAAAACAAGTTTATTTGTATCTCTATAGTATTTGTTGTATTGTTTGTTTTTGTTTGTAAATTTCTTTTTATATAACAACATTATGCCTTTTGAAGGTTATTGGACACTGTGAAATTTCTGTTCCTTAAGTTTGTGACAAGCACATCAAAAAAATTATTACTTTTTTTCATTAGAGTAATAATAAAGAAGCTGTCCTATCCGCTTGTTAAGTCGTGACGTAAGGAATGTCGTTTCCGGGTCCAAGCCTCGACTTGTATTACACCACATCGTGTGTGTATATTAACATTGTTTGTTGTTTTCTTGTGGTATGAGATAGAGCGTTTGGACCCAGAAGCGCTGCCGCTTGACGTCAGACTTAACAACCGAATATTCATTAGTCTCACTGTGTTGTGCTTGGGGAAAAAAAAAAAAAAAGAGAGAGAGAAATTAATAAATGTATAGGCATCAGTATCGGCGAGTACTAGAAAAAAGTATTGGTACTCATACTCGGTCCTTAAAAAATGGTATTGGTGCATCCCTAGTAGGAGGTATAGGTCCAGAATGGCCAACAGTTTCTATCCCCAGGCAGTTAGACTGCTGAACAAACACTGTTCCCCTCTCCCCCTCTCACTCACTTAATTTGTAGTTATTATGCACCATCTTCCAATAACTGCAATAACTGAAAACTGGACTTTGCATTGCTGCAGCACACTCAACTATACACATTTTTCTGGTTACTATAGGTTATTTATCTTATATACTACATTCCTTGTCTGTTACATGTTGTATTGTTCTGTTATCATGCACCATCTTCCAATAACTGCAATAACTGAAAATCTGGACTTTGCGTTGCTGCAGCACACTTAATTATACACATTTTTCTGGTTACTAGAGTTTATCTATCTTAGGTATTACATTCCTTGTTTGTCACATGTTGTCCGGGTTATATACTGTGCTATTGTAGATCTTTTGCATTCATGAAATCGATTGATGCTCTAATGTAATCTCGTTGTATTTTACAATGACAATAAATGTAATTATTATTATTATTATTATTATAACTATCTCGTGATATAGGCAGGCTCCAACGCTCCATATGCGGCAGCAGGTCAAGCTGGTGTTGCTTTACACACAATATCTGTTTGTATTTCCTGTTTAGGATGCAGTTTAAGGGCCCTGAAGTTCCATTAGGTTGCCTGGAACGATATATTATTAAGGGTAGTACTTTGTTAGTCCCCTTTATGGATGTGTTGGCTTCATTCTTTGCAGAATTCACTAAAGACACTGAAGCTACCGTGCATATGTATTCAGATGTGGGCATTAACTAAGCCGCACTGTTAGCCACCTTATGGTAAATTAGCTTTCTCCTCTGGTAAATGATAAAAGTTTTGAGATTAGCTTTAACTTCAGATAGATCTATGTTCAGTGTTGGCCTTATAGGCCACCTGACATTGTGTGCTTGGGTTGAGCTCTGCTTCTCTGAGCTTTATTGTAGAAATATAGTATTCTCAGAGTTTGCCTCCTCTCAACTGAGAGTCGTTGGTAGAGGCTGTTGTTTCTTAGCCCCAGGCAGATCTATGCTTATGTGTTGGCCTTATACACCCACAGGCATAGCTGGCCTAGGCTAGAACTAGGGTTTAGGCAGTCTGCTAGAAGCATTTTATGCCCTTTTTATATTACCCCTGTTATGTGAGTGTAGTTCCCGTTCGAAAGGGAACTCTACACTGCGTTTGAACGCATATGGGGGAACGTCATCACGTGCACCGCTGTCTGAAAGCAATTATCAAATCTCACCAATCCTACTGGCTGGCGACAGCCTATGATGTCATTATAGACGCGACCGGAAGTATAAAAGGAGCGCCTAGAGAAGGGGTCAGTACCTTCTCTTCTAAAGGGACTGTTCAGCAGGCAGCCCCGATGCATGGCTAGGAAACGCAGTGTCTCGTTCCCTGTTCTCAGTTTTTCCTAGTTCTGGCCTCCTAGTTCAGAGTTGTCAGGTCAAGGCCTATTGTCCCCTTGGTGTAGGTGCAGAATAGATAGCAGCTAAGGTAGCAGACTATTGCTAAGTCTCCCTGGTGCCGTTGTCTCAGGCGGTGTAGGCCCCTTTTTTACTATGTGAATAGAAACTTTGTTATTGTGGCCCTGCTCCCCCAGAACTATCTAGTGGTGCTTTGACTTCAGTTTTTCCCCTGAACCCCTTGAACTATGTTCAAGCTTGAGTGTTATGGTTGTAGCTTTTTATAAAAGCTTCTGTTCCCTAGGGTTCAGTACAGACTGTATCTGTGTTTGGGGAGAATTTCTGTTGTGAAGTACCCACCCTGTATTTTTCAATAGTACCCCCTTGTTATTCAAGGTTGTTGTACTTTATTACTTTAGTTCTGATTCCTTCCCTACACTATGTGAGCTCAGTAAACTCTAATACTGCCACAGGCTAGCACCTGTGTGTTCTGTAGTAGTAGGCCAGAACACATCGATTCAAACATCGATTGCTAGATTGCTCCTGTCTACCTCGCTGCTCAGAGTGGTTTGCGTCTGTAACTCGTCTGTAACTCCGTATAGCTTTGTTTTGAATCTCTTACTTTCATTCACTGTTGTTTATATTATCATTACCATATATCTAATATTGCCTACCACATTAATCTGACGTCGCTAGCTTTTAACCTTTTAATCTAAATCGCTATTACAATGCGTTTGCATCTCGCTAGCTTGTCATCAGTCTCTCGCGCGCTCCTTTTTCTTTTTCTACACGTTCATCAAACAGCTGTGGTAAGTCAAATCAGTCTACAAACACGGTGAGTCAAGTCATCCTCTCCTAGTGTTGTATTATGCTCTGCTTGTCACATGTTCAGTATAGCTTTCTCTGTCAGCAACAAGGGATTTACATGTCATAAATGTAGGGAAATAGTCAGGCTGACAGAGAAAATCTCAGAATTAGAGACATGCATCCAAACTTTAATCGAGGATAGTAAGAATGCAAGGGCTTCAGATACTGTTTTGGATGCAACTAGCTTAGTGAACTCTGTACATTGTTCGGTTCCGGCTGTAGAACCTGTGCAGCAGGGCATTTGGGTAACAGTGAGGCGGCACAGCCGCGGAAAACACCACTCTTCCGTTCCGATAAGAACATCAAACAGGTTCTCCCCACTCAGTAATGCACCCACTGAGAATCCTGTTGACTGTGCCCTAGTTATTGGTGATTCTATTACACAGAACATGAAAATAGAGACACCAGCCACCATAGTCCCATGTTTGCCAGGAGCCAAAGCACCTGACATCAAAGCAAATTTAAAAGTCCTGGCTAATGCTAATCGTAAATACTCTAAAAATATCATTCACGTTGGCACCAATGATGTTCGACTTCGCCAGTCGGAGATCACTAAAATTAACATTAAAGAGGTGTGTGAACTCGCAAGTACAATATCAGAAAAAGTAATCTGCTCTGGCCCTCTTCCTGTTCGTCGGAGTGATGAGATAGTTAGCAATTATCATCACGCAATGGCTAGCTGTCTAAGTGGTGTCCGCAGAATAATATAGGTTTCACAGACAATTGGAAAAGTTTTGGGGCAGACCTGACCTGTTGAAAAGTGACTGTATTCATCCCTCCAGGGATGGTGCTGCTCTTCTCTCTAGTCAAGTCAAGTCACCTTTATTTATATAGCGCTTTTTACAATGCAGATTGTGTCAAAGCAGCTTTACAGTGATAACTGGTATATAATTTTGAAGAAAATAAGAAAATCTCAAGAAAATGGTGTCAATACAGGCAGATGCAAAGCACTGTTGAATATCAAATGTCAAATGTCCCCAACTAAGCAAGCCAAAGGCGACAGCGGCAAGGAACCCAAACTCCAACAGGTGACATCAGGTGGCAAACAGGTGGCAAATAGGTGTTAAAATGAAGAAAAAAACCTTGGGAGAAACCAGGCTTAGTCGGGGGGCCAGTTCTCCACTGGCAAACAGTGCTTTGTTACGATTCAGGTAGCTATCATAAGCCCGATAGGATCGCAACACTCAAAGTATTTATTCCAGTTCAATCCAGTTGAGGATCGTATTCATCACGCTGGTATGGGCGGTTTGTTGAGGAACTGTGCTATTGGCTTTCGAGTCGATGAGGCCTTCACAATGGATGATCTAGTTGACTCAATCTCGGCTGATACTTCAGGGGTGTGGCCGTGTCAAGACGTAGGTCCTTAATCTCCTCAATCCGGTTGACTACGGAAAAACCTCGGGATAAATAGAAAGACTAATATTAGCGTAGATGCCATTCTTCTTCTGATGTAATGAGTACATCTGGTGTTATAGGAAGTGTTCCAGGTTCCGGCTGACCTAATTTATGCAGCCTAATAATCCTTTAACGGATTTGAAAAAATAAATTGATAATGTGTTATGTGTATGCCAGGTTAAAGAGATGCGTTTTTAGTCTAGATTTAAACTGACAGAGTGTGCTTTAAACTGGATTTAAACTGCTTCCCGAACAATGCTAGGAAGATTGTTCCAGAGTTTAGGTGCCAAATAGGAGAAGGACCTACCGCCTGCAGTTGATTTTGATATTCTAGGTATTATCAGCTGGCCTGAATTCTTAGATCGCAATAGACGTGAAGGACTATAATGCATTAAGAGCTAGCTTAGGTACTGGGGAGCTAAACCATTTAGTGCTTTGTAAGTAATTAGCAAGATTTTAAAATCTATATGATATTTAACAGGAAGCCAATGCAGTGTTGACAGAACTGGGCTAATATGGTCATACTTCCTAGTTCTAGTAAGAACTCTAGCTGCAGCATTTTGTAC
This sequence comes from Elopichthys bambusa, assembly GCA_037101425.1. Taxonomy (NCBI): domain Eukaryota; kingdom Metazoa; phylum Chordata; class Actinopteri; order Cypriniformes; family Xenocyprididae; genus Elopichthys; species Elopichthys bambusa. Next base: position 6,679,217 of record CM074443.1, read on the forward strand.
GAGCTGTAGTTTGTTTAACAGGCGAGCAGAACAACCACCCAGTAGAGCGTTACAGTAATCTAGCCTTGAGGTCATGAACGCATGAACTAACTGTTCTGCATTTGTCACTGAGAGCATATGTCGTAGTTTAGATATATTTTTAAGATGGAAGAATGCGGTTTTACAGATGCTAGAAACATGGCCTTCAAATGAAAGATTGGCATCAAAGAGCACACCCAGGTTCCTAACTGATGACAAAGACTTAACAGAGCAGCCATCAAGTGTTAGACAGTATTCTAGGTTATTACGTGAAGAAGTTTTTGGTCCAAAAATTAGAATATATGTTTTTTTCTGAATTTAGTAGTAGGAAATTATTGGTCATCCAATTTTTTATATCAGCTATGCATTCCGTTAATTTTGTGAATTGGTAAGTTCCGTCAGGGCGCGAAGAAATATAGAGCTGAGTATCATCAGCGTAACAGTGAAAAATAACGCCATGCTTCCTAATGATATCTCCCAAGGGTAGCATGTACAGAGTGAACAGCAACGGTCATAGTACTGAGCCTTGCTATACTCCATATTGAACTTCTGATCGATATGACATCTCTTCGTTTACTACTACAAACTGATAACGGTCAGATAAGTATGATTTGAACCATGACAGTGCCATTCCACTTCTTTCTATTTAAAAGAATATTTTGATCAATAGTGTTAAATGCAGCACTAAGATCCAGTAACACAAATAGAGAGATACAACTACGATCTGATGATCAGAGCAAATCATTAGTGAGAGCAGTCTCAGTACTATGGTACGGTCTAAATCCTGACTGGAAATCCGATACTAATTCTTTTTTAAAAGGAACATAGTTGTGATGACACTGCCTTTTCTAGTATTTTTGACAGAAAAGTGAGATTTGAGATCGGCTTGTAATTGACTAATTCTCTAGGATCAAGTTGTGTTTTTTTAATAAGAGGTTTAATAATAGCCAGCTTAAAAGTTTTCGGTATGTATCCTAGTGATAAAGATGAATTAACGATATTAAGAAGAGGATCTATAACCTCTGGAAGCATCTCTTTCAATAGCTTAGTCGGTATAGTCGGTAACATACATGTTGTTGATTTTGATGATTTAACAAGTTTAGACAATTCTTCCTCTCCTAAAGCAGTAAATGAACTGAATTTTTCCTCAGGGACACTACAATGCACTGTCTGACGCGATACTGTAGTAGACGGTTGCATGGTTATAATTTTCTCTCTAATATTGTCAATCTTGCAAGTAAAGAAGTTCATAAAGTCATTATTGCTGTGCTCTTTGTAAACATCAGAAGTTGAAGCTTTATTTCTTGCAACATCGAGGTCTTCTAAGCTGTCTGGTATGCTAAGGCGATGAAACTGATCAGGAAGATTATTTATAAAGAGATAGAAGTGGTAGAAGTGATGGTTCTACCATATTTATGGCAGGGAGGCAGTTTAGCAGCCTTGACTAAATGCAGCATACACGAGACTAGATAATGATCTGAGATGTCGTCACTCTGCTGTAGAATTTCAACGGCATCAATAGCGATTCCATGTGACAATATTAGATCTAAAGTATGATTACGACAATGAGTGGGTCCTGACACGTGTTGTCTAACTCCAAAAGAATTTAGAATGTCTGTAAATGCCAATCCTAATGCGTCTTTTTCATTATCTACATGGATATTAAAATCACCAACAACAAGGACTTTATCTGCAGCTAGCACTAACTCCGACAGAAAAATCAGCAAATTCTTTGATAAAGTCTGTATGGTGTCCTAATGGCCTGTATACAATAGCCAGCACAAATGTCAACTTACATAATGTTACATAAAGTACCATCACTTCGAAGTAATTATATTTGAAAGACTTTTGTCTGTATGCTGTAAATATTACTATAAATTACAGCAACAACTCCCCCTTTGCCTTTCTGACGAGGATTGTGTCGATAATCGTAACCTTAAGGGCTAGACTCATTTAAAGTAATGTAATTGTCTGATTTTAGCCAAGTTTCTGTCAACCACAGCAAATCTAGATTATTGTCTGTGATAATATCATTTACGATAAGTGCTTTCGAAGAAAGGGATCTAATATTTAACAACCCAAGCTTTATAATTTGTTTATCAGTATTATCTGATAATGTGCCAGTAATATGGCACTTAGTCTTAGAGCTGAAACATGACAAACTGGGGCCCAGGTCAGGAAGCAGACAGACCGGCTAAACCAACCTTCTGCTAGCTGCCTCACGTTACAGAAGTCAGATAATTCCCAACACATAGAAACTCTTAGATTAGACCACCTAGATATTATCACGTATAGACTGTGTCTGTACCCTGAATTAGTAAAAACAAAAAACTTCCAAACCCATTTAAGGGTAAAAATTTTATTGATGTTCAACAAATAAAAAAATAGAGATAATACTGTGAGACGAGATAGTATCTGTGAGGATTTCCAGTCAGGATTTAGACCATACCATAGTACTGAGACTGCTCTCATTAGAGTTACAAATGATTTGCTCATCATCCGATTGTGGTTGTATCTCTCTGTATTGTGTTATTAGATCTCAGTGATGCTTTTGACACTATCGACCACAATATACTTTTGAATAGACAAATTATGTCATATCGATCACAAGTTCAATATGGAGTACCGCAAGGCTCAGTACTAAGTCCGTTGCTTTTCAATCTGTACATGCTACCCTTGGGAGATATCATTAGGAAGTATGGCGTTAATTTTCACTGTTACACTGATGATACTCAGCTCTATATCTCTTCGCGTCCTGACGAAACTTACCAATTCACAAAATTAACGAAATGCATAGCTGATATAAAAAATTGGATGACCAATAATTTCCTACTACTAAATTCAGAAAAAAACAGAGATTCTAATTTTTGAACCAAAAACTTCTTCACGTAATAACCTAGAATACTGTCTAACACTTGATGGCTGCTCTGTTAATTCGTCGTCAGTTAGGAACCTGGGTGTGCTCTTTGATACCAATCTTTCATTTGAAGGCCATGTTTCTAGCATCTGTAAAACCGCATTCATCTTAAAAATATTCCATCTTAAAAATATATCTAATCTACAACATATGCTCTCAATGACAAATGCAGAACAGTTAGTTCATGTGTTTATGACCTCAAGGCTAGATTACTGTAACGCTCTACTGGGTGATTGCCCTGCTCGCTTGATAAATAAACTACAGCTCGATCTCAGAATTCAGGCCAGCTGATAGTACCTAGAATATCAAAATCAACCGCAGGCGATAGATCCTTCTCCTATTTGGCACCTAAACCCTGGAACAATCTTTCTAGCATTGTTCGGGAAGCAGACACACTCTGTCAGTTTAAATCTAGACTAAAAACGCATCTGTTCAACCTGGCATACACATTATCAAATTATATTTTCAAATCCATTAAAGGATTGTTAGGTTGCATAAATTAGGTCAGCCGGAACCGGGAACACTTCCTATAACACCAGATGTACTCGTTACATCAGAAGAAGAATGGCATCTACGCTAATATTAGTCTCTCTGTTCATACCAAAGTTTACCGTAGTCAACCGGATCCGGGCCATATCCAGGTGAGATCGAGGACCTGCCCCTTGACACGACCACAACGCAGCCCTGAAGTGTCAGCAGTGATTGAGTCAACTAGATCATCCACTGTGAAGGCCTCATTAACACGACAGCCAGTGGCACAGTTCCTCAACAAACCGTCCACACCGGTGTGATGAATACGATCGGTCAAGTCAAGTCAAGGTGACTTGACTAGGCCTGACTTTGGCCTCCTGAAGATTATGGTGACGTAGTTTGTACTCCCCTTGCTGAAAGAGTAAAAAGTGTTTTTACTGAGTATATTGCCTGTTGGACTGTATAAGCTCAGGTTGAGTTTAATGAAGTTAACCTCACTACATAGTTTGGTTTTCATATATGGCTCCCTTAGAGTTTGAACACTGCCACAAGTAGAAGGCTCCGTTTGGGCCTCCTTCAGAGCACAATAGCTTGTTTTAGGCTTGTTTTAGGCACAATAGGCCTGTTGGTAGGTGTTTTAGTTAGAGTTTCAGGTTATGTATGTAACAATGGTTCCCTGAAAACAGGGAACGAGACACTGCGTTACCTGCCATACATCAGAGCTGCCTGCTGAACAGTCTCTTCAGACGATAAGGTACTGACTGCTTCTCTAGGCGCTCCTTATATACTTCCGGGTCACGCAATGATGACGTCATAGGCTATCGCCGGCCAATAGGATTGTCATGATTTGATCATTGTTTTCAGACACCGGTTAACGAGGATAGCGTGTCAAACACAGTGTCTCGTTCCCTGTTCTCAGGGAACCATGGTTACATACGTAACTGGAGACATTTTCTAAGCTTCAAAGCTACATGTGCATATGTACAGTTTTTCTGTCTTGAAAAAACTGCATGGTTTAACTGCCAGCCAGCACTGCCTCTTATAATAATAACATTTAGCTTATTTAAAGCTATATCAAGCTACATCATTTATTTTATGTCACTGTCATGAGTTACTGTGTCTGAGTTTATGGGGAACAATTTTAGATGGTATTTCTTTTTTCTTTTCTTTTTTTAAGAAACACTGACAGATCATATCCAAGACCTTACATACTGTACTAATTATACTGATGGCAGATTTCAAAACACTGCTTCGAAGCTTTACGAATCTTTTGTTTCGAATCAGTGATTCGCATTGCAAACTGCCAAAGTAATTTGAAATGAAATTTCGAAAACACTTGTGACGTAATGAAGCCTCATTTACTGAAACTACGTGACTTTGGCGCTCCGAACCGCTGATTCCAAACAAAACATTCGTAAAGCTTTGTGTTTTGAAATTGGCTATCACTAGAAATTGTTGAAAAGTCGATATTTATTTATTTATTTTTTGGCACACAAAAACTATTCTTGTCGCTTCATAACATTAAGGTTAAACCACTGTACTCACATGAACTGTTTTAAATATGTTTTAGTACCTTTCTGTGCACTGAAAGTGTTAACTGTCTTGCTGGTAATAGAGGCCTCACTGAGCCATCGGATTTCAACAAAAATATCATAATTTGTGTTCCAAAGATGAATTAAGGTCTTACGGGTGTGGAACGACAATGCAAAAAGTCCACACAATGCATTTAAATGAACACGCATTTTGATTGGTAACATCAGTCATACAGTCGGATTTACAGCACGTGAATTCATCAGTGTCTCCCGAAATACATGCAAGTAAGCGGCTGGTGAACTGGAAGAATACTTAGGCCCATTATGTGTGTCTGATATGAATAAATGTCGGCAAATTATATTTGAATGGATTGTTATTGCTGCTTCCACATCAGTGTGTATTTTATAAACTCTAATTGTATTGTTTTACTGGTGCTTATGTGTATTTAAATGTCTGAAACCTTAAAAAAAAACATTATGTGGCTGAAAACACTGCATAGCTGTGATATAAAACAAGCGTTGAGCGCGTCCATCTCAAAGCCACAGCGCGAAAACACAGTTTGAATCTGGCAGTTATGTGACGTCTCTGAACGTTCTAAATCCCATATGTGGGACCGTACGCCCAGGGGCACAAAAATAAAAAAACCATATGTGGGACCGTACCGCTCAAAGGGTTAAAACGTAAATATAGGTCGTAATAAGGTGCTTGAAAAACGAGGACGGTCTCGGAACAACATGAGCGTGAGTAATTAATGACAGAATTTTCATTTTTGGGTGAACTAACCCTTTAATCCTATTACAAGTGGCCAAAAGAGAGACATCTGAGATGCATGTAAAAACCAGGTGTAAATGGCAGTGTGTCTCGGCTGACCACGTGTGATCAGATCACCCGATGTGGATGTAAATTATCAGTTGTAAACAGGGCCATTTTCACACATCTGCCCAGTTTCACAGACAAGGCTTAACCCTAGTCTCAGGGTTAAGCCTTGCATGTTTAAGCTGTTTTAACTGAAAGCAACTTTCACTGACATATCTTATATGTCCTTATTTAACTAAGGCCTAATCTTTGCTTAATCTAAGCCCTGTCTGTGAAACCAGGCCTATAACTTGTTAAATATGGATATTTTTCTTACACAAATGCATCGCTTCATTTCAGAAGGCCTTTATTTACCCCCTGGAGCCGTGTGGAGTACGTTTATGATGGATGGATGCACTTTCTTGAGCTTCATACTTGTCCCGTTCACTGCCATTATAAAGCTTGGACGGCATGCCAAAAAATTACTAAAAAATAATTTTCAGGATATTTATTAATATAACTCTGATTGTGTTCATCAGAAAGAAGAAAGTCAAATACACCTAGGATGGCTAGAAGGTGAGTAAATCTTGGGGTTTCAAAGTGATCTAATCCTTTAAACTTTAAAAAAAAAAAAAAAAAAAAAGAAAGATTGGGATCCTTTTGTAATGCTCTGGGGTAGTAGACAACACCACAAATTGTCTTTAAATAGACTTTAATACTGAACATGGGAGTAACACAACCACATTACGTAAGACAATAACCGACAGAGGACTGAACTGAACAGGGAGTATATATGCAGGGGTTAAAGAACTAAATAAGACATATAATTATAATTATAAGTAACCATAGAAACAAAAAGGGGCATAATCAGAAACCAAGGAAACCGAAACTAAACTAAGCAGGAAAACAGGAACCAAGGTAAACAAAACAGAACATCAAAATAAGAGTCCATAACCGTGACACCTTTGGTGTATCACACAGCTCTTCCCTTGTCTAATAATGATGCTGATCACATGATGCCCACAAATCAGCAAGTGCTGACAATTACTTCATCTACCATCTACACTGAACAAACATTTGATAAATCATCAAAATTAGATAAGTTGCTATGGTATTACTTGTCTGCTTAAGACTGGGAATTATGGTTTCATAAAATAAAACGAATTGGCATTCATATTTGAATGTATAAGATGTCATGCATCACTTTTGCACATAGAATAATAAAAAAAAAATTATATTATATTATATATATATATATATATATATATATATATATATATATATACATATATACATACATATCTATATATACATAGGCTATAAAAAAATAAAAAAAAGAAGCTTCAGCCATGTCTGTGACATCATAATGTCTGCATCCCAGGCAATACATTATAGTCTTGCAATAAAAGCTACACTAACCTGTGATATATAAGGATTTAATAAACAGCAACAATTGCCTTCAAGTCCACACACAAGGCACAAATGACATGCATGCACAGAGATGTATATCAAGACTCATCTGACCCAGGTGGCCCTACCACAGGTGATTCTGAGGCTGTGTTAATTATAATCCTGGAGTTAATCCAAGGAACTGCACATTGAGCAGCCATACACTCTGCACACGCTCTCTTGGGAGGAAACGATCAACAGTGCTGAGCTTCTGAGGCTTTGCCGGGAGACATCAAACTGCAACAGTTCCCATCCATCCCATAAAAGCAGGGCTCTTGGTCCTCATTATAAAACTCAGCAAGAGCCTGTGAGCAAACATTTCTGTGTTGACTGAGGCTAAAGCATGACCGTGACAAATGAGAAGTGGTGTCAGCAGAGAAGAGGTGTCAACAACAGAACGAGACCTTAATGCTAGTCAGTCAATCTCTGCACACCTAGTGTTTCACAACCAGCTACTGACTGAGCGTCTTATTAGATCAGATCATCAGTGTCAGTTTAAATATCTACAATAAAAGAAGGAACAAAAATAGCTTATTTTAACTGAATATAAAATGCTTGGAAGTTTTTCAGATTTCCTATAGCAGTGTTCTCTCCATATTTAAGCCTTAAGCCACTGCCTACAACGCTCTGGCTACTTCACTGGAAACCAAAAATAACTCACTCCTGCTAAATGTTTACTCTTTGAATTCCTGCACCCAGAAACATTTCAAAGTTGTCACTACTGTGACTTAAAAGTTTGTTAAGAGGTATTACATACTCAAGCAGGGCGGTATTTGTAGTTATTTATTTATTAAATATTAGGTATTATTTATTTATAAGTTTTATTGAAATCCCATTTTGCCAGTGGTGAATTACCTCTTTACCAGCAAAAGTTTGAAAAATATTGGGACATATTTTTATCAGCTACCTAAGTCCTTATGACAAGCCAGATTTAACAGTTACAAACAGTGACTCTCATATGTAATCAGAATTTTACATTTTTTCAGCAACGTGTGGAAATTTGACAGCTCTGACAGTCAAATTCATTGCAGTCGACAATGTGTCGACTCATGGCAAAACATCATTCTGCTCAGAGACACACCTGCATGTCAGACTCTTGAATTTCTGACTCTTGTCATGAGCTGTTGATTTATTAAGATGACTCTCTGTAATACAGTACGGTACAGAACGGTACATAGCAGCAGAGTCCTCTGTGTAGGAGAATTCTATTGCCAAGACAAGAAGATTGTCACCATGGAAACTAATTTCATTTCTTCCAGGGGACTAGAGCAATACAGACGAGCAAGCTGCCTGCACAGAACCACTCTCCAGTAATGTTCGTGTTTCAGCTCCCACCCATTATATCACTTTGCTTTTATTTTGTTCTGCAACTGTGTGGACAGAACTGTGAAGGTAGAGTCTTACAGGCCACTTTGCTGATTACACATCACGCTGAGTGCATGTTTAGCTGTTAATCACTTTGAAACTTAGTTACTATGTAAATAGGAAATTTCCTAGGTGGTAGGGGAGAGGGAGTACTAGTACTAGTTTAAATTCATTTTCCTCATTGAATGTTTTCTTTCATAATACATGTAAAATAGATTGCAAAGTTTCATATTGATTTTATGTTACTCATTACTGTTGTTAATTGTTTATTAAGATTTTTGCCTTTAATTGATAAGATATTACAGAACCAAAAATAAACAAATTTGAGAACATGGGGGAGTGTGATCAGGTTCAAACTTATCATAAACTTGTGCACTCCCTGCCATATTTCCAACACATTATTTTATTTTTTTAAAGACATGGTAAATGTATGTCCATACAATTGGCAATAATATTACTGAACTAACAAAATACTGTCAAGAAGGACTACTTATCACAGAACCAAAAATACTGCAATATAATACTCATACACAATTTGCAATTCTAAATCAAACACTTTTCGTTTTCATCCAGAGAACTTGAAAACATCTTTTAGGGTTTGGAGCTTGCCACAGATAAAAACCAGGTGGAAAGACAGATGGAGGACAATCAATACTGACGGTATCCATGATGAAATCAAAAGTAATATCTTTGCAGCCAAAACAGCAAAACTAAAGTAGAGAGGCTTATGATTATTTGAGTCTTTTCTACCTTATTAAGCAAATGGAATTTGATGCACTGCATCTATTATATTCAAGTCAATGTAAAATTGCATTTGTAACTCATTTTACTTTCCTAATCTAATTAATTGAAACAGGATATTCTAGAAATCATAGAAAAAAATCCCTAAAAAAAAAAAATAAAAAACATCCAGGCAAAACAGTATAAAATATTGTAAATCCAAACATGTTTGGAGTAACATATAATGATGAATCAGTGTTTGAGAAGGAAAATTAGAATAAACAGATATTCTAATTTTTGGACCAAAAACTTCCTCACGTAATAACCTAGAATACTGTCTAACACTTGATGGCTGCTCTGTTAAGTCTTCGTCGTCAGTTAGGAACCTGGGTGTGCTCTTTGATACCAATCTTTCATTTGAAGGCCATGTTTCTAGCATCTGTAAAACCGCATTCTTCCATCTTAAAAATATATCTAAATTACGACATATGCTCTCGATGACAAATGCGGAACAGTTAGTTCATGCGTTCATGACCTCAAGGCTAGATTACTGTAACGCTCTACTAGGTGGTTGTTCTGCTCGCCTGATAAATAAACTACAGCTCGTACAAAATGCAGCAGCTAGAGTTCTTACTAGAACTAGGAAATATGACCATATCAGCCCGGTTCTGTCAACACTGCATTGGCTTCCTGTTAAACATCGTATAGATTTTAAAATCTTGCTAATTACCTACAAAGCACTAAATGGTTTAGCTCCCCAGTACCTGAGCGAGCTCTTAATGCATTATAGTCCTTCGCGTCTATTACGATCTCAGAATTCAGGCCAGCTAATAATACCTAGAATATCAAAATCAACTGCAGGTGGTAGATCCTTCTCCTATTTGGCACCTAAACTCTGGAACAATCTTCCTAGCATTGTTCGGGAAGCAGACACACTCTGTCAGTTTAAATCTAAACTAAAAACACATCTCTTTAACCTGGCATGCACATAACACATTATCAATTTATTTTTTCAAATCCGTTAAAGGATTATTAGGCTGCATAAATTAGGTCAGCCGGAACCGGGAACACTTCCAATAACACCAGATGTACTCGTTACATCAGAAGAAGAATGGCATCTACGCTAATATTAGTCTTTCTGTTTATCCCGAGGTTTACCGTAGTCAGCCGGATCCGGGCCGTATCCGGGTGAGATCGAGGACCTGCGCCATGACACAACCACAACACAGCCCTGAAGTATCAGCAGAGATTGAGTCAACTAGATCATCCACTATGAAGGCCTCATCAACATGACAACCAGTGGCACATCTCCTCAACAACCGTCCATACCAGCGTGATGAATACGATCCTCAACTGGATGGAACTGAATTAAACACTTTGAATGTTGCGATCATATCTGACTTATGATAGCAACCTGAGTGGTAACAAAGCACTTTTTGCCAGAGGAGAACTGGCCCCCCGACTAAGCCTGGTTTCTCCCAAGGTTTTTTCTCCATTTTAACACCTGTTTGCCACCTGATGTCACCTGTTGGAGTTTGGGTTCCTTGCCGCTGTCGCCTTTGGCTTGCGTAGTTGGGGACACTTGACAATAGACATTTGATATTCAACAGTGCTTTGATCTGCCTGCATTGACACTATTCCTTACGAGCTGTTGTGCAGCCAAAATAATGTACCAGTTATCACTGTAAAGCTGCTTTGACACAATCTACATTGTAAAAAGCGCTATATAAATAATGGTAAAAAAAAAAAAAAAAAAAAAAACCTGCTTTAAGAACGTAAATAGGACCCATTTTGATTTCATTTTGACTTTAAGACAAAGTTGTACAGACCTTTTTTAAAGATATCATAATAAGTTAAACCAAAAACACCAATGGGGGAGTTAATGGTTATATTTCACTTTAGGAATTTGACAAGTAATTACAGTATATCAACCAAAAGAGAGATTGTGCTTGCATCTCAGAAAATGGCCAAGAACAGCAAGCAAGAATATAAACAAAACATTGAGCCCCTAATAATAATACTGTGGCCTGTTAGCTGTCAGAGAGCATGATTATTTGCCATAGCAGAAATGACTACGCTAGAGCGGCGTACATCATTCTGCCCATTATCGCACATAGCAATTATTTGAGGGGTCTCTATTCTCTCTAATCCTCCTGTCAAAGGTGAGGTGAGGGGGGATATACAGATGTTCCTGACTAGCAATCCAGGCATGAAGGTTAAGAAAGACATCTGAGGGGCCTAGTGTCACTTTCCAAAACTGTTAAATGTGACCTGCAGAAGTTAGTCTCCCTGTACTTTGCTGGGACAAGATAGAGAGAGAGGCTAATGAGACTAGGCCCCCGGATTAAATCCAAATAATGGCTCTGCCACAGCGCTATACATAGCCTTGACAGCTTCATTAATTTTGATGTAATGTCTGCCAAATTGGTGTGTGGGGTTATAACATTTGCCTTTTACATCTGGAGGTGTGACTAGTATTCCGCCTGGGAACTCTGCCCTTGGTTCATATAATTTCTTTTTTTTTTGTCTTGAAGAGGGACACTAAAAATTATCTTAAAACTTATCTGCAAGTAGCAATTGATGGAATCGAGTGGCTGTAGTTCCAGATTCTGCTTTTATCTCTGACATGTCACTAAAGAATAATTGATCAATAGACTTTCAATAGACTGCGGTTTCAGTATTTGTATAGTTGACTATGATATTGCTGCTCAACATCTGTCAATCAAGTTTCTTGTCAATTGCTCTTAGATATTGAGGAATTTAGCATGGATGATTACTACACCACAATACTTAATGCTAAGACATTTCTTAAAATAACAGCTGTTTTTGAAAAATGATAACCTACATTAAACATTAGAGACTAAGAAGTTTTACTGACAGTATTTACAGATTTCATTTCTAAATTCATGAAAATTCAACAAATCTTTTAAATTTTGTAAACTTATAAATGTCCACAGATCGACTGAAAGAAATTTTCATGAAAGTTTCAAAAAATCACCAAAAATGCTGAATACTCAAAAGAATTCTCAAGGGATTAAAGAAAGTCTCACTTCACCATTTTTCCTCATATTCTTTCACCTGTAACATGTCAGATTACAGAAGTACAGTAAAAAATTGCATGAAAACAGTATTTTATGTGAATCATCAACAGGGCAGCACGGCTGATGTTTTGTTAATCACAAATTCAATGCTTCTGCTAGGCAAACATGCATCCCATGCCAAAGTTACAAATAATGCAAGCCACAGACCCACCATGCATGTAAAGTTTGGTATGATTTTGACATATAATCAGGTGTTCAAGGTGAAATGCCAGCATACTGAATGCTGGATTCCTAATAATTAGATGCAAAGAAATATTCATCCTTTCCTACTGCACATCCAGGAGTGTAGAGATTCCATTATTGTTATTCTAATTTGAAAGTAGGCCTGGGCTTTTAAGGGGTATTGCAAGAGCTCCAAAGTCCAAGACTCTGAGGAAGTCTTTCTCTGAGGGGTGCTAACTGGGCTGTGGTGCATCACAAAGCATAGCCCAACATCAACACTTAGACCCTACGATATTTTAGGGTTCACTGGCATAAATCTCCATTTTATAGGTTTCAGTGCTCCATTACCATCAGCAGAGGTACTAACCCCTTATTTAAGCCTTGTTTACACTGCACACATCTGTGGCACGTCACGGATCTGGCAAGGTTTTGTTCCGTCCTCTAGGTGGTGCCAACTTACACCAGGAGCATTTTAGGAGTGGAGCATTTTAGGAGTGAAGCGACAGGATTCGCGAGACCATGTGATTTGCCTGTCCTACGTTGTTTTTCTTGAATTTTTTAGTGTCTAAAATGGGTAAATTAAATGTTTGTTTTGTCCAGTTTAATTCTGTTTATTGTTGTGTTTTTGCTATCCCACGTGAGTCTGCCCTGGGTGTTTATTTTTTATTTTCTATTACTGCGCGGCTTTGATGCGGCATCTGTCAAAAATAGGCGAGGCGCCTATCTTTAGCGAAACGGCGCGGCTGGTGTAAACACAAGCATTGACTAGAGTGGCTGCAGATCAGCTCCAGTAGCCGCATCGCAGCCGTAACGCCCCTCAGACGCATCCCAAAAGTGGCTTGCCGCGCCACTTCGCTAAAGACAGGTGCCAAGTCTATTTTTAATGGACGCCACGTCCAAGCTGCGCAGCTCAAATACAAAATAAAGTCAAAATAATCACCCTGTGTAGACTCCCACTCATATTTCATATCACTAGGAGGCCAGAAATTGATGACAAGAGATTTGAAGTTGAAAAACTTCAACATCTTTTATCCTTGTCATCCATAACTGAAGTGTATTAACTTCGTCTGTAGGCTACAGCAAAACAAAGCAGGGCATAGCAATAAACACAATTAAACTGGACAAAATATAACCATTTAGACATTAAAACACGAAAAATCAAGAAAACATCTTCGGACAAGCAAATCACGTGGTCTCACGTATCCAGCCGCTTTGCTTCTGAAATGCTCCTGGTGTGAGTTGACACTGCATAAAGGATGGAACAAAACCTCTCCGGATGCGCCACAGATGCGTGCAGTGTAAATAAGGGGTAAGGGTCAATCTGTCACTTAGTAAGTCAAGAGTTGTTCACAGAGGGGAACCATTAGGGTCCTCTAGGCAGGCCTAAACTATTGCATTATTTAAAAACTTTTAAATAAAATGTTAAAAACTAAAAACTCTTTTAATAAAAAGTCATCATTTCTAATGTTGTTTTAGGATTTTCCCACCTAATGCTTTTAGCTCTGTGATTGGTGGTCCAGCTATGAAATTACAGAGGGCCAAGCAATAGTAAGTCAGTGGGTGACTAATTTAAAATGGCAGTAAAACTGACCAATAATATCGTCCCTCTAAATGTGTGGGGTTGTTATCACTAACTTTATGTGGGGAACATGACCGGAAAAAACAAAAAACAAACACTGACAAAATAGCTAGCATTGTTCACAATAGAAACCGTAAGTAACATGAATGAGGAGGGCATCATTGCTAATTTATTATCCACACCGTTTTCAAGATTAACTTTTAATGAAAAATTGGAGTTAATTGGCAAAGGAAGACACCAGAGTGTAATTTGGTGCAGAAAACCAAAGCTTTTGAAATCATTTCAACCCCAGCAATGACAAGCAATACCCCAGAATGACAGCATCAACAAAGAAGCAAAAGCTTTACTGCTGGAATTGTTTGCTGTTTGGGTAAGTTACTTAAAATCTGATAGGCCACAATGCCAACTGATTTTATTCAGGCTGCCACTGCCAATGTTTTGTATATGTTAAGCTTTATTTAAGAAAACAGTCAATACCTTTCGAAAGGGAACTCACACTGCATCCTGAGACACATATGAAGAACACCTTCGCATGACTGGCATCTGAAGCAACTATCAAATCACAGCAATCCTATTGGCCGGCGACAGCGTATGATGTAACATTAGTGTGACCAGAAAGTATATACGGGGTGCCTAGGAAACATTTCATCCTCTTTTCGTCTTCAGGGACTGTTTGTTTGTAACAAACTGTTCTATCAATGTAAGAAGAAAATGTCTGTTAAACGTTTCAAGCGGTGTGCCGAGGTTTTTGACACGTGACTTGTGCGTTCACTGTTTGGGCGAGGAGTACGCACACTCAGTTCTTGAGGGAGTCGTTTGCGTGCATTGCGAGCGAAGCGTGACTCTCTTGCATGAACCAGCAGCTGATGAGAGCGTTCTGCTGGACGAGGATGCACTTCCCCTGATTTCCTCTGGTACAGCAGACAGTGCTCTACTGGCACTGTGCCAGGAAGAGCAGGAGATGGCTGATGAAGGCGAAGAAGGTGAAATATCTGAGCAGCTACCCTGCCCTGCGTATGATGAGCTGTTGAGCGTTATGGAATGCGCTTTAGGCAGACTTAAGCTGTTGTGGGTGTGCATTAGGGAAGTGACCCCTCTTGGTAGACTAGACAAGAGGTTTCTTTCCGGCCATAACCCTCCAGCTCCTGTGAGCCTTCAATTCCTTCCTGATCTCCACACTGAGATCGAGAAGGCATGAAAGAATCTGTATTTGGCCTGCATTCACAGACATAGTCATGCAAATTATGGCAACGTTAAGTGGATGCGCGAGCACAGAGACGTTTGCAAACTATCGCACAGGTGGGGCGGCATCTTCCCTTAAAGTTCCGACCCTGCCTACAAAGCTGCTTTAAGAACACCTCACGCTTGAACAGCAGGGCATACGTGGCAGCGGGTCATGCTGGTGCTTCACTGCATACTATGGCAGTGCTTCAAGCATACCAGGCCGATCTGCTGAAAGAGATCTTCAAGCATACCAGGCCGATCTGCTGAAAGGCCAGGGACTTTCCCCTGGGGCGGTATCTGAGTTGTGCCGCACCACAGATCTGGTTTGCTCTCAGTTAGAGCATCAAAGCACTTGTGCTGAAGCCCTTCGCTCTCTAGAGCTCTGGTTAATTAGACAGCAACCTGTCTTGGAGCAAAATATCTTTTGTTCAGGCCTCCACCTTGAGCTTTGCTTCGCGTCAAGCCGATATTTAATTCCCCTTGTTCAGGGTCCCCTAGAGTGCATCACTCCCAGAGCTCTGAAGCCAACTAAGTGCTCCTTCCTATTCTGGATGGTTTTTGAGTACGCTCCCTTAGAGCTCAGCCATTAGCCCCGAGCTCATGCATGTGTTATCATGGAGTAGTAGGCCCAGTATAGTGGACTCCTCGACAGTCTGGTTGCATGAGATCTGTACTCCCCTTATTTTAGGGGTAGAAAGTGATATGCTGAGTACATCGCTTGTGTGGCAATGTGAATGAGTATTCCAATCCCTGGTGCAGTATCTCTGTTAGACTCCAAAGTTGTTGGCCTTCCTCGGGCTGCCTTGATGGTGATCCTCTGGGTCGAGCTACATTCCTAGCACTTCTACCTAGTTTGAGTGTCCTGGCTCCCTGTAGTACACAGATCGAGTTCATGTTGCAGGCTCCCAGGAGCCTCTTTGAATCTAGCCCCAGGGCTTGGTTGATACTCTACTAGGTTGAGCTTAGATGGTACTCCCCTCATGTTAGAGGGTCGTTTTGTAGAGTCTTAGAGTTATGTCTAGGGGTTGACATAAGGTACCCCTAAAAGGTGACTGGCCAGGGATCCTTTCGCTCCCTTGGCCAATACTCCCTTAAAGGAACCCCTTGAGCGGCCTTTAAAAAGTTCTTCTGTTATTTCATGAAGGCACTTCCTCATTTAGGCATGATAGCTCAGGCAGTGGCCGTAGGGAGTACTGACAGCCTAGTGTGTGACCAGGAGGAGTGTGTGACCAGGAGGAGTGTGTGTCTTTTTGGCATTTCTGTTGAAATTTTGCCATTATTTGTGCTTAGTCACAGCCATTTCTTGGCATGCACTCCCGTCAGCATGGCGGCATGGGTATTTCGTTCCCCATATTTGTCTTAGGATGCAGTGCGAGTTCCCTTTCAAAAGGGAACGTCTCGGGTAACTGTAACCCTGGTTCCCTGAGAACAGGGAACGAGACACGCTGGAGGCATGGCGTCTCCCTGCCATGCCTCCAGGCTGCCTACATACAGTCCCTTCAGATGCTAAGTGGACGACATATTTCCTAGGCGCCCCGTATATACTTTCTGGTATTATGTTACAGGCTTTCGCCGGGCCAAAAGGTTTGCCGTGATTTGACAGTTGCTTCAGATACCAGTCACAGCATTCCCCATATGTGTCTCAGGACGCAGTGTTTCGTTCCCTGCGTGTAACCAGCGTTACAGTCATAACCCGAGACGTTTTGCTGAATTACTCAAGCACACCTGGCTGCAGCCGGCAGAAAAAGGTGGGGCAGCAACTGGGGAAGAGCTACACATGTCGTTCCGCCCACAACTCGTCTCATCATTAGAAGAAAAAATAATGACACTGAGTCGATGCCTCAGGTTTTCAATTTCTGTTCATTGCTGCATGGTAAGTAGACGAGCTATGTATTTTGTCTGATTCAACTACAATGTTTAATTACAATACTACATTAATTTATGTTATCAATGAATAATTGTCAAAATAGATGTGAAGTAGTTTTTAAAATGAGCTCCCTTCAAACTTAATTCACTAGAACAGTGCATCTGACTTTTTTAGTGACTTATTTAAACGGTTTTCGAGTTTGGGATCCAATTAATTGAACAGTTATTTAGATACTGTCAAGTGTCAATGAAAACTAATGGGAAGTTCTGGTCCTGCCCCACAGTTCAGTTGTCTTTGGTGATGCGTTGTCTTTGGTGTAGTACAGTAACTGTTTTTAAGTATTGTTTGCTTTGGCTTTGTCATCACAGAAACATTGCACATCCTGGGCCTAAATACTGTGTCAATGACATCACGGTACCATTACAATTATCAGCATAAAATTTGTGAAATAGTGAAAAAGTGAAACGTTTTATATAATAAAAAAATAATTTAATTTGTATTTTTAAAAAGTTAACTCAAAAAATTATTTACAAGAATTTATTAGTATTTGTTTTGTCCCGCTGTGATTGGTGGTCCAGCTATGGTCCTTGCTTTGAAGGACTTTACATGAATAATGTCACATGATCTAAAGCTGGATGTATTCTGATTAGCTGTCATTGTTTTTATCGTTCATCAGCTCAAAAAACAATCATTTTGAATGTGATTCCAACAGTATCGTTTCCCTGTTTTGTTATCATTATATGTGGTTTCTACTATACTGTACTAATTTCTGTGACAGCTTCTCCATACTGCAAAATTGCAAGTTATTCTTATAATTTAAAAATGCATTCAGAAAGATTGACTCTCAATCTGATGCCATGTAACGGAATGAGTGGCAACTCATTCCGTTACATGGGATCAAGTAGGCACTAATGTTGCATCCAGTATCATGGCTAACATAATTACAACCTTTTGATGTGCATATTATAGAATTAATAATTATGTTTTGCATGTGTGTGTGTGGTCCTCCTAAATCATAGTTTTTCTTTTGGTCCCCATAAGGAAAACGTCTCAGGTTACGTATGTAACCATAGTTCCCTGAGAACCAGGGAACGAGACTCTGCGTTTGAAGCGCTATGGGGAACGTCACACGTGACTCGGTGTTCGAAAGCCAACTATCCAATAACTCCAATCCTTATTGGCCGGCGACAGCCTATGACGTCATATGGCGCGACCCGGAAGTATAAAAGGAGCGCCTAGGGAAGCAGTCAGTATCCATCGTCTTGAGGGACTGTTCCGCAGACAGCCTGAAGCATGGCAAGGAAACGCAGAGTCTCGTTCCCTGGTTCTCAGGGAACTATGGTAACATACGTAACCTGAGAAGTTCCCTTTCGAAAGGGAACTCGCTCTGCGTTTGAAACGCTATGGGGAACGATATACCCATGCCGCCATGCTTAAGGAGAGTGCATGCCAAAGAAATGGCTGGGACAAGACTATGAAACAGTTTCATAGTAACTGCATAGCAACTCCCCCTCGGGTCACACCAGACTGTCAGTGACAGCATTCCCTATAAACCAACAGCCCAAGCTGAGCCTACAGAAGGCCTTCCAAAAAGAAAAGGCCTACCAAGACCGCTAGAGGCATCTGAGACCGACTTTCCCAGCAGATAAAGTGGTCCCTTTAAGGGAATGTGGCCAGGGGACCGAAAGGAACCCCAGCCAGTCACTAGGGGGGAACAAAGTCATCCCCAATGCCACCAGGGAGGCCGACCTGGCCTGTTATGGGACAAGCTTAGTCTTGGCCAACCCTGTCTGAATACAGAATCTCTAAAATGCATTCCTCAAAGAGGAGAGCAGGTAAGAGTGACTGCAGAAAGGCAGGAGCAGAGGCAGAGACGGGTATCCTGGAGAGCAGAACTCAGCTGAGTGCTCTGAACCCTCATATCGAGGGAAGTATAATCCGCTTACCCTAGGATCTACTCAGTGCTTAATTAATGCACTGAGGAGGCTGTGCACTGAACACCTGTTCATACAGGAGAGCACAACCAGCCTAGGGCTGAATCTTAGGAGGAGGCCTGTTTAAGGCCTACCACCATGATCAGCTTAGGGAACTAAGCACAATTACATACATAACCCAAAAAGTGAAGTACAAAGCTCACCTAACAGGTAGACCATGCAATGGGGACATAACCATGGAGGCCGAAGAGGGGCCTACAGTATGATAGTAGCGATGTGTGAAACAGAAGTACACTCAGAAAGTGGCCTTGAGGGGCCACTCTGAGTATCTGTCTTGCCGTTTGGGGCAGACAGGCAACTTCAATGGCAGCGTGAAGAGGCTGCAAAACTGCCTGCATGACAATCCACCTAACACAATCCAACGAGCAGTGTACTCAGTAAAAGCACCTTTTACCCTTAAAAGCAAGTGGAGTACAACGTACGCCAACATGCATCAAGGAAAGCCTAACCAGGCCTCTGACCTCAACAGACACGCGGCATCAGCTCGTGGCAGTGTTTTAGGCACCAAGAACAATAAACAACCGAACCAAAGGAGGTTAAACTTATCATTTGGGCCTCTGGCCAACCGGAAGTGTATATAGAAATTTCTTGGAGAGAAATATACACAGACATAAACCAATATGTTAAAAAGGCGGCCCATCGGGCCTAGCAACCTCTATAGACATATGACAAGAGTCCAGTGGCCATTCCTAGGAGCATGAAATAGATCCAACTTAAAGGCTAGGTGGCTATCAGCTCAGCTAGAGTAAAGATCAGACTCAAGAAGACGGATGCAGTTTAAACCAAACCTCAGTAAGGTTCCACCACAGCCTACACCCTGAGGGGCTAGCCACTCAAAAATTACTCAGTAAAAACACCATAAACTATAACAGCGAGAAGAGTACATAGCTGAACTCCATA
The DNA here is from genome assembly GCA_037101425.1 of Elopichthys bambusa. NCBI lineage: Eukaryota > Metazoa > Chordata > Actinopteri > Cypriniformes > Xenocyprididae > Elopichthys > Elopichthys bambusa. The sequence continues at coordinate 6,699,312 of CM074443.1, forward strand.
TGCTACACCCGAGGCCGAAAGGAGGCCTACCTTAGTAAACATATGGCACCAGCAAGTGACTGCCATAACCAGACCACCCAAAGGCCATGTATTTGGTATTGAAAACTTCCTTGGAAGAAATACGTAGAATGCTACCACTCAATGTGAACAGGCCTGATTAGGGCCTATCCGTCAAGGTGGGGTGTGGCTGCTTAAGGTGGTAAGGTTTCCAAAGCATCCTGTCAATAAGACAACTAAAAAGGAGGCCTTGTGGGGCCTACAATCTCAGCGACAAGTGGCGTTCAGCCTATTTGCAGAAAAACACAACTGTGCCAACATGTGAACTAAAAAGGAGGCCTGAAGGGGCCTACCATTTCAAAGACACATAGCCTCAGCTCGTGAATTCAAGGGGACCAAGCTACAGGGAACCAGCTTAAACCCAAATAAGCTATGGGAAGCTAACTGCCCTGAGCTAGTTCAGAAGGCGAGACCGGGGCATCGAGGAGAAAGCCTTTCTCTTTCTCCCCGATGTCCACCATGTTCAGCCACAGATGCCTCTCCGCGGCCGTCTGCTTGGTGGCCCAGAGAGCGAGATCTGTAGTGCGGCGCAGCTCAGCTCAGCTACCGCATCAGGGGACAAACCTTGCCCCTGATCCAGATCCTTCAGCAGATCCGCCTAGTAGGCTTGCAACAACGCCATAGAGTGCAAAGCCGCGCCAGCCTGACCTGCAGCAGCATATGCCCTGCCGTTCAGACGAGATGTAATCTTTAGGGGTCTAGACAGCAGGACCGGAGCTTTTAGTGTCGGTGCCCTGCCAGTGACGAGATAGTTCGCAAACGCCTCGTCAACAGGCGGTATCAACACATACCCGTGCTGGCGTAATCCCTCCACATCAGCAAAATTTGGATGATGATGATGTGGATGTATTCTCGCCGAGTACGGGCTCTTTCATGCCTTCTCGATCTCTACGTGGAGATCAGGAAGGAACAGAAGACTCACCGGAGTTATGGTCAGAAAGAAACCGTTCATCAAGCCTTCCGCGAACGACTTCTTACCTCTCGCGCACCCATGGTAGCTGCAATCTGCTCGCAGCGCGCTCCATAACCTCCAGTAACTCGGCATACGCTGGGCAAGGAGGCTTGGAGAAAGAAGCGGTCTCACAGCTCCATCTGTGAGCCCCATGAATGCAGTCGCCGCTCTGCCACAGCACGAGCTGGGCCAGACCCACTAAGCGCAGATGTCGACGCCCCTTCCCTCGAGAAGAGGGCCAGACGGGAACGGAGCGTTTTCATACGGAAACGCTCACAATTTGCACAGACAGCGCCCTTAAGCACTGTCCGTGTGTGTTCTTCCCCCAGACAGTGAATGCAAAGGTTGTGTGTGTCTTCCGGCATCAAGAATCTCAGACATGGATCAGCACACTTCCTAAAACGTTTTCCCTTGTCCACAGACATGATAAATATCTTCCACTTGAAGAGGTAGCACAATAGTGGCAGACACAAACAGTCCAGAAAGACGATGAGATACTGACTGCTTCCCTAGGCGCTGCTTTTATACTTCCGGGTCGTGCCATATGACGTCATAGGCTGTCGCTGGCCAATAAATATTGGAGTTATTGGATAGTTGGTTTTCAAACACCAAGTCACGTGTGACGTTCCCCATAGCGTTTCAAACACAGAGCGAGTTCCCTTTCGAAAGGGAACAGCTGTACATCATACAGAATGGTGTTTTGTTTTTTTTGTTTTTTTTTAAATTCAGCAAGTTTTCTGTGATGGGTAGGTTTAGGGCAGTGATTCTCAAAGTGTCCACCTTGGTTGAAATCACATTCTGGGGGCAGGGAGGGTGCTGGTACACAAGAAAAAGTGAGGGTACAATACAGATTAAAATATAAAAGTGCCGGTACCGACCCACTTCAAGCACTGATTGATTATACAAACTGTTGCGATCCCAATCGGCCTAGAGTCGATTGCTCCTGTCTGCCTCGCTGCTCAGAGTGGTTTGCGTCTGTAACTCCGTATAGCTTCGATTTGAATCTCTTACTTTTATTCATTGTTGCTTATATTATTAGTACCTTATATTTAATATTGCCTACTACATTAATCTGACGTCGCTAGCTTTAAATCTTTGAATCTAAATCGCTGTTACAACGCGTTTGCATCTCGCTAGCTTGTTAACTTGTCATCAGTCTCTCGCGCGCTCCTTTTCAACGCGCTCATCAAACAGCTGTGGTAACTCGGATCAGTCTACAAACACGGTGAGTCATGTCATCCTCTCCTAGCATTGTTACCTGTTCCATTTGCCACATGTTCAGTATAGCTCTCTCTGTCAGCGACAAGGGATTTACATGTCATAAATGTAGGGAAATAGTCAGGCTGACAGAGAGAATCTCAGAATTAGAGACACGCATCCAAACTTTAATCGAGGATAGTAAGAACGCAAGGGCTTCAGATACTGTTTTGGATGCGATTAGCTTAGTGAACTCTGTACATTGTTCGGTTCCGGCTGTAGAGCCCGTGCAGCAGGGCACTTGGGTAACAGTGAGGCGGCCTAGCCGCGGAAAACACCACTTTTCCGTTCCAATAATAACATCAAACAGGTTCTCCCCACTCAGTGACGCACCCACTGAGAATCCTGTTGAAAGTGCCCTAGTTATTGGCGATTCTATTACACGGAACGTGAAAATAGAGACACCAGCCACCATAGTCACATGTTTGCCGGGAGCCAGAGCACCTGACATTAAAGCAAATTTAAAAGTGCCTGCTAATGCTAATCGTAAATACTCTAAAATTATTATTCACGTCGGCACTAATGATGTTCGACTTCGCCAGTCGGAGATCACTAAAATTACCATTAAAGAGGTGTGTGAACTCGCAAATACAATGTCAGGAGAAGTAATTTGCTCTGGTCCCCTTCCTGTTCGTCGGAGTGATGAGATAGTTAGCAGATTATCATCACTCAATGGCTGGCTGTCTAAGTGGTGTCCGCAAAATAATATAGGTTTTATAGACAATTGGAAAAGTTTTTGGGGCAGACCTGACCTGTTGAAAAGAGATGGTATTCATCCCTCTCGGGATGGTGCTGCTCTTCTCTCTAGTAATATGGCACTTAGTCTTAGAGCTGAAACATGACAAACTGTGGCCCAGGTCAGGAAGCAGACATACTGGCTAAACCGACCGTCTGCTAGCTGCCTCACGTTACAGAAGTCAGATAATTCCCAACACATAGAAACTCTTACACCTAGATATTATCACATAGAGACTGTGTCTGTACCCCAAATCAGTAAAAACAAAAAACTTCCAAACCCATTTAATGGTAAAAATTTAATTGATGTTCAACAAATAAAAAATAGAGATAGTAATGATAAACAAATGATAAAGCTTGGGTTGTTAAATATTAGATCCCTTTCATCAAAATCACTTATTGTAAATGATATTATCACAGACAATAATCTAGATATGCTGTGTTTGACAGAAACTTGGCTAAAACCGGACGATTACATTACTTTAAATGAAATAAGCCCTCAAGGTTATGATTATCGACACAATCCTCGTCAGAAAGGCAAAGGAGGAGGTGTTGCTGTAATTTATAGTAATATTTATAGTATTAGTCAAAAGTCTCTCAAATATAATTCCTTCGAAGTGATGGTACTTTACGTAACATTATGTAAGTTGACATTTGTGTTGGCTACTGTATACAGGCCACCAGGACACCATACAGACTTTATCAAAGAATTTGCTGATTTTCTATCGGAGTTAGTACTAGCAGCAGATAAAGTACTTGTTGTTGGTGACTTTAATATCCATGTAGATAATGAAAAAGACTCATTGGGATTGGCATTTGCAGATATTCTAAACTCTATTGGTGTTAGACAACACGTGTCAGGACCCACTCATTGTCGTAACCATACCTTAGATCTAATATTGTCATATGGAATTGATATTGATGCCATTGAAATTCTGCAGCAGAGTGACGACATCTCAGATCATTACCTAGTCTCGTATATACTACATTTAGTCAAAACAGCTAAACTGCCTCCCTGCCATAAATTTGGTAGAACCATCACTTCTACCACTAAAGAACACTTTATAAATAATCTTCCTGATCAGTTTCATCGCCTTAGCATGCCAGACAGCTTAGAAGACCTCGATGTTGCAACGGAAACTATTGCCTCTGTCTTTTCAAGCACATTAGACTCAGTTGCTCCTTTGCGTTTAAAAAAGATTAAGGAAATTAATCCAACGCCATGGTACAACGAGCACACTCAGGCCCTAAAGGTAGCAGCCAGAAAAATGGAACGCAGCTGGAAGAAAACAAAACTAGAAGTATTTCGCATTCTGTGGAGGGAGAGAATGGTTTAGTACAGAAAGGCCTTAAAATCTGCTAGAACTGCCTATTTTTCAATACTTTTAGAAGAAAATAAACAAAACCCTAGGTATTTATTTGATACAGTGGCTAAATTAACAAGAAATAAAACTTCAACTTCTGATGTTTCCAAAGAGCACAGCAGTGATGACTTCATGAACTTCTTTACTTGCAAGATTGATAATATTAGAAAAAAAATTATAACCACGCAACCGTCTACTACAGTATTGCGTCAGACGGTGCATTGTAGTATCCCTGAGGAAAAATTCAATTCATTTACTCCTTTAAGAGAGGAAGAACTGTCTGAACTTGTTAAATCGTCAAAATCGACAACATGTATGTTAGACCCTATACCAACTAAGCTATTGAAAGAGATGCTTCCAGAGGTCATAGATCCTCTTCTTAATATCGTTAATTCATCTTTATCAATAGGATACGTACCAAAAACTTTTAAGTTGGCTATTATTAAACCTCTTATTAAAAAACCACAACTTGATCCTAGAGAATTAGTCAATTACAGGCCAATCTCAAATCTCACTTTTCTGTCAAAAATACTAGAAAAGGCAGTATCATCACAACTATGTTCCTTTTTAGAAAGAAATAGTATCTATAAGGATTTCCAGTCAGGATTTAGACCATACCATAGTACTGAAACTGCTCTCATTAGAGTTACTAATGATTTGCTCTTATCATCAGATCGTGGTTGTATCTCTCTATTAGTGTTACTGGATCTTAGTGCTGCATTTGACACTATTGATCATAATATTCTTTTAAATAGACTCGAAAATTATGTTGGCATTAGTGGAATTGCATTGTCATGGTTCAAATCATACTTATCTGACCGTTATCAGTTTGTAGAAGTAAATGAAGAGAGGTCATATCGATCACAAGTTGAATATGGAGTACCACAAGGCTCGGTACTAGGACCATTGCTTTTCAATCTGTACATGCTACCCTTAGGAGATATCATCAGGAAGCATGGTGTTAGTTTTCACTGTTACGCTGATGATACTCAGCTCTATATTTCTTCGCGCCCTGACGAAACTTACCAATTCACAAAATTAACGGAATGCATAGCTGATATAAAAAATTGGATGACCAGTAATTTCCTACTACTAAATTCAGAAAAAACAGATATTCTAATTTTTGGACCAAAAACTTCCTCACGTAATAACCTAGAATACTGTCTAACACTTGATGGCTGCTCTGTTAAGTCTTCGTCGTCAGTTAGGAACCTGGGTGTGCTCTTTGATACCAATCTTTCATTTGAAGGCCATGTTTCTAGCATCTGTAAAACCGCATTCTTCCATCTTAAAAATATATCTAAATTACGACATATGCTCTCGATGACAAATGCAGAACAGTTAGTTCATGCGTTCATGACCTCAAGGCTAGATTACTGTAACGCTCTACTAGGTGGTTGTTCTGCTCGCCTGATAAATAAACTACAGCTCGTACAAAATGCAGCAGCTAGAGTTCTTACTAGAACTAGGAAATATGACCATATCAGCCCGGTTCTGTCAACACTGCATTGGCTTCCTGTTAAACATCGTATAGATTTTAAAATCTTGCTAATTACCTACAAAGCACTAAATGGTTTAGCTCCCCAGTACCTGAGCGAGCTCTTAATGCATTATAGTCCTTCGCGTCTATTACGATCTCAGAATTCAGGCCAGCTAATAATACCTAGAATATCAAAATCAACTGCAGGTGGTAGATCCTTCTCCTATTTGGCACCTAAACTCTGGAACAATCTTCCTAGCATTGTTCGGGAAGCAGACACACTCTGTCAGTTTAAATCTAAACTAAAAACACATCTCTTTAACCTGGCATACACATAACACATTATCAATTTATTTTTTCAAATCCGTTAAAGGATTATTAGACTGCATAAATTAGGTCAGCCGGAACCGGGAACACTTCCAATAACACCAGATGTACTCGTTACATCAGAAGAAGAATGGCATCTACGCTAATATTAGTCTTTCTGTTTATCCCGAGGTTTACCGTAGTCAGCCGGATCCGGGCCGTATCCGGGTGAGATCGAGGACCTGCACCATGACACAACCACAACACAGCCCTGAAGTATCTGCAGAGATTGAGTCAACTAGATCATCCACTATGAAGGCCTCATCAACATGACAACCAGTGGCACATCTCCTCAACAACTGTCCATACCGGTGTGATGAATACGATCCTCAACTGGATGGAACTGAATTAAACACTTTGAATGTTGCGATCATATCTGACTTATGATAGCAGCCTGAGTCGTAACAAAGCACTGTTCGCCAGAGGAGAACTGGCCCCCCGACTAAGCCTGGTTTCTCCCAAGGTTTTTTCTCCATTTTAACACCTGTTTGCCACCTGATGTCACCTGTTGGAGTTTGGGTTCCTTGCCGCTGTCGCCTTTGGCTTGCTTAGTTGGGGACACTTGACAATTGACATTTGATATTCAACAGTGCTTTGATCTGCCTGCATTGACACTATTCCTTACGAGCTGCTGTGCAGCCAAAATAATGTACCAGTTATCACTGTAAAGCTGCTTTGACACAATCTACATTGTAAAAAGCGCTATATAAATAATGGTGACTTGACTTGACTTGACTGATTATGAGAACACAGTCCTTATATTGTAGCATGTATCAGGTTTCAGGCCATGCCTTCTAAGTTATGAGAAATGCAGAAAGATTTCTGTGATGCGTAGGTTTAGGTGTAAGGTTAGGGGCTAGAAAATGTCATTAGCTCACTATAAAAACTATGATAACACTTTACAATAAGGTTTCATTAGTTAACATTAGTTAACTACTGAAGTTAACATGAACTAAGAATGAACAAGACTTCTAGTATGGAAGCACATGTGTAGCAATATTCAATTTAAAATGTAATATGCAAAATGGCAATGCAATATGTAAAATGGCAATGCATTTCTGTATTTAAATTTACATTTTCCATATTATATGTGCAATGTTTGGAGCAAAATCATATAATTTACATTTGCTGTTTCCTGGACTAGTTTTAAAATATAATTTAAATATATTTTAACGCTTTATAAGTTGCAAAATTAAAATTAAAATGTATTACAGAAATGATTATATATGTTTAAAATGTTCAAGCAAAAATTGTAGCAAAAATTAATTGCAATTTGCACTCACAGTTAAGACACTTGCGATTGCATTTTCATTAAATGTCCCACAATGAATGTAGCAAAATTCAATGTGGATTTGAAAATGCATTCTGAGCCGATCATGTCTCCGCCCCGCCCTGTCAATCACTGCGTCAAGGGGGGCCAGGTATTGTAAACATGGCGGCAGCAGGGCTAAGAAGAGTGAGGCATAAACTGGCAGATGAAGCTGAACAAGAACAGAGAAATGTCAGTGACTATGCGCGTCTGTCAGTCATAGAACCAGTACGTTATTAGAAGCATAGATATTTATGGGTAGGACGACTAGCAGAGAACGTGCCTGGCACTCGTGCACCTTATCGTGAGGTGAGCACGCTCACGTGTCTGTAAAAGTGCTGAAACAGACGCGTCGAATGAGTGGTGCTTTACAACAGGTTACTTACTCATAAAAATAATCTTAGACAAGCTGTCCGAGATTATTGCTTGCTCTATCAGTATGGTTGTATGTTTTTCTCTTTTTATCGTTCTAATTATTGTTTATGCATAATTTAAATTAATAAAATGACGTGTAGTCCATCTGTATGCTAATGAGTGTTATTTATATAATAATAATCATAATAATAATTTATATTCCCAAAAATAATTATGTTTAAATCCCCTTTCAAACACTAGAAAGCACCCCATCCAGCCCATCTCTAATGCTTCTAAAATTGACTTTCTGGTGATGTTGAAATTTCTCTCCATTTTAAAAATATTTTGGACAACTACACGAGTAGGGTCATTCTTCTGGGTCACAGCAAGGGATTACATAGGCCTATTTCTTTTTCTACTTTTAAATTGATTTATTTTTTCTTCTTCTATGAAACAATTTCATTTTACATAATTTTATTTATGAACATTTTATATAAAACTTCTCAACTGTTAATGTTTTTCATCATTGTACAAGCACTATCGTGCCACAAAACTCCAGTTCCAGCACATCCCATAGGTTCTCTACTGGACTGAGATCTGGTGACTGTGGAGCTCATGAGTTTAGTGAACTCATTGTCATGTTCAAGAAACCAGTTTGAGATGATTTGAGCGTTATCCAGCTGGAAGTAGCCATTAGAAGATGGTAATGTGGACATAAAGGGATGGACATGGTCAGCAACATTACTCAGGTAGGCTGTGGTGTTTAAATGATGTTCAACTGACTATATGCATGGTTACTTCCTGGTTGCAGCTTGGGCATTTCTGGTGAACTGTTAGCTGATCATTCTGTACTCGCTGTACATCAACACAAAACCATGATCAATGGTTGCCTTTTTTAATGTTGTTATTTTAATGTATTTTAATGCAGTTATCACACTTACCTAATTTGCCAATAAACCAGTTTTATTGATTGCAATAAAGATGAAGCTAATGGGAACGTTTGAATAAGAAACATGGTGTCTGTATTTGAACACGCACACGCAACATTTTTCCAGCACTTCAAACTTCAAATTCAAAAATATTTGTTCACCCATCTGAGACTGTCCCCATTTGTAAAACCAAATGTTTCAAGATGTAGGAAATCCAACATTTGATAGAAAACACTATCATTTAAAAATAAAGAGCACATTAATTACCACTTTAACCAGCAGATGGCGACAGAGGAGCATTTATTGCCTCATATTAGATATTTTCTGTAATATTTTTTGACACTTTGATTAAATATTAAACATTATAAAAATAAATAGGTTTAAAAATAAATGTTTTCATTTTTCAAGTATAAAGTACTCACAAAGTCCCATGAAAAACAATAACTTCTCGTGCTCGAATTACACAGAAAACCGCGCTCTCCCTCACTTACTGAAGCTGTCAGTCAGTACAGCACAACCTCTCATTTTGTTCAATGAATCGAAGTGCAAAATAAATCCTTAATTTACAGTGTGTTTACGTTTTTTTTTTTTTTTGTGAAAACATGTAGTCGACTTGAATTTTGCGGAGGAGGAACACTGAGGGATGCGTCTTTATGTTGTCTTACGTTTGAATAAATAGCCTAAATTAAAGCAAACCTATTTAAGTGACTATATTCTGATTGTAAACGAAGTATTACACTATTGATGTTGTTAAAGCTACCTCAGGACATTAAAGATACCGACACACCAACAAGTGACATTTCACGGGAAGTTTTCCAGTTGGTTTATCTTATTGCGGAAATTCTAAAGAACGCGCCGTGCATATGGTCCATTGGTACTAAAGGGCCCAAAGTGTGCCAAGAAAATATCCTCCACACCATCAGACCAAAGTGCTTTCTAAGATGTGAAAGATGGGTTTAGACAGAGTTATTTTTTGGGAAAAAAATTATTAATATTATTATTAGGCTATAAATAACACTCATTAGAATCCATATTGACTACACATCATTTTATTAATAGGCCTATAAATGATGCATAAACAATAATCAGAACGATAAAAAGAGAAAAACATACAACCATACTGATAGAGCAAGCAATAATCTCGGACAGCTTGTCTAAGATTTTTATGAGTAAGTAACCTGTTGTAAAGCACCACTCATTCGACGCGTCTGTTTCAGCACTTTTACAGACAGGTGAGCGCGCTCACCTCACGATAAGGTGCACGAGTGCCAGGCGCGTTCTCTGAGTCGTCCTAACCATAAATATCTATGCTTCTAATAACGTACTGGTTCTATGACTGATGGACGTGCATAATTACTGACATTTCTCTGTTCTTGCTCAGCTTTATCTGCCAGTTTATGCCTCACTCTTCTTAGCCCTGCTGCCGCCATGTTTACAATACCTGGCCCCCCTTGACGCAGTGATTGACAGGGCGGGTCGGAGACATGATCGGCTCAGAATGCATTTTCAAATCCACATTGAGTTTTGCTACATTCATTGTGGGACATTTAATGAAAATGCAATCGCAAGTGTCTTAACTGTGAGTGCAAATTGCAATTTAAAATATATTTTTTAAACATATTCTGTAATACATTTCCATTTTAATTTTGCAACTTATAAAGAAATAAATGTGTTTAAATTATATTTTAAAACTAGTGTAGGAAACAGCTAATGTAAATTATATTATTGAATTTGAATGATCATCACCACAACCTGATCCTAGAGAATTAGTCAATTACAGGCCGATCTCAAATCTCACTTTTCTGTCAAAAAAAGGCAGTATCATCACAACTATGCTCCTTTTTAGAAAGAAATAGTATCTGTGAGGATTTCCAGTCAGGATTTAGACCGTACCATAGTACTGAGACTGCTCTCATTAGAGTTACTAATGATTTGCTCTTATCATCAGATCGGGGTTGTATCTCTCTATTAGTGTTACTGGATCTTAGTGCTGCATTTGACACTATTGATCACAATATTCTTTTAAATAGACTCGAAAATTATGTTTGTATTAGTGGAATTGCATTGTCATGGTTCAAATCATACTTATCTGACCGTTATCAGTCTGTAGTAGAAAATGAAGAGAGGTCGTATCGATCACAAGTTGAATATGGAGTACCGCAAGGCTCAGTACTAGGACCGTTGCTTTTCACTCAGTACATGCTACCCTTGGGACATATCATTAGGAAGCATAGCGTTAGATTTCACTGTTACGCTGATGATACTCAGCTCTATATTTCTTCACGTCCTGACGAAACTTACCAATTCACAAAATTAACAGAATGCATAGCTGATATAAAAAATTGGATGACCAGTAATTTCCTACTACTAAATTCAGAAAAAACAGATATTCTAATTTTTGGACCAAAAACTTCTTCACGTAATAACCTAGAATACGCTCTGTTAAGTCTTCGTCGTCAGTTAGGAACCTGGGTGTGCTCTTTGATACCAATCTTTCATTTGAAGGCCATGTTTCTAGCATCTGTAAAACCGCATTCTTCCATCTTAAAAATATATCTAAACTACAACATATGCTCTCAATGAAAAATGCAGAAAAGGTAGTTCATGCGTTCATGACCTCAAGGCTAGATTACTGTAATGCTTTACTGGGTGGTTGTTCTGCTCGCCTGATAAATAAACTACAGCTCGTACAAAATGCAGCAGCTAGAGTTCTTACTAGAACTAGGAAGTATGACCATATTAGCCCAGTTCTGTCAACACTGCATTGGCTTCCTGTTAAACATCGTATAGATTTTAAAATCTTGCTAATTAATTACAAAGCACTAAATGGTTTAGCGCCCCAGTACTTGAGCGAGCATACATTATAGTCCTTCATGTCTATTGCGATCTCAGAATTCAGGCCAGTTGAATATCAAAGAATATCAAAATCAACTGCAGGCGGTAGATCCTTCTCCTATTTGGCACCTAAACTCTGGAACAATCTTCCTAGCATTGTTCGGGAAGCAGACACACTCTGTCAGTTTAAATCTAGACTAAAAACGCATTTCTTTAACCTGGCATACACATAACACATTATTGATTTATTTTTTCAAATCCATTAAAGGATTATTAGGCTGCATAAATTAGGTCAGCCGGAGCCGGGAACACTTCCTATAACACCAGATGTACTCGTTACATCAGAAGAAGAATGGCATCTACGCTAATATTAGTCTTTCTGTTTATCCCGAGGTTTACCATAGTCAACCGGATCCGGGCCCCATCCAGGCGAGACCAAGGACCTGCGCTTTGACTTGACCACAATGCAGCCCTGAAGTATCAGCAGAGATTGAGTCAACTAGATCATCCACTGTGAAGGCCTCATCAACATGACAACCAGTGGCGCAGCTCCTCAACAACCGTCCATACCGGCGTGATGAATACGATCCTCAACTGGATGGAACTGAATTAAATACTTTGAATGTTGCAATCCTATTTGACTTATGATAGCAACCTGAGTCGTAACAAAGCACTGTTTGCCAGAGGAGAACTGGCCCCCTGACTGGTTTCTCCCAAGGTTTTTTTCTTCATTTTAACACCTATTTGCCACCTGTTTGCCACCTGATGTCACCTGTTGGAGTTTGGGTTCCTTGCCGCTGTCGCCTTTGGCTTGCTTAGTTGGGGACACTTGACAATTGACATTCGATATTTAACAGTGCTTTGATCTGCCTGCATTGACACTATTCTTTAAGAGCTGCTGTGCAGCCAAAATAATGTACCAGTTATCAATGTAAAGCTGCTTTGACACAATCTACATTGTAAAAAGCGCTATATAAATAAAGGTGACTGTAACAAATGCATTGCTCATTGTTAGTTCATGTTAATTAATACATTAAGTAATGTTAACAAATGAGACCTTATTGTAAAGTGTTACCAAAACTCTTAATGATAGGTGTTGTAAACAAAACATCCAAGACTCAATTGCAGGTGCCTTTTGACATCAAAGAGTGAAACAAATGCAAAATGTTATTCAAATCTTGCTTTGGGTATTATATGGTAATGGAAGGTCTGGTTACCCAAGAGGATTCTGTGGGTGCTTCTCAAACATAAGGCTGCGTCCTGTGTCCTACTTTGATTTGAAAGATGATTCAAGTGAAAAATAAATAAATAAATGCTGTTAGCACCCTAGGCATCAGAAATGCATGACACTCGGCATGTTTACTCAAAATGTCTTGTGCGTGTGTACAAAGTTTTTTTAAGTTTGGACATTACGTTCAAAATATATAGGCCAATAAGTAATTATGGGCCACTGACTCCCACAAACATATCAGCCTATATCAAACAGCCTAGAAACAGTTTGAAAAAGTAGGTTTTTCAAAAAATCTTTTGGGTCACTGAAGGAATCAGAAGAAACATGATTTTTGATCTTTATCAAGACAATTCCAGAGTTATAGGTAAAAACATGTAAAAGCACCACCTTGTTGCAGAATCTCCCCAAATTTCATATAAAGCTTAATTGAGACACATTCAAAGTGTCTGCCATATTTCATAATGATTGGCTTCAGATTTAATGTTATAAGCTGCTGAACTTTGATTGGCTGTTGATGGCCATATTTGTTTGGCTAGCCAAGTAATATTTTAAGACTAAATTACCATTTGCTCCATAGAAGGGGCACCCCCTTTTGTAGCACCCCCTATGAGTACAATTTGACACAACTTGGCATGTGTCCTCAGAAGGTCCTGTTGTATCAAGTTTCGTTGAGTTTTGACTTTGCCGTCACAAGATATAGGTTAATTCATTAAAATGCATGATTTCATAAAATCATAAATAAACATAAATAACGAGATCTACACTTGTTATGGATTAAAGCAACAGTTCAGAAAAATCTAGAATTTTGATACTATCGTGAATATTAATCAAGGTGAATACTATTAAAGTTGTGAAAACAAAGTTTCTATAAGTAATATTTTAAGGCTATATTACCATTTGCTCCATAGAAGGAGCAATTCCATTTTTAACTTGATTGATGTATGGCTTCAGAGTTTTTTTGTTTGTTTTTTTCTCGCTTTGTTGTAGTGATTACAAATGTTTGGGACACCTGGAATATTGATTGTACGTCAAATCGCTACCATGAGTCCTGTCTCATGCCAACAGTGAAGCATCCTGAGACTATCCATATGTGGGGTTGCTAATGAAGAGGCTCAGAGATCATTACATTGAAATTTTGGATCCATGGCCAGGCAACTCCCTGGATCTTAATCCCATAGACAACCTGTGGTCAATCCTCAAAAGGCAAGTGAACAAGAGGCCAATCTATTGTGATTGACTCCAAGCACCAATAAGGCAAGAATGGTTTGCCATCGTCAGAAGCTAATTTCCAGCATGCCAGAGCGAGTTGCAGAGGTTATGAATAAGGGTCAACACTGTAAATACTGACCATTTGCATATATGGAATGTTTTTTTTTTCCCATAAAAGCTTTTAAAATGTATGAAATGCTTATCATCGTTTTCCAGTATACCATAGAAACATGTAAAAAAAATAATCTACAAATACTAAAGCAGCAAACTTTGTGAAACAAAATGTATGTCTCTGCCAATGGCCACGGCTGTATGGTAATGCGATAATGAACATTTATGCCATTGTTATCGTGGCCACTTCAAAATACCATGAATAATTCCTTAGAGTAAAATTTAAATTTACAACACTGCATGTATTCTGAGTCAAAGAGACATGCACACTCTGATGTAAAACAACTCCAATGCGGATGAAAATGCACATTTCACTCTCGTAGTAGATGGCACTTATGGAACAGCAGAAATGTTAACCACAATAAACAAAGCAGGCTGCTACTTTCTGCTCACCAAATACTTATAATACAGTAAGATTTAGGTTATTTATTTTCAAACATTTACACTTAAACATTTTTACATGCTCTAGATACTGATTAAAAATATTCTGATTCATTCTTTCATTCATTGTTTTTATAGTTATTTTTAAACGGTTTGAAACATTTGTTAACTTTATAATTTTTTTTGGTTTTTTTTGTATTGTTTTATTGAAATTGTTAAAGAGTTAATTTTTGTTATGAGAAAAAATTTTATTAAACCTGTTAGGAGGACAACACTTACCTTAATAATACTGTATACCGTGAAAAACCTTCAGAAATTATTATAATATGAAAATTTGACAATGTCACATGCCCAATTTAGAGACAGAACCACAAAACCAAGTAAAGATGACAGGCAGAAAATGCAAATGTGTCTACACAGCTTCATTTGCATTTGTGAGTGAGTGTGCAAACACATGCCAGCAGTGATGCAACTTCCTCTTATGTAAGAACTCAGATTGAGTTCCAAAAAACGTGTCAGTTTTTTAAAACCAGACTCGCGTCACTTCAGTTTATAGATTTTATCTGGATATGGCCACATTAGATGGCAGCTAGCATTTTATGGACTGGTAACTGTACTTGACTTTCTCACAATATACTTTAAAAGCACAATGAATGCTTCTGTTTCCACTTATCTTTTATCTAACTACAAGCACAAATACAACTCTTTATTGCTCTTTTTAAATATTGTCTATGCTGGTAATGCTGTACATGTACAATCACATCAATAGCAGCAGCAGCATAGCAGATCTAGTCCACCAAGACCAAATACATTATAATATGCTAAAACTATTCAGAGATTTATTCAGTGCTGACCCTACCTAATAAGCAAAATAAGCGGTTGCATAGGGTTCCAGTATAATAATAATAATAATAGTAATTTATTCTCTGTTGTAATTTTTATAACCCATTGGCAGGTGTTTAAATTTTATTAAAGCATTATTCTCACTAAATTTTGATACATTGCTCTGATAGCAATGGTTAAACTCTTAAATTTTTATTGTTCTTAAAATGTTCTTAATAAGTAAATTTATCTTCATACAGACTGTTCTTACTAAAGGCATTGCTGGAATTGGAAAAACGGTCTCTAGTCAAATGTTCATTCTGGACTGGGTCAAGAGAAAAGCCAATCAGGATGTAGTTTTTATGTTTGTGCTTCCATTTCGAGAACTGAAGTCTTCACAGACTTCTGCTGGACTATCATCCTGAGCTTCAAGATCTGGGGTCAGTTGCATAAACTTAGCCACTATGTTAAGACGGTAACACTTTAGAATAATGGTTCGTCATTAATAAGTAACTATGCAGGAAGTAATGCAGGACTAATGAGTAGTACTACATTAACACTACTATTAACTAATATAGAAACAAGCTTAACTAATCAGTAAGTAATATCATATTTAGAAGATAGTTCCTTATTAGCTAATCAATAATTACCTATTGAGATTACCATTATTAATAACTATTAACTAACGGACAAATTGTAAAGAACATTATCGTGTGTCTGAGACGTAATCAGTCATCATTTTTACTCGGAATATAGTCATAAAATGCATCATTAATTACTCAAGTGTTACCTAGTCACTATGCAGGAACTACTAGTGATCAGGACCATTATTAAACATCTTTTTCACTTTAAAATAATGGTCCAGATCACTAGTAGTTCCTGCATAGTGATTAGGTAACACTTGAGTAATTAATGATGCATTTTATGACGACGTTGAGAGTAAAAAAAGACAATTGCTCACATCTCAGACACTTTAATGTTGTGATTAGTATTTAATTAGTAATTCGTTATAATTTGTCATAGTTACCTATTAGTTCTTAATGATGCCAATCTCATTCTCTAATTATTGATTACCTAATAAGGAACTATCTCCTACGCAGTTGATGTAGTAAACACAGTTCAGCACTTCTGGGTACTGTGTCAGAAAGCCGACTCATTATTGGCATTATTGGCTCATTTTTGACTAGTTTATTAAGATTATTAAGACTAGTCTAAGCAGTTTATGCAACTGGTCACTGGACTCAAAGATTTATGATGAATGTAAAGTTGTACATTGGGGTATAATTGGGGGGTGGTTAGGTGAACCCATTTGTAGTTTTTCTTTTGAAAATTTAAGGCCCCTAAAATGCTAGGGCCAGCCCTGCTTGTCATGATTGACATCTCTCTCTCTCTCTCTCTCTATATATATATATAGAGAGAGAGAGAGAGAGAGAGAGAGAGAGAGAGATTTCAATCATGACAATAATTATCGAAAATTCAAAACAAATAATAAACTACAATATGCACATCTGGAAATGTAGTTCTGTCACACAAGTCTGATGCCTCATAAAGAATCTTTAAATGAGTAGAAGTATTTTACTAGCAAGCTTATCGCAATTTATCTCTAGGAAAAAGTCATTATCGAGCTAAAGTAAGTTTTTGATTGAATCACTTCTGTTGTAAAAATCATTCATTTTTTGCCACTTAAATGACAACTTTTTAACCGAAAACAGAAGACTTTTAATGCGTTCGTGCCGTTCATTTACGTGTTTAGTCTATAGGTATGCACGTTTAAATGTGTATGTGCGCAGACACTTAGTCTTTCTAAGTGACATTGCCAAATTACTTGTCTGGCCCGCATAATACAGATTTATTTAGTCGTTTCAGCAGATCCATGCGAACTGGAATCATTTTGATAACATTTTATCTGTACATAGGGAAAGGAAAGGGAAGAAGGCCTTCCCAGGGGATAGTTTAGTTGACACTTCAGGGGTGCATTGTCATCGTGTCTAGGTGCAGGTCCTTCATCTCATCTGGCAGACTACAGTAAATATCGGAATAAACAGAGAGGGACTAATATTAGCGTAGATGCCATTCTTCTTATGATGTAGCGAGTACATCAGGTGTTATGGGAAGTGTTCCCGGTTTCAGCTGACCTAATTTATGCAGCCTAACAATTTACATGATTTGAATTATAGAAGTAAATAATGTGTTATGTGTATGCCAGGTTAAAGAGATGTATTTTTAGTCTAGATTTAAACTGACTGTGTCTGCTTCCCGAGCAATGTTAGGAAGACTGTTCCAAAGTTTAGGTGCTAAAAAAGAAAAGGATCAACCGCCTGAGGTTGATTTTGATATTCTAGGTATCATCAACTGGCCAGAATTTTGAGATCGCAATAGACGTGAAGGACTATAATGTGTTAAGAGCTCACACAAGTACTGGGGAGCTAAACCATTTAGTGCTTTGAAAGTAATTAGCAAGATTTTAAAATGTATACAATGTTTAATAGGGAGCCAATGCAGTGTTGACAGAACTGGGCTAATATGGTCATACTTCCTGGTTCTAGTAAGAACTCTAGCTGCTGAGTTTTGGACCAGCTGGAGTTTGTTTATTAGGCGTGCAGGGCAACCACCAGTAAAGCATTACAGTAATCTAGCCTTGAGGTCATGATCGCTTCCGCATTTGTCATTGAGAGCATATGTCGTCATTTAGATATATTTTAAAGATGGAAGAATGATGCTAGAAACGTGGCTTTCAAATGAAAGATTGGTATCTAAGAGCACACCAAGGTTCCTAACTGAAGACAAAGACTTGACAGAACATCCAAGTGTTAGACAGTACTCTAGGTTATTACGTGCAGAGGTTGTTGGTCCAATAATTATAATCTATTTTTTTTTTTTCAGAATTAAGTAGTAGGAAACTGATTTGAACTGTGCCAATGTAATTCCACTAATGCCAACATAATTTTTGAGTCTATTCAAAAGAATGTTGTGGTCGACAGTGTCAAATGCAGCACTAAGATCCAGTAACACTAAAAAGAGAAATACAGTCATGATCCGTTTATAAGAGCAAATCATTTGTAACTCTAATGAGAGCCGTCTCAGTATTATTGTACGGTTTAAATCCGGACTGGAAATCCTCACAGATACCATTTCTGTCTAAAAAGATGCATAGTGCCTTTTCTAGTATCTTTGACAGAAAAGGTAGATTCAAGACTGGTCTGTAATTGACTAATTCTGTAGGATCAAGTTGTGTTTTTTTAACAAGAGGTTTAATAATAGCCAGCTTAAAAGTTTTCGGTATTTATCCCAATGACAAAGATGAATTAATGATATTAAGAAGAGGATCTATGACCTCTGGAAGCATCTCTTACAGTAGCTTAGTCGGTACAGGGTCTAAGATGTTGTTGATAATGTTAATGTTGTTGATTTAGATGATTTATCGAATTTAGACAATTCTTCCTCTCCTATAGCAATTAATGAATGGAATTTTTCCTCAGGGAAACTACAATGCACTGTCTGATGTGATACTGTAGTAGACAGTTGCATAGTTATAATTTTCTGTCTAATATTATCAATCTTGTAAGTAAAGAAGTTCATAAAGTTATTACTGCTGTGCTGTTTGGAAACGTTTGGGGTTTAAGCTTTATTTCCCGTTAATATAGCCACTGTATTAAATAAATACCTAGGGTTATGTTTGTTTTCTTCTAAGAGAGTTGAAAAATCATCAAATCTA
The DNA here is from genome assembly GCA_037101425.1 of Elopichthys bambusa. Classification (NCBI taxonomy): domain Eukaryota; kingdom Metazoa; phylum Chordata; class Actinopteri; order Cypriniformes; family Xenocyprididae; genus Elopichthys; species Elopichthys bambusa. Next base: position 6,718,479 of record CM074443.1, read on the forward strand.
GCAGTTTTAAGGCCTTTCTGTACGCAATCGTGCTATCTATCCACGAAGTGTGAAAAACCTCTTGTTTTGTTCTCTTCCAGCTGCGCTCCATTTTTTTTTCTGGCTGCTCTCTTAAGAACCTGAGTGTGCTCGCTGTACCACGGTGTTGGACTATTTTCTTTAATCTTTTTTAAGCGCAAAGGAGCAACTGTGTCTAAAGTGCTGGAAAAGAGAGAGTCAATAGTTTCTGTAGCAACATCGAGTTCTTTTAAGTTTTCTGGTATGCTGAGGAGATTAAACTGATCAGGAAGATTATTTATAAAGCAATCTTTAGTGATAGAAGTGATGGTTCTACCATATTTGTAACCGGGAGTCGGCTTTGCAGCCTTGGCTAAATTAAGTATACATGAGACTAGATAATGATCTGAGATTTCATTGCTCTGCTGCAGAATTTCAACGGATTCAATATCAATTCCATGTGACAATATTAGATTTAAAGTATGATTACAACAATGAGTGGGTCCTGACACAGTTTAAAATGTCTGTAAATCCCAATCCCAATGCATCTTTTTCATTATCTACATGAATATTAAAATCAACAACAGTAAGGACTTCATCCACAACCAGTACCAAGTCTGTATGGTGCCCTAGTGGCCTGTATATAGTAGCCAGCACAAATGCCAAGCGGGATTCATCATGTACACTAAATGGTTACATAAAGCACCATCACTTCAAAAGAATTATATTTAAAACTAGACCTCTGAAAATATTGCTATAAATTCAGCAACTCCTCCCCCTTTGCCTTTCAGACGAGGCTCGTGTTTATAACAGTAACTTTGAGGGTTGGACTCATTTAAAGTAAATGTAATCGTCTGGTTTTAGCCAGGTTTTTGTCAAACATAGCACATCTAGGTTATGACCTGTAATCATATCATTTACAAAGAGTGATTTTGTAGAAAGGGATCTAATATTAAGCAACCCCATACATGAATGGTCTCAGGATGCTTAACTCTTGGCATGACACAGGACTAATGGTTGCGCACACTTTTTTTTTTTTTTTTTCTGGATGCCCCAAAGAATTGGAAAGGAGGTTCTATCAGAGAAAATGACTTTACCCTAGTCCTCAGCAATCCTTGTACCTTTTGCAGAATATCAGTCTGTCCCTGATGTTTTTCCTGGAGAGAAGTGGCTTCTTTGCTGCCCTTCTTGACACCAGGCCATCCTCCAAAACTCACACCTGAGATCATTCATGTGTGGGGTTGCTTCTCAGCTTCAATTAAGAATAGTACAGAAACATCCTCTGAGAGCAACTTCTCCCAACCATCCAAGAGCAGTTTGGTGACGAACAATGCCTTTTCCAGCATGGTGGATCACACTGCCATAAGGCAAAAGTGATAATTAAGTGGCTCAGGGAACAAAACATAGAAATTTTGGGTCCATAACAAGGAAACTCACCAGACCTCAATCCCATTGAGAACTTGTGGTCAATCCTCAAGAGACGGGTAGACAAACAAAAACCCACAACTTCTGACAAACTCCAAGTATTGATTATGCAATGCTGACTGCTATCAGTCAGGATGTGTCCTAGAAGTTGATTGACAGCATGCCAGGGTGAATTGCAGAGGTCTTGAAAAAGAAGGGTCATCACTGCAAATATTGACTCTTTGCATAAACTTAGCTTAACTGTCAATAAAAGCCTTTGACACTTATGAAATGCTTGGAATTATACTTCAGTATACCATAGTAACATCTGACAAAAGATCTAAAAACACTGAAGCAGCAGACTTTGTGAAAATGCATTCTCAAAACTTTTTGCCTGTACTCTCGCAGGCTGTGTTTATTGTCTTCATATTTAATAAGTCAAAGCATTTCTATCTTCTTTTTATTCTGCTACAGTGATAGTTGTATTATGAATATCCTTGAACGCCATGTTATTTTACTTCTGTGAGGCATATTTGGACTTTCTGTAAGGGCGTCCTCAGACCTTCCAGTATGAATTAAAGATACATAAAATTTATAATGATTTATAGTTATGGGCCGCCTGCTTTTTTCCCAAAAAATAAGTTTTCTGTAAAGTACAATTAATTATTATTATTATTATTATTATTTTCGTGCAGCCCTACAAGTAAGCACAACAAACCTGGTGTTCTTTATATTTTTTGTGAATTTTAAATCACAATTTTTAACCAGAAAAATGATAGGTATGTTGAACAGGAAGAAGAAGCATGCTTCATAGACTGACAGGTCAAAGAAGGCCATTTAGAAAATGTCCCTTGAATGTGGAAACAACCCTCAAAAGGTTTTCATTTTCTTGTTGCACAAGTTCTCTAAAGACTACTTCCTGGAAAAAGGTAATCACTGAGCAGGTCAATAGGAACACAATCACTTGTTTACAGAGAAAGGTAAGTTTCTTCTGGAATATTACGCTTGACTGCTGTGAACACTGGCCAGTCTCCAGTCCTCCACTCCACTGCCCAGTGATATCTGTGGTGAACTGTGGCACACAGACAGAACTGGTGATCAAATCATTCATCCACAGAAGATCCACACATGGATCCATCACATGCATTAGGGGAACCAGTGGTGAACCTCAATACTGGGCACGATTCAGAGGCAGGCAGCACCAAAATGATCAGAAAACTACATAAGAGAGTTCCAGACTCCACGCATAATGAAGAATCATTGATGCGTTCAAACTGCGTCAAATATGAAAGCCAAAGCTATTTCACACGCACTGTCACTCTCTTCCTTTTTACTTCAACTGCACTGAAAGCAGTTAATTATTGATGTACTTAATTTTGCCTTTTCAAAGTTTATGCAGATCATAGAAAGAACTGAGGCATGATGTGAAAATTTTATGACATTTAAATGTTTAAACATATTATGCATATATTCAAAGAAACACCTAAGATTAAGAACTATAAAGTTACAAAAAACAATCACACTCAGGTTCTGACCACAGCAAGCGTGGCTAGTGTATAGCCCCCATGCTCAGATGTGCACCAAAATAACTGGTATAATATGCCTGGACAAGGTGGTTTTGGCCCAATTTAAAATGAACTTTGGAGCAGTTTACTTGTGGTGAGAAAACAATCTGACACAACAGACCAATGAACCAAGCTGTATCATAATTCATAATAAGATAAGATACGTAGTTAGAGCATGAATCAAGGCAAATCTACAAACATATAAAAGTATGTGTAATTTAATGCACAAATAAATACTGAGCCATTTGTATTGATCTGCTTTCTTAATATGTCTGAAGTCCCAAGAAAGCTTGAAATAAGTTTTCAAACTACTCAAAACCCTCATATATGATGATCCCCTTGCAAAGGACTCACTTCCTAAAATAAGGCAGCTATGCATTTTAAGAAGAAGTTTGCACTTACATATATTCAAAAAGAGCAAACAGTATGCATATTTGGTGTGTTGTCTGAGGGGAGTGCTCTGAGCTCGGAATTTAGCCCGAACCCAGAGTACTCCCCCCATAGGCTGGTACAGGAAGTAGTGAGGAGTTAGGGTGGTGGAGGGATGCTGGAAAACTGTTGTGGGACAAAGTTAACTGTTGTGGGACAAAGTTAAGTCAGCTGTATATATACCTGCTATCGTGCTAATTGAGTTGATTATTTAAACATGCTCCTCCCATGCTAATTTGGTTGATTATCTGATTATGCTCCTCCCGAACTTTCTTAATAAAACATCATTTCATGAGTTTGCACGGTCACACTTTAGTTTAGGGTCCAATTCTCACTATTAACTAACTATTAATTATTAACCCCTGGCAGGAAGGCAAATGCAGCATCTGATGGGAGCTTGCAGCTCACATCATCACATGGGTGAGCCCTACTGGTCATCAAACGGGGTGCACTTGATTCAAATTGCCCAACCGGCAAGGCTCATGCACTGTATGACAGGAACCTGCAGCTCACGGCATCATACGGATGCATTCTATTGACAGTCAAACAGGGTGCACTTTCTTTGAACCGCCTGACCAGGAAAACTCACGCAGCATCTGACAGGAGCTTGCGGCTCACAGCATAGGACAGGTCAGCCCCTCTAACAGTCGGATGGGCGCACGGAATTCTAACCACCCGACCGCTAACTGCATTTGGTTGGGAAGATTCAACCAGCTCTTTGGAGGGGCAGGGCGAAACTGGTCGGAATTAGCCCTGTCACTGCCTTCGAATGGGAAGCCCACACTGCAATGCAAACGGGGGCACCTGGGGGCGAAAATAGGGGCGACCTCTCTGCATCCGAATGGGAGGGCTCGACCTGCACTTTACGGGTGGGATTGAGTCAAGCCCGCAAATGGGGAGCCGCCACGACATTCAAATAGAGCCTGCAGTTGCTGTTTTTGCTATTTTAGTTTAGTGAGTACATTGGAATTGAAGGGGGCAGATACGGTGGGATTATAGTTTCGTAAAAACATGGGCTGGTTAGCTGATGAAAGAGTTTGATGGGCTTTTTTTTTAATTTTTTTTTATGTGGAACTGATTGGTCCTGATAAATCTTTTGAAGGTGTTTGATGACTATTGATCGAGTGCTTGGATCTGCTGCCTTTTTAGGCTGCTGTGGTTGCTGCCCCTATGCGAAATGAGTGAAAAGCCTTGCCAATTTAAACATTCAAGAGCCAGAAGACACAAGTGAGAACTTGCATGCACTGTGAGAAGGTTTGTTTGTGCTCATCTGAAATGTGCAAACCCGCATCTCAGACAGCGTGCAAATATTGAGTAGGCTTTTGCCTTCTCTTTTATTAGTACTGTGAATTCGGACAATCTTTTTTTGTCACATACTGTTTTTCCTACTATATAGTAGTGAAAGTATGCAGTTTCATATGCAGCCTCTGTATAAGGTGGATATAAACATGCTTTCTGTCCGTTCAGGGAAAGCATGTCAGATTAGCTGGCAGCAAACATCATCAAAATCCAAGCCGAAAAAAATTACATTGTGAGCTTAGGGACATAAATCCTGGTGTAAATTTATGCTGTCATGTCAATATTTTATTATAAAAATCAACAAAACCATTCAGCTCTAATCAGCTGCCACCATCAGATAGAAAACCTGTAGTATTGCTGTGATATTGCATCATTTTATGAAATTATATATATATTCATAAATATCTGACCTGTGCTGATTAAAAAACTATGAAAACTTATTAAATAGTTGCATTTTTTAAAATTAACCTAAGAAAAGCCAGGAACTCACCGTGCCTTAAAAATTGTCCAAATGACCAAACTGACCAAAAACTCCAATTAGAGAAACACTTAAAAAAAGCCAGCATACTCTAAAAAATTATGGGGAACCAATTGCATGATAAAACCACTGCTTTAATGAAAAAGTGGCAAACGTTTCAGCCACATGTGACCTTTCTCAATGCCTTTTTCATTAAAGCAGTGGTTTTATCTTGCAATTGGTTGTTCCCCCTCATTAGCCAGGTTTCCATCCAAGGATTTTTTTTTTTTGTGAAAAAATGTTTAACGCTTCAAAATGCTTATGATATAGCGGATTAAAAAAAAAAAAATTCAACTAAATTTCTCATTTCGACATAAATTATATATCGATACTTCAAATGTTGCAAAAATTAGTTTAGAAAGACATTTTGTCAAGAAAAAAAAAGGCTTTAACACAAATAAATGTGGTGTTGCTCCTGTTAAAGCACTGTTTCTCTGAATGTTCAAAGGTGCATTATATCTATTATATTCATATTATTAAATTGTATATAAAATTATTTTCTTACTGTTGGTATTTGGTAAGAATAAAACATGTTACCTCTCGAACATCATTCAGCCTTATTGATTACACATTTTAAAGGCACAGTATGTAAGTTTCACCACTAGAGGTTGCTTATTCAAAACAATAACAATGGCATAGCTTGATGACACAATGAATGAGCGTGGAATCATGGGAGTTGTCATCTTCACCTCGACAGCCAGCCAATAGAAAGCAATCCAACGGGACTCAAGGCAGAAATCATGATCATTGATGAGTTACGAGGCCGGTGAAGGTAATGCTAATGAGAGACACCTGCGTGACACACCTCAGGCCCTCCTAATGATTTATGTAGGAGACCACAGACATATTCTCTGTTCGTACTAGAACACGATGGTCCCTGAGGGAGGAAGTGCCTCAGAGCTAGAAGCACAGCCATCATCTCCAGGCAATTTATGTGCCAAGAGAGTTGTAAAGCGGCCTTCCATGACCGCTTCCCAGCCTTGAAGGAACCTGGGACAGGAACCATGGTTTCTTCCACATGGCCAGAGAACAAAGGCATCTGCGTGTAACTCTGCTCCTGCAGAACGGGTTTCCCCTCGAGGAGAACTCCCTGGTCCTGAGCCACCACTGCAGGGGTCCATGTAGAGCAGGCCAAAAGGTATTACGTTGGACGCAGCTGCCATAAGCCCCAAAGCTCTCAGACAGTGTTTGACAGTGATGGCCTGACCTACCTTGATCCTGGTGATTGTAGCCAGGATGGTCTCAATACGAGGGGAGTCAATTGTGCCTGCATTGTAGGCGAGTCCCACGCTACCAGAAATGTAGTTCTCTGCTGGGAGATAGTGAGCTTTTCTTGTCATAAAGACAGGCCGAACAGAAGAACCTGAAATTGGAAATTGGAACACTTCGCCCCCTAAAGCAAACCTCTGGAACTTCCTGTAATGAGGCAGGGTAGATATATGAAAGTATGCATCCTTTAGATCTATCATGACAAACCAGTCCTTGGACCTGATTTGCCTCATAATTAGGGATAGGTAATATCTTGAACCTGAATCTCCTCAGAGAACGGTTCAATTGCCGCAGATCTAAGATTGAATGCAAGCCCAATCCTTCCTTGGAACTACAAAGTACCGGCTGTAGAACCCTGACTCCCTCTTGGGAGGAGGAATAGATTCTAAGGCCTCCTTCACCAAGAGGAGGTGAACTTCTAGTTTCATCACCCGACCCTGCTCGGGGTTGAAAATAGTCATGCCACCCCCTAAATGCAGGACCCACTGAGATAAATTTGGTAAAAGCTTTCATGCTTCTAAGTAATATACTTGGGAGATCAGTCTCTCGAGAATAACCTCGGGTACTTTACATGTGCTCGAGAGGCAACCACTCATCTTGCTGCTGCCTAGACTAAGAGCTTGAGGTTGACGGCTGGGGCTGCTCCCTTGGGACCGAGCATGGAGAGGGACAAACCTCTTAAGCACATCGAGGTCCCTTAATAGGTCGGCCTGCATTCTTTTCTCTTGTGTGCAGGCCTGCACCAGCCTGACCCCCGATACATGCTTTGCCTACCACATTAGGTGCAGTTCTGGCAGGGTTTGGTGGGCAGTGTCGGGGGCCTTAAGGGTTGATGCAACGTCGGGGAAGAGAAAAATGCTAATGTCTATTCCACTCAAGACATCATCTCATAGCCGTTTTCCTTCGAGCCCAGAATCATAGAAACTCGAAATTTTAGATGAAAACAGCTTTTCCTATGATCTCGATACCTTGGAATGGAGATAAGAAAAGGAGGGCAGGCCCCGACGTAAAGGCTGTGCTTTGCTTTTGCAGGAACAAGTACTTCTCTTGTGCACATCCTGCTTAACAGCTAGCCATATGATATTTAATCTGGCTACAGCAAGAACACAACCCCCAGGAGCTCCTATAAATGAGGGATGGAGGTGGTGAGTCCTCGAACATCCCCTGCCTCGATACTAAGGAAATCCACCTCCTCAAAACTAGATCGACGTAGCATCAGGCTCTCACTTGGGGCGGAATAAGCCATAGTGCAGAGCCCATGCATGCTCTGCTCCCAGACATCTTTTTCATTAATCAGAATTAAATACAGCCATAAAACATCAGACAAGTGAAACACGGTCTGAATGACAGGCTGAATATACTATATTAGTATTTATTTATTTATTTCCACTTATAATCTACACCTAGCCTCGGCAAACATGAGATTTGAGCCGTTCATATTGCATAAGACTTTTTTTTTTCCTCAAGAAAAAAAGTCAACAGGAGCGAGGCTGAAACACCCGAAAGCACGCGGCTGTACACGTCGAGATAATTCTGAATGAACACAGCAAGCCCCCTCAAGAGCTGACTGTGCATGCCCTGCACGCAAACAGTAATATACACCGATCACTTCACCTCCCGTAATTTCATAGGCGAGGTTTTCCCTGGATAAGGACATCACTGTTTACTCCAGTGCTGATATAGATAAATTAACTAAATTAATAACTAGTGATTCTTACAACCGAATGAATCAATACTGAATTTACTTAAGATGGACAATGACACCATTTTCTTTAAGAGCTGCTGTGCAGCCGAAATGATATACCAGTTATCACTGTAAAGCTGCTTTGACACAATCTGCATTGTAAAAAGCACTATATAATTAAAGGTGACTTGACTTGACTTGAAGAGCAAAAGCTGACACTACTGTGTTGCCGGCTTCCCTTTGTAACTTCTGTGTTATGCCATCACACGTCACAAAGTCACAGGCTATAGACAGCAAATTTCGCAAACTTTTTTTTTTCTTTTAAAGACATTTTTATATTTATGTTTTTCTTTGCAATAAATACATAAATAAATAAAGTCATTTTTTTTTTACACATTACCTTAGTTTTCAACTACTATGCAGCTAAGTTGACACACTAATCTTTTTATTTGAATTTGAGAGCATGAAATTAGGGTAATTTGACACACTAATCATTGATTGTGTTAAAAGCTTTGCAAAAGTTGTATATTGTTCCAAACAGAACAAAAGAATTTTCTGATCAGTTCAGCGTGTATGGCCCGGCATTTACATGCAGTACAAGAATGAGATTTTGATTGCTGTGTCTGTGGCCTGTTGACGGCAAATCAGATGATGATTCATTTCGATGAAATGTTTGGTTATTTGATGTGCAATTTATTTGGTGCACTACAGAAACTAGTCAAGTAAGATTTTTCACAACCACTTTATTTCCTATGATGATTTCAATACCAGAGACTAACTAGAATAATTAGTATTATTTGTTTATTTATTTCTTTTTTAAAGCATTGGGGTTCCATTAACTTAGCATGCTTAAAGGAGAGCAGACATAATTTCCCTTAGCATTTAAAGCTCTAAGTCATATCCGCCTTTGGAAACCTAATAATTTTTTGTCCTTCAGCCTATTATTCTAAATGAACACTTTTGGTCAAAGATGAGGAAATATTGTGCCTCCATGTGATATCACAATGAATACAGACACCAATAACTTATTTAAGTGCTTGCATAATAATGCACTTGTTCAGATGGGTTTCTTTTGTCATTTTGTCTGGCTCAACCAGGTGAGCTATTTGCACTTGATGTAAACAGACACTGCTACGGGCATTACACTTGCACAATATGCCACAATCTTGTTTACTTGATTTAAATTCAGTTTTGCTGCACATAAAAAAAAAAAAAAAAAAAAATCATATTTATGTATTTACAAAAGGACCTTAAAAATGTGTTCAATTTACTAAGTAGAGGAAAATAATGAAAATAATTTGCAATTGCAATTAAAAAGGGCTTTATCACCATGTACAACCGTCTATTATTTCCCAAAGGAGCTGTTTTTCAGTCAATGATCAGTTGTTTTATAAAGTGAATGCACATATTTGAATGGTCTTCCAGCCATTTTGCATATTTTTGAACTAAATGTGCCAAGAGAGACTATCCATGTGGAACACTTATACTGCAAAGAAGGTGTTGTATTGAACCATGTTTAGCACTTTTTTATTTTATTTTATTATTTTATTGATGATTCACATATACACATATTCATCATGGATGACTGACCACACATGATAATACTAATCAATATGCATAATGTCACCTGAATTCCACTTGGCACAGTGAGATATACTAATCATATCCACAACACCGTGTCCAAACTACGTGCTATGTGATGGGTTATTAGCAAAAGCAATTTGTACACACAGAACGGCAATCAAAAGATATTTGATGCTTCATGTAGGGATGCACGATATTGTCGATGGCCGATATGCCGGTATTTTTTAGGGCTGCCCTCGACTAAAGAATTTTCTAGTTGACTAGTAGTCATTCACTTAAGCGATTAGTCGACTAATCGCACGTTTATATTAATAAACCATATAAATCATAATAATGAGCCTTAATTGCCTACAAAACCTTATCATCACTTAAGCACACACATATATCTTGCAGCAGTGCACCGGCTTATGGATTATGGATTATGAATGTGTCGTGAAAAAAACAGCAAGGAGACTGTCTAAACATTTTAATAATTTATTGCTATTTATTGCTATTTATAACTAGTGTTTTCTGTGTTTTCAGGTGCAGTGATGAAGTTGACGATGCTGGAATATCTGGAACATCATATCCGCAGTAGTGGACGTGCCTATGCAAAATTTGAGAATATTTGTTTTCCATTTGATTTGGTTCATTTAAAAATAAACATTTCAAGCTTTCGATAGATGTATTTCTCATGTCTGTGAGGCAAGTTCATGCTGAGCAGGGGCGTCGTAAGTGGGGGGAAAAGGGTGACAGTGCATATGGCCCTGGCCTGTGAGGGGCCCTCAACGATCCTGAAATTATTATAATTATTATAATAATTATTATACAATTGTGTGCATATACACTGTGTCTGCGCTATTTCTCTGTTCGCAAGCTTTGGCGCACGTCTGTGAGGGCGCCTCCTACAAGCACAGCATGCACACAATTCGCATGATTTGATTGGTTGTCTAGGAACGTTGCAAAGCGCTAAATGGCTATGAGGAAGACCGGACACGCCGGACATCCGGACTCCGGAGTGTGGTGATCTTCGAATCGTGCTACCGCCGTTCAAGCTAAGATCAGGCAAAAAGTAAACAGTAAGGGAAAACAATTCCTCATAAATTTCTTTTCAAAGAGACTAAGCAAGAACCTATATTGTTTGAGCGAGGCGACGCTGACCTATATGCCGCTGTTTACGTTGTGTAAATAGATGCTTGCTGAACGGGAGAAACAAATTGTTTCTAAGCCGGTAATAAACGCTCTTATCGTACTCTAAACACCGTAGTAACACGAAAAGTGTGTGACAAATCTTTAGAGATAAACTGTAAATATGGAAAACAATATGTAAACAATGTTTGTGTGGATCTTGCATTATATTAATATGAGCAAACTTGGTCATATAATTTTAAGATAGTGTGATGATAAACAAAAAAAATCACGCCCCTACAAAGTTAAATAATTTGGAAAGATTATAATGTTTTGGAATACAAGGCACAAATGTCTGTTAATAAAACACAAAACTGTCATTTTTAAGTCAAATATTACTGGGGTGCTCTTTTTATAGCACAATTCAAACACAAGAGTGTTACATGATATATAGTATAACTGTTTTTCTATCAGTGAGTGCTCTGTGTATAATTGTGCACCATTATTTAAAAAATAAAATAAAATTATATAAAATAAAAATATAATACTATATATATATATATATATATATATATATATATATATATATATATATATATATATATATATATATATATATATATATATATATATATATATATATTAGGGGCCCCTACACACTGTCTTTGTGTAGGGCCCAGAAATCGGTGCACTGAGGTTTTTTTTTTTTTTTTTTATGCGCTCGAGTTCACAGAGACCGAGATGGCAGAAAGCCATCCTGTTTGTTTTCTTTATTTTACAAAAGCACAACATTTAGTTTCAAATGAGGTCGATGGACAATATTTTGGATTTGGAACGTTTGGATTTCCTGCCTGACATACTGTAGTTACCACAAGTGACGAGATGTATGTAAAACTTGGAATCCTGTATTGAATGTGCAATGAATACATGAATACGTGTATTAAACAGGGTTGAGTTACACTAAGTTGATTCATGTAAGAAGGCCTGAAATTAATACCAACATAAACATTTATGTCAGTTTCTCAGGATGTAAAACTCTTTAGTCTTCAAAAATCTAATTCAGCCAATGTAGAATTTGTATTATCACAACATAATTTTATGAATGATAGGCCATGGCTCACCATGGATCCTTTATTCCCAGAATGAAGCAAATCACTGTTTATGCAATCCAAACCTATGAAGAACAAAAGGCTTCCCACCACAGCTGTTCATGCAGTGCAGTGGACACTACTCTGACAGCTGGGTTGCTGTGTTTAAATTAGAGCAAAAGTCCCTACAGTAGGTGGGATATTGAACACTGTGCATTATTAAAGCAATATTTAGAAGGGCTGCCTTTCTATCCTAGACAGCCCCAAGGATGCAGGGCCCCATGATGCATGCTAGGAAATTCAGAGCAAGTCTGTCTCTCTGTCCCAGACACTAGAAACAGGTTGGAAACCTCAATCTAGCTAATACTGTAATCCATTAATTACAGGCCCAATGGCAACTGCTGATTGTGGTTCAAGGACAAGCTTCCCCCATCTGGTGGACTGTTTTCACAGCAGCTATCCACGGACAGACTGGCGAGACATGCTCTGAAAGATTCATAATCCACATCTTACATCTCACAATCCACATCTTCCAAGGATTGACTGCTGCTCTCCACTTTCTCAGAACATGACACAGACGCAAAATGTATTTACAAAGGCATATATATATATATATATATATATATATAATTAAAAAAAATGGTGCATATGTGTCCCGAATGCATTACATTGCAAACTTAAAGTCTCCTGTTTGGGAACACTTCGGTTTCCTGGTGAATTACAACAACGGACAAAGGTGGATAATATGAAAGCGGTACACGATGAATAGCCTAACCACCAGTTCACGAGTTCACACTTACAAATAATCAGACTGAATAAATAGTATGCGTATTTGGCATGCTGTCCAAAGAGAAGGCTCCGAGCTCTGTATTCGGCCCGAACCCAGAGTTCTGGGCGTAACAGATCTCTTTATAGGCGCCTCAGTTCAAGCGGCAGCGCAGAGCTTAAGTGAATGCGATCATCTCTTCCTTGTTAATAGAATAAACATGAATGAACATTTGAAGGTATGTTGAAAGATACAGTACAACTTAATAAAACATATCGTATCTTGTGTAATTGCACAATCAGTGTTTCAACGTCAGAAAGACATCAATAAAACAGCTTGTAAACAATAGGCCAATGTCACGTAGCATTATGTCATTTACCTCAGGAAAGTCATTCTGTGTCCATAGCTTGTTAGTTCCCCAGAGAAATTAACTGTTTCACTTAATATATGCAGATTATGCACTATATTAGCCTATATATTCATTATATTTTACTTACCCTATTAGTAAAGTCTTGATTATTTAATGTTTAAATAAATTTGTCATGAAAATGACAGCCACTGTGTATGAGTGATTATATTTCAACAAAGAAATGGAGTAAAAACATAATTTTATGATTAAATTTAGAAGTTAATGCAGAAGTTAGGAAGATAATTTTAGAAGTTAAAACTGCCTTATGTGCATCAGGGCCAGGCTGAAGCTGGTAGGGGGGGGGCTCGACAGCGCCACCTTGAACGGGGTCTGGAAAAACGCATGCTCTGGAATTTTAAATACTTCTCCCAGGGAGTTCATCTGATCGCCACCAAACTCGGTCAGCATAAAGTCAAGACTTTGAGGATGCTAAATTGCAGATGGATTTTTGATATCTCAAACGGTTTGGCCCTGGCATTGAAACAAATTCAGAAACGGGAAACAGGAAGTGTGTTATAACTTCTGCATACTTTGACTGACTGGCCCTGACAATATAGTTTTATAATTAAGTTAACTGGGTAGGTTAATAAAAATATAAAAAGACCTGGAGATAAAAACTGAAAATACAAAATTCTGAAGTTACATTATTAGGCCATTAGATGGCAGCAAAGTCTTTATGAGTGTGTCAGTCAGTAGCCTTTTACATTGAAAGGACTGAATAGTTGTGAACACGGAACAAGACGAAACTGAAAAATGGTTTGACTAGCGCTGTCAGTCACGACCTGTAGTTTTAAGAGGTCTAGTTGTTTGACTCATATTTAATCATAGCGCCTATTTTACAATTCGTTTAGATGCTTTCAGAGAACAGCTTCATCTCGGCCAGTGCTTTGGGGATTTGACACTGTGTCAAATTTCCAAAGCATATAAAAAAAAATCCCCAAAATATAGCCTTAATGTTAAATTTGATAATTTAACATTAAGGCTATATTTAACCTATATCCTATAGCATAGCATATTGGCTACAATTAGACAGGAAATATCAAACGAAGACTCTTCTCCGCTCTTCAAATACATTTTTTTTCAAACATCAGATCTTTATTTACCATTGCAAACAAGCAGACATCTCCAAACTGCGTGTGGCACTTCACTTCATTCACGATAGAGGTGGAGTGGATTTATGAGGTTTGACTGACAGTTTGGGTATCCAATGAAGTTACTAGGTTTTGTCACAAGCTCTTTAAAATCCTTTATTAAAAGGTTTTCCGCCTGACACCGACGATATATTCTTAACTGTGTAGCATTTATTTTATTTATTTATTTATTTATTTTGGCCTTTGGTAATTATCCACGGCACACTTGACAACCTGCCTCACAGTAGTTGGGAAACACTGCTGTAGAGCACTGCTTTTGTACGTTTGACTGAATAGTATAATTGTGTTTATTTCCTATTGTAATTTATAATGGCTGTTGTTGTTAATTTAAATATTGTTGTTCAATAAATATATTATATAAATATGTTGTATTTGGTATTGAGAAAGGGTCCATTAGTGCGTAATATGGATTGAGTGAAAGTTACATTAATACGGCATTAGATGGCGGCAAAACTTTACAAGTGAATGAGACTCATTCAATGAGTCAGACGCAAGAGACTTTTAAATTGAAAGTTGTACGTTGTATGTTATGGAATATTACCTTAGCTGTAAAAAGGACAAACACAAAGGATCGCTTTCCTCAGCGGACATTCAAACGGATTTTATAATGGATATAACATTATGGACAACGACCTGAAGAATTAATGTTATATCAGACACAGTCTCTCTCTAATGCTTTAGAATTAGTAACAGAGCCTTGGTCAAACTGTCAACTTGAGATTTGAATCCATGGCAGAAGGAAGTAGTTCTGTACGAAAGAGGGTTTTAAAGACACTCCGTTGTTATTACTTATCTATTTACACACTCGTGCTGTCAAACTTTTGTATGAACGCAAAATCTCACTCATTGCCGGGCGATATGGCTGTATATAACAGCACGCTGTGATTACCTACGAATCACAGCCGTGCTGATATACAGCCATATCACACAGCTACTCGTTTGATATTGCTCATACAGTTGCAATTAAAATTATTCAGCCCCCTTAACCTGAAAGACATTTTGCTGCTGAGAACAAAATTTTATGAAAACAATTCTTTAAAGGCATCAGTAAATGTTATACAAAGTTTATTAATACACATTGAGTGATTCCAAGAATGTAAAGTTGATGAAAAATTTAAAAAATCAAACCACAGTAGAGAATCACATTAACTATGAATATGATTAGTAAATAACAGCCTATCTATTGCATTATCATTTAAAACCTAACACTTACAAGTATTTTCGTGAACTTTTTTGCTTGAAAGTGTGCTTGTGCTATCTTTAAAATTAATATCACTTATATTTTGTTATATAATTTAAAGATATTCATACATTATGTGTTGCTTAAGTGTTCAACTTTGTTTGAAATTATATTACAACAAAGTGAATTTCCAGCCATAACCTCAATGATCATGTTACACTTTTTACATGGAGCCAACTCCACCCACAAGAATCACATCAGTGATGCATAACCACACATCTGTCCACCTAGAGAAGTAGCCCCAACATCAAAGACAATTAATACAACTCAGCTTAGCTCTAATACAGCTCAACCAACACTGAATAAATGATGTAAGCAAAAATGGGAGCTACACATACTTCTGCTTTTCAAACCCTGCAACTGATTTGCCCCATAGAAGGCCGGTGCATTTCTGTGTTTTTTTATTATAGAAAATAAAGAATGAGTCTTAATAATTGTTTCTGTGGTAAACTTTACAGGGGTTGTTGACAAAGCCTTGTGAAATAAGCAAAACGTTTGTGGTACCTCCTTCAAGTCTTCTTCTTGTGTCTCCTTTTTTTTTTTTTTCATTGCAACTCATTTTCTAAAGCGGTGGGAGTCACAAGAGATTGATACTTCAAATCTGCAAAGATTTCTCAGCCCATAAACAAGAGACAGCGGAATAGATACCTCTAGCCAGTCATTATCATCATGCAGCAATTTCCACTGCAATAATTTCTGCAAGTAATATAAACACTCTATTTGATAACACACAATACTAGGGGTTACATGATATTCCCAAGGACATGCCTCCTCTTATTCTTTTGAACGATTCTTCTCCCAGCTCATCAAGCTAATGGAATATCTTTAATAAGACCGAGACGTGTAGATCCACCATTGAGTCACATTCTCTTGTTTTTGTTTAATATTGCCTAAAGATGCTGGCAGACATAATTAGAAAAAAGAAGAAGAAAAAGAAGAAGTGATAGGGTTGTGTCTATGGCTGTGACGGTGGGAATTTTTTACTACCGTGGTGGGAAATCACCCACAACCGCCGGTGTTGCGTTGGTGGGGTCCGGGGGAGTGGTGGTGGTTGGTTTTATATATATTATATATATGAGGTTGCGTTAGACTTTCGCCGTCATTTTGACGGACAGGGTCCTAAAAATACTGTCATGATCAATTATTCGTCATTTTAATTTTTATATTTTAATGATAAGACATTTGATAGCTTCTGATTTTGTCCACATTTTCATTTTTACTCAAACTTATAGGATAATCAAATAGGCCTAGGCTATGCATTTATTTATATTATGAAAAGAAAGTTAAAGACTGCGTCATTTTTCAGTTTTCATCTTGAACACGTCGAGGATCGTGAGTGAACGCGATCATCCTTTCCTCTTTACTACTTTACAGAACAAAATAAACATGAATGAAAATAAAAAAATATATATGTTGAAGATACAGTAGCTTACCGAAATCTGTATCACGTCAGTTCAATCAGTGTTGCAAACAATGTTACGTATATACCGCAGAAAAGCCATTCGTTGACCATAAACTTATAGTCAGCAGCAAGAAAAATAACAAAACGAACTATTTAAAACAAAACGAACTGGATTAGAAACTTAATTGTGTAAGTATAAGTATTATAATATATAATAAAATGGACAAACTGGGTGCGTGTAATCAAACGCATCGTTTTCATTTTTTGCATTTTTCTGGAGCGCACTCACCACCAACTGGACAGGGGTGGGAATTACAGTTACAAGCAACATCAGCTTCAGTAATCTGTCATAATGACGGACGGGCTGCAGATTTTTTCCGTCACTGCTAAAATATTTTTCGGTTAACGCGACCTTTGAGATTATATCTATATTCAACAAGTTATAAAGTAAAATATCTAGCTTCCACCAGACCACCTTCCGTATTCAACTTACAAAGAAAGTGTAATGCCTCGTGCAGTTCAAAATGCTTATGCTACGTCCTACGCCTTCCGTATTCAACTTACGAGAAAAGCGTAACTGACGCAACGTTTTTTCGCAAGTTAATTAGAAGCTTGATATTTTACTTTATAACTTGTTAAATATGGATATTTTTATCACACAAATGCATCGCTTCGCTTCAGAAGGCCTTTATTAACCCCCCAGAGCCGTGTGGAGTACGTTTATGATGGATGGATGCACTTTTTTGAGCTTCATACTCATTGATCCCGTTCAACCATTTAACCACTTACACTGAGTCACACACAGCCGCATGCGTAAGCGCTCTTTACAAAGCGCATGTGAGCATTTGAAATTGAAAGCAGGCTTCTGTCAGTGAGTCATATTTTTAATATATAAGCCCACTGCATTCCAAAAGACGATGCCTACGTAGAGCATTTGTAAGGAAAATATCCCTCTTAAAACAGCTGCTTTTAAAATTAAACAAACACTAAATCATATAAGAAATTTTGCATGTTTAATGTAAATCCAATGCCAATGAAAATGAAAGTGACACACACCTTTTACAATTTTGGCCACAAAAAAAAATGTATACTCTACATATACAGTCAAGGCAATTTTATGTAAGTACCAAAAATAAATGCTTAAGAGGCATGATAAAAAGACAACTATACTATGACCTTCAAACAACAATAAATAAATAAACAAATAAATAAGTTTGCATAAAACATTCTCATAGCCCATAGAATCTCATCCAAATGTTGTTTACATCTACAGTGGGACTGCAGTCTGCCCCAGAGCAAACAGATCTATTTCTTCAATTAGAGACTGATGCCCTCAAAAACACCATGCACTTAGCAGCATGTAGCCATGCGGTAATTACAGCCAGTGAAAAATAATCAGAAACAAGATGCCTGCATGTTAACGCTACACATCAGTGCCAGGAAGTAATGCATGCTCAGGCGAGACCACTGAGCGTTTGTGTGTGTCTGTGTGTAAGAATGTCCATTCTGACCACAAATTCATCAAATGCTTGAGTGAAATAATCAATAATTTGTTTTTATGCAGTACTCCATTTATAACACGTTCAAATTGAATGTTAAATATAAGAAATTTGTGAATTTGAACAAAATACACATCACATCAACTGCTTTAAGCTGGGGACACACTTAACAACTAGCTGAAACATTCTAAGACTGAACTCAACACACTATATGATTTTAAATGCTGACTATAAACACCGACTGAACACAACTGGCTCTGACTCGACGCGTTTGGGCATGATCAGTCGTAAGTATCAAATTACATTCATAATCAGCCTTACAATCATTAAGTGTGTCCTCGGCTTTAAAGTATATGACTGAGACCAGAATACAGTGCCCAAACGAATGTATCATAAATAGTTTTTGTGATCTTATTAATATTTGTAGAAATTCATAAGCATGGTTCCAAAAATGTCAAATTTAATTTATATTTTTATTTACAGTATATTTAATTTGTAACGTTTTACTTTTTTGGTCAATTTTATTTTGTAAATATGTCATTACAATCATTTAATGAATGTAAACATTTACTTAATTTGACATTATAATGATTTTATTCTGTGATGTTTGATTTCTAAAGACCATTATGGCAGCATTCACATCCACATCCACAAATCAGTAAACGCGTTTTTGTTTGTTTGTTTTTTGTTTTGGTAAACTGTAATAGTCCAACATATAAACATGGGAACCCCCTTTACCACTGCACATTTTGAATGTATCCCTTATTGGACATACCCATTTTGGTGCAGTCTCTAATGAACTGATGAGTTGAATCAGGTGTGTTAGATGAGGGTTACATCCAAAATGTGCTGTGGTGGGGTGTTTCCAGGACTGGTTTGAGAAGCACTGCATTAAAGTGTTCACATACAAGAAAAAATTCTTTCAAACCGCTTTGAAAGTAAGCAAGTGACACTGACAGGCTGACAGAAACTACAGGCAAGTAGGGACTGTTGTTTTCACTCTTTATGACAATATCAGCAGCAGGAATCCTGCAGAATCTTGGTAACCCGCATTATCTGAGCTGCACAGACAGTCTCTCCACTTAAACACCTCAGAAACAGCAAAGGTCGTTCATGCGACATATGAAGACATTTACCTAACAGTGTTACAAAAATCAAATCAAAAACAAAAATCTTACAAAACTTAAAAATCATGGAAAAGACAGAAGAGACTAATAATTTCTATGATGGTTTATGCTGATCTAGCTGAAACCAACATAGCCTTGCGTAGCTGAGACCAATAGCCTTGCTGTGAACCAGCAAATCAAGCAGGGTTTTTTAATTTTGGTCTAAAACACTGGCGGATGCATGAGAGAATTCTTTTGAGCTTGTAATTTGTAGTAACTTATGCAATTAGCCTTTGAGGGTGTAAATAAAAATGACTTCTAAGCAAATCAGTCTGAATCAAAATAATTTCTGTAAAAAATCTACTCATCACAAATGACTGGAATAGAATACAACATGTATACAAAAAAGGGCAGATAACTGATATATATTTAGTACTTCTTGAGTTACAAGCAAACTGGAAAAGGAATATTTTTGGCACTCAAACAGTTCTATGCAGTTTTAAAAGAAAGAAACAAGATACATTTCTAGTTTCAACAATATTTTTTTAGAGATTCCTCTTTAAAAGAAAAAAATATATATATCAGCTGTATGCACAGTGACCCACATTTGGTTTTTGACCACTGAAAATGTGTACAATTTAACAATTTACTCATGGAAGCCACATTGAGATCTTCATATCTTTGGGAATTAACCATATAGGGCCATTAAAATGAAGGGGAACACTTTTTTTTTTTTTTTATCCCATTTTTGAACATTTTTGTCCCCAATGGCATATAATGCAACGATTGCTAAAGACCAAATTTATTAACAGAAATACCTATCTATGTGTAAAATAAAATAATGATGCAGCAATCTTTCTAAAGCAGGTGTCTCAAACCCTGATCCTGCAGGGCTATCTTCCTGCAGACTTCAGTTCCAACCCTGCTCCAACACACCTGCCTGTAATTTTAGAGTAACCCTGAACACCTTGATTAGCAGGTGTGTTTGATTGGGGTTGGAGCTGAACTCTGCTGGACGGTAGCTCTCCAGGAGCAGGGTTGGAGACCTCTATTCTAAAGCAATTTTCGCCCACCTGTAATTTGGCTCAAAATCTCAGGTTGAAAATTGTCCTTTTGACCACCTCCACAAAATAGAGGCTTACTCAGTAAATATTCAACCATGGCATTTAATATTTTGGCTTTCATCACTATTTCTGTCAGGACCACTATCGTCAAAGATGATTGATAATTAGCATACAGTTTGGATTGGCGGTATGGTTCTGTTCTAGGCAAGAACTCCCTGCCCATCCATGTAGCCCAGCATGGATAAGAGCAGGGAGAGCAGTGATAACCACCCAAAACAAAACCATATGCTGACACCCCCCAATCACAAACTGTCTGCAAAATCTGAATTCCTTTATTCCCCATACTGGTACTGGAAAAGTAAGACAAAAAAAATACGATGCGAAAAATAGGACATTTTGGAAAGAAGCAGCATGTCCCTCTGAAATAGCAGCATGCCCCTTACAGAAGGGGAGTAGCGAAGGGGTTCTCTTCTGTTACAAACTTCTGAAAAGAGCAGCATGCCCCTTTAAATGCAGTTACCCAAATGAGCTTAAGGCAACAAGCATGTTGCCAATACCCATATAAGCCATAACCAACAAGCATGTTGACAATATTACCAGAAAAGTGTTTTAGCCAATTGAGCATGTTGAATCAGCATCAGAACTGTCAGTGAGAGAGAGAGAGCTCTGATTGACTGTTCAGCTTAGCAACCAGTAAACATCGAAGCTAAGAGGACACACACAGAAAGGTTCAGGACAGTTATTTCCTCTCATGCTGGTGCAGATATGCATGCTTGTTGGCTGTAGTCTTGCACTGTGTTCGAGCGCAACTTGCGAGAAGCAATGCTTATTCGGGTCACTTCCAAATCAAGCAGCTTATCCCACAAATCCACGTGTTTATGGAAGTAAATTAATGCCAAATGTTTCTGAAATAAAAAGCTTGTTGAATTGCACTAATTTAAAAAAAAAGAAAATGCATCAAAACTGTGCTTGCATTTTGATGCATTGTATTTTTAAGGATTGGATTTTTATGGGCTGAAATTCAACATGGTTATATATTTAAGCTGCGAATATTTCAATTAAAAATATTTCACACGTTTTCATTATTAAAAATTCAATAATTTATATTCACCTTTCAGATTTCACATCCAAAATATTCATACTGTTTAAAAATACAACCTACAATATTCAACTGGCAATTTTCGGTCCATTTTATTTCGCTTTACAAATTCGCTTCCACAAATTTAGTGGTTCAGACTGCAGGAAAAGGAAAAGCAGTTGAGTGTCAATGCACAATCTCCATCTGCTGTTAGTTGACCTCACCAGCAGGTGCCACTAGCGCGTGTTGACGAAGACCAAAGCAACAGTTAGAAACGGATTTGGAGAAATGGAGCAAGTGGTATGTGAATGTGTGATGATTATCAGGGCCTGTATAAATGCAAAAAAGCTGATAAAGACACAAAAGCTGCGTTTATGATTAATTCAGTGTCTTCATGTTTACTTTCCCTGTGTGGGCTACATGTAAGCAGCTTTCTCTCCAGTGAACGAGATTATAACATTATTTCCTGATGCTGATGTACAGATCAAATGTTAAATCTGTTAAATCTAAATTTCTCTCAGTTGTTTAGTTTCCTTAACTTTATATCGCAGAAATGTGATGTAATACTAGAGTTTTCCTCATACATCATAGGATTCCCCTGCCATCAGGACATATAAAACTCTTAACACAGCTTAATGGACTAGTACAGTGATATAAAAGACCAAACTCACACCTTATTGGTGATGTAGGTTGTACTATATACTATGTTGGAGTTTGGGTTCCTTGCCGCTGTCGCCTTTGGCTTGTTTAGTTGGGGACACTTGACAATTGACATTTGATATTCAACAGTGCTTTGATCTGCCTGCATTGACACTATTCTTTAAGAGCTGCTATGCAGCCAAAATAATGTACCAGTTATCAATGTAAAGCTGCTTTGACACAATCTACATTGTAAAAAGCGCTATATAAATAAAGGTGACTTGACTTGACTTGACTTTTCCAGCACATTAGACTCAGTTGCTCCTTTGCGCTTAAAAATTTTTTAGGAAATTAATCCAACGCTGTGGTACAATGAGCACACTCTGGCCCCAAAGGGAGCTGCCAGAAAAATGGAGCGCAGCTGGAAGAAAACAAAACTAGAAGTTTTTCGCATTTCGCAAGATCTGCCTATTTTTCACATCTTTTAGAAGAAAATAAACACAACCCTAGGCATTTATTTGATACAGTGGCTAAATTAACAAGAAATAAAGCTTCAACTTCTGATGTTTCCAAACAGCACAGCAGTAATGACTTTATGAACTTCTTTACTTGCAAGATTGACAATATTAGAGAGAAAATTATAACCATGCAACAGTCTACTACAGTATCGCGTCAGATTGTAGTGCATTGAAGTGTCCCTGAGGAAAAATTCAATTCACTCACTGCTTTAGGAAGGGAAGAATTGTCTAAACTTGTTAAATCATCAAAATCAACATCATGTATGTTAGACCCTATACCTAAGCTATTGAAAGAGATGCTTCCAGAGGTCTTAGATCCTCTTCTTAATATCATTAATTAATCTTTATCACTAGGATACGTACCAAAACGTTTTTAGCTGCCTATTATTAAACCTCTTATTAAAAAAAACACAACTTGATCCTAGAGAATTAGTCAATTATAGGCCGATCTCAAACTGATTCACTTTTCTGTCAAAAATACTAGAAAAGGCAGTATCATCACAAATATGTTCCTTTTTAGAAAGAAATAGTATCTGTGAGGATTTCCAGTCAGGATTTAGACCATACCATAGTACTGAGACTGCTCTCATTAGAGTTACTAATGATTTGCTCTTATCATCCGATTGTGGTTGTATCTCTCTTTTAGTGTTACTAGAACTCAGTGCTGTTTTTGACACTATCGACTACAATATTCTTTTGAATAGACTTGAAAATTATGTTGGCATTAGTGGAATTGCATTGTCATGGTTCAAATCATACTTATCTGACCATTATAAGTTTGTAGTAGTAAACGAAGAGATGTCATATCGATCACAAGTTCAATATGGAGTACTGCAAGGCTCAGTACTAGGACTGTTGCTTTTCAATGCTACCCATGGGAGATATCATTAGGAAGCATCATTAGGAAGCATGGTGTTAGTTTTCACCGTTACGCTGATGATACTCAGCTCTATATTTCTTCGTGCCCTGACAAAACTTACCAATTCACAGAATTAACGGAATGCATAGCTGACATAAAAAATTGCATGACCAGTAATTTCCTACTACTAAATTCAGAAAAAACAGAGATTCTAATTTTTGGACCAAAAACTTCTTCACATAATAACCTAGAATACTGTCTAACACTTGATGGCTGCTCTGTTAAGTCTTCGTCATCAGTTAGGAACGTGGGTGTGGTCTTTGATACCAATCTTTCATTTGAAGGCCATGTTTCTAGCATCCGTATAACCGCATTCTTCCATCAAATATATCTAAACTATGACATATGCCCTCAATGACAAATGCAGAACAGTTAGTTCATGCGTTCATGACCTCAAGGCTAGATTACTCTAATGCTCTACTGGGTGGATGCCCTGCTCGCTTGATAAATAAACTACAGTTCGTACAAAATGCAGCAGCTAGAGTTCTTACTAGAACTAGGAAGTATGACCATATTATCCCAGTTCTGTCAACACTGCATTGGCATCCTGTTAAACATCGTAGAGATTTTAAAATCTTGCTAATTACTTACAAAGCACTAAATAGTTTAGCTCCCCTGTACCTGAGCGAGCTCTTAAAGCATTATAGTCCTTCACGTCTACTGCAATCTCAGAATTCAGGCCAGCTGATAGTACCTAGAATATCAAAATCAACCGCAGGCGGTAGATCCTTCTCCTATTTGGCACCTAAACTCCGGAACAATCTTCCTAGCATTGTTCGGGAAGCAGACACACTCTGTCAGTTTAAATCTAGACTAAAAACGCATCTCTTTAACCTGGCATACACATAACACATTATCAATTATCAAATATATTTTCAAATCCATTAAAGGATTGTTAGGC
This sequence comes from Elopichthys bambusa, assembly GCA_037101425.1. Lineage (NCBI taxonomy): Eukaryota > Metazoa > Chordata > Actinopteri > Cypriniformes > Xenocyprididae > Elopichthys > Elopichthys bambusa. The sequence continues at coordinate 6,743,114 of CM074443.1, forward strand.
TGCATAAATTAGGTCAGCTGAAACCGGGAACACTTTCTATAACACTAGATGTACTCATTACATCGGAAGAATAATGGCATCTACGCTAATATTAGTCTCTCTGTTTATCCCGAGGTTTACCGTAGTCAACCGGATCCGCGCCGTATCCAGGCGAGATCGAGGACCTGCGCCTTGACACGACCACAACGCAGCCCTGAAGTGTCAGCAAAGATTGAGTCAACTAGATCATCCATTGTGAAGGCCTCATCAACATGACAGCCAGTGGCACAGTTCCTCAACAAACAGTCCATACTGGTGTGATGAATACGATCCTCAACTGGATGGAACTGGAATAAATACTTTGAATGTTGCGATCCCATTGGACTTATGATAGCTACCTGAATCGTAACAAAGCACTGTTCGCCAGAGGAGAACTGGCCCCCGACTAAGCCTGGTTTCTACCAAGGTTTTTTTTTTTCTCCATTTTAACACCTGTTTGCTACCTGATGTCACCTGTTGGAGTTTAGGTTCCTTGCCGCTGCCTTTGGCTTAGTTGGAGACACTGGACATTTGACATTCAACAGTGCTTTGATCTGCCTGCATTGACACAATTTTCTTTAAGAGCTGCTGTGGACTTCCCTTCCCACAGCAGGGAAGGGAAGTCAAGTCACCTTTATTTATATAGCACTGATTGCCCAGAGTCACGTCACGTCTCCGCTGATCGCCCAGAGTTACATCACATCTCTGGATCCGTCCGAGAGCGGAGAGGATTCTTGTCCAGTGTGGACGATCCACCGCTGACGTCAGCAATAGCAGCTGGAATTCCGAAGCTTCCACCAGTCGCTATGCACTCAAGCCCGCCAGTGTCTACGGACAGGACGGCCGCTTCGCCAGAGTCTACGGACAGGACGGCCGCTCCGCCAGTGTCTACGGACAAGACGGCCGCTCCGCCAGTGTCTATGGACAAGATGGCCTCTCCGCCAGTGTCTACGGACAAGAGGGCCGCACCAGATCCCGAGTCAGCTCCAGACTCCGCACCAGAGCCAGAGGCAGCTCCAGACTCTGCACCCGAGCCCGAGACAGCTCCAGACTCCGAGCCCGAGACAGCTGCAGACTCCGCACCCGAGCCCGAGACAGCTCCAGACTCCGTACCAGAACCCACTCCAGCTGTCAACGAGCCCGCTCCAGCTGTCCACAGGCCAGCTCCAGCCCATCAAGAGCCAGCTTCTTACCCACCATGGCCGGCCACAAACTCTGACCCGTCATGTCCACTTATGAACTCTGACCCGCCATGGTCGCCCACGAACTCTGACCCGCCATGGTCGCCCACGAACTCTGACCCGCCATGGTCGCCCACGAACTCTGACCCGCCATGGTCGCCCACGAACTCTGACCCGCCTTGACGTCCCAAGGCTTCCAAACTGCAGAGGCTCCCGACCGGCCGTGGCTGCCCGAGGCTCCCGACCGGCCGTGGCTGCCCGAGGCTCCCGACCGGCCGTGGCTGCCCGAGGCTCCCGACCGGCCGTGGCTGCCCGAGGCTCCCGACCGGCCGTGGCTGCCCGAGGCTCCCGACCCGCTGTAGCGCCTACAGTCCCTTGACCTGCCCTGGAGACCTCCCTACCAGTCTGTACATCCACCCTCACCTGCCAGTAGGTCCCACCCCCCCCTCCCCGGTTGTGCCATCCACGGCGCGAGGACGCACCTTCCGGGACGGGGACGTTATGTCACAGTTCCAGTCATTCCCGGACTTCATTACCCATAATCCTCCCTGGCCATCCCCTGCATTCACTTCATCAATCAGTAATCACCACACTCAGCTGCAGCACATTACCTGGACTATTTAAGCTAGTCACATCCACACACACATTGCGAGGTCTTGTATACTCTGGTTACACTTCTGAGCGCTTCTTCTTGTTATTGTCTGCCTGTTATTTACCCTGTCTGATCCCCTTTCTATGATTCCCTGCTGCCTGCCTTTGGACTGTGTATTGTTTATTGGACTTACCATTGTTATCTGCCAGCCCTGACCTATTGCCTGTACCTCGACTACGATTCTGCCTACTCTCTGCCATTCCTGTTGCTGCACCATTGCCTGTTTGACGACGAACTCAGTCTAATAAAGCTTGCATATGGATCTCACCTCGTGTCCCGCCTCGTTACACTAATGAACTATATTACTCAGTGGAAGAATTGTTTGATCTGATCATAAATATAAATAAATGTAGGCTAACTGCTTATTGAACAAAGTGCTAAAGTATTGTTTACCATATTGCTGTTTTTAAATGCACTATAAGAAGTCACGGTGACACTTCAGAATACTGATCCTTCATTAATGAATAACTACACAGGAACAAATGACTAATGCATTATTAACACTCTAGTAACTACTATTAATTAACAAGAAACTCTGATTAATGAATTAGTAAGTAATAGTGCTCAGTTGAATGTGGTAGCTCACTTTTAGCTAATCAGTAACTACTGTTTTTTTCATACCTTTCATACCTTTTCATACCTTTGTTTTAGTTTCATAGGTATGAAAAAATAGAAGTAACTGATTAGCTAATAATGAACTACCACATTCAACGGAGCACTATTACTTACTAATTCATTAAGAGAAACAGAGTTTCTTGTTAGTTAATAGTAGTTACTAGAGTGTTGATAATGCATTACTCATTTGTTCCTGTGTTATTCATTAATAAAGAATCAGTATTCTAAAGTGTTACCAAAGTCACCTGAGTCTGCATGTTACAGTGATTTTAAAATTGCATAAGGAAGTTTCTTTATTGCTTTAGTGACCCTTTAGTGACCATCATCTTTGGGTAATTTAAAGTTCAGGACACTTTAAGTGATTCCAAATTCCACAGAGGCCTGTCTGTACAGCCAAAATACTGTAAGCCCATGGCCAAGCTAACTAGCAAAATGTACAAGCACTCAAGAGTCCCAGTGCTACAAATGATACAATAAGCAACTTCATAAACTCTCAAGAACAAGCCAAAGTATGTATTAGTTTAAATTGGATTTGGTGTGGTGCTGCAAAGATTGCAAAAGCTGTACACTGTTATACAATTTACTCCAGGGTAAGGCTGCACAGGGCTGCACAGACACTTACATCAACTGATTATTTCATCAAGTAATCAAACATGCTAACTTTCACTGACATTGACTTATCAAAACTGAAATGGCACTTGAAAGGCAAGGCACTCACTTGATTATTGCTACTAACTTAAAGTTGGCCAGCTCATTAACCAACAATCAAGCTTGCATCTCATGGGGTGGTGAGTGGAAACAGAGATCGTGAACCTCTTCAAATGTATAGCACAAATGATCATAGTGCCACATAAGAAGCAACAATGCTTCTAGTGATGAGTAGAGTTGCAGTTCCATTGATCTGCCATTATATAATGTTATAACTTGATACTTATGGTTTCTAATCAAGAATATACTTAGGTTAAATAACCCATACTGTTTAAACAGATAATTACAGAAACCTAACTGATCTCTAGTGCACATTACAATATGCACATTCTTGTTCCTTAGGCTTAAGTCCAAATGTAATGATCAAGGTTCACTTGCAATTTATAAGGTGGTACCCAGGTAAAAATGGGTTTTTGTAAGTGTGATGCTGAGGCATTCAAGAGGTTCTGATTTTCTATGCCAGCAGGTTATTTTAGGGCAATGAACAAAATACCCCTTCATTTATTGTGCCCAGTCCGGGCCCTCAGGATTTACATAGATTGCTCAGATCAGTGGCATAAATCCAGTTGTACTCGCATGTGACTTGCATAAATGCATTTGGGTACGCTTTGAAATGTTGCCATGTGAAAGCGAACCGAACTAAGAAGAAAATTTAGTCCCTGTTTCAGAACAAAAACGATCCATAGGTCTGAAAACACCCCTAGAAGAATGGTCAAAAATTCCCATAAACATACTCCTAAACCTTGTAGAAAGCCTTTCCAGAAGAGTTGAGGCTGTTATAGCTGCAAATTGTGGGTCAACTCCATATTAAACCCTATGGATTAAGAATGGGATGTCATTAAAGTTCATGTGCACGTAAAGGCAGGCATCCCAAAACTTTTGGCAATATAGTGTATTTCGAAGTACAGACACATTAAAAAAGCAGTATTTTACACAGATAATGTAATGCGGTTGATGCGCTGAGCAGCCATATTGGATTCTGAAGTCGGGGTTGTTGCGGTCCTCAGAGTTTCCCAGTCACAACTCTGACTTGAAGGGACATTCCAGTTAAAAGTGCCTACTGGAAACTAAGAATTTTCCATTTCCGAGGACAAATGTAATGCACCATTACTAACACGATTGATAAGAGTGATAAAGAAACCTGGATGAATGAGTAATGAAGAGCGGGACATGCTTGATATTGAAAAGAGATATTAAAAGTGCAATATGCCATGAAAGATGTCCCCTGGTGCTACCAAATTAGGGGCCCCTGCTCTCAAATGTTAGCCTAGAGCCCTGGATCACATGAGGGGAACAGGGAATGAAAGGAACATATACATGAAAGGAACATATAAGACCAAGAATCTAATGAACAAAATTTGAACAGATGTGACAATCTGCCAAAGTGGCAAAGATTTTAAATGTTCAAATGGAGCGGGTAACCACGTGGCTTCAGAAAAATCACTTCATTTTAAACATTAAGAAAACTTTTCTAGAAAAAAAAAAAAAATGGTATAAAACAAACAAAATAGCGGAGGTGAATGAGTTTAAGGTTTTAGGAATTGTTTTAGATCCACAACTAAAATGAATAAATGTCAGTTGAAACTGTTTCATGGCATTACTGTCATATATTAAAAAAAAATAATAAAAAAAAAACGCTTAGTTTTTTATGAATTTTCCTATTTAGATAAAGCAATAAATAAATAAAATAAAGCCCTTATCCTCAGGCTTCAGTTGTGAAACATCCGACGCCTCTGAATTCATGATGCAAATGTGCGACTGTCTCTGCTTGTGTCCAGTTGTTTCACATCTGTCTGAATTAGTTTTACAGGTTTTTTTTAACTGCTTACGCACATTTTCAAAACTTTGCCTCTTTTTTTCAAAACTTCACATCTCTTGCAAAATGAAGCACTGTATTCAAAATATCACAAACATCTCAAAAGCGAACATTTGTCTTACGTTGCAAACACCTTTGCCATAATATTCTATTTTTGTATATATCATACACATATTATATATATATATATATATATATATATATATATATACACACACACACACACACACACACACAAACCTGATTCCAAAAAAGTTGTACAAATTGTGAATAAAAAATGGATGCAATGATGTGGAAGTTTCAAATTTCAATATTTTATTCAGAATACAACATAGATGACATATCAAATGTTTAAACTGAGAAAATGTATCATTTTAAGGGAAATATAAGTTGATTTTAAATTTCATGGCATCAACACATCTCAAAAAAGTTGGGACAAGGCCATGTTTACCACTGTGTGGCATCCCCTCTTCTTTTTGTAAACAGTCTGCAAACGTCTGGGGACTAAGGGGAGACAAGTTGCTCAAGTTTAGGAATGTTGTCCCATTCTTGTCTAATACAGGCTTCTAGTTGCTCAACTGTCTTAGGTCTTCTTTGTCGCATCTTCCTCTTTATGATGCGCCAAATGTTTTCTATGGGTGAAAGATCTGGACTGCAGGCTGGCCATTTCAGTACCCGGATCCTTCTTCTACGCAGCCATGATGTTGTAATTGATGCAGTATGTGGTCTGGCATTGTCATGTTGGAAAATGCAAGGTCTTCCCTGAAAGAGACGATGTCTGGATGGGAGCATATGTTGTTTTAGAACTTGAATATACCGTTCAGCATTGATGGTGCCTTTCAAGATGTGTAAGCTGCCCATGCCACACACACTCATGCAACCCCATACCATCAGAGATGCAGGCTTCTGAACTGAGCGCTGATAACAACTTGGGTTGTCCTTGTCTTCTTTAGTCCGGATGACATGGTGTCCCAGTTTTCCAAAAAGAACTTCACATTTTGATTCGTCTGACCACAGAACAGTTTTCCACTTTGCCACAGTCCATTTTAAATGAGCCTTGGCCCAGAGAAAATGCCTGCGCTTCTGGATCATGTTTAGATATGGCTTCTTTTTTGACCTATGGAGTTTTAGCCGGCAACGGCGAATGGCACGGTGGATTGTGTTCACCGACAAAGTTTTCTGGAAGTATTCCTGAGCCCATGTTGTGATTTCCATTACAGTAGCATTCCTGTATGTGATGCAGTGCCATCTAAGGGCCCGAAGATCACGGGCATCCAGTATGGTTTTCCGGCCTTGACCCTTACGCACAGAGATTGTTCCAGATTCTCTGAATCTTTGGATGATATTATGCACTGTAGATGATGATAACTTCAAACTCTTTGCAATTTTTCTCTGAGAAACTCCTTTCTGATATTGCTTCACTATTTTTCACCGCAGCATTGGGGGAATTGGTGATCCTCTGCCCATCTTGACTTCTGAGAGACACTGCCACTCTGAGAGGCTCTTTTTATACCCATTCATGTTGCCAATTGACCTAAAAAAGTTGGAAATTTGTCCTCCAGCTGTTCCTTATATGTACATTTAACTTTTCCGGCCTCTTATTGCTACCTGTCCCAACTTTTTTGGAATGTGTAGCTCTCATGAAATCCAAAATTAGCCAATAGCATGACATTTCAAAATGTCTCACTTTCAACATTTGATATGTTATCTATATTCTATTGTGAATAAAATATAACTTTATGCGATTTGTAAATTATTGCATTCCTTTTTTATTCACAATTTGTACAGTGTCCCAACTTTTTTGGAATCGGGTTTGTATATATATATTTTTTTTTTTTTTTTTTTTTTTTTTTGGTCATTTTCAGGTCAATATGAATAATCTACAATGCATTTCTGGTTGCCTAAATAACTAGCAAGTGTAAACAATCTGTTGCATTAGCCATTTTCTCAAATAGCAGTTGCCAGTCTCCTCCATTGTTATGCTACAGTATTCATCATCTTTATAGTCTGTGTTTCAAAGAGCAAACAGTGATTTAATTGTACTGTAGATACTCTTAAGGCATTGTGGCAATGCTTTTAGGGATTCTTTCATTCATGTAACAGATGGCACATGAATAGAAGTTTAGAAAAACAAAACAAGACATTGGGCACTCAATCAAATTCACACTCTGTACAGATCTGGGACAAACCCTTTGGTGCTGTGCGCTCCCCCTCTGTCATTGACAACTGAGGTAGGGAGAAGTGGACAGTCTGGTGAGGGGAAACAGTCAGACAGTGAGCAGAGGTTCAGGGAAGCATTTTTTCAGCAGTCCAGTATTCCAGCAGTCTGGTCTAAAATATACAAATTGTGACTGAATTTCCTCTGTGAAGGTCAAAACAAAATTGTGCTAACTTTATTTTTTTTTTACATTGGGTTACAGTTCTGTCTGAATTGAACATGCACGTGCTTTACTCACCTAACCTCCATAAAAACTGTGAAGCAAATTACCTTTTGTTTTTCAGCTAACTTGGGCGTCCTCTGAGAAATCTAATCCAGCCCTGATAGGAATGTCTGTGATATTGCATTTTCACAATGCTTCTCCTCATTTATTTGAGCTGATCCAAGCCAGACAGCGAGGGACACTTTACTGACCACTGTGTTCTTCTCTACCTGCCCTGCTTAGAATGGCCTTCAAAGACTATAAAGTAATGTAGGGAAGCATTGCCGAACAATCCCCACAGCCAACTACAGCCCAACACAGAAGAACCCTTTACTTATCTCTGCAGTAGTTTTAAGCTGGACTTCAAAAACTGTAATACCACCCAGACAGTCGTTCTCATAATGGATTATTATAACTTAATCATTATTCTTACCTAAATTAATCTTATTATCCAACCATTTACACACAAATCTTCCAGTGTATTGCTTGGAGCACCTTTATTAAGAATTTAGACCTTTTTGCTAATTTCATGTCAAAACCATATTAAATCGAGATCATTACTTATTATAATGATACTAATATTAACAACAACAACAAACCCAAACTTGACCAAATTGGTACGTTAGTACAAATTTGCATTCATATTTTAATAATTTAAGTAAAGGAAACGTATACTTCTGAATGGTGCTGTGGGAGAAAAATCCTATTCCATACCTCTTCAATACTTCAATACTTTTTTCCAATCTGTCCCCTCCAACCACATTGCTCCATTGCACAATGCTCTGTTTTGCAAAAAAATCAAGTCTTTGAAATATGCCATGTAACAAAAGCAAAACAGGTTACGTTTTGACTTTAAAAATAAAAGCTTCTCCAAGGACTGATGTCACAACCCACTGTATCTGTCTTCACTCCTCCAATACAGCACACAGGACAATGAATGGAATGTTTACTACATTTAAAGGGACATTTTAAAACATAAGTGACCAAAGTCAATAGATCATTATAAATATCACAATGGCATTAGAAGAGTATAAGAGTTATCTGCCTATTTTGATAAAAAAAAAAAAAAAAAAAAAAAAAAAATGCCAGTCTGACAGTATTTTCAAAAAGCAGTGACTCAAAAGTAAGTGGATAAAAACAAATATTGAAGACAATCTTAAATGTTTCATCAGAAGTATACGTAAGATGCATTAAAATACTGATGTTAAATGCTAGGTGTATGAACAGAGTTTTTGAGGTGCTCTGTGCTTGTCTGTCATTTGAAGTGCTCGGGTTTGCCGAACATCTTTCGAAAAATGAATTCAATATTGGACAGAGAAAGTTAGTGAAACAGCGAACATACCTTTAACCCTTAAACCCTTAACATACAAAAACATAATTCTTGTTTCTCTGGGAGGAGCATTAATATACAGAATATAAAGTACTGCATGATACCTGCCAAGTGTTTGTGTGGAGATTTCAGTATTTCAACAAGGTTGCTTAAACCATGCTCTTTTATCTTGCATATTGTCTCATTTTGGTGCGTAAATCTTTTTAATTACATTAAAAATTCAGTTGTGATTCACACTTAAAATTCAAAATTTTTTATATTTATACAATACTTTGTTAACATCACAATGGAGTGTGTGTTGATGATGTGTTGATTAGTGACTGTGTATTATTGTGTCCTATGTAAATGTATTTTGTTTGGATGTTGTGATTCACATTTTTATAAAGTCTGTATCGTATATATGGCTAATTGTTGATGGATGATACTTAAGTGTTAGTTGATAATTTGTGATTTCAGATACTAATTATATGTAATATTGAGCATTTATCAAACCTGTTAGCTGATAGTGATATTAACAAAGAATTAATTGTATTAATAGTGGGAGGAGATATCAGATTACCTAACACACTGAAGAAGGTCTGACAGCCAAAACAGTTGTTTTCCTTCATGTGCTAAATAAAATAACAAAAGATTTTGAATTATGAATTGAGTGTTAATCAGTATTTTTCTAGAGCACTAGAGGGGGGCCTGGCCAGGCCCCACCATGGGCATCCCTGTGCCCCCCTCAGATCTGTTTTGTGTCATTTGTATTCATTGTTTGTTTCACACTAGGTATTTAGATTTCAAAGTGTACATTTGAAAATCCAGGGTTAATGTTCTTATTTGCATATTTATGAGGTTAATAGCACTGATTGGGCAAACACAGCACAGTTTGTCCACCTGTGGAAATGTTGAGTGTAAATCCACTGGTTATCTTTAGGCTCTTAAAACATACTGCAGCAATAATAGTGTCGCATCAGTGCACTGCATTTGCTGTTTACATTTTTAACCATTTCCCTCAGATGCTTAAACAAAACACAGCATGTTTTCTGTGACTGTACAAATCACATGAACATGTAAACAGAAGTATTGTTTAGTTTGTTTTTTGTGTTTCTAAAAATATGTTGTAATATTACCTTGAGGAATATACTTTATTCCTTGAGGAAAACTGTATTGCTATAAGAAGTGATGGAGATCTTACGGTGTTTCATTTTAGTATATCAACTGTCTCAAATGTTTCTCCTCAAAATTCCACTTTGGAAACATACAGTATGGAATATAGACCTCTATCAAATGAATATGATTAGCATTACTTACAATACAGGACTAGAAATGCAAGATGTTTTCATTGCACCCTTTAGTATTTTGGCAAATCTGATGTACAGTTGATATCTGTTCCAAAACTTCTATGTCTTTCAGATATATTTAAGGTGGAGAATTCACTAAAATGGGATCTACTTTTTCAGCACAAATTAACTTTTTGCACTAAAATCAAAGCCACACATGGCTGAAATTGACTAGTACTCCACTGACTTGGAAAAGGTCTCAGAAGTCTATGCCTGTGTATTGCTTCCATGTCATAACTTGTCCAAGCAACAGGGCTTTAGAGAGCAGATGATATCCTCTCATAACTGTTCACAATGACAGTGACACTGAAACAGATGCTAGCTATCTAAAAGTAAATGCCTGTTAGCTGTGATTGTAACTCTTGCGGGAATACTAAATCAAAGTAATTATTTAGTAGGCATGATCTTTCGGGAGCTTTGCTACATGAAGTCATACAATAAAAAAATAATTTGAAGCACAGAATTTTCCATTGTGTAAACGACCGGTAATGTGATGTGGCGTTTCATATGGCACGACATCTTCATAAGCCGTAATGAATCAAACTGTAGGTTCTTGCTCTTGGAGTGCATTTTCAAAGCACATTAATCAAATGCATTTTTGCCACAAAAGACAGAGACAGATAGCAACAGACAAAGCAAATGGCTAAATCAGTCCCATAAAAGGCACCATTGCAGAAAGGGGAGTTGTCAACAAGTTTTAAGAGCTATAAGGTAAGAAATTAGATTATTTAAAGCTGCAAGCAGCATTTAAGCATTTAAGGCCTTTAAGCACATATGCATAAAAGGATGTTAAGTTTTATTTAGCAAGCATGTAACCACTTAAATCATAAAAGGAACAGACAATTTTAAGGCAAAACAGGCAATTTACCATTGAAAATGTGTTTTTTTTAAAGCTTTTCAACAGTTATAGCGCCACCTAAAGGTCCAATCTCTATAAAAGTTTTCCAGCTTTTTTAGAGTCACATGCTGCATGTGCTCACCTATTTTTGTTTTTGTATATTATTTATAAGCTTTTGAGTATGTTTTGCCGCGCTGATTTTATAAATGACCCGCTTATAGCTACCCAAAGGGTAAAGTTCAAAAATGTTTTAATGATTATTGATCTAGAGTGTCCAGAGCATTGTACGGTGTTGGTTTTATTCAAATTGAGTGAAAAATCTAGGACTAGTTTGCAAAAGTAGGTTTTTTACATAATCATGTATATTTAATGAACGATTTGATTGACAGTGGTATTTCTTAAGGCATAGTTGTTCAGAGAATCAGTGATTCTTCATAAAGATGGAACATACTTTTTGTTTTCATTTGCACTATAGTTATCTGTGGTGATAATATCTGTAGTAATGATCTAGAAGAACAAATAAAGAAATAAAATGACTATATTCTTTGAAGATTTGAGGTTGCAATAACATGACTTGCAATAATAATAATAATATCAATAACATATGCACAATACACAGATTAGACTTTCAGGTCTGTATCTTAACATAAATATCCTTATAGTCAATGCAAAGTGCAATGAAACAAACATAAACACACACACCTGGCCCAGAATAATACTCCCGTGGCTAATGCTAATAAGCGCATTTCTAGCAGCAAATTACGACCACGATTAAACACTTAGAACTCGCCAATGTAAACAATAAGCATCAACAATATATACCAGATGAATACAGACATATATGTGGACTTACACTGATGCATAAATGCATTCTGACTTCCTGTGTGCAACACTGAAATGAGAACGTATGGAAAACAACTTTGATTCCTAACAGGGATTAACTTACCTGTATAATCAGCTGTTTAAATGTGCATTCCCCGAACAATACTGAGTATTTAGATGGTATAAACAATCCTTATTTGTGTAAAGCACTTGAAGCATGTGTTCATATAACATTTTAACCGATGTAAAAGTGAAAATACGCATGAAAGATTTCTTATCCTGTGGCCCCCTCTATTGGACATCATTAGTATTACAGCCAATGTCAGTCTATGGGATTTATAAACATTGATAAAATATGATTTGAAATGTTATTTTAATGATTTAACATTGCCTAAGTATGAATTTTAAAGCAAAACTATTGTCCAATGTCATGTAATATGTCAAATGTGCTTGAAGAAGGTCTGAGCATTTCTTGAGTAGTTATTAGCCACACACACACACACACATCTGTGTTTTACATCTAGATATTTTAAATAAATTGTTTGTTACAAAATGCTTACTTCTAGTCTCCTAGTCATTTTCACACTCATTGTGTTGTAGATACAGATATTTCTAAAATATATATTGGGTAACAAAATGTTTACTGCAAGTATCCTTCAGGTTTCACATTCCCTATAATGTGACACAATTGTCAATATTAATATTTCAATAGATATTAAGTGATGAATTTTGACAAACAAAAGTAATAGTAAATGTTAAAATAGTGGTTTTATAAAGTCTAAATATGAATTATAGAACAATATTAGTGAGTAGTATGACAAAATTACTATTTTAGACAGCAGATGACCTCTTATTGGCTCACTTTCATTTTCAAAAGTGTCTGTTTTGTGTTAAGTTTATTTTCCATGTTTACTCCATTCATTAAACATGCCTACACACACATTTTGTTGCAGAAATGGATATTTGAAATCAATAACGAGGTAAGAAAATGCAGATTCCATGTTTCCCCTTTAAAAATCATAATTTTCAGGTCTCAATGTAATTGTAATGTTATGTTATTGCAAAAACATACAACAAATTAAGTGGTAAACCTTGATAAAATGTGATTTGTAATGTTATTATAAGGACTTATATAGTTTAAACGGGATTTTAAATGACAAAACCTTGAGAAACTTTGAACTATATTAGTGGCCTTCTACTGCCATCTGGTGGCAACAGAAGTTTCAGGCAATTTACTAAGGAAAAATATTGTTTTTAAAGGTTTTTTGGCAGTTATAGCGTCACCTATTGCCCGATCTCCACCACTTTTTTTGGGTGTCCTCAGAGCGTGCCCATACATATGTGTGCCAATTTTGGTGAAAATATTTCATGTTAAAGTTACAGACATTTATATGAGAGCATAAAAAATGACCCATGAGAGACTGTGATTGGATTTTCTTGCCACTTTCTATCAAAATTGTGACATTTGGGCTTTATCATTTAGTAAACCAACTTAGGTTCCGTGTTTCCTACGCTAGTTTCGTAGTATGTTTTTCACATATTTGCAAATAATTAATGAACGATTTGATTGACAGCATTGGTTCTTGAGGCAAAGTTGTTCAGCATGAGGAGATCTATCAAATGATATGCATATTGTGTGAAACACCACGTGATTACTGAGGCATAAAACTCGTTAGCGCCAACTTGTGGCTGATTTCTTTCAAAAGTCTTACAGACCTCTAGGGTCATGAATCAAAACATGCCCACCGAGTTTCGTTCCGATCGGCCTCCGTTAACCTTGTCTAATAGGTGCTCAAACTTTATTGGCCGATGGCGGCCATGTTTTTTGAGATACGCCAATGTAGACTATCATGCCCCCTTGGACCAAGACACTGCACGCCAATTTCAAGTCGATTGGATAAACGGTTGCATAGTTACAGCTGTTTTCATGTTTGTTCGTTTTTTCAAGTTATAGCGCCACCTAGTGTCCAATAGATTTTTTTATTGTGACCAAAGTTTGAGCCCCTACACGTGTACTGAGTTTGGTGCAAATATCTAATTTTGTTCTTGAGTTATAGCCATTTTATATCATACTTTTTGGCGCCCCTTAGCGACCGTGAATCAAAACTTTTTTTAATAATTATTGATATTCAGCCTCCAGAGAACATTTCTGCACTGGTTTGGTTCCGATCGGGTGAAAAACCTAGGACTAGTTCGCAAAAGTAGGTTTTGGGCAAAATTCAAAATGGCGGAAAAATTTGCACACTACAAGATATGAAATCGGACATATACGTTTTGTCTGCCTTGAGCCAAGGATTCCAGTGATATAAAACACTTGATTCCAGGACAAACAGTCTAGGAGTTATTAGCGATTTTCAACTTTTGGTCGCTGTAGCGCCACCTATTGGCTGACTGGGGTCATACTCTGTCAACCTCTCCTCGATTTCTGTCCTATCATCTGACAAAGTTTCAAGTCTCTAGCACTTACGGTTTGGTCTGCACGATTCATTTTACGGCACAAGAAAAATAATAAAAATCCTAACAAATACAATAGGGTTTCAGCACTTCATGCTTGAACCCCTAATTAGTGATGTTTGATAAGGCATTACTATTACTTTTGCTCATATTTAGGGTTCAGTATCTGAACTAACCCCTAAAGTATTAATAAACCTCAGCATGTTTGCCTCACACATGAATGACATGTCTTGTGCATTGATTTGCCAAGATACCATAAATCAGAGATTGCCATAGGAATTCAAACATCTCTTCAAGTTCTTTAAAGACAACATTATCTAGCCATCATAACATTATATTTCACAAAAACATACAGGTCATACTTCAGTCGAAAATATATATTTTTTTACTTATGCAGATTTTAAAACCATTAAGATTTATTGCATTGTAGCATCATTTTTAAGACAGTTTAGCCTATTGTCCAGCTTTTCTTTTTCCTTCAACAGCTGTCTCAAACTCTGGTTGTAAGGAACATGCTAAAACATGTTTTACCCTTAACAAGAGAGAGGAGAGTGAGGTAGATGTGAAAGAAGCTAGGTTCTCCTTTATCTGAACATGAACAGAAATGCGGATTTATCTTCTGTTCCTTTATTTTGAGCCCCTCCTCTGCAGCAGAAATGCAAGTACACCCACATTTTGCATTGTGACGAAAGAAGGAATATATCTGTAATCTCCAGCAGATGCACAGTTAGCGCCAACAGTTGCTAAGAATAGCCTCACCCTACCTATGAAAGTGCTATCATTTTACTTTTCCCTTTTCTCCTGTCTCTTTCTGATGGGAAAGAATCAAAAATTAAATATCGCGAGACATGCCTCATCCCAGTCCTCTTAATTGGCATTTGAATGAACAATCTCAGCGCTGAGGGAGAGTATAAAGTCTCATTTTTATTTAGCTGGGTCAGAGATTATATAGAAAGAGTAAAAAGGGGTTTAGTATGGATTTAACCAATGAGAGAGAGAGAGTACACCATATAGCTCATGGTATAGGAATGTGATACATATATAAAAACAAGTCTAAATATGATCAACTTCCGGCCAAGTACCCATGCCTTCCTGGGGATCCAAGAAGACCCTCTTCCATACTTGCAATACAAAAGGCAGGGACCATTCCCTGAGCCTCATACCTTACATGGAAGTTGTTCCAGTACATAAAGAAAACAGATGTTATAGTATAGAATACATCTTCAACAGAGGACAAAAGACCCTCTGTCTACATTCCTTCAATGCTGAGACCAGCACTTTAAACATAGAATCTTTCAATCTTTAATAGCTGTTTCTCCTAGAAAGCCATGAGATTAAATGGAGGGCAAATAGAAAATGGAGAGAAACTTATTTCACATATCTCAATATGAACACAGACATTTCTCATTAAATCTTCTAAAACCAAATGATGCTACTCTGCCTCCCATGCTAAAGGAAAGGTTCACCCAAAAATGAAAATTCTCTTATTATTTACTCACCCTCGTGTCTAAGCCAGTGCTTTTATTTTCTTGTTGTTGTTCTTGTTTTCAGTAAAACTCAGAAAGAATAAAGAATTTAAAGAATCTACCTGCAGCTCTTTTCCATACCAAGTTCACAGTGACTATGACTGTCAAACTCTCAAAGGACACAAAAAGAACCTACATTTAGTAATGCATACATTCTAATGCACTATATAACAAATAATCTGAAGTCATATAATCTAATTTTCCATTCCTCATATTCATTCATATTCATTTGTGTATGTTTGAATACCATCATTGTCTCATCACTGGCTCAACCATTGTTGCTAGTTTAAAGTGCCCCTATTATATATTTTTGAAAATAATCATGTAGTGTGCAATGTAGCTGTATGTGAATGTAAACAGACCGCAAAGTTGTAAAGCTGAAAGTGCATCTTAAATAAAGTTTTGTATTTTAGCAATATTGTTTACGTCTCCGGCTAACCGGCTAACTCACGTTATTACTGTCTATAGTGAAATACTTCTGCTAATCAGCTGTTGGCCACTATTACCTAAAACTGTGTCCATTAATACAGACTGTCTGTCGTTCTTACTACTTTGATGATAAAGGATGGAGCAAGATTTGTTTTACAAACTTTACATCAGTCATTCACGTTGTACTCGGCTAATGTATGCACCGGTATTGATACAGATAATGATAAAGTTACCACATGTGCACTGCAATAAATTAGAAATATACACATCGGTTTGTTGATGGACATACACTTGTTAATGTTGATAGTGAGGAATTGCATCTCATAATGTACCTCAAACTGAGTAGTGTATCACTGCAAAACTAGTTCTTGTGATGGAGGCTCGGCTTGAATAACTATTTCTTCTAATGCTTCATCATCGGACTCGCGCTCAGATTAATAAGGTAAAATCGACGCCATCATTACTGTTTTTCCAGTGCTCAATCGCTGAGCTTTAGGAAGCATACGGAGCTGAATCAGTTATGGTAATGGGCGTTTGTTTTTAGCTGTACATGGTAGACCAATCGCAACAGACTGGGCCGCCTGGCCAATCAGAGCAGAGCAGGCGAGTCGTTTGAGAATCATTGAACAATGTGGTGATATGCAATATATATTATGAGAAAATTAAGTTGTTTTTTACCTTGGATGCACGTAAACCTGTTGTAGGAAACCTTTAAAACAAAATTAGGAATCTTTTAAATACCATAATAGGGGCACTTTAAGGCTTGAGCCTCATTGTCTGACCAATTGCAGATAAGAGAGGTGTATGAAAACATTACTTTTGCAGTTCAGTTTGGTACACTTGAGGTGCAGAAATTACACACTTATTTGCTTCATATAAAACATGCTGCAACAAAATAACCTGATACACAGTATCACACCATCTAGCTAGAGCTTGAGAATGGTGCACATCAGCATTCACGACACCTCTCTAGGTGTTAAAACAAAATTCATAATATCTCTCATAGAGAACACTGTGTGTTTTGCATTTACATAAACTATTATATTCTCAACAAAAAGTAAGTAATGGCGTTACCACCTACGCAATATCTGCCACTTCTAGAATCTTCAATTTGAAGTGTAATAGAGTACATAAATCAGGTCTCCAGATTTGCTTGTCTTTTTAGTCTCCTAAAGGCATCATCGTTGGTTCATTGCCTTCATTGTCATAGTGACTCATTGCATTCCAACCATCTGCTCCGCTCAGTCATGTTAACTTTTTTTTGGCAGCATCACTCCAACATGTTGTCTTTGTGACAAGTCTATGACTGCTTCAGGTGTAGCTCTTTTTGCTCTAGGGCATTATTATGGATTTTTGGCTTGTAAGCAAGGAACAACATTATGGAATAATGGTATTATGCTCTATTGTCTAGGCTATGAAAAAATGTGTAAACCTCACTGTCATATAAAACCTGCTTGACTTTGCGAACCAGCTGGAACACAATTAGCTGCACTGCAAATTGTGCAGTTGAGGACAGGACTGACTTGTTTTGCTAAATCTCAAGGTGATGCAGACCTTGCTCCCCTCCTGTGCAGGCACAATTCAGCAACAAGACCCTGGGATATGTGGGTCTGACATCACTGTAGGGGGGTGAACCACCTGCCATGTTTAGTGGAGTGATCCAGCATTGCGTGGGGTGTTAGAATGACTCATGCGTGATTCAGACATAGACCAACAGGCAAAGCGCACATAGCATGTCCTCGTTCAGCATTCAGACCACCTTGTCAACACACCACAATTCTCAGAGGAAAATGGCAGAAATATGAGTATCTCATACTAATTACACATGTATGGGTGATATAGTTAAAAATGAATTTCAATATTCTCCAGCCTTTGACAATACACCTTTATTTATATATTTGCTTTGAAATGGCTTAAATGGTGATTGATTATCAAAGGGATCATCATTTTAAATAGACAGTCATTGTTTCCAATTAGATTCAGATGCTTAACAAAAAATAAATGAATTAAATGTATACCTTTAAATATAAAATCTGTAAATCTCTGAAAAATAAATTGTCAGCAGTGGTTGCAATAAAGACTAGTTAAGGCAGTATCTAAATGCAGCGATCTTTAAACTACAGTAGCAAACTTTAACAATAAAACAAAATAACAAACAGGATAACAGGAGACTATAAAACACAAAAACAACCACTAACCAAATAGAACTACTAATAGATGTACTACTAATAGACATAAGAATGGACCAGGAACTGAACTGAATGAGTGAATTAACAAGGGGCAGGTGGGTTTAAATGGTTCTGTGTGTGGTTCAGGTATTCCCTACATTGTGGGGACTCATGCTAAGTTGTTATTATTTTGTTACATTATCTGTTTTTTACCTTTATCTTTTAATTGTATCTGTTAATTAATTTTTAATGAATTTATAAATCAGATATTGAATAAAAAAATATTTTTATATACAGTGTTGTCTGTCATTGTTGGATATTTTTATTGAACACATTAAAAATTGGGTAGCATGATGGCTCAGTGATGAGTAGCACTATTGCCTTACAGCAAGAATGTCCCTGGTTTGAATCCCTGCTGAGCCAGAAGGCATTTCTGTATGGAATTTGCATGTGCTCTGACTTCTCCCACAATCCAAAGACATACAGCATAGGCAAGTGCATTGAGATGCACATACAGCATTGAGATGCTAAATTATCTTTGAGTGAGCCCTGTAATGGAATGGTCATCCACAGCCTGAGCTTCTAGGATAGGCTCCAGACCTCCTGGGAGCTAGCAGAGGACAAGTGGTTTGGAGGATGGACGTACATACTCCAAATGCATGTAATTTAAAAAAAAAAAAATTGTTTTCGCTGTATAACTTAGTGCTAAAATAATATATAAATAGTAAACTATGTGTTACGGACAGATACTCAGGGAACACAGAGGTACACGTAGACTGACGTTTATTGACACAGCAGGTGAATACAGCAATGCAGGTAAGTGAACTGGTGATATGAACTTGGTAGAATGGTAACTTGATACTGATACAGACTTTTATCTTAAAGGTGATGAACTCGTGGATGGATGGATGATCGATGACGGTGAGCACACAAGATGGAGGTAAGTAGACACACAGACGTAGGAGCACGAAGACCAAGGGAATACTCTGGAGTAGAACTGGTAGGTACTTTGGAAGGCTTGGAGACAATCATAGAGCAGTCCTTTACACATGAACAAGACCGGACAACTGAGTGAGGTAAGTGGCGTGATTAAGTAGTCTGGTGATTAGTGTGCTGAATGGGATGCAGGTGCGTGCGATCAGTATTCTGGTGAGGGAGTGCGCTGTGATTGGCTAATGGTGGAGTCTGGCGGGGCTGCTCTCCTAAGGGTGCGAGTGTTCTCATTATACCATGGAGTCGGACTGTTTTCCTTCTTCTTCTTTAAGTGCAAAGGATTACTAGAATTCTAGAGGTCATAGTTTCTGTTGCAAAATTGAGTTCTTCTACATTATCTGGTACGCTGAGGTGTTGAGAAAATTGAGTAGTTCTATCATATTTGTAACAAAGTTGATTTTGCAGCCTTGGCAGAGACTAGATAATGATCTGGGATGTCATTGTTCTGCTGCAAAATTTCAACGTCATCAAAAAACACCGGTTTTTTTTTCGTTTAGTTTAACAAACGGAAAATTCGATTTTGGCCCGATTTCCCATTTTTTGTTTGTGATTTACAAATCGGTTTATGGCTTTGATATTTCATTCACACATGTGGGCGGTGCTGAAACGCCCCTTTCATCTGATTGGTCAAACCGCACCATCTTCAGGACAGCCTTATTTCTGCCAGCTAGAATAAGAGTCGGCATTTAACTATAATTAGTGCTGCTGCAAAGCTTCGCCTCTAATGTACGACACTTGAGAGATCACAAGTCATACGGTATCTAACCTTTCCCATTCGTCTTTTAAGATGATCACCAGAGTGAGTGAGTGAGTGAGTGAGTGTGAGTGTGTGTGTGTGTGTGTGTGAGAGAGAGAGAGAGAGAGAGAGAGAGAGAGAGAGAGAATTGAATTTGACAATCCTTTTATTACAAAAATCTCAAAACCCCATTCCAATATCTTAACTTAAAAACATTCATCAAATCACAAAAATAAATAAATAAATAAATAAAAATTAAATCAACACTTCCAAAATAATAATTATCAATAATTATTATCAACTAATGAACATAGCACCACTCAATTTAAAAAATATCCAATGTACTCATCAAATTATAAAAAATTAAACTCAATTACAAGTCGTGATTTTACCATTTAAAAAAAAAAAAAAAACTGGAATAAGTTCTTGATCTCCTTTCTGCTCAATTTTATTTCTCCTGGTTATATAAATGGCTAATTTTGCAATACCAACAATAAAACTGAGCAATTGACACTTGAATCTTTTCTTTAGCTCCAGCTGAGAACCCCATGATCCAGTCTCTACTCTGCCTCAGCAACTGAACCATTAGGTGTAGCTGCCGGTCCTCTTCCTCTTGAGGAAAAGACCAGAAGAGAGTGGAGCATTTTTACAAATAAAAAACATACTCACAATAACAACAGACAGAACCCACAAAAACTGCCTGTACATGCTCTTTTGTTCTCATAAAAGACAACGTTATAAGTTATGTGTGTGATCAGATGTCAACACTAATGGGACACAGATGCACACACTTCCTAAAACGTTTGTCAGACATAATTTGTCTTAGCTTAGTAACAGTTTGATAACGCTTGCTTTTAAATAAAACAGTCCCTGAAGACGAAAAGATACTGACTGGTTCTCTAGGCGCTCCTTATATACTTCTGGGTCGTGCAATGATGACATCATAGGCTGTCGCCGGCCAATAGGATTGTCATGATTTGATAATTGTTTTCAGACACCGGTTCACGAGGAGGCGTTCCCCAAAGCGTTTCAAACGCAGTGTTGAGTTCCCTTTCGAAAGGGAACACCATTTACTGCTTTTTACAGGAGAACTCCTTTTAAAAAAGAAAACCTGAACATTTCTGGTGAGAACAGATCAACGTTTAATGCCAAACTGACAGGAACCCTGAGCCATATCTCATGACAAGTGGCTTGATAATGCCACAACAATGACATGTGTTGTAGTTCAGTGCCACACCACTGTCAGAGGAGAGCTGCAAAACTTTCTGTTGTTTCCTAGCATAAATATGTAGTAGCATCTGGTTTTGATTAAAGGCCCTTCTGTGCTAAGCCACTAAAAAGCCCAGATTAGTGGCACAGAGGAAGAAGATATGGAGCACTCCAAAGTAAGATTATGCTGGGCGACAGGGTAGCCCAGAGCATGCACATTTGCAGCACTTTCTTCCTGCGGCAAGCGGTCCCATCAAGCGTTATTGGAAAACAGCTGTCAGAAGAGCTCTGCAAAGGCTTCCTTCACTCCAGGATGGCAGCAGTGGGCTTCCACCCAAAACAGACTCCAATGTCTGAATGAATGTTCCCTTCAACAGGGAAGCATTGGGGAAGAAAGGCACTGGATCGGCCAATTAATGGAGGCTTACGCTGGGAGGTGTTAGAGCATGGACCTGCAGTGGGATAAAGCCAGCACTGTTTTCAGCAGTTAGATGTTGATCCAAAGTTTAGCGGGCAGGGTGTAGCCCGAGCGCTAGACAGTCAACCATAAACCAGGCAGCACAGGAACATCTGAACCAAAAGCAACCAAATGCTTTATTCAATGTTTATTAATTAATACAATAAGTGTGTGTGTTATTTTGGCAGGAAGAGCTGGACATCAGTTTATATCCACAGATTGAGAACTCGTCATTTGAATGAAGTGATTTTTCAAGGTAAACTGAATTTATATTCACTATACAACCTGTATACATTACTAATGAACTTTCCAGTACTATATGTACTGTATGATGGCAACATTACCTCAACTAACTCTGTTGCTTTTACACAGTAAAAGAGAATTGTGGCCAGAATATTAAACATTTTTATTTGTTTTATCCTTCATTTTTTGAGTTGATAATAAATAAATATATTAATGCGTTGATAATTAATAAATGTGCTATTCAAACAATGAATAAAAAAAATATGTAAAATGTTGTCTATCAATGTTATTGGCTCATGTTTAGATATTTTTTATTGAACACGTTATCAGTATTAACACATCGCAAATTAATTGTAATAATGTTTTTTTAAAAATACTTACAGGGGACCTATTATGCAAAATTCACTTTTATAAGGTGTTTGAACACAGATGTGCGTCCACAGTGTGTGTAAACAACCAGCCTATAATGGTAAAAATCCACCCACTCCTTTTTTTCTTTTCTTTTTTTATAATCCCCATAAATCATAAACAGTCTTTCCAAACAAGTGGTTCCAGATTTCCCCCTACTCTTACGTAAGAGTAGTGGTATAGAGATGATAATCAAAACCAAACAGATGTTTTGTTATTTTTGGCAGAGTATCCAAGGCACTGTACTGTACTGGCTTCGTTGTACTGGCTTCGCCCTCTTCTGGTAAGTGGGGTGGGAAGCAGGAGCTTATTTGCATTTAAAGATACATGTACGAAAACAGCATGTTTTTCCTTCCACTTAAAAAAGGGCATTTACAACATGGTGTAATAAATGACCTGTGGGGTATTTTGAGCTGAATCTTCACAGACACATTCTAGGGACACCAGAGACTTACATTACATCTTGTAAAAAGGGGCATTATAGGTCCCCTTTAAAATAAACATTACTCAGGAATTTAAAAAAAGAAAAGTATTAGTAATAAAGTATTTTATGTGTTACTTCACAAAAAAGAGTAAAGTTTACTGGAGTATTCCAAAGCAAACTTTACTTTACTTAGCAATATTTACTAGCAATTTCTGAGTGAAAATTTGCTTTTTTTCATGCTAAGGCTTAGGGATTTACTCAATCACAAACACTAAGCATGACCAAAATCTTCTGCAAGCACCACTAATTATCTCATCATATCAACCTTAGACTTACAGTGTTACACCATACACTGATGTGATGCAGTCGTGTCAACTGAAATCAAACAATCTACAGAATTTGAAACAGCAGTATTTCAAATATGTCTAATATATTTCAACACTGACTCTAAAAAGGAGATAAGCCTGTTTTAACAGCTTGTCTGCAAATCTCTCCAATACGACAAGAGACAAGAGAACCTCTTTTCATAGGTTACATTTATAGCGCCTAGTGTGAATCTTGTGACAGTTTTCATTCTAATGTAAAAGGTAAAATCAATGAGAAGATTCTTCACAATCGAAGACGAAGCCAAGCAATTATGAAGTAGCAATAAAACTGGGCGGCAGCAGACAGTGCAAAACGAAAAAGTGTGGCTGGAAGGCTGAAAGTGGTGAGAATTTCTTCTAAAGTTTAAAACTACCTCATCTATCATCATAGTAAGAAAGCTTACCCTCTCAAATCTTTCCACTGACTTCACATGGTGTCAAAGTCACGACAAAAACGTCTCCATGGCAGGAAATTAATTGGCACATGCAGAAATGGCATACAATTTTAAATACACTGAAATTGCATGACCCACTTTATTGTCAGTCACAGCACGTATCAATAAAGGCTACCCAGCTGAGTAATTGACCTGTAGCTGTTCACGTGTTACAAAAGGTTTATTGGTATTAATGACAGCTACACTGCATTCATTCTAGAAGCAAATGTGTTACCCACAAACATGCTTTTGTGCTACTAGACACTGGGGCATTGAAATAGGTACAGTTCTGCTCACAAGTTTACATACCCCTTTTTGTTAATTTGTTTAAAGATCTTTCCTTTTTTTTTTTTTTTTTTCATTTAGTACTGCCTATAAGCTACTATCATATGCTAAGATATTTACATTTTCCCCAAAGGACAAAATAAATACATTTTATCCTGATAATCCAAT
This sequence comes from Elopichthys bambusa, assembly GCA_037101425.1. Lineage (NCBI taxonomy): Eukaryota > Metazoa > Chordata > Actinopteri > Cypriniformes > Xenocyprididae > Elopichthys > Elopichthys bambusa. The sequence continues at coordinate 6,767,138 of CM074443.1, forward strand.
TCAAAAAGTGTTTCTTATAACTTTTTTGCTCTTTAAACTTGGATATTGGCAACAACTAGGAAATGACAGTGATACTTATCAAGATAATGCTTGTCAGAAAAAAAGTATAATAACGATCTTATTGGCAAGGTCACTCTTTATGCTTCCTATCATTGTGGCACTCAAATTCCACACTACTTCATCAAACTGTATCACAAATATACAAACATGTATGATTATACTTTACTTTTGCTGGCTGATGAAATGCCATCATATATTATTCCCACAGCAGATCAAAAGTGCAGAAAAATCAGTGATTCTACACTGTCTCTAGTGATCCCACGTGATTCAAATGACAAAAAAACTGTAATCAAGTTGCAGTCTAAATTAAGTCTTATAATGGAAGAGATTAATTAAGCTGGCATTCTAGGCCATGTTCATTTATCACTGTCACTGTTTTCATTCTGTCATGTAATAATTCTTCACTAAGAAGTTTGTGTTTTGATTAAGTGCAACAATATTGCTGGTGACCATTTATGATTTATGATTCCAACTGGATAAAAAACAAATATCCACTGTGTGAAAGTCATTGTATGCAATTAAAAGAGGCTTTGTATATGCTATATGTGCAATATGACTAGAGTATGAACAGATAGTATGAAAATGACTGCAAATGAATGAAACTGACCGAAAGCAAGGGATATAGTGTTTGATTGATGTGGGTTTTTTTCAAGACTTTTGGACTATAAGGGCTCCCTGGAACTTCTGTTAATGTTGGGCCCTATGTGAATATGAAGGCCCCAAAACCTCTTAAGGGGGTCGCACACCGGACGCGAAGCACAGTGCCGCACCACGTCTTTAAAATTCGAACGCATTGTTTTCTATGTGTGTATGCACACTGGCGGCGACATTCAATGCCTGTCCGCGGCGCCTGTGAGTAGTCTGAGACGCGGCGCATCATGGCGCTGAGTTTCTCGTCCAGTGTGCGACCCCCTTTAGGCTGTGTTTACACTGGCACAAAAAAAATCAAATTTTTTACTCACATCGGAATTTACACAGATTTTTTTCACAGGAATTTGTTGCACATGTGTAAACACAAAAATCTGCACACGAGATCCGATTGTTTCTCATACAATCTGAGCCACTTCCAAAAGTGGTTTTAAATCAGATACATATCCGATATCTGGACATACGACCTATGTCTAAACACAAATATCCGATTCCCCTTTGAATTCCAACATGTAACAACATGCTACAATGTTTACATCGATTACTTTGGATAAATATCAGGTACAGTGTAGCTATAATTTTCTAATTAACATGTAGCTACACTGTACCTGATATTTATCCAAATTTAATCGATGTAAACATTGTAACATGTTGTTACTAAACTTAATGAAATTCTGTTTTCCAAATGTTTTGACAATCACAATACACTTATTATGATGCAATTATTTATTTTATTGTTTATTTCATTTTTTGACCTCTTTTAGCGGTTGGAACACTGATTGATGGATTACATGAGACACGATTCATTTCAGTGAGTTGTACTGTATCTTTCAAAATACCTTCTAATGTTCATTAATGTTTATTTACTATTAACTAGTAGTAAAAAGGAAGAGATTATCAGTTCAAGTGAGAAAATGGATGTGTGGCCGTTTTACACTTAATGCCTAAATGTAAGCAGCCCTGACTTCACTAACACGCTGTGTATATATTTATTTAATAATAATAATAATAAAAATAAAAAAAATAAAATAAATATATATATATATTTATAATCAGGGGTGGGGGTGGGGCCTTTTGAGATAATTGGCTCTAGGGCCTTTGCAAGTCATAATCTGTCCCTGTACAGTATAATGCCAATATAAACATAATTTAGGAAAGTGTATAGCAAACAAATTAGATTCAACGAAAATTGTTAAAAAACTATTTGTAAAATGTAATGTTTATTATCTATGTTTATTAGCACTGACAATGTTGTTGGTGTAGTTTAGAACTGACCAGGGTTCTCTATATCTTTTTGACAAATGAATTTCAAAGACTTTTCTTGTAGCCTACTTTTCTATTCATAATCTATGTGAAAACTGAATTTAATAATAATAATAATACTACCAATGGTAACCAACGTGCACCAGAACACCCACTAAACACTATCTTTTTGGTGGAGGGGAAACAGAGTGATGAAGCCATGTAGATGTGGGTATGATATGGAGGTCATGATGAACAAAGGCCAATGGACAAATTTGGCCAGGATGCCAGGATCACATCCCTACTCTTTTCAAAGGATTTTTTTTACAACCAAAGAGTTTGGACCTTGGTTTAACCTCTCAGCCAAAGACCCATGCTTTATAACATTATAGTGTCCCCATCACTATACTGGGGCACTAGGACCCACACAGACGGGGAGCACCCCCTGCTGGCCCCACTAGCACATCTTTCAGCATCAACCTAGTTTTCTCAAGAGGTTTCTGTGCTTCAGTGTGTGATCAGGTGAGAATTGCAGGTGAGTGATATCTGCTGACTTATAAGAAAATGCTTTAGAAAATGAATTGCTAATGAAATGTTAAAAATGGGTCAGCTGAATTTGTGAACTAGTTATTTATTGAAAAGGACTGACTCAAAGGAATTATTAACCTGAAAATCTATTACTGTGGCTTGTGAGCAAAGTTTCATTCTAAACAAAAGTAAAATCTATAGCCAATTAAATATTTTGAGCAGAGAAAAACTACAAAATATATATTTACTCCAGAAAGTTCAATGTCTTTTCCATTTCTTGAAAGCATATTTTAAAAATGACCTGATAAATCCAAGTGTTCTGTGTCTGAGGGAATACTGCACCTTTAAAGAGCCAAGTTGGCCAATGTCTAAAATCTCATAATGGACAAATAACGGCCAAATAAATGCAGTTGAAAGACGCAAAACAGAAAATGTTTATTATGCACTGACAATGCTGTTCGAATATTTTGGAACTAACAAGACAAAAATATGTAGATATTTCAAAAATATGTAATTGTATTTTTATTTTTATTTTTTTGCAATACATCCAATACATCAGTCTGTGCTCCCATCAATAGCCCAACTCGCATTCATCTCTGATTCTGCAGTAGTTAAAATGTCTCAGAGGTAGATTACGCCCCTTGGCTTTTACCAGTTTGATTCTATTTGTCACTGTATTAATAAACGCTATTCATTTCTTAGGCTGCATTGTCCTTCCATTCATGCTTACTTAAACAGGCTTTTGATTGTTTTTGGGATCATTAATGGAAGCAAGGATTTTTGCCTCATCCTAAGTGCTGATATTTGTAATGATAAATATCCTCAGTTAGCTGGTGAAGACATCCTTGATTCTGGAGTGTTACATTCATGCAGATTTCAATTCCATTCCTGCTCCAACACACCTGCCTATACATTTCAAGTAACCCTAAACACCTTGATTAGCTGCTTAGGTGTGTTTAATTAGGGTTGGAGCTGAACTCTCTGGGAGCAGGGTTGGAGACCCTGCACCCAGATTAGAGGGTCTGTCTACCGTGTAGAGTGGTAACAGTTCTTCTTGTGTAAACTAATGCGATACAAGTTAGTTTACACAGAATAGAACAAACTGGACATGCAACACTTTCAGGAAAGCAAAATATGCTCCCAAAAGAATGAAGATCTTGCTGAATTAAACAATGACTAAAAATGTTTTATCTCAGTGTTTTTTCCAACCTTTTTCATAATGAACCCCGATTTTAAGTTTGATGGACACAATAAACTAAATATTTGTGACAATATCAAAATGAAGTGTAATGTACTTTATCACTAGGCCTTAAAAGTCTAAGTGAAATGCAGTTTACATCCCATTTTATTGACATATTTATGGGTGCATAAATAACAAGTTCCATAAGGAACTTGGATCATGAAAATAGGCTGTTAAATATAATGAAGGAAGGTGATTGGAGATAAACTAAGAGCTAAACAAGACACAGGTGATGCAAATCTGAAACCATGGAAACATAATTAGTAACTATGGAAAAGCATCCAAACACAGAAAGAAAACACAGTAAGGAATTATCTTTAAAACAAGGGTCTAAGGAACAACATATGTTCAACAACATAAACATTAGCATTAACTTATAAAACTAATTAAATATTAAAAGCCATAATTTTAACACATTAATCTAATTTAACATTACAACTGTTTTACTGAAAATAACTAAACTAATGAATTAAATTTTACATTTAAAAATAATTTAGTAATGTAACTGTACTAATTTACTAATATTATTATAAACAAAAAAATAAACAAATAAATGAATGTAAATTTATTTACTAGACAACTACTTCTTTGAAGCCACATTAACATGATGCCATTACACATTTAAAAAAGCACATTCTCATAATTAATCTAATATTAGCATGACTCATGACACACAGTAGTTTTCTGTCAATCCAATCTTTTGGGCCAAATCTCACTATGACTATTTGTTATAAAGCTGCAAAAGCTTTATGTTATATGCTGTGACAATTTACATGCAGCAGTAAATTTAATTTAGAAATTGCCGGTGTTAAACCATCAATTTCCTTTCTGACAGCTCATTAGAATGTGGTGAGCAAACAGGCTGTGGCACGGCCAGGGCTGTTGACAAGCCAACAAAGTGCTGCGATGTGTAATGCAAAAACTAAAGGGGAAAGGTTTAAGAGCTGCTTGCTGTTCATTTGACATTACAGTCAGCATGACCCTTCTCAAATAGTGACACATGCACACTCCCAATATAAAGGATCACTGAGGACATGAAGTCTGGTTGTTGAAAAAGTTATAGCAGTGGTCTGATCTCCTCCAGGACCCAGGCATCAGGCATCATATTTTGTTATGTCCGATGAATAATATTGCAGCCATAAGACTGGGGGAGAACATGTGCTTTGGTGTTGTCTCAATTCCTTTTTATTCAATCACTCGGATCTGATTATCTTCTATTTGTTAACATTTCTTCACCAAAGAAGCCAATTTGCCATCTGATCCCTTTTGATCATGAAACAATATTTTCCACAGTGGGTTCTACAGATTAAAGGCCTATACTGTATGTTAATTCATCAGTAATATAATATAAAGAGGAAACTGGATCTAGTTGTCACACTCCGGTTATTCCAGTATATGTTTAATTTGCGAAGGTTTATTGGCTTATTATAGGCTTTTTAGAAAAAAAAATATAATAATTATACAATACAAAACAATCCATTAAATAACAAAAAATGTACAGGGTAACACAAAAATCCATTGATTTGGCCAAAAAAATAAATAAATAAATAAATAAAAATTTAGTTTAAAAAAAAAACTTTTTTAAAAAAATAAAAAAAGTAATTAATATATTGCATAAATGTATAAGATTTCAACTGACAAGGTTGCAGTGTTCAATGCTCTCTATTCCATGACCACAGGATATCTGTTGAAGTTCACTTCTATACACCCAAGTGCATTTATGTAAATATTAAGTTATTATTAATTTAATTACTATAAATTGTCATATTTAAAAATGCTAAACTCTGTGATAAATGTATGTTTTAATATGGAAATAAATGTAATTTAGTTATACTAGATGTGTATTTTAAAGAGATAAATTCACGATAAAACACGGCTATGACTCCTTCACCCAACGGTTCTGTGTATCACTACATAACACCCTCAGCAACCACTCTTAGCAATGTAAACTGTATGTTCTCAATTGATATTGTTCATCGATGCTTACTGTATTATTTAGAAGAGTATTGTGAAGTTTATTACCTGCATTCAGATTTAGCATTTTCCTTCAGGTCAGTCCTATGTTCATAATAAAACATCTGTTTAAATGTCCGATGTACTGTATTATCTTGTCCTTTTAACAGCTAAGGGGTTTTCCCGTGATAGACAGCGCTAATCAAAGCATTTGTCAGCTGCAAGACGTTCCGTGTTCACAACAGTTCAGTCTTTTCAATGTAAAAGTCTTCGCTACTGACTGACACACTCATAAGGACAGTCTTTGCCGCCATCTAATGGCATAATAATGTAACTTCTGTTGCTGGTCACGGTCAGGGACTATTTTTTTGGGCGGAAGGAAGGCTTTTGGTGAAAGTTTAATTCATTAAAGTTGCATTGATGCATATTTTTGGCTTTAATATTTGTATTGTGTGGTAACCATTTTATAAAAGCAATAAGGTACTCGAGGCTAGTGTTGTATCGCTTACATATTATATACACATCGCTATATTGCTTACATACAAAATGTGCAGAGGGGAGGGTTGGACTGGAATTGAGATTGCCCTCACCAGAGTGCATAGTTATATAGTCAGTCTTAATGTATAGTATGTTAATGTTGTGTTTAGTAATTAATAGAAAACTACAGCTAAAGGAAATCAGCAACTGTGTAACTGGACTTTTGACTCAAAAACTAATAACAATAATAAGCAGTTACCTAAGTATAGCTGTTGCAACCATTTTGTGACAATTGTGACAGCAAGCCAGTCTCTCATTGCAGTCATGCAATACAGACAAATGAAAGGAACGGATTTCACATACCAAATCTTTCTTAAGGAAATCTGAACTATAGTGGAAAGATTTAAAAAGGCTGAATTAATCAAATACTCAATACAGACAGAATCATCAGGACTCCTTATTTCCTTCATTTTTAGCCATTTCCTGCCCTTAATTAATGAGCAAACTAGCTCACTGAAAGAAAAGAGGGAAAAACTACTACAGCTAAATGAGAAAATTTCTGAAAATGTTCAGCCTTTTCTCCCTGTTGGTCGCTGCTGATATACTGCTTCAGTTGCCATGGAAATGATATAACTTAAATGATATGGCTAAACTGATGAAAGTATAAAGCAGTCTAGATAAAATAGAAAGCAATAAGTTAGGTCCTCTAAAAGACAGTCTATTTGGCCTCTTGATGTTGTTAAGAGAGCATCTTGTAATACTTGGAAGTAACATGTCAATACTCAGCTTCTTTACTGAAGCTCAGCTTCTGTACTCATCTTCTTAACTCAGCTTATTTTATGAAATGTGTTTTGTTCAGTGGCCAAGCAATATAATGAATCCGCTGGAGGCAAGTTAAACTGAACCCATGTGCAGATTTATTAAACAAAACATATGAAATTCACATAAATGTTTCACATTGTTGGCAAAGGTTTCAACTATGTAACAAGATATTTTTCAACATTGGACATTTTCAAAATAATTCCACACGTGTAATGGTGGGGATGCTGAAAATTATTTTAATATGCAAAACTGTTACCCAATCATAGCAGTGGGCGTTTTCTTCCAAGTCTTGAATGCAGCACGCCCATCAAAACAGAGTGTTCGAAAGAGAAGTTCAAAAACAGGACAGAAAATAGCCTATTACTTCTAAATTAGGATGTTTTTTTTATGTAAAAATCTTGATAATGTTATAAGTGGACCTCAGACAACATTATAAAATTAAAAAGAAATGCAGTTAATGACCCCTTTAACAAGACACGCCTGAAAGCAATAAACCAATAGGCTTGTTCAAGATGAACTACACTAGCCTGCCACCGGCTGGCAAGATCTGCCGGTTGCTGGCGGTGGAGGAGTACAGAGACAACCGTCAGGTCATACACTTTGTGCTTTCCATAGTGCGCTGAACCAATGCCACTCATGGCAGACCATGCGATTTTTGCGTTGATTGTAGCCGAAGAAGTGGATGCGACTGAAATTCCCATGTTTTGAATGTCAGATATTCAGTATCATGATTGGTTAAATACAGGAACTTGTCTAAGAAAAAATACGCAACACACGTCGTCCTTGTCATCACAGAAGCTGACCAATGAGAATAAAGTGTGTCGTCATCAAGGCTTTCACAGACGATTTTGAGCAACTGCAGTGCCTGACCTTTGCTCTTGCAGTACTATGATGGCACATGTGATCGTAAGGCGGCTGCAGCGCCGATCAAAGTCGGACAAATTTTCTAACCAGAATGCATTGCTTTTGTCAGGTGGCAGCTGATCTTTGCAGTGCCGCATGAAGTCGAACAAGCCTAATGACAAAACAGTACAGAGAACCACATGACTAGAACAACCAATGAAAACATAACACATGAAGGAGAGCACATGACACGATTACATGAAGCAGCTTAAAGCCGCAGTAACAATTTCTGAGCAACACTGTTGACATTTGAAATCGACACCCAAAAGAACACCACCCCCACCCAAAAATAATAATAATGCACACGCTATGCAACACAAGCAACGACTAATAGCGGCCGTATCAAACAACTCACACAGGTATGGATGAATCAACTGTGATTCAACGAAATCAGCATATCTTGGTTCTGTGAAACATAGCAAAACCAATGTTACTCACATATCAAGCAGAAACAAAGCAACCTTGGCTTCAGTATTCATGCTATCTCATTCTCTAACATCTCTCCAGCACTGGAATTTCTAATATTAAATCTTAAAATATTAAAAGCTCTTCCTGACAAAACCTTAAGAAAAGATTATTTTTCACTAGTTGATTTTCCAAACAATGTGCACACAAAACTACTTAGCAATTAGGTTAATGAATTTGTTATTAGAGCAATGTAAAGAAATCAACTTTTTCTAGAGAAATAATCTGGCAAAACCGAATCTCTAAAATGATACAAGTCTCAGAGTCTATTTGCAGTAGCACTGTGCTAAGATTCACCCTACACCTGACCTGACTGAGAGAGGAAGTGGCTCTCTGCTCTTTAAAGACATTCAATCAATGCTTTTGAAGTTCACCCACCATCCATTTTGTGTCCTCACCGGCTGCTCTCTGACTCCAGACCTATCAGCTACTGTATATGCCTTTGCATGTTCTGCATGTTTAAAGGCACTTATACTACAGGGCTGTTGAATGCTCTAATCTGACTGGTTGACCAACGTTCTAAGGTGTACAATTATTTTAAGGGAAACGCACAGCTAAAGTAGTTCTAGCAGGTCTTGACCGCATTGCAGTTTCATATCACTAAAAAAAAAAAAAACACAACGACACCGACCAAGCAAATAAATAGAGTAAACAACAGGATAAAAATTATTGTCATGATTTTTGCCACAAAATACGTTTTATTGTATCCTGAAAGCGCATACTCTCTCTGGCACTCTCTCTCTCTTTCAAAAGTACACACATACTGTATAGTATGCATAGAAACATTTTGTCAGCGCTGCTCTAACAAATTAATCAGTAAAATAGTTAAGCAATTTAAAAGATACATGACTCACCAGCGAGGTAATAACTGTGCGGTTCTTGAGGTAGATAAACTTATAGTTTCGCTATTAGTGGAGACACTGTTGCCGTGAGAGATGCACAGACCCAGGTAGGCTAATTCACATATGCTGCTTATTCACATTCTCTCTCTCTCTCTCTCTCTCTCTCTTATTCTCATTACCACCTCGGGTGTGCATTATTTTCTAAGAATTTAATGGCCTGTCGTCAATTATTCCTTAGTGCCGTGAGAAGTAATGTGGTCTATACTTCATGCACACATGAGATTATATAGCTGGGCAATGTAGCTAAAAGTAAAGTTGAAATTTAAAATATAAAAGTTACACACTCTCTCTCTCTCTCTTTCTATATATATATATATATATATATATACACTATATTGCCAAAGATTTCTTAATCCGTAGGGTTTAATATAGAGATGGCCCACCCTTTGCAGCTATAACAGCCTCAACTCTTCTGGGAAGGCTTTCCACAAGGTCAGGCAGTGATGTTGGACGAGAAGGCCTAGCTCGCAGTCTCCGCTTTAATTTATCCCAAAGGTGTCAGGTTGAGGTCAGGACTCTGTGCAGGCCATTCAAGTTCCTCCACACCAAACTTGCTCATCCATGTCTTTATGGACCTTGTTTTGTGCACTGGTGCGCAGTCATGTTGGAACAAGAAGGGGCCATCCCCAAACTGTTCCCACAAAGTTGGGAGCATGAAATTGTCCAAAATGTATTTGTATGCTGAAGCATTAAGAGTTCCTTTCACTGGAACTAAGCGACCAAGTCCAACCCCTGAAAAAACAACCCCACACCATAATCCCCCGTCCACCAAACTTTACACTTGGCACAATGCAGTCAGGCAAGTACCATTCTCCTGGCAACTGCCTAACCTAGACTCGTCCATCGGATTGCCAGACAGAGAAGCGTGATTCGGCACTTCAGAGAACACGTCTCCACTGCTCTAGAGTCCAGTGGCGGGGTGCTTTACACCACTGCATCCGACGCTTTGCATTCCACTTGGTGATGTAAGGCTTGGATGCAGCTGCTCGGCCATGGAAACCCATTCCATGAAGCTCTCTACATACTGTTCATGAGCTAATCTGAAGGTCACACGAAGTTTGGAAGTCAGTAGCTATTGACTCTGCAGAAAGTTGGCGCCCCAGCATGCGCTGACCCCGCTCTGTGATTTTATGTGGCCTACCACTTTGTGGCTGAGTTGCTGTTGTTCCCAATTGCTTCCACTTTGTTATGATAACACTAAACAGTTGACCGTGGAAAATTTAGTAGTGAGAAAATTTCACGAATGGACTTATTGTACAGGTGGCAACCTATCACGGTACCACGCTTGAATTCACTGAGCTCCTGAGAGCGACCCATTCTTTCCCAAATGTTTGTAGAAGCAGTCTGCATGCCTAGGTGCTTGATTTTATACACCTATGACCATGGAAGTGACTGGAACACCTGAATTCAATGCTTTAGGTGTGTCCCAATACTTTTGGCAATATAGTGTGTGTGTATATATATATATATATATATATATTGGTATATGCATAAAGGTATATATATATATATACATAAAGTCAGAGATAATATATCCATAAAACATACAAGTGAAGACCCTGGAGATATGTGTTAAGCAGCCTTTCATAGATTGAAAATGTAGGCTCACAACAGGAGGTTTTCTTATCTGCCGGTGCCTGATATGCACGCTTTCTGCTCCATTACATATTTACTAAAACAAATAAGAATTGTTACTCTAGTGAATCAAGAGAAAGAAAGTGATATAAGCAGTTACAAGACATCCTGTCAGCATTTTTAAGCATTAAATAAAGTCTGCATGATGATTTTCACTCAATTCAATGCATACTGATTTTTTTCTTCAGAACCCTTGGGAGGCCCAACAATACAGCCCATAAACCAAGTTTGATCAGCCCCCAGATATAATAGATGATGGATGATGGAAAATGTTCACACATTTGTGCTAGGTTGGGGCAGACATGTGCCCCCCACAAAAACCATAGAATCATATTTTACTATTAAACTCAGTGAATATTAAAATATAACAGCAGATTTCTTATTATTTCATAAAAGAACATTTACGAAAAGTATCAAGCAAACTTTATTCAGAAAGGCCTTTGCATCCTATAGCAAGTATCACCAACACAAACTGGCTTAATGAATATCATTAAATAAATAAATGGATTCTTATATCTGAAACTTTGTCCGATGTATACACTAAATTACTTACGAAAGCCCAGAACGGGTGAACGCAGACCGATTCATCAGACAGACTTCAATTCTGTCATGCATATATGATGATGCTGTTATTTACACACATTTAGATTTTAAGAGAGAGAACATTATAAGAATACATGACTTCTAAGCAGCTCTCCAGCTCGCAAAATATATATCATGATACATTTCTGATACTGTATGCAATGGAATGTAATTTCAAAACAGAACACAAATATGTTGTGTACTGTTTAATACTTTAGTTCAAATTGTTCAAATCACTAACTTTGAGTAATAGTGATATTTGCCTAAGTGTTACTAAAAATGAAAAAAATTATAAATAAATAGAATTGCATGCATTTGAGTAATGTTGCTGCAATGTGGGGTGCGTCTCAATCAGTTCCCAAGTTTCCAAGGTTGTGAATCAGTATATCATGTACATGAATTTGGGCACTGGTAAGGACAGTAAAGACACTGATGATTCTATTTCCGGTGACATGACAACATCCTCACTGTACAACATCACTACTGGTATTAATGAAAAACAGCAGAACTAATATCTTTCTGACATTATTTTTTAAGTAAGCAATAAGGTATGAGAGGCTGTGCTGTATAGTGAATAAGTCATGGCTGAAGGGCATTGTTAGGTACTATGCAAAGCGGTTATCACACAATACAAATATTAAAGCCAAAAATATGTATCAATGCAACTTTCATGAAGTAAAATCACTAAAAGCCTTTCTTCCGCCTGAAAAAATAGTCCCTGATTGTGAACAGCAACAGAAGTTACATTATTATGCCATTAGATGGCGGCAAAGACTGTCTTTATGAGTGTGTCAGTCATAAGTGAAGACTTTTACGTTGAAAAGACTGAATTGTTGTGAACACGGAACATTTTCTTTTTATAACAGTCTGCAAATGTCTGGGGACTGAGGAGACAAGTTGCTCAAGTTTAGGAATTTTCCTCTTTATGATGCGTCAAATGTTTTCTATGGTTGAAAGATCTGGACTGCAGGCTGGCCATTTCAGTACCCGGATCCTTCTTCTACACAGCCATGATGTTGTAATTGATGCAGTATGTGGTCTAGCATTGTCATGTTGGAAAATGCAAGGTCTTCCCTGAAAGAGACGACGTCTGGATGGGAGCATATATTGCTCTAGAACTTGGATATACCTTTCAGCATTGATGGTGCCTTTCAAGATGTGTAAGCTGCCCATGCCATACACACTCATGCAACCCCATACCATCAGAGATGCAGGCTTCTGAACTGAGCGCTGATAACAGCTTGGGTTGTCCTTGTCCTCTTTAGTCCGGATGACATGGCATCCCAGTTTTCCAAAAAGAACTTCACATTTTGATTCGTCTGACCACAGAACAGTTTTCCACTTTGCCACAGTCTGCCTGCGCTTCTGGATCATGTTTAGATATGGCTTCTTTTTTGACAGTTTTAGCCGGCAACGGCGAATGGCACGGTGGATTGTGTTCACCAACAATGTTTTCTGGAAGTATTCCTGAGCCCATGTTGTGATTTCCATTACAGTAGCATTCCTGTATGTGATGCAGTGCCGTCTAAGGGCCCGAAGATCACGGGCATCGAGTATGGTTTTCCGGCCTTGACCCTTACGCACAGAGATTGTTCCAGATTCTCTGAATCTTTGGATGATATTATGCACTATAGATGATGACAAACTCTTTGCAATTTTTCTCTGAGAAACTCCTTTCTGATATTGCTCCACTATTTTTCACCGCAGCATTGGGGGAATTGGTGATCCTCTGCCCATCTTGACTTCTGAGAGCCAATTGACCTAATAAGTTGCAAATTGGTCCTCCAGCTGTTCCTTATATGTACATTTAACTTTTTCGGCCTCTTATTGCTACCTGTCCCAACTTTTTTGGAATGTGTAGCCCTCAAGAAATCCAAAATGAGCCAATATTTGGCATGACATTTCAAAATGTCTCACTTTCAACATTTGATATGTTATCTATATTCTATATTCTATTCTATAAGTTTATGAGATTTGTACATCATTGCATTCCTTTTTTATTCACAATTTGTACAGTGTCCCAACTTTTTTGGAATTGGGTTTGTACATTTAGCCTCAAAATATGACTATGCCAAAGTGTACTTGAGTTATTTTCAAGTGTGCATGCATGTATCCATATTATATAAGCTGTAGTTGTGTTAGTTTCACTCTAAACATTGCATTCAAGTATAAAACTGTATCTCTCTCTTAATGTCTTTTCCACCTAGCATGTTTAGTTTTGTTTTAAACCTCTCCGCATGTTCTAATTAACAATTTGTTATGTTACTTTAAAATGTATTTTTCTATTTTTAATAGTACTTCAAAGAAAATGTACTCAGATCTGACACTCCAGATACTATGCAAATTAGGTCATAAATGGAGACAAAGAAAAAGTTTGCCCACCAAAATTGCACCCTCGCCATTGGCTGGCGCATCCAAGGAGGCGTTTTGGCTTGTTTGTCTTTAAAAGATAACAACACACGTCTCTCATCGAGTCTTTTTCATCTGTCGCCTTCACCCGAAGTCTTCACTCTTCATTACCTACAAGACGGACTCTTCCTTTCTTATTTTCCGGCTACTTTACTCTTAAGTTAAAACTTTGTTTGAAACTCCTGCCGAAGAACCCTTCCTCGGGAAAAGGACCAATTGCTCCAGCTCGCACGCACTGAAACTCCGGTAGAAAGGCAAAGTAACCACAGCACCTAAACCTATGCAAGTACAGAACAATTTCTTTCAATGTTCTTTAAGCTCCATGTGTAAGCTGAGTTTCCTTGCTGGCTCTCAAAGGTTTTAACTGTTTGTAATTTGCTATTTCTTTGATCACCTCTGTTTGCTTGACTTTACTTTCGTTTTATTCTATGTATGTTCCTTTGTTATTTGTTAGTCATATATTCGTAGTTCATATCTATTAAATCCATTATAGTTATACTTTTATTGTCTCTAGTGCTACTCATTTATGAACCAAGTCCCTTCAACGTTTGATTTTGCTTAAGCTTTTGTAATTATTTAAATCAGAGATTTTCCTCATGGCCAGAGGGAAATTCCTTTTTAAGAGCTGATAAGAATAACCAGACTGATAATTTTGCTGGACAAAATAGATCAGTTTTTATAAGTAAACTATACTTATAAACTTTAAGTATTTCTAAATCTAGAACTAATTCTAGACCATATAGATATATTCATAATTGGTTATAATCCGTTGTAACTGATTATCTATACATAGTTCCCTTTTTGGTCAATTTATATTATGATTAATCATAACGCGTTATGATTAGTTATAAATATATTTCACCCATAATTTGAGCTAATTTGTTAAGTTGTTACATAACACTAAATCTGAATGCAGGTAATGAACTCGCTCAATCGATCAATTTCTCACAATACTCTTTTACATAATACAGTAAGCTCAATATCAATTGAGAACATACAGTTTACGTTGCTAAGAGTGGTTGCTAAGGGTGTTGTGTAGTGATACACAGAACTGTTGGGTGAAGCGGTCATAGCTGTGTTTTATTGTCAATAAAACACAGCTATTGACCATTCAGAATCAAGGACAGGAACTAACCACTTTATATTGTTTTTTAATGTACATTATGATAAATAATTTGTTTGTTACATTTACATGCAATATTTCAGCTGTAAATAAATTATAAATGTTAGCTAGATTATGTTCATTACCTGTCTAGCGATGTATGTTTATGCTGAAATATAATAAAATAATGGTTTGTATTTTAAAAAACATTTATCGCAAGTCATTATATGTAGTGAGTTGGCTTGAGTGATTTATGTTTCGCGCTTCAGAACTTAGGTTAAGGGAACATAGTGAGCATCGACACTACCTGGTTCCCTTTCAGTCGGTCATGTTCGACATACGTCAGTAGTGACCGACGAATTGGGATATTGCCAGAGAGCCCTATCAGCTTCGAGTAAACTAAAGCAAGCCAATGGAATTGGCGTGTGATATTTGCATAATGCGCACCGCCTCCGCCAGGTGGTATAAATAGGAAAGCAGATGCAATCGCACTCTGTCTTTCACTTCGGAGCCAACCTTTGTGTTCTTAAGAGCTACTAGACTGAGAGTGAAACTCTACAAGCCTTTGAGAGAAACAGCGGTCTTTGTGTTGGTGTGACGGCACATTGCAGCAAAGTCGCGAGGTTCAGAGGAGCCTGAGCTGATTATAGCTCTCAACTGCTGTTCTTACAGCATTATTTCCCCGTTGCATTAAAGGTTTGCGATTTGGGCCAGTTCCTCTGTGTATGTGATCAGGAAGTGGTGTACCTGATCACATCGCGGCTGTTCCCTGTGTGCTTCGGCACAAAGATCAGAGCTGAATTCCCCTTCTAAAAGAGCTTGTCCTTCGGTGCACCTGTGGATGACCAGATGTCGATTGCAGCATCGGAAGGTGAGCAAGAGTCCTTGAGAGATGAAGACTCGGCTGCGTTGCCTCCCTCCGGGACGGTAGCGTCTGGAATCCTCAACCGCGTCCCGAACCTTCTCGGCTGGACTACTGGTATCTCGGGGCGGCCCGCGCTGGTCCTCAGCGTCCCGCCCCAGTGCCATTCTTTCCGGAAGTGCATGAGAGGAGGTGACCAAGTCTTGGAGAGCGCCGTATAACGTTTATGCCAGGCCTGGCCCCTCCTCCGCCTTCACCACACTGGATGGCAGGGAAGCCAAGGGGTACGCTGGGATCCCCCCAGTGGAGTGGTTTGTTGTGATGCAGCTGTGTCCAACGGCCGCCGACTGGCGCGGTGAACCGCGTCTCCCATCCCGTGCCTGTAAATTCTTGTCAGGCTTGACTGAAAAATCTTACCTGCGGACAGGCCGCCTCTGCCCTGCATGCCATGGCCCTGTTACAGGTCTGAGTTGGGTCCCAGTACTCTGTTTTGCTGCCCCACGGTACGTCTGTGGTGCCTTTGGTCCCGTTGGCTCGGTGTCTGGAAGCCTGGATAACGCTTCCTAGCCGGTCCCGCTGGCTCATTCGTACCATCAGACTCGGCTACGCGAATCAGTTCGCCCGGCCTCCCCCGGTGTTCAGGGGTGTCCATTACACTCGCGTGTCCCTGGACAATGCACCTGTTCTCCGGGCAGAGATTGCTGTCCTCCTGGCGAAGGATGCAATCGAGCCGGTCCCTCCAGCCGATATGGAGTCAGGGTTTTACAGCCCCTACTTCATTGTACCCAAGAACGGCGGTAGGCTACGGCCAATCCTGGATCTGCGTGTCCTGAATCGGTCCCTACACAGGCTGCCGTTCAAGACGCTTACGCAGAAGTGCATTTTCGAATGCATCCATCCCCAGGATTGGTTTGCAGCAATTGACCTGAAAGACGCATGTCTCGATTCTGCCTCGACACAGACCCTTTCTACAGTTTGCGTTCGAGGGTTGGGCATATCAGTACAAAGTCCTACCCTTCAGGCTGGCCTTGTCGCCCCACGTCTTCATGAAGGTTGCGGAGGCGGCCATTGTTCCGCTCAAGGAACAGGCCGTTCGCATCCTCAACTACCTCGACGACTGGCTCATTCTGGCCAGCTCGCGGGAGCAGTTGTGCGAACACATGGTGTTAGCTCACCTCTGCCGGTTGGGTCTTCGGGTCAACTGGGACAAGAGCAAACTCGCCCCCAGGTAGAGGATCTCTTATCTCGGTTATGGGACTGGACTTGGTCGCCCAGACAGCGCGCGTTTAGTCAGTGTTGAACTGCCTGAGTATGCTCAAGCACAGGATAGTGGCCCCACTGAAACCTTTTCAGAGGCTCCTGGGGCATATGACATCCACAGCCGCAGTCAGGCCGCTCATATTGCTTCATATGAGGCCGCTTCAACACCGGCTTCACGGCCGGGTCCCGAGATGGGTGTGGCAGCACGGTACGTTCCGTGTCACCATGACACTGAATTGCTGTCACACCCTCACTCAGTGGTCGGACCCTTCATTCCTGCGGGCTGGAGTTCCCCTCGAACAAGTCTCCAGGCATGCTGTGGTCTACACAGATGCTTCTGCCATGGGGTGGGGAGCCACGTACAACGGGCATGCAGTATCAGGTCTGTGGACGGGGCCTCAACTGCATTGGCATATCAATTGCCTCAAGTTGCTAGCAGTATGTCTTGCACTGGGCCGCTTCAAGGAGCTTTTGACAGACAAGCACGTACTGGTCCGCTCGGACAGCACTGCGGCCGTTGCGTACATCAACCATCAGGGTGGTCTACTCTCCCGTCGCATGTCGCAACTCGCCCGTCATCTCTTGCTATGGACTCAGAAGCATCTGAGGTCGCTTCATGCTCTGGCACACAGCTGGCCTCGGGGCCTACGCAAATATGCGTTCCCCCCAGTGAGCCTTCTCGCTACCTTCGGAGGAGGCAGACCCAGCCCTGGCTTTGCTCTGTCCCGTCTGCGCTCTGCGCCTCTATGTGGATGGAACGCGAAGCTTTAGAACCTCAGATCAGCTCTTTGTCTTTTACGGAAGCCAGCAGAAGGGAAAGGCTGTCTCCAAGCAGAGGATGGCGCACTGGATAGTGGACGCCATCGCCTTGGCTTATCAGTCCCAAGGCGTGCCTTGCCCCACTCCACTAGAGGAGTTGCCTCTTCCTGGGCGCTGACGCACGCCACCTCGCTGAAAGATATCTGTAGAGCTGCGGGCTGGGTGACACCTAACACGTTCGCTAGATTCTGTAGCCTTCATGTGGAGCCGGTATCTTCCCGTGTACTCGCTTCCAGTATTTGGTAAATGCGAAGAACCCGTTCTAGTGTTGGCTTGCAATGCCATTCCCGCCCCCTGGGCCGGATACGTGCATTCATTACTCCAGTAGAGTTCCCCGCTTGGCGAACCCTGTCAAGTTACTCCACCTCCCCTTGCGGCTCGGACATTGCGGAGTGTCTGATGCCAGGCCAAACGTCCGTCACCGACGTTGATGTTTGGCTGGGTGCCATATGTCATGACCCCTCCACGTGAGTGGTCCCATATGTGTACTGTCCACGGTTAACTCCCCACAGTGAGTCTGTGTCTTTCCCTTAGCAGAGCCAGCTCTGCTGTCACCTCTCAGATGAGTCTCCCCCTGTCTCTAGGCTGGAGCCATCCCAGGGACTCCATATGTGAACTGCCCAAGGCCAGTCCATATGTGTATCCCCACGTAATTCCTCCCCTCTGGGTAGGTTGTGGCCTCCGCAGCGTCCCCTACAGGTTCAATTCCCCAGTGTTGTCTAAGTCTTACTGTAGTGGGTCTTGCAGAACAGCAGTAGACTCTCTCAGTGTAAGCTCGCCCCCTTCTCTGCCCCCCAGGTGCGCCGGTTGGCTGGAGCTTACGCTGGGCGCTGGAAGGGGTCAGCAACTGTGGCGTTTTATTTGGGATCCCAATTCGTCGGTCACTAATGACGTACGTCAAACGTGACCGACTGAAAGGGAACATCTCGATTACGTATGTAACCCTCATTCCCTGAAGGAGGCTTACGTCCCATCACCACAGTTCCTGTGCCCTCACTGCAGTGCAGACCTAGGTTGTCTCCTCAGCGAAAAACGGAGTGCGATTGCATCTATTTCCCTACTTATACTACCTGGCGGAGGCGGTGCACATTATGCAAATATCGCACGCCAATTCCATTGACTTGTTTTAGTTTACTCTAAGCTGATAGGACTTTCTGGCAATATCCCAATTCGTCGGTCACTACTGACGTACGTCTCCATTCCCTCTTTCAGGGAGCGAGGGTTTCATACGTGACCGAGATGTTTTCACAATGCATTGTGGGACTTTTTTGGGAGCAAACGTTTCAGTGCACTAGAAGGATTTCACGATAGGGACAGCCCTAAAAATGACTCCCTGATCAGTCTGATCATTCCCCTGACTACTGAACTAGGGAGCTGATTGAGACACACCCGTGATCTCATGAGTATTCATATGTATTTTACGTAAAGTGTGATTCTACCACATGTACATTTTCTATAGACACTGAAACGTACAGTATTAACTGAAAAAGAATACATTTTAAAACATTTGTCCTCCAGTAATAATTTTGTGCACTTTATTTTTTAAAGCCAGAGAAGAAGAGCTATAAAAGGGAGAAATTATGTTTTATTACATTATTGTTTCCGAATGTATTTTTGTACAAATTTCATGTTTGCATATTCAGTTCATTACAGTAATAAAAAATTGTTTGTTTGTTTGTTTGTTTGTTTTTTATTTGGCTTAAAAGTGCTTAAAATATGTGCTGGGTTTTACCACATGACTAATTACAAGCACAAATCACAAAATCTTTCAGTATTCATGAAAATGTATTCAGATTCAGCATATTAATGATGCATTCCCCTCATAAATCATGACACACTGCTTTCCCCCACAGGAACGTACATGTAAGTTAAAGTGCATGCTTTTAAAAGTAAAAAGTATCGGTTACTGATATCAATATCAGCGATACTGGCCCTGTATTTACTTTTTTTTAAGAAATGGTTATGGATAGGTTTAGAGGTTCAAAATATCTTACCCTCTATAAAATGTTTGTGTTTGGGGGTAGCATTAAGGGATCTAAAATTTAACTACAAAATGGTAAAAAGGCAATTGTACAATTATCTTTATGATATAAAAGATTTGTGAATATTTTTAAATTATTTAGCCGTAAATACACAATGTTTACGTTTAAATGTTGTCAATATGTCTCCATATTGTACTTTTAAGCATCTATCCAAATGTACAAACATGTAAGTTTTGTACCTGTAAATATTACATATTAATACCTACGTATTATCAATGAGACCAGGCTGGTTATAATAAAGTCATGCTACAGTGTTTGTCTTAAAAACAGAAGGATAGCCTTTGATTTCATTAAATGTAACACTAAATAGCTTTATTAATATGCAGATGGCAATATCAAATGGCAATCACTGCCATGCTTTACTTAAGAACATATTTAGTTGGTACATATGATGTGTGGTGTAGGGGAGTGAGCAAATGTCTATACTAAATCCAAAAAACCTTCAAAAGGTAAATGTCAGATTTTCTAGCAGCTGCAAGCTCCTTTTATAGCCATCCTTTGCCCTTTTGATCAGTTTGCTGGCATTTACTTGTAGTGTTACGTAAGAGTTTCCTGAATCCTTTTAGTTTCTCTGCCTGCAGATGTATAGGGCCAATTACTGTCAATGTATCAGTACAGTTTGTACACTGCATGTTTCACTTTAACTCTGTTGGTGAAGTTTTCCATTGTTTCATGTCTTGTAAACCTCACCTGGCCTCCTTTAAACACCCTTATTCAGAGCTACTTAAGACAACAGAACAAAGATCTGTTGGAGCCGATGGCCTCGTGGACAGTGCTCCGACATGTGGAGCCAAGTCAAGTCAAGTCATCTTTATATATGTAGTGCTTTTCACAATACAGATTGTTTCAAAGCAGCTTTACAGTGATAATAGGAAAATTAATTGACAGAGATTGTTTTGGCTTTACAGCAGCTCTAAGACAATATTATTATTGAGCTAAAGTAGGTTTTTGATTGAATCACTTCTATTGTAAAAACTGTTCATTATTAACATAGGGGCTGCTTAAATGACACCTTTCCGTGTTTAGTCTATAGGTTTGCACATTTGAATGTGTATGTGCGCAGATGCTTGGTCTTTTTTACAAAGTGATATTGCCAAATTACTTGTCTGGTCTGCATAATACAGAAAAATTAGTCGTGTCCGCGGATCTATGCGAACTGGAATAATTTTGATAACGTTTTATCTATAGGGAAAGGAAAAGGAAGTAGGCCTTCGCAGGGGATAGTTTAGTTGACACTTCAGGGCTGCGTTTTCATTGTGTCTAGGCACAGATCCTTTATCTCAACTGGATACAGCCTGGATTTGGCAGGCTACGGCAAACCTCAGGTTAAACAGAGAGAGACTTTGCGTAGACGTCATTCTTCTTATGATGTAACAAATACATCAGGTGTTATGGGACGTGTTCTCGGTTCCGGCTGACCTAATTTATGCAGCCTAACAATTTACATGATTTGAATTATAGAGGTAGATAATGTGTTATGTGTAAAGGTTAAAGAGATGTGTTTTTAGTCTAGATTTAAACTGACAGAGCGTGTCTGCTTCCCGAACAATGCTAGGAACACCGCTCCAAAGTTTAGGTGCTAAAACCGCCTGCAGTTGATTT
The DNA here is from genome assembly GCA_037101425.1 of Elopichthys bambusa. Taxonomy (NCBI): domain Eukaryota; kingdom Metazoa; phylum Chordata; class Actinopteri; order Cypriniformes; family Xenocyprididae; genus Elopichthys; species Elopichthys bambusa. Next base: position 6,788,691 of record CM074443.1, read on the forward strand.
TGATATTCTAGGTATTATCAACTGGCCTGAATTCTGAGATCGCAATAGGCGTGAAGGACTATAATGCATTAAAAGCTCGCTCAGGTACTGGGGAGCTAAAACATTTAGTGCTTCGTAAGTAATTAGCAAGATTTTAAAATCTATACGATGTTTAATAGGGAGCCAGTGCAGTGTTGACAGAACTGGGCTAATATGGTAATACTTCCTGGTTCTAGCAAGAACTTTAGCTGCTGTGTTTTGGACAAGCTGTAGTTTGTTTATCTGGCGAGCGGAACAAACACCCAGTAGAGTTTTACAGTAATCTAGCCTTGAGGTCATGAACTAACTGTTCCGCAATTGTCATTAAGAGCCTACGTCGTAGTTTAGATATATTTTTAAGATGGAAGAATGCAGTTTTACAGATAGAAATGTGTCTTTCAAATGAAAGATTGGTATCAAAGAGCACACCCAGGTTCCTAACTGACGTTGAAGACTTAACAGAGCACCATCAAGTGTTAGACAGTATTATTAGTTAGACAGGTTATTACGTGCAATTTTGGTCCAATAATTAGAATCTCAGTTTTTCTGAATTTAGTAGTAGGAATTACTAGCCATCCAATTTTTTATATCAGCTATGCATTCCATAAATTTTTTGAATGGGTAAGTTTTGTCAGGGCATGAAGAAATATAAAGCTGAGTATTATCAGTGTAACAGTGAAAACTAACGCCATGCTTCCTAATGATATCTCCCAAGGGTAGCATGTACAGAGTGAAAAGCAACGGTCCTCAGTACTCAGCCTTGCGATACATCTCTTTGTTTACTACTACAAACTGATAACGATCAGATAAGTATGATTTGAACCATGCCAATGCAATTCCACTAATACCAACATAATTTTCGAGTCAATATTCAAAAGAATATTGTGGTCGATAGTGTCAAAAGCAGCACTGAGATCTAGTAACACTAGAGCAAGAGAGTTCCCCCCTCTCTCCCATTTCACTTCCTGTCCTCTCTACAACTATACTATCTAAATAAAGGCAAAAACAACATAAATAAATCTTTAAAAAAAGAATAGATCAAAGATACAGGAGACAGACAGAGCACTTGTGGAAATATTAGGAGAACTAACAAAGCTCAACATGGCAGCTGTAGGCAGAAATGCCTCACAAGCTAAAATAGCTCACAGCCTTATGGGTAAAGGCTGTACCTTGTGTGACTCCTGGGCCAGGACAGGACCAACAGGAATGTTTTTTAGCCTGCTTTGTGGCATTACCAGGAACAGAAGTTGAATCAAAATATTTATCCATAAAGTGTGCCTATTGTTGAATATTTTTCTACTAACACAATTCAGCTTCAGGTGAAGGTATAGCCTGAGAATCTTTCGATTACATCATTCAAAATGATTGCAAGATTGTAATTCTAATTTTATTGTAATTGTAATTTTTCTAATTTTAAAAGAAATATCTATTGTGAAAATGAATGGGAAAAATACTTTAGAACCACGGCCACCAAAAAAACTGGGTAGATGCTGTTTGATGCTCGGGGCATTAACAAAATGGTTGTTGAGTGGGCTGAATAGACTTTGGATCTGTGTTTTATTTGAAAATGGGTGTGAGAGTTAAACCTTGCAGAGTGACTGAGAAATGCTAAAGACAGAGCAAGAGATGAACGAATGTCAAAATAACAGTCTCATTCTCTGCATGACTGATAAACACAACATACACCAAATTAAAATGCCTTTGTGATGCCTTTTGAGATAATTACACTTCCATATCCCCTTCAACATCTCCAAACGCAACAAGCCATTGTTTAGTTTCCCTCCCCTTTTAGCATCAGACTTGCACTGTTTACATATGTTTTATAAATGTTGGTGAATAATAAGAATAGGCCTGGCCATGGCATGTGTTTATTGTAGATTATAGATTAATGGCATTAATAATGGTATTAATGGCTTTTTCAAGGTTTTAAATTTTGTTTTGCAAAAGGTTGTTTAAAGGAATACTGTACTCAAAAATGTGTCGTACTAAAAACAATTTGTCATAATTTACTCAGAAAGTTTTCTGTGATAGGGTTAGGGGATAGAATATACTGTTTGTACAGTATAAAAATTATTATGTCTATGGAATGTCCCCATAAAACACGAAAACCCAACATGTTGGTATGTGTGTGTGTATGTGTGGTTCAGGTATACCCCACGTACAAAGATGGCAATATCTGAAATTCCTTTCCTTGTGGGAATTTTTTTTTTGGTCCCTAAACAGCTTATAACAGTTTAAAACAGCTTATTTGAAAATCAGTAATACAGAAAGTTTTCTCTGATAGGTAGGTTTAGGGGATAGAGTGTGTGTGTGTGTGTGTGTGTGTGTGTGTGTGTGTGTGTGTGTGTGTGTGTGTGTGTGTGTGTGCATGTTTTTGTGACATAGCACACAAATTTGTATAATGACATGGGAATGACAGGTATTACAAGGAGAGGGTGACTTACAAGGACAGGTTGGTGTAGGGCAATAGAAAATATGGTTTGTACAGTATAAAAACCATTACGCCTATGGAATGTCCCCACAATTCACAAAAACAAACGTGTGTGTGTGTGTGTGTGTGTGTACAGGTTTGGCTATACTTGTGATGGCCAAATGTCCACACATTAAAAAATATATATGAATATTATGTCAACTGACTAGTGAGGACATTTTACTGGTCCTAGGGCTCATGTTTGTAGTTTGTATTTTGTTTTGTTGTTGTTATTTTCACACTTCCTGTTTCTTTCTCCATCCATTTGTTTCCTTTGATTACTTATGTTTCTCATCTTTAGTTCTCATTACCCTTTGTGTATATAGACTCAGGCTGTAATCTTTGTTTTCCTCAGTTCGGTGTTGGTTCTTGTTTTTGCACAGTCCAGTCCACCTTTGTCCTAATTCTTGTTCTTGTTGATTCCTGCATTGTTTGGTTTGCATTAAAAAGCTGTGATTAGATCCACGCCTTAACTAATCTCTCCACAGCTCCACTGTTAGAGACTGCTTATTGGTGAAATTAATTATCTCTCAGGGAAGAGTCAGTTTTTACATCTTTCCTACTTTCAGTTATATAATATGACATTTATATATTTAGTATTTATTTATTTAATTATTTAATTATTTATCTATCAAGTGATATTGATAATATCTATCATGGCTTTTGATAAATACTGCATATAAAAAAATCTATCTGTCCCATACCTGCATTTTCCTTTTCTAAGCCATCATACAACCCATCAGATTTGAGATGCAGGTCACACCAGCTCACATTTTTATGGTGTTGATATCCAGTAATATGTCTAGACAGGGTTCTGTTCTACTGTTTCTCATTTGTACCATGTTCTCAGGGTCCTATGGTCCATTCCATTACTCCAACAGTTTGTTTAGTTCTCTCAAGTCTATAGGGCTATTATATTGAGAGCCATATGGCACTGCTGGAGAACAGAGTTTTCATTTTGAAAACCCCTTTGACAGGTTCCCACAATAACTGTATATTAAGCAAGTACAGAGCTTGGGAACATTTTTTCAGGTTCCTATGTGCTATATAAACTTAGGAAACACAAGACCCTCAGAACATAGGACCCTTTTTCATGTGTTCCTGAAACAGAGGATGACCCCGTTTCGGGAGCTGGTTCACTGCTCTCACATATGTTCTCATGGTTCCATCATATATGATAATAATGATATGAACACCCAACAATTCAAGATGCACATTTCATCTGGCACAATTACAGCCATGATCACTAGACAGTGTTATAAATATGAGAAAGTATTTTAAACATAAATTGAAAAGTGATGTGTAGCCCAGTATGGTGTCCCATACTCGGAATTTGGGCTCTGCATTTCACCCATCCAAGTGCACACACACAGCAGTGAGTATTGAACACACACACACACCATGAACGCACACCCCGGGGAGCGACTGGGGGTTTGGTGCCTTGCTCAAGGGCACTTCAGTTGTCGGTAATGAGAGTGGAGGAGAGCACTGTTCATTCACTCCCCCCACCTACATTTCCTGAGACTCGAACTCGCGACCGTGAAAAAGGAGCCTCCCCGATGGGGGATCAAACCCCGGTCATAAACAAACAAACTTTAATTTACCTCCTGCTTTCAGTGGTCGATAATAACACCACATCAAGTGCATCAGGCAAATGTTAAGTATGTTAACCCCCTTTGAGTCGGCGGTCGCGCCAGCGATACCACCTTGCTTTTTTTCTTATCAGTATGAAAGAGACTCAAAATACTTTTTCACATACAATTAAGAGTTATACTCCATTTTAATCTGTGAAATATCTTCTTTTATTTGTGTACACTCAGAGTAAAAACAAAATGTTGTGCTTTTTGCAAAATAAAGAAAACTAACATGATGCGTGATCTTTCATCTCCCTCTGAACGAAGTCCAATCTGATAGTTCTCAGAAAATGAACTGTAAATTAGTAAATACTAATCACAATAAAATGAGACTTATGTCTAAAAAAACGTTGAAATGTCAGGTTTTAAATCGTGTAAGTCAAATCGAAAACAAATATTCTCTCTTCATGTAATCTGTATGAAAAGAGAGAGATTCAAGTCGTTTGCAAGTCAGCTCATTGTATAATTCTTTGGCTCACCAGCACATAGTATAACTATACAAGTAGTGTTAAAAACAGCGAAAACAGAACAAAAAGAAAAGACAAATTCACATTTCATAAAGATTACAATTTGGAATAAATGATCACTTGAACACATTTTTATTCACAAGAGGTATTCTGTAGCGCCTACCTGATCTCAAGGGCTCAAATTGGCTAGAGAGAGGGTGAACATACATATGAAATGCATAGAGGTAGCATGAATGTTCAGACGCTTTGCATCACAGAAATACATTATATTTCAAAGTATATTAAAATAGAAAACCATTATTTTAAATTGTAATAACATTTCACAGTATTGCTGTTTTTTTTGTATTTTTGATATACAGCATGATGAGCATGAGACTTCTTTTAAAAACATTATAATAGTAATGCGTCCAATCTTTTGACTGGTACTGTAATTTAAACTATAATAGGCCTATACAAAATTTTCTTTACATGATGTGCAATAATATGTGCATGGATGAGATCACAAAAATCATGTTTTTTTGTCAAGAGTGGATGTTATATTAACGTTAATACAGCTGATATTATCCTGTTATCAGCATGATCACAGAGGGTTTTTTCACATAGCCTACCTGACTGAAAGGGCTCATTATGCGGGTCTTTGTCTTCTCAGGTGTGAATCACAGCATTATTCATGAAGATTCACGCCTCCATGCATACTGTGTTTCTTGACAAAAAGTGTCTTACAAAATTTAAATCAATATATTGTTTTATATGAACAAGTAGGCAGGATAATTTTTTTACATCATTTTGAAGCAAAAACTCTAGTCTACAACCTCCAATACCCAGAAGTCTTGTGAACACATATTTTGTATTTATTTTGTGGCCTTATTTCAGTGACTTCAGTTTTATGTTTTTTCAATAACCACGCATAAATGTTATTCCTTCAAAAATACAAACATGTACATACATGTTGCTCACATATTATGGTAGCCTAGTTCATGCTGAATACAGTATAATGATGCCTTTTCCATTAATATGTTTATGAACAACTGAAAAAAGCACAAATGTCAGGCCATGTCAAAACTTCTCCAGGGCCCCAAAAATCCTCAGACCCCAGAGGGTTAAGGAGATGTCAAGCATAGTGATATTTTTGCTCATCATTTTAGGAACTGCAATGAAAGCCAGTCTGCCTGCTTTAGCTTTAAGTTAATGACCTTTCTGCCACTGTAAGATAGTGTTTTTCATCCGTCAAGAGAATAACCATAGCAACATGTCTGAACCAGCTGTGTTGATTCATTAGATACAAGGTGAAAGGAATTGTTTCCTTCTACCAAGTCCTACATACAAGTTGCTATTGTGTGCATTAGTTCTGCTTCCCTCTCCCCTTTGTCAACAGACAGTCTCAGAAATGCTCTAAATCAACATAAAATAACATATCTCTTCTTTTCTACAGCAACTGAAACCACATTGATTCCAGAGTTATTATATCACCTGTCCAGAACCAAAATCCACCAGCCTTTCAATGGATGTATAATTTCAATAACATGTTACCTCCTAAGGGACCATCACAGATCAAATGAATCTTTCACAGAGTGAGCAATACAGTATACTTGGAAAACACAAGAGACAGCGGACATTTTGTCATTACATGCAGTTTATACCATGATACATATACCTGCATGGCTATGAGGACTGCTGTACACTATTTACTGAAAGCGAAGGTATATGAAATAATGCAGTGGTATGTGTCCCAAACACGTCAAGGCAAGGATGCACTTGTTATTAAGGTATGTCTAAACTTGAAGCACATTACAGTTGCTTATGGTTGTCGAGCAATATCACAACATGCCGCATATAAAAGTTAAAAAGGGTACGTTTATAGGACAACAATGTACTAAAAATGTTTTTCGTGTACAGACAACACCATTGTCAAAACGATCCCCATGCACACGGATCCGCAAAAACAACTAAAAACACTGTATTATTCATGCCAGGCCAATAGTTGGCGATGTCACTTTGTAAAGAAACACTTTATACCTATAGACTGAACATGTAATACGCATGCGTCACTGTTTGCAAAAATTCACGTTTTACAAATTTGTAGTTTACGAAGAGACAATAATGTTATCATTTTCATAAACTTGCACTTTGAAACCCATTTTCAAAAGTTTGCACTTTCAGGCCCCCAAAATTCTGTTGTTGTGTAAATGAGCAGCCAAAACATAAAAAGTTTTCAGTTTTTACTTGAGTATGGTGTCATGTAAATGGCCCCTAACTTTGTTGGTAATTGGGTATGTGGCTGTGTAAAGATTTAATCATCAAGCTCATGTGAAATAGTACACAGCTGTCTTCACCTGAAGTGGCACCTGAAGTTATTAACTCCAAATAAATCCCTGCTGTTCTTGTAAGATTTTTCTTGGTTGCATGCTACTACAAGAGCCGTGGGCCACAAAGAGCTTACAAAGCATCAGCAGGATCTCATTGTTAAAAGGTATCACTCAGGTGAGGGACAAAAAATTTCCGAGGAATTAGATATACCATAGAACACAGTGAAGACAGTTATCAACAAGTGGAAAAAGTATGGCACAACGGTGACATTATCAAGAACCGGGGCATCCCTTCAAAATTGATAAGAAATTTTAATAGAGGCGTGTAGACTTCTTATATCCCTTGTATGCAATTTTATCCAATTTCCAAATGTGGCTCATCCAATCTCTTTTCATAATTTTGTTTATTCAAAAAAAAAAAAAACTCCCACAACTTGCCGCCAAATTTTGGAAAGATAAATTCTTCTGTTTAGTATGAGAAAGATCTGCACTTGCATAGCCTAAATGGGTCATCACATCTATAAACTTAAACATCCTTAACTGGTTTCCATACAGCATTTGGGACTGAAAGAATCTGTGCAAACAATAATTGGGAAGTTGTGGAAGAGCTGTCAAAAAGTTTAAATAAAAGGTTGCGCTGTCACATTGAGCCAGCTGTCCACTGAATTATGGATGTTTCTTGGCTCCAGACTTTGTATCCGCCTGCCTAATCAACACCATTTAAAGATGTGGTGTGTGCAGACATTTGTTGCATTTTAATTATTTGACATATCCCTTTTTACCTCGCCAAGTGTTCCTCAAGACAGCATTTATTTACAGAAGTGCTTTATTCATCAGCGATGGATCCACATGTTGCTACTGTATCTTTACCAAAGCTATGAATTAAAGTCAACAAAACTGACTCTAATTTCTCCCCTTCAACTCAAACCGCATGCCTCCATTCTTTTATGCAATGCCTACTTTTTCAAAATCCAATCATATTCCTGTGGATAAAATAGAAAATAAAATAAAATAAAAAGTCCCACTCTACTTTTTATTAACTATCCTGTTTCACTAAGAAACACATATTATTGGAGTAAAGTGAGTTGCAAATGGTATTACTTGGTGGCATGGAAACTTCCAGGAAGATTGTATGGCCAAAAGAAAAACAAACACAAAAAAGCCAATCATTAACAAAAATTAAATAAATAAGAAAATTGCATGTAATAGCAAATGCAAACACATATTAATCACCTGAGTGATATTTCAGTTCAATTAGGGCGTTTGAGTCAACAAGAGCCTGTTTTAAAAACAAAGCTCTCATCAGCCCCTGCTCAATCACTGTTCTCTTGAAACTTCGAATGTCACATTTGCATGTGAGGCCTGAGGCTGGACAGTTTCATCACTTCTTGTAGTTTGACAACTCATTTAGTTGTCACTATACCTGTCTTGGATGATCAAACAGGCATTTTTAAGATAAAGTGTATGCAAATGAAGTGAATTTCACTGATATTTGAGGATGGGTGCGCCTCTTTTCAGATGACATCAGATACAGTCCTTCTGTCCAATAACATTCAATGCCATCTTATATTACTAAAATATCAACACAAAATCTGATGTCAACTAAAAAGGGAAGTAATTTTATATAGGCAATTATTCCCTTGTGAAAAACAAATGCACTTAATTGTATCGAATGTGCACTTCAAATGTTAAAAGTATATATATTTTTTAAAAATTGCACTTGCAGATAATATAATGGTAATGAAATAAAAGAGACTTAAAGACAGTACACTTTTATGGCTCTATTTCTTAACACACTTAAGCACACTTAACTGTAGTCTGTTTTTTGATGTTGCATTTAAAGTTAACATATTTTAAATTTACTAAATTGCAACTTCATTATCACAAATGTTTAATTCCAAATACATGATATAAAAGTTTCTATAGAAATGACATTAAAGTATATTTTAGTTTACCATAAATGTTTGTCAGTGCATTCAGCAGTACACTTTACACTTTAAAATTTACCAATAACTTATTTCAAGTTTATAACTGTTTGTAGATGGATCTTTAAAGCTGCAGTCCATAATTTTGCCTCTTTGTCGCTATCTCTGTTTGAAACCTGCGATTTCAGTTCTTTGCGGAATTATTATCTTTACGTGCGTTGTGCCTCGGCACGGCTCCTCAGTGTGGATGAATCTAATGTTTGCTGTCAGTCACCACATCGGTGTGGATACTGTACTTTGGAATCACAGATTGTAGTGCAAATTATTATTATTGTTATACTTTGTTTTCAAATTGTTAATGTTAACAACATCAGCATTGCGTGACTATGTGTATTTAGTGTGTGTTAGCGTTACCTGTAGATTTCAGTTTCTGTACAGTCTAATCACTAACGTTAATTTGTCATACCATACAATCCACCATCAAAATGATAAGTTTAATTATTACAGCTGCTGTGAGAAAAGGCTATAAATGATCCGTCTCACATGCGATGTAGCCTACTAGCTGTCCTTTATGTATACTGACGTGATGCAATGACGCAAAGACAAACAGCGATATTCTCGAATCCGCGAAAACCCACCAGTACCACCCGAATTATAAAACATTATTGCAAGCTTACCGTTGTGAATCAGGCTAAGGTAAGGAGGTAGTTTGGGCTGGTTATGTAATGTTACATGCTCAAAATTTGATTTTGGATATATTTTAATCAAAAATAAGTTCAGCAGCACAGATAAAACCAACAAGTATCAAATTCTACAGCATAATCTATTCATTTTGCATTGCAGGCTGGGTGCCTTCAAAGAACATGCACTATAGAAATATAGTAGATATTGTTTGTTTACAGTAATTTTGCGACCAAACTAGACTCAGGTGAAACTAATGAAACAAATGAGGACATAATCAGTAACCAAGAAATTCAAGGCTGTGTTTAAGTCAACTTTTTTATGCCCTTCTAACTTCCCTCCGTCTCGTTCACTCAGATGTCACTGCTTACCTTGCATGAGTGCCCACTTCTGGCGGAACACTTGCAGTGGGTTTAAATTGAATTCCCTAAGCTCTAGAAGATCACTTGGAATCTGCTATGGGAGTTGCTGTTATGACATCACAGTCATGTTGCATTGTGGTCTATGGATCTGTCTGAAGTGTACATATGAGTAGACTCATCAAAACTGAGGGGTCGAGGGTCCTATCCAAATAAACTACCCATGTCCACTTGATGAAGTTGAACGCACTTCAGAATGCCTGTATTCTTTAATTTTTCCTGAAATTACCACAAAAAAGCTAGCTAGAGTGGGAAGCAACCAATACATTCAGAGAGGGTATTTTCACTGTGAGTCACTGTGAACCTTCTCAAAAGTGAACTGGTGAAGGTTAGCTACATTTAGCAGCCAGGACTTCTAGACACATACTGGATGAGATGGCTCTGTTCGAAGCTACCAGAAGTTTAATATGCACTGAATCCATTAAAAACACATGTAATCTTTGTATAGTATAATAAAGCTGCATAACCTAGTCAATGCTTAAGTAAATTATATAGTTCATTATATTTAGGAGACTGAATATGTCACATATTATATCACTCAAACCTGGGCAAATTGAGTGTCAGTCACACAGACCATTCACAATTAACATTTTATAAAGCTTATTGGCAATTTAAAGCATAATATCATCCAACATCACTCCAAATAGGCTTTTCATCTAACATAATTCAATATTATGATATTTATACCCTGTTTATTAATAATGAGTTATTGTACTACCGCGTGTCCCCAAAAATCATGTCTGCTTATCATGTCACCTTATTTAAAAAAAATAAATAAATAAATAAGAAATTATGTACGTTGGGCTCAAAAGAACTTGCAGCCTACTCTCAATTCATATAAAATGAAGCATTTCATTCATTCAAGTTTTAAAGCAAGGGAAGTGTGAAGATTTCCAGTTTAAGAGTATTATCTTTTTTTGCAAGGATCATAACCAGCAATAAAGATCATTGTTCAGTGCTTGGCATTGTTTGAATTTGACTCCAAAACTGCCAAGCAATGACCAGCCTTAACATTCTGCTAAAAAATCATTCAAAAAAATCAAATATGCTACTCTAAAAACTGATGTATTTTTGAGCAACAAATAAACTTTCTTGCTTTCTGCTATTTTGCACATCATGGCTGATAAAACTAGATTAATTAATGTCTGTCCCTGAAAACTCCCCAGATGCCTTTGAACAAGGAATAGCAGCAGTCATTGTCATTAACTTTGATGGCACAGCTGTGACAAAACTAATGATTCTTTCACAGGCTTGAGAAGCAGTGGAAGAGCCTGCAGCATCACTAATTCTTTTGAAAAAGCATGTCCTCTAAAACGTTGAAAATAATGGGAATAAAGAAAGTAGCCTTTGAATTGTAGTTCACAGACAGAGAGAGGAGACATTCTGAGCAAAGATGTTCATTCACACAAGTACATTAAGCAGTGAGGTAATGGAGGTAAGCAGACTGCATTTTCTGTAATATTTATTAACAAGCTTTGTGCAAGGATCTAATATAATATGTTGATTTGTAATCTGTAATATATATATATATATATATATATATATATATATATATATATATATACACTATACTGCCAAAACTATTGGGACACCCCTCCAAATCATTGAATTCAGGTGTTCCCATCAATTCTATGGCCACAGGTGTATAAAATCAAGCATGCATACTGCTTCTACAAACATTTGGGAAAGAATGGGTCGCTCTCAGGAGCTCAGTGAATTCAAACGTGGTACCGTGATAGGTTGTCACCTGTGCAATAAGTCCATTCGTGAAATTTCCTCACTACTAAATATTCCACGGTCAACTGTTAGTGGTATTATAACAAAGTGGAAGCAATTGGGAACAACAGCAACTCAGCCACGAAGTGGTAGGCCACGTAAAATCACAGAGTGGGGTCAATGCATGCTGAGGCGGCCTTCAGATTAGCTCAAGAACAGTGTGTAGAGAGCGTCATGGAATGGGTTTCCATGGCTGAGCAGCTGCATCTCTGGAGTGACAAATCACGCTTCTCTGTCTGGCAATCCAATAGACGAGTCTTGGTTTGGCGGTTGCCAAGAGAACGGTACTTGCCTGACTGCATTGTGCCAAGTGTAAAGTTTGGTGGAGGGGGGAATGTGGGGTTGTTTTTCAGGGGTTGGGCTTGGCCCCTTTGTTCCAGTGAAAGGAACTCTTAATGCTTCAGCATACAAAGACATTTTGGACAATTTCATGCTCCTAACTTTGTGGGTACAGGTTGGGGATGGCCCCTTCCTGTTCCAACATGACTGCGTACTATTACACAAAGCAAGGTCCATAAAGACATGGATGAGTGAGTTTGGTGAGGAGGAACTTGACTGGCCTACACAGAGTCCTGACCTCAACCCGATAGAACACCTTTGGGATGAATTAGAGCGGAGACTGCGAGCCAGGCCTTCTCGTCCAACATCAGTGCCTGACCTCACAAACTTCTAGAAGAATGGTCAAAAATTATAAACACACTCCTAAACCTTGTGGAAAGCCTTCCCAGAAAAGCTGTTATAGCTGCAAAGGGTGGGCCAACTCCATATTAAACCCTAAATTAAGAATAGGATGTCATCATCTGCTGGCTAGTTAAATAAACATAAAGAGCTGTGAAAAAGAGTTGTGTGTGCGTCAGACCCGAGTCATGTGCGACAGGTCTAATATATATATAGAGAGAGAGATTAGGCTTAAAAGATTCCTTATCCTGCAATCACAGCCTTTATCTTTCAGCTGAAATGGATAATTAATTTGCTGTTAGCCTTCTGAGCATCAAAATTCATGAAACTAAGCATGTTTGCTCAGAACAACTTGTTCTCCATACGTACAAAGTTTTTCAGAAGTTTGAACTTTGTGCATACAAAGATAATAATAATATACAGTAATAGTCATTAAGTTTAAAACTTTAAACTTTGCAATGCTTCGATGGTTCAAAATTCTTTTGTCAACTTTTTGCTAGCACCATCCCTAGCTGCTGTGTGCCTATTTTGGTGAAGATCGGACCAACAGCCTAGGAGGAATTCGAGGAATTGAAAATATTGTGTAGGCGGAAATGAAATTTTGTTTCTAGCACTTAGGGTTCCAACGTTATGATCCAAAATGCAAACTGCCTCATTATAGAGCCACCTAGTGTCAGACGTATGTGTGTGTGTCTGTGTGCTTGTGTAACGGTATATGATTGGGACTATTCTGCCATTTTTTGGGTCTCTACGATTTATGGTTGCTAACGCCCATACACTTTTAATGCAGAAAAATAAGAAAGAAGAAGAAGAAAAAAAGAAGAAAAGAATTAATCAAAATCAGTTTTGATTCATCTCAGTGATTCTTTTGAAGCCATTGACTAAAAGATTTGTTTACATTTGTTCACTGTTCAGTGACTGTTTCTGTAGATTACATTTTTACGCCAGTAGGTGGCGACAAGTGAGTGTCTTGTGTTATGAGCAAGCCACTGAATACTTTTACAGATTGGTTTAAAAACGGAAACAATTACAGTAAGTCTTACAAACAGGAAAGTCATTAGAGAATGATGGATAGGAGGCTAAGCCACTTTTAGGGGGGTTTGAGAGAGAGAGAAAGAAAGAGAGAGAGAGAGCTAAGAGGAAGAAGAAGAAGAAGAAGAAGAAGAAGACATGCAGGTCATACTATTAGAAAAAAAATATTATATAGTTTTGCCCTTATTTGTTGCTCAGAATAAACCTAATGATTCAGACACATGGAACAGTAACATCCACAATGAGGTAAAACAAAATGGTTTAAAAACCCCTGAAAAATAGGAATAAAATAAATATTTTAATTCGTAGCATGAGTATGATTTATATTATACTCATTTATATTAAAAAATAAAGCAATAACACAAGCTGCTAAAAGTTAACAAAATAATAATAATAAGTTCAGCAGCACAGATAAAACCAACAAGTAGGCTATCAAAAAACAGCAATCTATTCATGTTGCATTACATGCTGGGTGCCTTCATAGTATATGCACTGTAGAAATACAGTATAATGTTGTTTGTATGTTGTTTGTTTTTGCGTTTTCCAATACTGTATAAGTATTGTTAAAGTACAATTTAAAAACGTGACTAAAATTTTAAAGTATTGTAGATTTTACAAGAAATTTCTGAGAGTGCAATTGATAGCCTACAAGTCCTACTGTGAAATTACTGTGAAATTAATTCAGTTATTAACCTTAAATATAGCTACTGTAATTTCACATTAAAACATTTTAACAGTCTATTAGTCCTCGTTCAAGACGATATGTCTTATTCAGTGCCACTCCGAATATCGTTTGGATTCAAAACAGCGACTCGTTCAGTTAAGGGGGCCGCAACAAATGAAATGCATAAATCAGTAAAGCTAACAAGAAGAACGATTCGTTGAGCTAAAAGATTCTTTGCAAACACACACCAGCAGCATTAACAACACTTTAGAACCTACAATAATTGTAGCTACAACATCAAGACGTAAATCCTATGAAACGTGCAACCTGTCTGCAATTTAAAAAAAAAAAAAAAAAAAAAAAGATCAAATAAAAGACGCTATGCATTCAACGATCTAAATGTATAAATCTCCATACAAATGTCTAACCTCATATCATAAATATCAGGCTCCAATCAATTTCATTGTCGGATGTTTTATGTGCAAATATTTCCTTCTGAATATCAAATCGTGGCTTCTTCACAGACTATACGTTGTACATATGTAATAGATTAGATTTTGAAAGCTTGCAAAGTCAATCCACTGATATATTATAATAAAATAATGCGTAGAACCTCAATGGAAACCGTTGGAAGACCATAGGCGGCTATAAGGCCTTTCTTTACACAACACAGCTGTCTGTGATCCAAAAAAGTTTATACCAACACATCCGTGTGATGTAAAATAGCCTTTGTGTTTATTATTTTTTCCTTGTAACATATCACATGATGTAATTCTCATCATGATGTTCTCCCTCCCCTGCTCAACCTTAAAGTCTTACAGGCATTGTGACAAATAATAAAAATAAAATCGATTTTATAATCAATCAAAATGCAATATCCTCGGGATTTCTCCGAAGCAATCTTGTCTCTCTTTCATTTGCCTCTCTCTCTCTCTCTCTCTCTCTCTCAAAAAAAAAAAAAAAAAAAAAAAAAAGACATTCAGATTGAAGTTTTGAAGGTGTCTATGCTGACAACATTTAAGCGTCACCTCCCCGTGTATGTTGTAATATATATAGGCCTATATTGTAGCCATAACTTATTCAAACACTTTTTGTGTGCCATATGCAAGTTTTGATGTGGCTTCGTCAAATGCAAAATCAACGTCCACGTATATTCAAGGTCTGAAAGGACTTTTGCAGAAATACCCAAAAGAAGTCCTATTCCACAAGAGCAATGACAATAACACCCAGCTTATAAAACAGACTTTCAACTTACCGTGAGCTGCGGCAACAAAACCTGCGAAAAGCAGCATGATGTGCTTCAATGTGCCCATGGTGTCCGCTGTAATTCCACGCAGCGCCACGGTGTCTTGCGTTTTATTTTCACCGATCACAGTAATGCATAGAGATCCAGCTTTGGCAAGAACATTTGACGCCTATGGCACACGGATTCGTCTATATTAGCTCTCATATCACCGAGAATGGCCACTGCAGAGACGAGACACGGTGGTGTTGGTACCAAAAGTGATTCCCTCGCTCCAAACCGTGGAGACAGAATGGAGCGATGAGGCAGTCCGCATCTAGAGGAAGGCGCTGGACTCAACCATCATGTGTGATACAGGGGAATATGGATGGAGATCTACAGCCTGGTGCGGCAGTCCACAGACTCTTATGGGTCCACGTAAAAACATCACATTATAAAGTCGCTTTTAAGTGAGCCATATGATTTAATAGAAACGATCTGAAGAAATGCCTGGTAAAGTCCAAAAAATGCGTATGGGATTCCTAATGGAATTTCGCTCATAATTTGGGTCTGGTCCTAACGGAATCTTAATTTTGCTGAATACTACATATTATTTCTAATATAACAAAACAGTTTCCATGTGCACTTTTATCCAATCTAAATGTATATAAATAAAATCTAATTGGAATTTGAAAATTCCTAATGAATGAATGAATGAACGTGTACATGATTCCTAACAGAATTTTACACTGGCTCCATCAAAATCTAGATATTTAGTAAACACAACTATTATTAATCTAAATGGGTTCATGAGACTAGTACTGGATATCCAAAGGTATTAAAAGAAATTCTTTCAGTATTTAAAAACTCCTGTAGCTCCGCGATTTCATTTGCCCAGTAGCAAGACATTATTCCAATACAAAAAGCTTGACAAGAGTTATTCCACAATATCCAATATAACTCAAGTATCAAATGAGCACCCAGTTCGAATTTCCAATTAATCCAGTAAGATTCTATCTGGATTGTTTAGGAGTGGTGTTCGATTAGCCTTGGTTCCAAATTACGACAAATACGCATTTCCTTTTGGATCTTTTGGGTGACATATTTAAGGCAACATCACTGACTTGCAAGCTGCAATATCATTGTTAATAGTTAAGATCATAGTTAATAAGAAGCAGTTCTCAGAAATCTCAATGTTAGGATGAGCACGACATTTATGTCTGGGCGTATGTGAATGTGTTTTGATGACAACTGTGTTTAGGCAACTTCGTGACAGGAATATTTAGCTTAATATAAAACGCAGCTCATCATTCTTATTGCATCCCCAGACCATGGCCACCATAATACCCATGTTCAGACTCTGGTAAAGAGTGCAGCACACTTTATCAACAGACAGAACATGTCTCACAGTTAAGACTATTAATGTTGAAATATTGGTAGCAAAATGCATTGGTCCGATGGTATTTCTATCGACTTTAAGAGAGAAGTTAATTCTCGGTACGATTTAAAATGAGGCTATGCTGCCATCTATTGAGCCTGGATACTCAGATTAATACATTGAAAATGTCTGTAGATTTGCATAGAGGGATCCGCAAGTCCGCGAACAGTACATGCTTCTGAATATTTCTTGCATATATATTTTTTTACTATTATTATTATTATTTAATACTAATAATAATTTTAATATTTTTGTCTTTTGTAGCTTTAACAGAAAGAAAAAGAAAAAACAAAACGTAGGGAACCTTATCCAAACACAAAGACCCATTTTAGGATAAAATAATTTTTAGGTAAACGGTTATAAACAAATTAAATTGAATAAACGCATTTTAGGAACCCTTCTTGGTTAGAGGGTTTCTATAATTTTTTTTTTTTTTTTTTTTTCCCTAGATTATCACATAGCTGTGCAAATACTATTGTAATACTAAATACTAATGTTGATCGATATTGACTAGTATAGTTTAAATTTCAGAAATGTACTCAAGAACCCTGTTGTTTTTTATCGGTCGCTTGATCGTTGCAATAGTAAATAAATGTATGTGTTGTGCTTGGGTGCTTTAATGTCATCTATATGTTGACATTGAGATCAGTGGTGCTGTCCATGATGTGGTGCTGAAACCGAGCTGTCCTTGACTCTAGCAAAGGAAATAATAATGTTCCCTCCCCTGTGCCTTCTGTGAAGGACACATTTAGCACCACCTGTTCCAGATCTTTTTAGCAGAAGCTTGAGATGCTGCTTTAGAGCTGATAAATGAGAAAGAAAAAACACTTCAGACTTTAACTTGTTTTGAAGGAAGGACATGCTTTAATCTAATTATATTCAGGTTTGTCAATGGGAGGTATCTTGCTGCATGTTAGATTATTTAGTGCTGTATGTTTATGGAAGGTTGATTTGTGTTTTCCTAGTGAAAAAAGACAAATACATTCTATTTAAAGTACATTTAATACTGTATATTTTATTAAATTCAATTCACATTTATTTGTATAGTGCTTTTCACAATACATATAGATTCAAAGCAGCTTTACAGGGAGTGCATGTCAACAGTACAATTTATGGTAATCTGTTATCAGAGTTGACTGTGTCCAAAATATGTAATTTTAGAAATGTACATATATATGTCACGTGTTTGGACTTTCTGTTTGCATTTTCATTTGTCACATGTCTCCCTTTGTTCAGTTTCCCGCCACTTATTTGTTATCATGGTTACCTTCATCATTAGTTCATTTGTACCAGCTTTGTCTTGTTAATTAGTCTTGTTTGCTCCTGTTTCCTTTGTATATAAGCCCTCCGTTTCAGTTCAGTTTTGTCCTGTATTGATTATGTTACATGGTGTTTGTAGTTTAAGTTCCTGGTGATTTTCCCTGTTCCCTGTTCAACTTCCTTGAAGATATCTCCTTCGTTGTGCGTTTGAACACTACAACACGTGACAGAATACAGGACCACAAACAGAAAAAGATGAGCCTGGCTGAGGACCGCCTGTGGGGACTGAGGCAGAGTGGTCGTCCTTTAGAGAGGTATGTGGAGGAGTTTCTCAAGCTGTCCCATTGGGTGAGCTGGCCTGACGCTTCTCTCATTGTGTGTTTCCATATGGGACTGGATAGGAATGCCATTTGGTATAGTTTTTGCCAGTCTCATGTTAAACTTAAGTACCTATAAAGTAGTATAGCATCCTTCATATTGCCGAAAAGTCTTTAGTTTTGTCATATTTATAAAAGATATATATGCTGAACCGAGTCTTTCCGAAAACAGCCAGCGCCTGGAGGCGTGTCATGTGAGCGGAGATGGAGTGATGAGCTGTCACTAGCATGCGCAGCTTTTGTGTAGAGATTGTCTGCAAGCTATCAATGGTCAGCTAAATTTAAACACACACAATACACCATTGCATTATCCATGGATAACTTTTGAATCACTATAATGAATATAGCATATAGTGAATGATGAATAATGAATTTATGAATTCACTATGTTCGTATTGTTTACATTATATACACTTAGGTGCCTATTGCCAACAAAACAGACATTTGAAGCAGTTTTACTCACCACCTGAGGTTCCGACTCATGACCAGGATCATTATCGCTGTGACCACTCCATCTTTCAGTTTCAAATTATCTGTAAATCTAGCGTAGAACTGGGCCTTGTTTATGAAACCATAAGCACCGATCCTGAGGGCTTGAGAAAAAACACGAGATATTTTCCATTCATTTTAACCAATAAAAAAGTGATTGAAACTATCAGTTTTTATAAATATTTTAATAACAAAAATTGAGAGTGCATCAATGTAATGCTTGAGCACAAATCTCTCAGCTCCACTGGGATCTATGGGAAGCAAGGTTATCTTTCCCTCACAACCAAAAACACACTTCTTTGGTGACATTGATTTCGTGGTCTAAAAACAAAGTGACAAATCTTTCTCAAGCAAGTCCTGTGCAGCGCTGCTGATGACTTCTGTAAAGTGCGTTGAGGGGCGTGCTCTTGTTCTCTCACTCCGGTCAACGTGTCTTCTTCTGGGAGAAGTGGCCGTACAAGGAATTCCGACCCCGTTGACGTCACACAGGCCCATACTCTGGGAAAAAAAGACCCAGAAGTTCGTGAGGATTAGGAAGAGTATTTTTGGCACAGAAATACTGTCATACATCCAACTCGTGTGTTGAAACTTTGGCCATGTTTAGCATGCCCCAATGCTCCGGCACTGCCCCAAGACCTCAGTCCAGTAATTAAGATAGCCGCCATCCATGAGTCTTGTCGCAAGATGGCCATCATCCCAGAGCCTCATCCCAAGATGACTGCCATCCATGAGCCTCATCGCAAGATGGCTGCCAGTCCAGAGCCTTGTCCTATGATTGCTGCCGCTGAGAATGAGACTCTTTCCAAAATGGCCGCCCTGCCTGAGTCCTCTCCAGAGCTAATGGAGGACTTATGGCTGATCGACTTCTGGTCAGAGCCAAAAACCGTCCCTGACCAGAGTCCAGTGTCCTCTCCAGTCCCTGAATCCGCTCCAGCCCCTGACCAGAGTCCAGTGGGGGCTCCAGCCCCTGAATTCGCTCCAGCCCCTAACCAGAGTCCAGTGGGGGCTCCAGCCCACGAATCTGCTCCAGAGCCCTCCTGCGCCGCCATGCTCCCCGAGCTGCCTGAACTCCCACGGCTTCCCGAGTTATCTGATCTGCCATGGTGCCCTAAACTGCCTAATATGCCCTGGCCTCCCGAGCTCCCGGAGCCACCCTGCTCACATGCCAGTCACCTCCAGGACTTCAGGGTGCCCCCCCCCTCCCTCCCCCCTCCTCCCTCCTCCCTAGTTGGACTCTTGTTAGGCGCGAGGATGCGCAGCATATATCCCCCCGCCTTCCAGGGGGAGGTAATGTCATGTGTTTGGACTTTCTGTTTATTTTGTCACATGTCAGTTTCCCATCACTTGTTTGTTCCCATGGTTACCTTCATCATTAGTTCATTTGTACCAGCTGTGTCATTGTCAATTATTCTTGTTTGCTCCTGTTTCCTTAAGCCCTCAGTTTCAGTTCAGTTTTGTCCTGTATTGATTTGATTTCTCCATTAAACTTTCTTGAAGATATCTCCTTCATATGTTTGAAGACTACAACACCAACACGTGACAATATAATTATGCAGTTAGCTAACAATGTAATAATTTAGGCATTTTAATTTATAGTCACTGTTAGCAAATTAATTTAAGGTAGAAACAATGAGCTAATAGAAGTAATGAATACATGTTAACAATAATTAGAATATATAGCAATATCTGGAATGTGCATGTTGATCCAGAGTTTGCGTCATCTGAAGTCCTTGCAGGAGTTGCTGCCGTCTCTTCACAGGTGTTGGTCATCTGAAGTCTTCATAAGAGGCTGGATCCAAACTGAAGCTGATGTACTCTCTAGTCACCACGGGACGGGTGTCCCAAGATAAAACAGAAAAGCAAATGGAGAATAATTAGCGTAACTGCTGTTCATAACATTAAGCAAAGATAGTCATGTGCAATTAATCTGATATGAGGTGCATTATGTGAATGCTTGGCTAAAAAGATGCATCTTTAATCTAGATTTAAACTGGGAGATTGAGTTTAAGCCTCAAACATTATCAGGAAGGCTATTCCAGAGTTTAGGAGCCAAATGTGAAAACGCTCTCCCTCCTTTATTGGACTTAGATATCCTAGGTACAACCAGAAGTCCAGAGTTTTGTGATCCTAAAGAGCGTGATGGATTGTAGGGCGACAGAAGATCAGTCATCGGCATAGCAGTTCTAATAATATTGCCAAGTGGCAGTATATATTTTGAAAATAGCAGAGGGCCTACACTGTAAAAAAAACTGTGCTGTAAAATAACTGTAATCTACTGGCAGCAGGGTTGCCAGTAATGTACTGTTAATTTACAGCTCTCCTACCGTTAACTTACAGCTTTCCTTTTTACAGCGTTACTGTAATACTACCATGGAAGGTAACCTGTTTCTTTTGGAAAACCGATTGCTTCAAACAGATCATTTAAAAACTAATATTTTTTACAGTTAGCACTGTGAATTTATTTCATTTGGTCAGCATTTTTGTCCTATCAAGTGGCAATGGTGGAGGAGAAAACCAATGTAATTTTAAAAACTTTAAAAAAAAGGGTTTTTAGCCTTATCTCGTCAAGTCCTGACATTTGCTGCTGACTCTGAAATCTCTGTGGTTAAACATGAGATAGGCTAGAATTAGTTTTTGGTTTATTTTGCAGGTTACTTATAGTGGCCGTTCACACAGAACAAGTTCTTCCATTCCACTGCGCTCTTTTTCCATTGTTTTTCTTTGTAAACTCGCTAGAGTAGATGGACGAGTTTGACCGTTGAGCTCATCTTGTGTCTTTTGCAGTGTCTTTCATATGACACAGCGTTCTAAAATTGTCCTGCTCAAGTTAAAAGAAGTTCAACTTTTTAAAAACACAGCTCTAGACCTTGCATTATTTTTTTTTTCGTTCTAATCTGCATCTTGCGTTTTTAACCGCAATGATGTGTTCTGTGTGAATAGCCCCCTACTCTATGGCCCTGGCCCAAATGACACACTTCATATACACTTACGGTCTTGTGGACTTATAATGGCTGCCATGTGGGTGTGTCTGTTAAGTCTATGAGACTGTGGAGTGTCCCATTTGTCATTTTAGGTTTCAGAAGGGTGCTCGCGAGCGCCCCCTTTACAGTCGATATGCACTCTCGATGTGCACTTTTGCCAAGCCCACACTAAAGAGAGCTCCGCAGCAGACTTCTTCCCAACAGTCAAAGCAGTGTTACGTCACGAAATATGAGTGTGCCATAATATGAGTAGGCTAGTTGACTTCATGCAGAGCTGTTGTACGTGGCTGGATTAAAGTTTTTTTTTTTTTTAATTGCTTACACACTAAAAGTGGTAGGCTACTTGTGGCCCACTCAGTATAACCATTCACTCATATACCTAATCTAACAAGTCTGCAAAACCGCAAGCACTGCTCAGTTTGCAATTGAAAAACAAACTTTTTGCAAAACACTAAACACAGTTCTCTACAATACACATCTTTAAAAACTGAAAGTTCTTGTGTTTCATCTGGAAAACACTGCCATTAAATGCCACACTCATTCACCGATTACCTACACCCAATGATCATGCACTTATACCTAATTTATTCACTCAGAAATCAAAACTCTTTGGAGAAATTTTACCCTCTTCCATTTCTGTTTATAGTGTAAATATACTTTATTTGATCACTAAACATCAAAACTCACTGTTTTGTGAAACAGATAAAATTTTCACCCTTGTATTTCTGTTTATTTTGTAAAATGTATATTATATTATATTCAAGTCAAGTCGGTGTGACAGGGGGGACACTATCACTGTCACCATTATGTTCAGTTTAGTTTTGTTCATGAAATTTTAGTTTGTAATTTTTCAGTTCCTGTGTTCCTTTGTCTGATATTCCCGCCACTAATCTGTAACAATGGATAATAACTATTATCACAGCCGTTTGTCATTCATCTCATCACTATTGTGTACTTAAGTTCCCGTAGTTCACTTAGTCTTTGTCTGGTCACCATTACGTTGCGTGTCCCTGCCTGTTCGATTGCCTTGTGGATTTATTATTAAACTTTGTGTTTTGGAACTTTTATTTGTCGTCTTTATCTGCATTCCTGCACACACCCGTGACAATCACATCACAGGACAGTATGCAAGCGATCGTAAACAAAATAATGTGACAGGCTGATGACTGTAGGACTACACATCAATTGTGGATTAGATGTGCACTGTAAACACTGCCAGTGTGAAAGCACAATGGGCGCATGCTGCTTCCGTGGTTTACGTTCATTGTGAACACTGTTTACAGGGTGACATTAAAGAAAGTCAGACAGCATTGCTAACTGACTTGTATTAAATGTATCAAATTATTTGTTTTGCCTTAGGATACAAGGAGACATTTACAACCAATTTAATTGATTTCATTTAATTGAATATAAGTACGTTGCACTAGGTTTTTAATATTTCTCCTTCGAACTGTATTTATTTAATAACTATAGAATTATTTATATTTTAAACATTGAATTAAACGCCAGATTCAGTTTATTGTCTAACCGAAATACCCATAATAACCAGATACAATACTGTCTGCATAATACAGGACTTTTAATTACAGCTAAATAAGCCACAAATACACCGGGCTCTTATTTTGAAATGTCTTTACTACTTCTAGCTGCTCATTTAGAGAGATAAGGGGAATATGCTCCGTTAGGATGGCTATTTGTCGATGTTTCGTGCTAAAACAAGCCAGGTGAGACAGTCGTAATGACATGCAAATTTAATCTCTAAACCTCTCATTCCCCACTAGGGGGTGGTATTTAAATATACCAATACGTCCCACTATCTAAGTTTTTTTTCTTTACATCATGTTCAGATATACGTGAGGATGTAATTGTACAATACTTTTAAAGTTTTCTACAATACTACAGATCCTGTTATCTGCATTATATTACCACCATATCCATTACATATAACATTTTAAACATTTTCTCTATGCAACATTTGGCCCTTTTTACATACACATTACCTCCACACAAATAGAACACAAAGAAACTTTTTTTTCTTTAACACCTAGGGTAGACTGCCCATTCCTTCTACTGAATGTGGGAGTTTATTCTGCCCCCCAGCAAATTACTCGGTTTTCCCAATAGTACCTGCTAACTATGAACAGGTACTATGAACAGAAGTCTTTCAGGTACTTTGGGGGTTTCCTTTCCCTAGAAGAATATCTTTTCTCTGGAGTGTTGGGAAGTACTGGAACATTATCTGAACACAAAACATTTGGCCCAACTACAGAAGTCTTGATTTCCAGTACAGGTGCCTGTCTAGGTTCTGATGTTTTTGCTGGCAGCTGGCGTAGACACTAGGTGACTTCGGTAAGAAGAATGCCTTTAGGTGAATCCACAAGTTAAGATCTTGGGGTCTCTGCTGTCATAATAACAGTCCCTTTTTCTCTAGTGACACTGATCCACACAGGCTCCCCTGGATGCAACTGTGGTAAATCATGTGCTCTGTATCTTTTATTAAATGGTTTCTTTCAGACTGCTTAAGTCCATCCAGCCTGGGTTCAACACTGATGGTAAGCATTGTTGTGCAAATCTTTCTGCCCATCAGCAGTTCTGCAGGACTACATCCATTGGCTAATGGTGTTGCCCAATACTCCAAAAGAGCAAGGTATGGATCTGTTGCTTTGAACCATTGGCTTGCGGATATTTCGGACTGGACGTTGTGTGAGAGAAGCCCTACTCTTTAGCGGATTTCATAAAGTATTCCCGACTGAATTGTGGGCCATTATCACCTCAGTAGGAATTCCATGACGAGCAAGCATACTTTTGAGATGGGTTACGCCCCCTGCCGTGGGCGCCCCCTGCCGTGGAGCCAGTCGCAAGCGGGGTGCCCAGTCCGTCCAGGCCCCAGCCAAAAAGGGCGGTAAAGCCCTAGGACGGGCGACCCGGAGAAGGATGGGACTGCTCTTCCCCCGGAGGAGGGCTGGGTGGTATATCCTGTGTGTTTTGTTGTCGATGCTCATGTCTTGCATGCAGAGATCGCAGTCCTACTGGCGAAGGACGTGATAGAGCCAGTCCCTCCAGCCAATATGAGGTCAGGGTTCTACAGTCCCTACTTCATTGTACCCAAGGAAAAAAAGTGCTGGGTTATGACCGATCTTGGACCTGCGAATCTGAGCCTTCATGAGCTACCATTCAAAATGCTCACGCAGAAACGCATTTTTGAGTGCATTCGTCCCCAAGATTTGTTTGCAGCGATCGACCTGAAGGACGCGTTCTTTCATGTCTTAATTATCCCTTGACACAAGTCAAGTCACCTTTATTTATATAGTGCTTTTTACAATGCAGATTGTGTCAAAGCAGCTTTACAGTGATAACTGGTATATAATTTTGGCTGCACAGCAAATGGTCTCAATGCAGGCAGATGCAAAGCACTGTGGAATATCAAATGTCAAGTGTCCCCAACTAAGCAAGCCAAAGGCAACAGTGGCAAGGAACCCAAACTCCAACAGGTGACATTAGGTAGCAAACAGGTGGCAAATAGGTGTTAAAAAGGAGAAGAAAAAAACCTTGGGAGAAACCAGGCTTAATCGGGGGGCCAGTTCTCCTCTGGCGAACAGTGCTTTGTTACGATTCAGGTAGCTAACATAAGTCCGATGGGATCGCAACATTCAAGGTATTTATTCCAGTTCCATCCAGTTGAGGATCGTATTCATCACAGCGGTACAGACAGTTTGTTGAGGAACTGTGCCACTGGCTGTCATGTCGATGAGGCCTTCACAATGGATGATCTAGATGACTCAATCTCTGCTGATACTTCAGGGCTGCGTTGTGGTCATGTAAAGGCGCAGATCCTCGATCTCACCCGGCCTGGATCCGGTTGACTACGGTAAACCTCGGGATAAACAGAAAGACTAATATTAGCATAGATGCCATTCTTCTTCTGATGTAATGAGTACATCTGGTGTTATAGGAAGTGTTCCCGGTTCCGGCTGACCTAATTTATGCAGCCTAATAATCCTTTAATGGACTTGAAAATATAAACTGATAATGTGTTATGTGTATGCCAAGTTAAAGAAATGCGTTTTTAGTCTAGATTTAAACTAACAGAGTGTGTCTGCTTCCCGAACAATGCTAGGAAGATTGTTCCAGAGTTGTTCCAGAGTCAGGGCGCGAAGAAATATAGAGCTGAGAATCATCAGCGTAACACTGAAAACTAATGCCATGCTTCCTAATGATATCTCCCAAGGGTAGCATGCACAGAGTAAAAAGCAACGGTCCTAGTACTGAGCCTTGCGGTATTCCATATTGAACTTGTGATCGATATGACATCTCTTCGTTTACTACTACAAACTGATAACGGTCAGATAAGTATGATTTGAACCATGACAGTGCAATTCCACTAATGCCAACATAATTTTTGAGTCTATTCAAAAGAATATTGTGATCAATAGTGTCAAATGCAGCACTAAGATCCAGTAACACTAATAGAGAGATAAAACCATGATCTGATGATAAGAGCAAATCATTAGTAACTCTAATGAGAGCAGTCTCAGTACTATGGTACGGTCTAAATCCTGACTGGAAATCCTCACAGATACTATTTCATTCTAAAAAGGAACATAGTTGTGATGATACTGCCTCTTCAAGTATTTTTGACAGAAAAGTGAGATTTGAGATTGGCCTGTAATTGACTAATTCTCTAGGATCAAGTTGTGTTTTTTTAATAAGGGGTTTAATAATAGCCAGCTTAAAAGTTTTTGGTATGTATCCTAGTGATAAAGATGAATTAACGATATTAAGAAGAGGATCTATGACCTCTGGAAGCATCTCTTTCAATAGCTTTGTCGGTATAGGGTCTAACATACATGTTGTTGATTTTGATGATTTAACAAGTTTAGACAATTCTTCCTCTCCTAAAGCAGTAAATGAATTGAATTTTTCCTCAGGGACATACTGATACTGTACGCGATACTGTAGTAGACGGTTGCATGGTTATAATTTTCTCTCTAATATTGTCAGTCTTGCAAGTAAAGTTCATAAAGTCATTACTGCTGTGCTCTTTGGAAACATCAGAAGTTGAAGCTTTATTTCTTGTTAATTTAGCCACTGTATCAAATAAATCAAATATACTGTATCAAATTCTTCTAAAAGTTTTGAATAATAGGCAGATCTAGCAGTTTTTAAGGCCTTTCTGTACTCAATCATTCTCTCTCTCCACAAAACTTCTAGTTCTGTTTTGTTCCAGCTGCGCTCCATTTTTCTGGCTGCTACCTTTAGGGCCCGATTGTGCTCGTACCACGGCGTTGGATTCATTTCCTTAATCTTTTTTAAGCGCAAAGGAGCAACTGAGTCTAATGTGCAGGAAAAGACAGAGGCAATATTTTCTGTTGTAACATCGAGGTCTTCTAAGCTGTCCGGTATGCTAAGGCGATGAAACTGATCAGGAAGATTATTTATAAAGCAATCTTTAGTGGTAGAAGTGATGGTTTTACCATATTTATGGCAGGGAGGCAGTTTAGCAGCCTTGACTAAATGTAGTATACATGAGACTAGATAATGATCTTAGATGTCATCACTCTGCTGCACAATTTCAACGGCATCAATATCAATTCCATGTGACAATATTAGATTTAAAGTATGGTTACGACAATGAGTGGGTCCTGACACGTGTTGTCTAACTCCAATAGGGTTTAGAATGTCTGTAAATGCCGATCCCAATGCGTCTTTTTCATTATCTACATGGATATTAAAATCACCAACAACAAGGACTTTATCTGCAGCTAGAACTAACTCTGATAGAAAAATCATCAAATTCTTAGATAAAGTCTGTATAGTGTCCTGGTGGCCTGTATACAGTAGCCAGCACAAATGTCAACTTACATAATGTTACATAAAGCACCATCACTTTGAAGGAATTATATTTGAAAGACTTTTGACTAATTGTCACGGAGACGAACTCCGTGGTTCCCTCCTCTGACCATCGGAGGGAGCCCTCGCCCAAATATTGACACACACACACGCATACACTACATTTGCCATCAGCCCGTGCCTTGGACCAATCATCATCTCATACAGCTGAAACCCATTACCTAGACTATTTAAGACTCACACTCACTCCACCTCTTTGCGAAGTCTTGTATTGCCCCGGTGTACATTACTGAGCGTTATTATTCTGTCTGACTGTCTGCCTGTTACTTATCCTGTTTGCCACCCGTTTACGATTCTCTGCTGCCTACCCTGACCCGTGCTTTGTTCCCTGTCCTGTGATTGATATCTGCCTGCCTTGAACTACTGCCTGTATTCTGACCACGATTCTACCTGTCCCCTGTATACCTGTTTGATCTTGCCTGTCCGACCACGCTCTGCTCTAATAAAGCATGCAAATGGATTCCAACCTGAGTGACGATTCATTACACTAATACTGTAAATATTACTATAAATTACAGCAACACCTCCCCCTTTGCCTTTCTGACGAGGATTCTGTCGATAACCGTAACCTTGAGGGCTAGACTCATTTAAATTAATGTAATCGTCCGGTTTTAGCCAGGTTTCTGTCAAACACAGCACATCTAGATTATTGTCTGTGATAATATCATTTACAGTAAGTGCTTTTGAAAAAAGGGAACGAATATTTAACAACCCAAGCTTTATCATTTGTTAATCATTATTTTATTTTTTTATTTGTTGAACATCAATTAAATTTTTACCATTAAATGGGTTTGGAAGTTTTATGTTTTTTCTAATTCGGGGTACTGACACAGTTTCTATGTGATAATATCTAGGTGTAAGAGTTTCTATGTGTTGGGAATTATCTGACTTCTGTAATGTGAGGCAGCTAGCAGACAGTCGGTTTAGCCAGTCTGTCTGCTTCCTGACCTGGGCCCCAGTTTGTCATGTTTCAGCTCTAAGACTATGTGCCATATTACTAGAGAGAACAGGTCTTTTCAACAGGTCAGGTCTGCCCCAAAAACTTTTCCAATTGTCTATGAAACCTATATTATTCTGCGGACACCACTTAGACAGCCAGCCATTGAGTGATGATAATCTGCTAAGTATCTTATCACTCCGACGAACAGGAAGAGGGTCAGAGCAGATTACTTTTCCTGACATTGTACTTGCGAGTTCACACACCTCTTTAATGTTAATTTTAGTGATCTCTGACTGGTGAAGTCGAACATCATTAGTGCTGACGTGAATTATAATTTTAGAGTATTTACGATTAGCATTAGCCAGCACTTTTAAATTTGCTTTGATGTCAGGTGCTCTGGCTCCCGGCAAACATGTGACTATGGTGGCTTGTGTCTCTATTTTCATGTTCCATGTAATAGAATCGCCAATAACTAGGGCACTTTCAATGGGATTCTCAGTGGGTGCATCACTGAGTGGGGAGAACCTGTTTGATGTTCTTATTGAAACGGAAGAGTGGGGTTTTCCGCGGCTAGGCTAGCTAGTCGGATCCAAAACAGTATCTGAAGCCCTTGCATTCTTACTATCCTCGATTAAGGTTTGGATGCGTGTCTCTAATTCTGTGATTTTTCTCTGTCAGCCTGAATATTTACCTACATTTATGACATGTAAATCCCTCGTCGCTGACAGAGAAAGCTATAATGAACATGCGACAAGCAGAACAACTTGCAATAGAGGGAGAGGATGACATGACTCACTGTGTTTGTAGACTGATCCGATTTACCACAACTGTTTGATGAATGCATAGACAAAGGAGGAAAAAAAAAGGAGCGCATGAGAGACTGATGACAAGTTAACAAGCTAGCGAGGTGCAAACGCGTTGTAATAGCGATTTAGATTAAAAGCTATCGACGTCAGATTAATGTGGTAGGCGATATTAGATATAAGGTAATAATAAAAGCAACAATGAATGAAAGTAAGAGATTCAAAACAAAGCTATACGGAGTTACGGACGCAAACCACTCTGAGCACCGAGGCAAACCGGAGCAATCGACACAGGCTGTTCCTGCGCTTTGCGTTTGAGGGTCAAGCATATCAATACAAGATCCTACCCTTCAGGCTGGCCCTGTCTCCCCGCGTCTTCACGAAAGTCGTGGAGGGAGCCCTTGTTTTCATGAGAGAGCAGGGTGTTCGCATCCTCAACTGTCTCGACGACTGGCTTATTCTAGCTCAGTCTCGGGATAAGTTGTGCGAACACAGGGACCTGGTGCTCAGTCACCTCAGCCAGTTGGGCCTTCAGGTCAACTGGGAAAAGAGCAAACTCCCCCCTGTGCAGATGATCTCTTTTCTCGGTATGGAGTTGGATTTGGTCAAACAGACAGCACGCCTCACAGAGGAACGTGCTCAGTTGGTGCTTGAATACGCAGGACAGTGGTCCCACTGAAATTCTTTCAGAGGCTCCTAGGGCATATGGCGAATGAGGAAGGACCTTCTTTCTAGGTGACTTACCCCCCGAGGTACTTAACACCATCACTTCAGCACGTGCACCGTCTACGAGACGTGCTTACGCCTTGAAGTGGAACATGTTCATCGAGTGGTGCTCTCACCGAGAAGACCCCCGAAGATGTTCGATCAGAGTCGTGCTTTCCTTTTTGCAGCATTGGTTGGAGCGTAGGCTGTCTCCCTCCACCCTCAAAGTTCATGCTGCCGCAATATCTGCATACCACGACCACATTGATGGCTAGTTGAAAGTCTATTGGTAAGTAAGACCTGGTCGTCATGTACCTTAGGGGGGCGAGACGGTTAAATCCTCCTCAACCCCCCTCCATACCCTCTTGGGACCTTGCTCTTTTGCTTCGAGCACTCCAGAATGCTCCCTTTGAGCCCTTGCAGTCAGCAGACTTAAAGATTCTGTCTATGAAGTCTTTGCTGCTGGTTGCTTTGGCCTCTATCAAGAGGGTAGGGAACCTGGAACTGTACATAGACAGAACTCAAAGCCTCAGGACCTCAGACCAGCTCTTTGTCTCCAAGCAGAGGATGGCCCACTACCAAGCACGAGGTGTGCCCTGCCCATTCAGGTTGCATGCTCACTCTATAAGAGGTGTTGCATCCTTCTGGGCGCTGGCTCGTGGTGCCTCGCTGACAGACATTTGTAGAGCTGTGGGCCGGGCGACACCTAACATGTTCGCTAGATTCTATAGCCTTTGTGTCAAGCCGGTCTCCTCCCATGTTCTCACCTCAGGTCAGAGGCACGGAGAGGCCTCGGCTTAGTGTCAGCTTGCTGCGCTTACATGCGCTTATTACTCCAGAGAGTCCCTACAAGGCAGACCCTGTTGAGTCCTTCGATCTCCCTTCGGCAGCCGACGTGGCGGAGCGTCTGGCGCCAGGCTTATACTCCGTTGTATCCTTGAGAACCGGATTTAGGCTCGGTACCATATGTGTGACCCTACAGGGATCCCATATGTGTAGTTCCAAAGTTGCTCCTAAACGAAGCCTGTGTCTTTCCCTCTGGGAGAACCCACCTCTCATCAGGTTGGAGTAACCCCAGTACTTCCATATGTAGTACAGCCCTACGGGGTTAGTCCATATGTACTTCTCCACATAACTCCTTCGGGAAGGATGTGGCTTTCGCAGCGTTCCTTTCCCAGCGAAAGGGTACGCTTTTCCAGTGTTATCCAATAGTCTCACTGAGTGGGTTTTGGGGAACAGCAGTGATCGACACTCTCTGTGTTAGCCCTGTCCCACCATCCCTAGACAAGGGGGTACAGGAGGCTTGCAACAGAGCGCTGGAAGGGGGCAGCTCCTGTGGCGCTTTGGTAGGGATTCCTATTCGTCGGTCTGTCCGACATACGTCTCCGTTCCCTCCTTCAGGGAACGAGGGTTACCTATGTAACAGAGACGTTTTTTTTCAGTCGCTTTGGAGCATTTCTCAGATCATCCTTAATATTGTCAAACCAGTATGTGCATTTCTCAAACAATTCATACAAACAGCACCACACAATGGATTACCTGCAAAAGCCTGTAACTTGCTCAACATCCTTAGTTCATCTATCAAAAGTAAGTATTTATGTCAATGAACATATCAGTGCCATCAGAATGACAAGTCTTTGTGTCATTGTTCACAAACAAGTAAGTCAAAATGTTTAGCCACATTGTCAATATAAAAGTGTACTCTGTCAGTATTTTCAGATGTAAACTATGGCTACGATTTTGATGATAGTGATTGAAAATGCACAAGATTGCATGTTATCTGGCATATATAATTTTCAACAGTACAAATTTGCATATTACTCTGAGTGATATTGATTACAGTTTTTTCAATAGCTAACATAATTTTGTCTAATCTGTAGTCACATTTTAAAAACTCTAAACACAATTAGCACATCTGTCTGTTGCGACCATACCATTAACGTTTTCACACAAAATGCAGTCAATTAACACATTTCTAAAAGGCTTAAATTTTCTTTTCATATAATCTTATACCAAAATCATGAATCTTTCTCATCTTATTTGCAAATGCTTCAACACAGCTTGTCAGAATTGAGAACCTAATGTTCCAATCTTTAAATATAGTATAAAACCTCTACTTTTGCAACAACAGCAGCTCATAAGTATGGGAAAAATATATCAAACAAATACTGAAACAACTGATAAGCATTTTTAATTAGCAGATCACTGAAATATTGAGAAATAGCAGATTCAAATCTCAGTTGGAGGCATAGTCAGGTGTTGAAGTTCTTTTCATTACATGGACATACAGTAAAATAGGACTCTTTGAATTAGTTTTGTTCAGTGTGGATGCAGAACAACACAGAGGAGCAGAGAGAGAAAAAATAATGTATGGGTGAGGGAGAGGAATAGTTGTTGGAGGAGAGGAGTAGTTGGATCAGAACAAGGAAGAAGAGGTATGAGAAAGGAGTAAGATTGTGTGCTGGATTGTGCATCTCTATGGTTTTCTCCTTTACACATGTGGAACCTATGGAAGCTTATTTCTGCCATGCATAGAAAATAAAAAAGGTAATTGTGACATTTTTTTTCTCTCAATTCCTAGTTTATATATTTTTTTAATAATTCTATTTTTTTTCTTCTTGCAATTGTGACATTGTGTAAAGATGTAAACTCACAATTGCAAGAAAAAAATTAGAATTATGAGATAAAAAGTCACAATTACCTTTTATACTTTTTATTCTGTGGTGAAAAAAGCTTCCATAGTAACTAAAGGCCATGTATGTTGGATTTGTTATTGATCAATGGTAGCAATTTCATGTTTTCATTTCAGTAAAAGCTTTATGTAAAACTTTTACTTCAACAATTCCACTACCACTGTTCCATACATGCAGAATATGTGGTCTGCATAGGCCACTAACTACCAAGGGGGCACCATCAACACCACACCCCACCCCACCCCACTTGACCAGTAGCTGCCCTGAAAAAGAATGCACACATTCAGCACTCAACCAAAAATGTAGAATGGCTTATATGCAAGCATTCCACTTTTACTGCAGTAAAAGGAAACTGAATTATAAAAACAATGGATTTCATTTTTTTTTTTTTGCAGGAAGAACTGAAACATGACAATGCAATTTTTGTAATCCCATCAACTGTTAGTATTTTCACAGTCATTGCGCTTTGACTATATGTTCATGTTGGATAGAAAAATATATAATATATATAGTCATTATGTTTCTATACATTGTCTCTATGAAGTATATTTACTGTATAATGTAAAATGCAAGTGAACTACTGTAATATAGCATTACAGTAAATATACAGTATTACAGTATAGTGAACATTGTCTGATTACATGTTACATCCTGCAAGTGTCTAGGGATATAGGCAGATGCAACAAAAACAAGTATTTTAAAGAGCGTTAGTCTGAGTCCTGCCACAGCACCACAAGCAAGTTACCATAAAGATTTATTTCACAGCTTGTGGAACAAATACAAAAAGGTATTGTAATAAAATAAAAAGAAAAGAAAAGGGAAGCAATAGCTTCGGGAGAGGGCAAGGCCAAAATAACAAACAAAAGAGCAGTCTAACTGAGTAGTTTAAACCTCTAACTAAACTAACAAAGTAAAGAAAATAACAAAATTGATAAAATTGAGCTCTTGATAAAGCATCTGCTACTACATTGTCCACTCCTTTTTTATACCTTATTATCAAGAACAAACTCTTGCGGAATCAGAGACCATCTCATTAATCTCTGGTTTGAGTTTGCCATCTGGGACAGGAAGACGAGAGGGTTGTGGTCAGTGTATACAATAATAGGGGGCATATTACTGTTACACAAGTAGATTTTGCAGTGCCAACAAAAAGGCAAGAGCTTCGTTTTCGATGGTACTGTAGTTTCTTTGGCACCTGGTGAATTTCTTCGAAAAGTAGCATACTGGGTGTTCAATTCCCGCCTTGTCCTCTTGCAACAACACTGCCCCAACGCCAAACCCGCTAGCATCCACCTGTAGCTTAAAAGGCAAATCAAAATTCGGAGCAGACAACACAGGAGCATGACATAACAGAGCTTTAGCAGAATTGAATGCAGCTTCACACTCCACATTCCACACAAACTTCTGTTCTGCTTTAAGAAGATCAGTTAGGGGTGTGACAACAGTAGCAAAGTTCTTACAAAAACCACGGTAGTATCCCGTCATCCCCAGAAAACAGTGTAACTCCCGCTTGTTACTTGGCCTTGGAAAGTCCGCAATAGCCTCTATCTTAACTTGTACTTGTAAATCCCAGGGATTCTTAAACGGTTCCTCTCACGTCAAACATCAGAAATGGCAAACCCTCCACCCAGTCTTTACCAGTCTCAGTGCAGTATGTACGCAAAAGAGACTTCAGGGTTTGGTGGAACTGTTCCAGAGCTCCCTGTGATTCTGGATGATATGCAGTGGACAACTGGTGCTCTACGCCCAACTCTTTCGTTACCTCCTTAAATAGTTTAGAGGTGAAATTGGACCCCTGGTCACTTTGGATGACTCTTGGTAAACCAAAAACTGAACAGAACTTAATGAGCTCACGTGCTACAATTTTAGCTTGGATAGACCGCAGAGGAACAGCTTCAGGATAACGAGTACTTGCACACATAATCGTTAAAAGGTATTGGTGTCCAGTTTTAGCTTTAGACAATGGGCCTACACAGTCAATAATGAGCCTCTCAAACGGTTCTCCAAAAACTGGAATGGGCTGTAGTGGGGCGAGTGGAATTGTTTGATTGGGCTTTCCACCTAACTGACAGACGTGACATGAGCGTACAAACCTAGACACAGCGGTTTTCATGCCCGGCCAAAAAAAATGTCTGGCAATTCGATATGTCTTTGACACACCCAAGTCCTTCTCCTATTTGGCACCTAAACTCTGGAACAATCTTCCTAGCATTGTTCGGAAAGCAGACACACTCTGTCAGTTTAAATCTAGACTAAAAACGCATCTCTTTAACCTGGCATACACATAACACATTATCAATTTATATTTTCAAATCCGTTAAAGGATTGTTAGGCTGCATAAATTAGGTCAGCCGGAACCGGGAACACTTCCTATAACACCAGATGTACTCATTACATCAGAAGAAGAATGGCATCTACGCTACTATTTGTCTTTCCGTTTATCCCGAGGTTTACCATAGCCAACCAGATCCAGGCCGTATCCAGGTGAGATCGAGAACCTGCGCCTTGAAATGACCACAACGCAGCCCTGAAGTGTCAGCAGAGATTGAGTCAACTAGATCATCCACTGTGAAGGCCTCATCGACACGACAGCCAGTGGCACAGTTCCTCAACAAACTGTCCATACCGGCGTGATGAATACGATCCTCAACTGGATGGAACTGGAATAAATACCTTGAATGTTGCGATCCCATCGGACTTATGATAGCTAGCTAAATCGTAACAAAGCACTGTTCAGCCTGGTTTCTCCCAAGGGTTTTTTTCTCCATTTTAACACCTATTTGCCACCTGATGTCACCTATTGGAGTTTGGGTTCCTTGCCGCTGTCACCTTTGGCTTGCTTAGTTGGGGACACTTGACATTTGATATTCAACAGTGCTTTGATCTGCCTGCATTGACACCATTCTATTTTATGAGCTGCTGTGCAGCCAAAATTATATACCATCACTGTAAAGCTGCTTTAAAACACACTCTGCATTGTAAAAAGCACTATATAAATAAAGGTGACTTGACTTGACATTCTTGAAACTAAGATAAGAACAACAAACCCAATAGGGTCATACAAGGAGGCAACAACTGACAAAATGCCCCTACATGTTGAAGGCTGGTCCTTCAGTTTGACATAAAAACTAAACTTAACTTTAACCACAGGAATAAAGTCACAAGTATAGGCTTGCTGTACATTGATACATTTTCCACGCTTGAAGTCCTGGAATTCGCAGGCCACTAACTTGCAGTGACTGTATCTGTGGTCGTCATAGTACTAAGTCTCAGATTCACCGCTTGACTGCTTACTTGGTTATCAAGAAAATCTTTCAAGATAAAAGTTGTGTCCCTCTGTGTATCAAGTAAAGCACAAGTAAGAATCTCATTCTGTGGCTCCTCCACTGTTGAAATAAAGACAGGAACGATACTAGAAGTAGCAGAATTACATTGTGTTACTGCATGAGACATAACCTTTTGAACTTCTTGACTTGTGTGCACTTCTGTAGGAGTAAAAGTTATTCTTGATATCGTCACAGGCCCTTTGTCTTTATCTTCATGCAAGCAAATTAGATGGTGCAGGCCACATGTGCCACAAATATGATGTCATCTAAAACAGATGTGGATCTTTTAACATCCATGGGTTTTTCTGCAAAGATAAAAACATTTAGCAATACTATGTGCTTCACTCTTACAAACAGAACATGGTGATGTCATCTTGAATTCTAGCCTTGTTGAATCCTTAACTTCAGCCTTTGTGTTGAACGCTTTGAAATCTCTCATCTGAAACCTTAGAACACGTTAGAAGTGAAGAAGTGAAAGGATTGCAAGCTATCTTTGATTCCTTCTGCAAGAACTCTGCAAATCGCTTAAAGCTTGGATAGTCACCAGTCATGTCCAACTCTTCAACCACAATTTTGTTCCATTTGCGCACAATCCATTCTGGTAATTTCTTTATTTGTTTTCTTTGTAGTTTTACAGTGCTAAGGTGCCATGGTGCTGTGATGCTATTGTTATGGTGCTATGAAGTCAATGTGTAAACACGGTGTTATGATGCATGGAGAGAATTTGCAACAAAGAATTGAATCAACGAATACTTCAGCAATGAAGTTTATTGCATCTGAGTAAAATAAATCGAAGGCACCCGTTAAAAATACTCTCTGCCTCTTTTCTTCGACGCAGAAGGGCCGCTACAAATGCCATGCTTCCTAATGATATCTCCCAAGGGTAGCATGTACAGAGTGAAAAGCAACGGTCCTAGTACTGAGCCTTGCAGTACTCCATATTGAACTTGTGATTGATATGACATCTCTTCATTTACTACTACAAACTGATAACGGTCAGATAAGTATGATTTGAACCATGACAATGCAATTCCACTAATGCCAACATCATTTTCAAGTCTATTTAAAAGAATGTTGTGATCGATAGTATCAAATGCAGCACTAAGATCTAGTAACACTAATAAAGAGATAAAACCATGATCTGATGATAAGAGCAAATCATTAGTAACTCTAATGAGAGCAGTCTCAATACTATGGTACAGTCTAAATCCTGACTGGAAATCCTCACAGATACCATTTCTTTCTAAAAAGGAACATAGTTGTGATGATACTGCCTTTTCTAGTATTTTTGACAGAAAAGGAAGATTTGAGATCGGCCTGTAATTGACTAATTCTCTGGGATCAAGTTGTGTTTTATTTATGTTTTTTGGTACGTACCTTAGTGATAAAGATGAATTAACGATATTAAGAAGAGGATCTATGACCTCTGGAAGCATCTCTTTCAATAGCTTAGTCTGTATAGGGTCTAACATACATGTTGTTGATTTTGATGATTTAACAAGTTTAGACAATTCTTCCTCTCCTAAAGCAGCGAATGAATTGAAATTTTCCTCAGGGATACTACAATGCACTGTTTGACGCGATACTGTAGTAGACTGTTGCATGGTTATAATTTTCTCTCTAATAATGTTAATCTTGAAAGTAAAAAAGTTCATAAAGTCATTACTGCTGTGCTGTTTGGAAGCATCAGAAGTTGAAGGTTTATTTCTTGTTAATTTAGCCACTGTATCAAATAAATACCTAGGGTTGTGTTTATTTTCTTCTAAAAGATTTGAAAAATAAGCAGATCTAGCAGTTTTTAAGGCCTTTCTGTACTCAATCATTCTGTCTCTCCACGAAATGCGAAAAACTTCTAGTTTTGTACATTGTAACCAAAGACCATGTATGTTAGATTTGTTGTTGATCAATGGTAGCAATTTCATGTTTTCATTTCAGTAAAAGCTTTATGTAAAGATTCCACTACCACTGTTCCATATACATAGAATATGTGGTCTGCATAGGGCACTAACTAAAGGGACAGCATCAACACCCCACCCACCCCCAGAAAGCAATTTTAACTAAGGGGGCAACTGAAGTTCTGCATAGGGTACTCGTTTGACCAGTGGCTGCCCTGACCAATT
Source organism: Elopichthys bambusa (assembly GCA_037101425.1). Lineage (NCBI taxonomy): Eukaryota > Metazoa > Chordata > Actinopteri > Cypriniformes > Xenocyprididae > Elopichthys > Elopichthys bambusa. Next base: position 6,827,025 of record CM074443.1, read on the forward strand.
GTTACCTTTCTCTTCTTTTTTTCCACTGTACATTCTATAATGTACTCATATGTCAGGTCACCGCTCTCAAGCAGCTCTGTTCCCACGCCGCTTCCTAGCAGCCTGGTCAGCGCTCCGCCCCCGAGCCGCCTGCAGTTCGAGTGAGTGCACTACGGTGTATCCTTTGTTACACAGTTGCTTTCTAAAGAGCTATCTCTTAAGAACAAATTTCTACAGCGTTGTTGCAAATGTCACGCCACGGCTGTGGCACGTGCAGAGCCCCTCTGCATGCTGATGACGGGCACAGTGAGTGTGTTTTATGTCTGGGTACATCCCACGCAGAAGCCGCACTCACGGAAACGACCTGCTCTCACTGTGAGAGTATGAGTCTGGCCTCTTTGCGCTCATGGATAGCGTTCTTTTCAGAATGCGACTCTGGCCCTTGCGCCTTCCCGTTTTCTGCGGGGCAGAGGATCCCAGCACTCAGGTAAGAGTGAGCTTACGTCGGCTCAGGTCCCGCATGCCTCACTCTCTCCACATAGAGAGGTTTCCCCCGTCCAATTCTCCCGCCCAGACCAACGCCCCTCTGCCATCGTGAGCGACTTGGTCTCGTTCAGGAGATCTGATGAAGAGCCGCTGGACGACACCATGTCACTGGCAGCTTCGGATGCCGAGGAGTGGTCGGGCTAACTTCCTGACCCCGCCCCCTTGCCGTCTTTGGAACCGATTGACACGAGGGCTATGAAAAGCTGCCTCCCTCGGATGAAGCTGTGGCCGCTTGGATGGAAGGCGAAGGCGGCCCATCCATCCAAGCCCTGCCATAACACCTCAGCCCTTGCTGGATGGGCGTACACCTCGGCCAGTAAGGCAGCTTCTGCTTTGCACTCCATGGCGGTACTCCAGGTGTACCAAGCGAAGTTCCTCAGAGACCTGGATGAGCACGACTTAGCCATCTTCAAAGAGCTGTGTAGTGCCACGGACCTGGCCCTATGCGCCACAAAGACCATGGCTCAGGCTATTGGGCGTTCGATGGCCAGCCTGGTGCTGCTGGAGCACCACTTATGGCTCAACCTGACCGAGATTAAGGACGCAGACAAGGCCGCTTTCCTTGACTCACCAGTCTTCCCCACTGGTCTCTTTGGGCCCGCCGTCAATGGTTTCGCCGAGCGCTTCACAGTGGCACAAAAGTCGTCCTAGGCCATGGGATACTTTTTGCTGAAACGCTCCAGCTCCTCTGCTTCGAGCTGCCCTAAGTCAGCGCCAGGTCAGCAGCGGCCACTAAGCCCGTGCCACGTTCTGAGGAGCACAGACGGTGCTCGCACTCTGGCCCAAGATAGTGCTGGACCCTGTGCCTCAGAAGTCAGCCTGATGTCCAAGAGAGGAAAAGGAGTAGGCTAAGTCCCGCCGTGGCCGGACCGCCCTCCAAAATGCCTAGTTTTCCTGTCACCACGTTTTGTTTCGGGTGCTCAAGAAAAAGTGTTTGTTGCCTGCACAGAGCCTGTACAAACGCCCTGGCAGTGCACCGCTGTGATAGAGGACATAAAAAAACACAAACATACTCAAAAAGAGTGCATATTTCCTCTTCCACCCAATACACGCACCACAGTCCCTCACAGCGACTTAGTGCCAGAACCAATTCAGCCCCTCGCCACACGGGCCAAGGCCTGGCAGGCCATCCCTGGAGTGTCAGCAAGGATGCACATGTCCTGCGTTCCGAGGTAAACACCATGCTGGTGAAAGGAGCCATAGAGGTGGTTCCTCCAGCACAGAGCGAGTCAGGTTTTTACAGCATTCAGAATGATCACTTTGAAGCAGATCTTCCCACAAATAAGCCCGGGAGACTGGTTCTTTACCCTGGATCTGAAAGACACTTATTTTCACATCCAGATAGCCCTCCATCACAGGCGATTCTTGAGGTTCACCTTCGAAGGGGTGGCATATCAATACACAGTCCTTCCGTTCGGGCTATCTCTGGCTCCCCACACTTTTACAAAGTGTATATATGCGGCTCTCTCCCCTCTGAGACAGATGCGTGAAGTGAAGAAGTGAAAGGATTGCAAGCTATCTTTGATTCCTTCTGCAAGAACTCTGCAAATCGCTTAAAGCTTGGATAGTCACCAGTCATGTCCAACTCTTCAACCACAATTTTGTTCCATTTGCGCACAATCCATTCTGGTAATTTCTTTATTTGTTTTCTTTGTAGTTTTACAGTGCTAAGGTGCCATGGTGCTGTGATGCTATTGTTATGGTGCTATGAAGTCAATGTGTAAACACGGTGTTATGATGCATGGAGAGAATTTGCAACAAAGAATTGAATCAACGAATACTTCAGCAATGAAGTTTATTGCATCTGAGTAAAATAAATCGAAGGCACCCGTTAAAAATACTCTCTGCCTCTTTTCTTCGACGCAGAAGGGCCGCTACAAATGCCATGCTTCCTAATGATATCTCCCAAGGGTAGCATGTACAGAGTGAAAAGCAACGGTCCTAGTACTGAGCCTTGCAGTACTCCATATTGAACTTGTGATTGATATGACATCTCTTCATTTACTACTACAAACTGATAACGGTCAGATAAGTATGATTTGAACCATGACAATGCAATTCCACTAATGCCAACATCATTTTCAAGTCTATTTAAAAGAATGTTGTGATCGATAGTATCAAATGCAGCACTAAGATCTAGTAACACTAATAAAGAGATAAAACCATGATCTGATGATAAGAGCAAATCATTAGTAACTCTAATGAGAGCAGTCTCAATACTATGGTACAGTCTAAATCCTGACTGGAAATCCTCACAGATACCATTTCTTTCTAAAAAGGAACATAGTTGTGATGATACTGCCTTTTCTAGTATTTTTGACAGAAAAGGAAGATTTGAGATCGGCCTGTAATTGACTAATTCTCTGGGATCAAGTTGTGTTTTATTTATGTTTTTTGGTACGTACCTTAGTGATAAAGATGAATTAACGATATTAAGAAGAGGATCTATGACCTCTGGAAGCATCTCTTTCAATAGCTTAGTCTGTATAGGGTCTAACATACATGTTGTTGATTTTGATGATTTAACAAGTTTAGACAATTCTTCCTCTCCTAAAGCAGCGAATGAATTGAAATTTTCCTCAGGGATACTACAATGCACTGTTTGACGCGATACTGTAGTAGACTGTTGCATGGTTATAATTTTCTCTCTAATAATGTTAATCTTGAAAGTAAAAAAGTTCATAAAGTCATTACTGCTGTGCTGTTTGGAAGCATCAGAAGTTGAAGGTTTATTTCTTGTTAATTTAGCCACTGTATCAAATAAATACCTAGGGTTGTGTTTATTTTCTTCTAAAAGATTTGAAAAATAAGCAGATCTAGCAGTTTTTAAGGCCTTTCTGTACTCAATCATTCTGTCTCTCCACGAAATGCGAAAAACTTCTAGTTTTGTACATTGTAACCAAAGACCATGTATGTTAGATTTGTTGTTGATCAATGGTAGCAATTTCATGTTTTCATTTCAGTAAAAGCTTTATGTAAAGATTCCACTACCACTGTTCCATATACATAGAATATGTGGTCTGCATAGGGCACTAACTAAAGGGACAGCATCAACACCCCACCCACCCCCAGAAAGCAATTTTAACTAAGGGGGCAACTGAAGTTCTGCATAGGGTACTCGTTTGACCAGTGGCTGCCCTGACCAATTGTTACCTTTCTCTTCTTTTTTTCCACTGTACATTCTATAATGTACTCATATGTCAGGTCACCGCTCTCAAGCAGCTCTGTTCCCACGCCGCTTCCTAGCAGCCTGGTCAGCGCTCCGCCCCCGAGCCGCCTGCAGTTCGAGTGAGTGCACTACGGTGTATCCTTTGTTACACAGTTGCTTTCTAAAGAGCTATCTCTTAAGAACAAATTTCTACAGCGTTGTTGCAAATGTCACGCCACGGCTGTGGCACGTGCAGAGCCCCTCTGCATGCTGATGACGGGCACAGTGAGTGTGTTTTATGTCTGGGTACATCCCACGCAGAAGCCGCACTCACGGAAACGACCTGCTCTCACTGTGAGAGTATGAGTCTGGCCTCTTTGCGCTCATGGATAGCGTTCTTTTCAGAATGCGACTCTGGCCCTTGCGCCTTCCCGTTTTCTGCGGGGCAGAGGATCCCAGCACTCAGGTAAGAGTGAGCTTACGTCGGCTCAGGTCCCGCATGCCTCACTCTCTCCACATAGAGAGGTTTCCCCCGTCCAATTCTCCCGCCCAGACCAACGCCCCTCTGCCATCGTGAGCGACTTGGTCTCGTTCAGGAGATCTGATGAAGAGCCGCTGGACGACACCATGTCACTGGCAGCTTCGGATGCCGAGGAGTGGTCGGGCTAACTTCCTGACCCCGCCCCCTTGCCGTCTTTGGAACCGATTGACACGAGGGCTATGAAAAGCTGCCTCCCTCGGATGAAGCTGTGGCCGCTTGGATGGAAGGCGAAGGCGGCCCATCCATCCAAGCCCTGCCATAACACCTCAGCCCTTGCTGGATGGGCGTACACCTCGGCCAGTAAGGCAGCTTCTGCTTTGCACTCCATGGCGGTACTCCAGGTGTACCAAGCGAAGTTCCTCAGAGACCTGGATGAGCACGACTTAGCCATCTTCAAAGAGCTGTGTAGTGCCACGGACCTGGCCCTATGCGCCACAAAGACCATGGCTCAGGCTATTGGGCGTTCGATGGCCAGCCTGGTGCTGCTGGAGCACCACTTATGGCTCAACCTGACCGAGATTAAGGACGCAGACAAGGCCGCTTTCCTTGACTCACCAGTCTTCCCCACTGGTCTCTTTGGGCCCGCCGTCAATGGTTTCGCCGAGCGCTTCACAGTGGCACAAAAGTCGTCCTAGGCCATGGGATACTTTTTGCTGAAACGCTCCAGCTCCTCTGCTTCGAGCTGCCCTAAGTCAGCGCCAGGTCAGCAGCGGCCACTAAGCCCGTGCCACGTTCTGAGGAGCACAGACGGTGCTCGCACTCTGGCCCAAGATAGTGCTGGACCCTGTGCCTCAGAAGTCAGCCTGATGTCCAAGAGAGGAAAAGGAGTAGGCTAAGTCCCGCCGTGGCCGGACCGCCCTCCAAAATGCCTAGTTTTCCTGTCACCACGTTTTGTTTCGGGTGCTCAAGAAAAAGTGTTTGTTGCCTGCACAGAGCCTGTACAAACGCCCTGGCAGTGCACCGCTGTGATAGAGGACATAAAAAAACACAAACATACTCAAAAAGAGTGCATATTTCCTCTTCCACCCAATACACGCACCACAGTCCCTCACAGCGACTTAGTGCCAGAACCAATTCAGCCCCTCGCCACACGGGCCAAGGCCTGGCAGGCCATCCCTGGAGTGTCAGCAAGGATGCACATGTCCTGCGTTCCGAGGTAAACACCATGCTGGTGAAAGGAGCCATAGAGGTGGTTCCTCCAGCACAGAGCGAGTCAGGTTTTTACAGCATTCAGAATGATCACTTTGAAGCAGATCTTCCCACAAATAAGCCCGGGAGACTGGTTCTTTACCCTGGATCTGAAAGACACTTATTTTCACATCCAGATAGCCCTCCATCACAGGCGATTCTTGAGGTTCACCTTCGAAGGGGTGGCATATCAATACACAGTCCTTCCGTTCGGGCTATCTCTGGCTCCCCACACTTTTACAAAGTGTATATATGCGGCTCTCTCCCCTCTGAGACAGATGCGTGAAGTGAAGAAGTGAAAGGATTGCAAGCTATCTTTGATTCCTTCTGCAAGAACTCTGCAAATCGCTTAAAGCTTGGATAGTCACCAGTCATGTCCAACTCTTCAACCACAATTTTGTTCCATTTGCGCACAATCCATTCTGGTAATTTCTTTATTTGTTTTCTTTGTAGTTTTACAGTGCTAAGGTGCCATGGTGCTGTGATGCTATTGTTATGGTGCTATGAAGTCAATGTGTAAACACGGTGTTATGATGCATGGAGAGAATTTGCAACAAAGAATTGAATCAACGAATACTTCAGCAATGAAGTTTATTGCATCTGAGTAAAATAAATCGAAGGCACCCGTTAAAAATACTCTCTGCCTCTTTTCTTCGACGCAGAAGGGCCGCTACAAATGCCATGCTTCCTAATGATATCTCCCAAGGGTAGCATGTACAGAGTGAAAAGCAACGGTCCTAGTACTGAGCCTTGCAGTACTCCATATTGAACTTGTGATTGATATGACATCTCTTCATTTACTACTACAAACTGATAACGGTCAGATAAGTATGATTTGAACCATGACAATGCAATTCCACTAATGCCAACATCATTTTCAAGTCTATTTAAAAGAATGTTGTGATCGATAGTATCAAATGCAGCACTAAGATCTAGTAACACTAATAAAGAGATAAAACCATGATCTGATGATAAGAGCAAATCATTAGTAACTCTAATGAGAGCAGTCTCAATACTATGGTACAGTCTAAATCCTGACTGGAAATCCTCACAGATACCATTTCTTTCTAAAAAGGAACATAGTTGTGATGATACTGCCTTTTCTAGTATTTTTGACAGAAAAGGAAGATTTGAGATCGGCCTGTAATTGACTAATTCTCTGGGATCAAGTTGTGTTTTATTTATGTTTTTTGGTACGTACCTTAGTGATAAAGATGAATTAACGATATTAAGAAGAGGATCTATGACCTCTGGAAGCATCTCTTTCAATAGCTTAGTCTGTATAGGGTCTAACATACATGTTGTTGATTTTGATGATTTAACAAGTTTAGACAATTCTTCCTCTCCTAAAGCAGCGAATGAATTGAAATTTTCCTCAGGGATACTACAATGCACTGTTTGACGCGATACTGTAGTAGACTGTTGCATGGTTATAATTTTCTCTCTAATAATGTTAATCTTGAAAGTAAAAAAGTTCATAAAGTCATTACTGCTGTGCTGTTTGGAAGCATCAGAAGTTGAAGGTTTATTTCTTGTTAATTTAGCCACTGTATCAAATAAATACCTAGGGTTGTGTTTATTTTCTTCTAAAAGATTTGAAAAATAAGCAGATCTAGCAGTTTTTAAGGCCTTTCTGTACTCAATCATTCTGTCTCTCCACGAAATGCGAAAAACTTCTAGTTTTGTACATTGTAACCAAAGACCATGTATGTTAGATTTGTTGTTGATCAATGGTAGCAATTTCATGTTTTCATTTCAGTAAAAGCTTTATGTAAAGATTCCACTACCACTGTTCCATATACATAGAATATGTGGTCTGCATAGGGCACTAACTAAAGGGACAGCATCAACACCCCACCCACCCCCAGAAAGCAATTTTAACTAAGGGGGCAACTGAAGTTCTGCATAGGGTACTCGTTTGACCAGTGGCTGCCCTGACCAATTGTTACCTTTCTCTTCTTTTTTTCCACTGTACATTCTATAATGTACTCATATGTCAGGTCACCGCTCTCAAGCAGCTCTGTTCCCACGCCGCTTCCTAGCAGCCTGGTCAGCGCTCCGCCCCCGAGCCGCCTGCAGTTCGAGTGAGTGCACTACGGTGTATCCTTTGTTACACAGTTGCTTTCTAAAGAGCTATCTCTTAAGAACAAATTTCTACAGCGTTGTTGCAAATGTCACGCCACGGCTGTGGCACGTGCAGAGCCCCTCTGCATGCTGATGACGGGCACAGTGAGTGTGTTTTATGTCTGGGTACATCCCACGCAGAAGCCGCACTCACGGAAACGACCTGCTCTCACTGTGAGAGTATGAGTCTGGCCTCTTTGCGCTCATGGATAGCGTTCTTTTCAGAATGCGACTCTGGCCCTTGCGCCTTCCCGTTTTCTGCGGGGCAGAGGATCCCAGCACTCAGGTAAGAGTGAGCTTACGTCGGCTCAGGTCCCGCATGCCTCACTCTCTCCACATAGAGAGGTTTCCCCCGTCCAATTCTCCCGCCCAGACCAACGCCCCTCTGCCATCGTGAGCGACTTGGTCTCGTTCAGGAGATCTGATGAAGAGCCGCTGGACGACACCATGTCACTGGCAGCTTCGGATGCCGAGGAGTGGTCGGGCTAACTTCCTGACCCCGCCCCCTTGCCGTCTTTGGAACCGATTGACACGAGGGCTATGAAAAGCTGCCTCCCTCGGATGAAGCTGTGGCCGCTTGGATGGAAGGCGAAGGCGGCCCATCCATCCAAGCCCTGCCATAACACCTCAGCCCTTGCTGGATGGGCGTACACCTCGGCCAGTAAGGCAGCTTCTGCTTTGCACTCCATGGCGGTACTCCAGGTGTACCAAGCGAAGTTCCTCAGAGACCTGGATGAGCACGACTTAGCCATCTTCAAAGAGCTGTGTAGTGCCACGGACCTGGCCCTATGCGCCACAAAGACCATGGCTCAGGCTATTGGGCGTTCGATGGCCAGCCTGGTGCTGCTGGAGCACCACTTATGGCTCAACCTGACCGAGATTAAGGACGCAGACAAGGCCGCTTTCCTTGACTCACCAGTCTTCCCCACTGGTCTCTTTGGGCCCGCCGTCAATGGTTTCGCCGAGCGCTTCACAGTGGCACAAAAGTCGTCCTAGGCCATGGGATACTTTTTGCTGAAACGCTCCAGCTCCTCTGCTTCGAGCTGCCCTAAGTCAGCGCCAGGTCAGCAGCGGCCACTAAGCCCGTGCCACGTTCTGAGGAGCACAGACGGTGCTCGCACTCTGGCCCAAGATAGTGCTGGACCCTGTGCCTCAGAAGTCAGCCTGATGTCCAAGAGAGGAAAAGGAGTAGGCTAAGTCCCGCCGTGGCCGGACCGCCCTCCAAAATGCCTAGTTTTCCTGTCACCACGTTTTGTTTCGGGTGCTCAAGAAAAAGTGTTTGTTGCCTGCACAGAGCCTGTACAAACGCCCTGGCAGTGCACCGCTGTGATAGAGGACATAAAAAAACACAAACATACTCAAAAAGAGTGCATATTTCCTCTTCCACCCAATACACGCACCACAGTCCCTCACAGCGACTTAGTGCCAGAACCAATTCAGCCCCTCGCCACACGGGCCAAGGCCTGGCAGGCCATCCCTGGAGTGTCAGCAAGGATGCACATGTCCTGCGTTCCGAGGTAAACACCATGCTGGTGAAAGGAGCCATAGAGGTGGTTCCTCCAGCACAGAGCGAGTCAGGTTTTTACAGCATTCAGAATGATCACTTTGAAGCAGATCTTCCCACAAATAAGCCCGGGAGACTGGTTCTTTACCCTGGATCTGAAAGACACTTATTTTCACATCCAGATAGCCCTCCATCACAGGCGATTCTTGAGGTTCACCTTCGAAGGGGTGGCATATCAATACACAGTCCTTCCGTTCGGGCTATCTCTGGCTCCCCACACTTTTACAAAGTGTATATATGCGGCTCTCTCCCCTCTGAGACAGATGCGTGAAGTGAAGAAGTGAAAGGATTGCAAGCTATCTTTGATTCCTTCTGCAAGAACTCTGCAAATCGCTTAAAGCTTGGATAGTCACCAGTCATGTCCAACTCTTCAACCACAATTTTGTTCCATTTGCGCACAATCCATTCTGGTAATTTCTTTATTTGTTTTCTTTGTAGTTTTACAGTGCTAAGGTGCCATGGTGCTGTGATGCTATTGTTATGGTGCTATGAAGTCAATGTGTAAACACGGTGTTATGATGCATGGAGAGAATTTGCAACAAAGAATTGAATCAACGAATACTTCAGCAATGAAGTTTATTGCATCTGAGTAAAATAAATCGAAGGCACCCGTTAAAAATACTCTCTGCCTCTTTTCTTCGACGCAGAAGGGCCGCTACAAATGCCATGCTTCCTAATGATATCTCCCAAGGGTAGCATGTACAGAGTGAAAAGCAACGGTCCTAGTACTGAGCCTTGCAGTACTCCATATTGAACTTGTGATTGATATGACATCTCTTCATTTACTACTACAAACTGATAACGGTCAGATAAGTATGATTTGAACCATGACAATGCAATTCCACTAATGCCAACATCATTTTCAAGTCTATTTAAAAGAATGTTGTGATCGATAGTATCAAATGCAGCACTAAGATCTAGTAACACTAATAAAGAGATAAAACCATGATCTGATGATAAGAGCAAATCATTAGTAACTCTAATGAGAGCAGTCTCAATACTATGGTACAGTCTAAATCCTGACTGGAAATCCTCACAGATACCATTTCTTTCTAAAAAGGAACATAGTTGTGATGATACTGCCTTTTCTAGTATTTTTGACAGAAAAGGAAGATTTGAGATCGGCCTGTAATTGACTAATTCTCTGGGATCAAGTTGTGTTTTATTTATGTTTTTTGGTACGTACCTTAGTGATAAAGATGAATTAACGATATTAAGAAGAGGATCTATGACCTCTGGAAGCATCTCTTTCAATAGCTTAGTCTGTATAGGGTCTAACATACATGTTGTTGATTTTGATGATTTAACAAGTTTAGACAATTCTTCCTCTCCTAAAGCAGCGAATGAATTGAAATTTTCCTCAGGGATACTACAATGCACTGTTTGACGCGATACTGTAGTAGACTGTTGCATGGTTATAATTTTCTCTCTAATAATGTTAATCTTGAAAGTAAAAAAGTTCATAAAGTCATTACTGCTGTGCTGTTTGGAAGCATCAGAAGTTGAAGGTTTATTTCTTGTTAATTTAGCCACTGTATCAAATAAATACCTAGGGTTGTGTTTATTTTCTTCTAAAAGATTTGAAAAATAAGCAGATCTAGCAGTTTTTAAGGCCTTTCTGTACTCAATCATTCTGTCTCTCCACGAAATGCGAAAAACTTCTAGTTTTGTACATTGTAACCAAAGACCATGTATGTTAGATTTGTTGTTGATCAATGGTAGCAATTTCATGTTTTCATTTCAGTAAAAGCTTTATGTAAAGATTCCACTACCACTGTTCCATATACATAGAATATGTGGTCTGCATAGGGCACTAACTAAAGGGACAGCATCAACACCCCACCCACCCCCAGAAAGCAATTTTAACTAAGGGGGCAACTGAAGTTCTGCATAGGGTACTCGTTTGACCAGTGGCTGCCCTGACCAATTGTTACCTTTCTCTTCTTTTTTTCCACTGTACATTCTATAATGTACTCATATGTCAGGTCACCGCTCTCAAGCAGCTCTGTTCCCACGCCGCTTCCTAGCAGCCTGGTCAGCGCTCCGCCCCCGAGCCGCCTGCAGTTCGAGTGAGTGCACTACGGTGTATCCTTTGTTACACAGTTGCTTTCTAAAGAGCTATCTCTTAAGAACAAATTTCTACAGCGTTGTTGCAAATGTCACGCCACGGCTGTGGCACGTGCAGAGCCCCTCTGCATGCTGATGACGGGCACAGTGAGTGTGTTTTATGTCTGGGTACATCCCACGCAGAAGCCGCACTCACGGAAACGACCTGCTCTCACTGTGAGAGTATGAGTCTGGCCTCTTTGCGCTCATGGATAGCGTTCTTTTCAGAATGCGACTCTGGCCCTTGCGCCTTCCCGTTTTCTGCGGGGCAGAGGATCCCAGCACTCAGGTAAGAGTGAGCTTACGTCGGCTCAGGTCCCGCATGCCTCACTCTCTCCACATAGAGAGGTTTCCCCCGTCCAATTCTCCCGCCCAGACCAACGCCCCTCTGCCATCGTGAGCGACTTGGTCTCGTTCAGGAGATCTGATGAAGAGCCGCTGGACGACACCATGTCACTGGCAGCTTCGGATGCCGAGGAGTGGTCGGGCTAACTTCCTGACCCCGCCCCCTTGCCGTCTTTGGAACCGATTGACACGAGGGCTATGAAAAGCTGCCTCCCTCGGATGAAGCTGTGGCCGCTTGGATGGAAGGCGAAGGCGGCCCATCCATCCAAGCCCTGCCATAACACCTCAGCCCTTGCTGGATGGGCGTACACCTCGGCCAGTAAGGCAGCTTCTGCTTTGCACTCCATGGCGGTACTCCAGGTGTACCAAGCGAAGTTCCTCAGAGACCTGGATGAGCACGACTTAGCCATCTTCAAAGAGCTGTGTAGTGCCACGGACCTGGCCCTATGCGCCACAAAGACCATGGCTCAGGCTATTGGGCGTTCGATGGCCAGCCTGGTGCTGCTGGAGCACCACTTATGGCTCAACCTGACCGAGATTAAGGACGCAGACAAGGCCGCTTTCCTTGACTCACCAGTCTTCCCCACTGGTCTCTTTGGGCCCGCCGTCAATGGTTTCGCCGAGCGCTTCACAGTGGCACAAAAGTCGTCCTAGGCCATGGGATACTTTTTGCTGAAACGCTCCAGCTCCTCTGCTTCGAGCTGCCCTAAGTCAGCGCCAGGTCAGCAGCGGCCACTAAGCCCGTGCCACGTTCTGAGGAGCACAGACGGTGCTCGCACTCTGGCCCAAGATAGTGCTGGACCCTGTGCCTCAGAAGTCAGCCTGATGTCCAAGAGAGGAAAAGGAGTAGGCTAAGTCCCGCCGTGGCCGGACCGCCCTCCAAAATGCCTAGTTTTCCTGTCACCACGTTTTGTTTCGGGTGCTCAAGAAAAAGTGTTTGTTGCCTGCACAGAGCCTGTACAAACGCCCTGGCAGTGCACCGCTGTGATAGAGGACATAAAAAAACACAAACATACTCAAAAAGAGTGCATATTTCCTCTTCCACCCAATACACGCACCACAGTCCCTCACAGCGACTTAGTGCCAGAACCAATTCAGCCCCTCGCCACACGGGCCAAGGCCTGGCAGGCCATCCCTGGAGTGTCAGCAAGGATGCACATGTCCTGCGTTCCGAGGTAAACACCATGCTGGTGAAAGGAGCCATAGAGGTGGTTCCTCCAGCACAGAGCGAGTCAGGTTTTTACAGCATTCAGAATGATCACTTTGAAGCAGATCTTCCCACAAATAAGCCCGGGAGACTGGTTCTTTACCCTGGATCTGAAAGACACTTATTTTCACATCCAGATAGCCCTCCATCACAGGCGATTCTTGAGGTTCACCTTCGAAGGGGTGGCATATCAATACACAGTCCTTCCGTTCGGGCTATCTCTGGCTCCCCACACTTTTACAAAGTGTATATATGCGGCTCTCTCCCCTCTGAGACAGATGCGTGTGTGCACCCTTCTCCTTTATGCTTTTCCCCCGGTCGCGCTGATTCCCCAAGTAATCAGATGAGTCAGGGAAGGTGCTCACAAAGTCCTCCTGGTAGCTCCTCTTTGGAGGACCCAACCATGGTTCTCGGAGCTATCTCGGCTATCGCCCCTGGAGCCATGGCCAATCCCTCTGAGACGGGACCTCCTCTCTCTAGCAAGAGGGACAATATGGCACCCCAGACCCGAGCTGTGGGACCTTCATGTGTGGTTTCCGAATGGGAGCCTGCAAGCCTCCCTGAGAATGTCTTAAACACTATCTCTTAGGCCAGAGCTCCGTCTACGAGACGTTTCTACGCCCTGAAATGAGCCATCTTTGCCGCCTGGTGTACAGCCCGGGGCGAGGACCCACTGACTTGTGACATATCCCAGATATTGTCCTTCCTTCAAGACTTAATGGATAAAGGCTGTACTCTACCCTAAAAGTCTATGTTGCAGCTATAGCAGTTTCTCACGCTCCTGTAGCAGGGCAGTCGATAGGAAGAAACGACCTTGTTGTTCGCTTCCTTAAGGGATCCAGGAGGTTGAATCCCCCTCGTCCCCTCACGGTTCCTACCTAGGATCTTTCTGTGGTTCTTAGAGGCCTTAAAGGGCCTCCCTTTGAACCAATCCAGACCTACGACCCCTGTCGCTGAAAACTGCCTTGCTGCTAGCTTTAGCATCAGTTAAGCGTGTGGGAGATTTACAGGCCTCTCTGTCATATCTACCCCCTTTAGGGTGCAGATGGTAGTTCTCTCTTTCTCCTTCTCAGGATGAACAGGATTTGAACCTACTCTGTCCTGTCAGAGCCCTGAAGTCTTACATTGACCGTTCCGCCTCCTTTCGTCAGGCAGAACAGTTTTTTGTCTGCTTTGGTGGCCGCACAAAACGTCTTCCAGTCACGAAGCCCAGGCTTTCCAGATGGATAGTCAACGCTATAGCACTCGTTTACTCCTCCTTAGGCCTTCAATGCTCCTTGGGTGTGAGAGTGCATTCCACAAGAAGTATGGCCTCCTTGTGGCCTCCTTTCCATTGCCGACATCTGTGTGGCGGCCGGCTGGGCCTTACTGTCCACATTTGTCAGGTTTTATAATCTGGATGTCCCTGCGCTTCAGTCACAGGTCCTTTCTGCATAAGCTGCTGTGTCCAGCTTATGGTTTTCCATTATGGCACCGACCATGTCTGGGAGAAACTATGTTCTGTGCCCTCTAAATATGCACCCTAGGCCTCTCCAGTGCCCTAGTTATGTGCTTAGGTGGAAGACTACAGTGTTTCAGTACCCTGTTGTCTGGGCTACCCTGTCTTGAGTGTCTGTTGCGAGCCCTTTATTCAAGTGCTCTGCACTGATGTTCGGTCATCCCCCTACGTAGCATGGTGTGATTTTACTGTCCCCATAGCGTCTTGTCTTATTAATAATCAATATTAATTAATAAGACGAACGACACAGTACTCGTGTAGTATTTAACAAAATATGTTTTTGGGCAGAAAATGATCAATTTGGCCAATTGTGTGATGCAGGTGTGTTGCTGTGTTAAGAGTTTAGAAAAAGTACTTTAAGTATTGGTAAATACTTGTTAGCAATTGTAAAAAAAAATAAAAAAAAAACACTGTAACATTAACAATTTGAGAACAAAGTATAACAGTAATAATAATTTGCAAAGTTTGACGTGATCCGAGCTAAGCGCTCGTTAGATTTAATCACCATCGGCAGTGCGATTTATTGTAATGCTTTTTTTGTCAGTTGGTCAGAACAAAAGTGGCAGACATGTTACTTACTTGTTCAGATGACATTTTCTGGTGAAAATTATTATTTTGGTCATACTTCCATGACGTATAATCTGTGATTCCTAAGTACAGTATTCACACCGATGTGGTGACTGACAGCAAACATTAGATTCATCTGCACTGAGGAGCCATGCCGATGCAGCTTGCAAACTTGCTTTAAGTACCACAGTTGGGAAAATGTACTTATAACTAGTACATTAGTAATATATTTTTAATAAAACCCATTTAATTTAAATGTAGGATTACTATATAAAAGTCTATCAAGATTTAACTAATTTGTAAAGCATTTAAAGCACACTTTTATGAAATACACTAATAAAACTCTTTGCGGCAGTATACTTTATTTCAATGCACTAAAAATCAGTTTAAGTATTAGTGGTATTTAGTATATTTAAGTACACTGAAGTACTACTGAAGTAGAAATATACTTTTAATTAGTGTATTTATAGTGTATAACTTTTACAGTTTTATTTAGCACAAAAAATAAGAATGTACTATAAATGTACTTGCTTGTATTTAATTTGTTTAAGTTGTTCTGAAGTACCACTTTTAGTGTCTAAGCAATATAAAAAAATAAAAAATAAAAAAAAAAACTGTAAAAATTGCTCTGTGCATAATGAGCTGCTGGGTTTGTGTGGAGTGCTGCGGACCGGGTGTGATGGGACGCTCTGTGCCAGAAGTCCACAGGCCACTTTTTAGATGCAGTCCGCCCCTGTCTAAACCTCTCACTCCCCACTAGGGGGCAGTATTTAACCGTATCACTACAAAATACATATGTACTCTTACAACCTATTACAATACAAACACCATGAGATAAACATTGTCACAATTTATCAGCAGATCATAAGCATTCACTGGGCATTAATGTGCACTATTCACTGATTCGAATTGCTCTTTATAATAATCACATTAAGCATATTGTGATTCCTGTTGTTTCTGGACCAAAATTTAACACATCTTAAAATGATAATTAAAACTTTTTAATACCATTTAAGATATTTAACACTTATTATGACCTTAAAAAAACCTGAATGTAATTTTTAAGGACCAGTGGGGACCTACTCACACAGAGACTCCTACAGTAAATACATTTTAACAAATTTAAAAGTGCTGCTAATGCTAAATGTAAATACTCTAATATTGTTATTCACGTCGGCACTAATGATGTCCGACTTTGTCAGTTGGAGATCACTAAAAATAACTTGCAAGTATGAGTCAGACAGTAATATGCTCTGGCCCCTCCCCGCTCACTGGGGTGATGAGATAGTAGCAGACTGTCATCAATTGCTAGGCTTGTTCGACTTAAGGCGGCACTGTGCAGTCCGATCACATCAAAGTACCGCGAGAGTGATTAGAGAGCAGACAGCTCCGTATGCTTTTGTATCGCTCTCACGGTACTTTGATGTCATACTAGATCGGTCTGTGCAGCGCTGCATGAAGTAGAACAAGCCTAATGGCTGTCTGGCTGTCTAAGGGTATGTTTACACGACCACGATATGCTTAAAACAAAGAAATTTTTCCTTTGAGTTTTCTGCATACAGACGACACCACTGTCAAAATGATCCCCATTCACACAGATCCACAAAAACGACTAAAAACGCTGTATTCTGCTGCCAGGCCATTAGATGGCAAAGAAACACCATAGTCTGAACGTGTAATACGCATGTGCATGACATGATTCAAAATCTTGTGTTTTCAAGCACCCAAAACGCCGTTGTTGTGTAAATGAACAGCCAAAACGCATTAAAAGTTTTACATGTTTAGTTGTAGTGTAAATGGTCCCTAAGTGTTTGATTTACAGGCAATCTGACTAATCAAAATGATGATATTTGCCATTTTGTCTGACAAACCAAACCGGTTAGTAGATTAACATCAGTGGACTTCTACAGATGCACTGTGGAGAGTGTGCTAACTTGTTATATTGCTGTGTGGTTTGTAGGATTTGAGAGTAAACCAGACACAAATGAATCTTGCAGATGATTTGTTCATACAGAATATTCCATAGAATTCTTAAAGCAACACTCAGGACCCTAAATCAGGGGATCTTCCATTTGGGACACCATTCAGTCTAGGAACACACGCTTCCTAGCTAAGGAAGAACGTTGTCAGCCCAAGACTAATGGTCGAAAAAAGACAACACATTGTAAATCACAGCTTAAGCCCCACAAAGATAAAGCCAGAGGTTGTTTTATCCCGAAACATAGATACAAAACAGACCTCGTTCTTCTGACTGACCTCTGAGTGACACAGAGTTGAAATACACAGAAAAAACCTACAGAGACTGTTTTTTATTTTTTATTTTATTTTATTTTTATTTTTTTTACATATAAACTGCATAAAATCATCCAAAACAATTCTAAATGGACTTGTAATCAAACATCGTTCAGTTGCATAATTCTATATCATGTTTGCAACCTATACATGTGACAAGTTATACTTAGATCACTCACAGTTCATGTGAGTGTTATAACTTTTGAGTGCAATTCTCTGTTTCCAGTATATGTGATATCCCAGTCAAAGAGACAATAACCTACCTTGGAATAGTAATCTCCAAAAATTCAAAACATAGATACATACTCTAATTTTCTCTGCTACTTCTCTCTGCTGCTCTCTCTAATCTTTGCCAGATTATTACGTATTCTCTAACGTGTTTCCTGAGCCCATGCAGGTGGGAGGGATACGGATTTCTCCTGCTGAGCGCCAACGTCGTATCCTTTACAAACTCTGCATGTACTGCGGCCGTTCAGGCCATCTCATCGCTGCGTGCACGTTAAAAGAGAATGCTCACCAGTAGATCGGGGAATACTGGCGAGCACAACATATCTCTCCCCTTCTGGAAAGACTCGCACCACTTTCCCAGTCGTTCTTCGCTGGCCGGGCTCTTCTATCTCCTGCTCAGCTCTTATCGATTTGGGAGCTGAGGGAAATTTCATTGATAAAACGTGGGCACTAGAGAGGGACATTCCTTTGTGTGATCTTAATGATCCTTCCACTGTACTGGCTCTAGATGGCAGTGTTCTATCAAAGATCCTTCGAGACACCGTTCCGGTGAGTCTCACCATCTCTGGCAATCATCAAGAGACTATTTCTTTTTTAATTTTCCATTCTCCTGTCACGCCTGAAGTTTTGGGCCATCCTTGGCTCGTGCAGCATAATCCTCAGATTAATTGGGCAGAGGGGACCATTTTGTCATGGAATTTGTCTTGTCATGTTGAGTGTTTAGTCTCTGCTGTTCCTGCCATCTCTTCTGTGTCTGTGTTTCAGGAAGAACCCGGTGATTTGTCTGGAGTGCCGGAGGAGTACCGCGATCTGCAGGCTGTGTTCAGCCGTTCTCGGGCTGCTTCTCTTCCTCCTCATCGACTTTATGACTGTAGCATTGAGCTTCTTTCTGATACTACACCTCCTCACAGGCGATTGTATTCCTTATCTGCTCCCGAACTTGAAGCCCTCGAGAAGTATCTAGCAGAGTGTCTTGCCGCTGGTACCATTGTTCCGTCATCCTCGCCCACCGGTGCAGGGTTCTTCTTCGTGAAAAAGAAAGACGGTTCCTTGCGTCCCTGCATAAATTATCGTGGGTTGAACGACATCACTGTTAAGAACCAGTATCTTTTACCGCTCATGTTGTCGGCTTTCGAGATCTTGTAGGGAGCCAAGGTTTTTATGAAGCTAGACCTCAGCAACACGTATCTTTTAGTGCGTATTAAAGAGGGTGACGAATGGAAGACCATGTTCAAAACGGGTTTTCACTTTGAATACTGGGTTTTACAGTTCGGGCTGGTCAATGCTCCCGCTGTTTTTCAAGCCCTTGTTAACGACGTATTGAGAGACATGCTCAATATTTTCGTTTTCGTGTGTCTGGACGCCATTTTGATCTTTTCCCCATCTCTTCAGGTGCATGTTCAACACGTCCGTCGTGTATTACAGTGTCTCTTTGTAAAGGCTGAGAAGTGTGCTTTTCACGTCAGATCTGTCACGTTCCTGGGCTCAGTTGTGTCTGCAGAGGGAATCAGTATGGATCCTGCTAAGGTTTGTGCGGTCGTTGAATGGCCTATTCCTGACTCTCGTACCACGCTTCAATGATTTTTGGGGTTTGCAAATTTTTATCAGCGTTTCTTTTCAAATTTTAGTCAGGTTTCCGCCCCCTTGACTGCTCTCACCTCAACTAAGTCTTGTTTTGTCTGATCAAAGTCCGCTCAAGATGCATTCGATTACCTTAAGAAGTCATTCACCTCAGCGCCCATTCTCATTACACCTGACCCTAAGAGACAATTTATCGTAGCGGTGGATGCCTCCGATGTGGCCGTGGAAGCGGTGCTTTCACAGCGCTCCCCACTCGATGAAAAGGTTCACCCGTGTGCGTTCTTTTCCCACCGACCCTCGCCGGCCGAATGTAATTATAACATAGGGAACCGTGAACTTGGCGCCACTGGCTAGAAGGGTTTCATCGTCTGGACAGATCACAGAAATCTCAGAATAATTATTCAAATCTCTTTGTGTTTTTTACATTTTTCAGTCAGAGCTAACTGTTCAGCTAGTAAATTATCTAGCTGTGACTGAAGATCTTGTATCTTTGCCTCACACTTTTGTACCTCTGCATTTTTAGAATGCACTTCTTTGCATTTAGCATCTATACTTGAAAATAGATGTGTTGTCACATCACGTAGCCTTGTACAACTTATGAAGTTTAAAGCCTCAATTATTTCACCACGTTTTGATTTATTTTGATTATGTCCATTATGTCCCACCATTTGAGCATTTCATCATCTGAACATTTAATCCCAATATATTGTTTCTTGAGTTTGCACAAGGTAGGCTCAACTTTTTTGCTCCATAAAGCAAACAGTACATCACTTTTTTCAGAAATGTTCCCTTCCATCCCTGAGGAGATCTGAATATCATACCATTATACAATTAAAACAGATTTACCCATTCCTTGGTGAGAAGGTCAGCTTTAATCCATTCACATGATCAACTGTTAAAAAAGTGTCCTCATTCTGACGACCAATCAAAGTAGATTTCAGAAAACGCACTGCAAGGGATCCCTGGTTTCGGCACCATCTCTAAGGGTGGACTGCCTACAGGGGTTCAGGCTGTAGGGTTGCCGAATGACTTAAGAAATGTTATCAGCAAGATGGTAGAAAACTGTACATTTCTTGACTATGACCACCCACTGCAAATTATACCAACGACGGAAATAAGCGCAGTTATAATAGCAAAATATGTGGGAGAGCGTTGCTATAGTGTGACAATATTTTATTGCAATAGGGAGCACATTAATGTTAACACTAAATCAAAACTAGTTAGCACATCATTTGTATAGAAACGGTTTAATGACAATATCTGATTATGGTTAGACTTACACGTACAAAACAGATGTATGAGATGATAAAATCATATACTATTAATTGTACCCAGCATGTATGTAAAAAGTTACCAGAAAGATAGTTAGAGAGTGTGAAAGAGAAAGAGAGAGAGAGAGAGAGAGAGAGAGAGAGAGGGCCAGAGAGTGCCCAAGAAAAGAGGCAGAGAATAAAAAGAGCCAGAGCAACAGTTACGATCTTCTTTTATCCCTTCCTTGACCATGTAACTGAAACCCAAATGTGAGACATTCAAACTGACCAATCAGGAAATTAAAACTTCCCCCACTGTACTAAAGGTGTAACAATTAGTGGACCCCCAATGTATATACATTTTGGCCTACAGGGCTTGATCACTATCAACACCTTTGAGCCTTCCAAATGGCCCTTGTAACAAGAGAGAGGGGGTTGAAACAGTAAAGCAAATGTCTTTGTTCATTTTAAAATATCTTATAGATATTTTTTTAATCTTACAGCAGTACAGACGGTTTGTTGAGGAACTGTGCCACTGGCTGTCGTGTCGATGAGGCCTTCACAATGGATGATCTAGTTGACTCAATCTCTGCTGATACTTCAGGGCTGCGTTGTGGTCGTGTCAAGGCGCAGGTCCTCGATCTCACCCGGATACGGCCCAGATCCGGTTGACTACAGTAAACCTTGGGATAAACAGAAAGACTAATATTAGCGTAGATGCCATTATTCTTCTGATGTAACGAGTACATCTGGTGTTATAGGAAGTGTTCCCGGTTCCGGCTGACCTAATTTATGCAGCCTAACAATCCTTTAACGGATTTGAAAATATAAATTGATAATGTGTTATGTGTATGCCAGGTTAAAGAGATGCGTTTTTAGTCTAGATTTAAACTAACAGAGTGTGTAAGCTTCCCGAACAATGCTAGGATGATTGTTCCGGAGTTTAAGTGCCAAATAGGAGAAGGATCTACTGCCTGTGGTTGATTTTGATATTCTAGGTATTATCAGCTGGCCTGAATTCTGAGATCGCAATAGACGTGAAGGACTATAATGCATTAAGAGCTCGCTCAGGTACTGGGGAACTTAACCATTTAGTGCTTTGTATGTATTTAGCAAGATTTTAAAATTTATACGATGTTTAACAGGAAGCCAATGCAGTGATGACAGAACTGGGCTAATATGGTCATACTTCCTAGTTTTAGTAAGAACTCTAGCTGCTGCATTTTGTACGAGCTGTAGTTTGTTTAACAGGCGAGCGGAACAACCACCCAGTAGAGCGTTACAGTAATCTAGCCTTGAGGTCATGAATGCATGAACTAACTGTTCTGCATTTTTCATTGAGAGCATATGTCGTAGTTTAGATATATTTTTAAGATGGAAGAATGGGTTTTTACAGATGCTAGAAACATGGCCTTCAAATGAAATATTGGTATCAAAGAGCACACCAAGGTTCCTAACTGACGACGAAGACTTAACAGAGCAGCCATCAAGTGTTAGACAGTATTCTAGGTTATTACGTGAAGAAGTTTTTGGTCCAAAAATTAGATTCTCTGTATTTTCTGAATCTAGTAGTAGGAAATTACTGGTCATCCAATTTTTTATATCAGCTATGCATTCCGTTAATTTTGTGAATTGGTAAGTTTCGTCAGGGTGTGAAGAAATATAGAGCTGAGTATCATCAGCGTAACAGTGAAAACTAACGCCGTGCTTCCTAATGATATCTCCCAAGGGTAGCATGTACAGAGTGAAAAGCAACGGTCCTAGTACTGAGCCTTGCAGTAGTCCATATTGAACTTGTGATTGATATGACATCTCTTCGTTTACTACTGCAAACTGATAACGGTCGGATAAGTATGATTTGAACCATGATAGTGCAATTCCACTATTGCCAACATAATTTTCGAGTCTATTTAAAAGAATATTGTGATCAATAGTGTCAAATTCAGCACTAAGAGCCAGTAACACTAATAGAGAGATACAGCCACGATCTGATGATAAGAGCAAATCATTAATAACTCTAATGAGAGCAGTCTCAGTACTATGGTATGGTCTAAATCCTGACTGGAAATCCTCACAGATACTATTTCATTCTAAAAAGGAACATGATACTGATGATACTGCCTTTTCTAATATTTTTGACAGAAAAGTGAAATTTGAAATCGGCATGTAATTGACTAATTCTTTAGGATCAAGTTGTGTTTTTTTTATAAGAGGTTTAATAATAGCCAGCTTAAAAGTTTTTGGTACGTATTCTAGTGATAAAGACGAATTAACGATATTAAGAAGAGGATCTATGACCTCTGGAAGCATCTCTTTCAATAGCTTAGTCGGTATAGGGTCTAACATACATGTTGTTGATTTTGATGATTTAACAAGTTTAGACAATTCTTATGCTGAATCGATTGCTCCTGTCTGCCTCGCTGCTCAGAGTGGTTTGCATCTGTAACTCCGTATAGCTTTATTTTGAATCTCTTACTTTCATTAATTTTTGCTTATATTATCATTACCTTATATATATAATATTGGCTATCACATTAATCTGACGTCGCTAGCTTTTAATCTTTGAATCTAAATCGCTATTACAATGCGTTTGCATTTCGCTAGCTTGTTAACTTGTCATCAGTCTCTCGCGCGCTGATTTTCTTTTCAACGTGTTCATCGAACAGCTGTGGTAAGTCGGATCAGTCTACATGTCATCCTCTCCTAGTGTTATATCATGTTCTGCTTGCCACATGTTCAGTATAGCTTTCTCTGTCAGCGACGAGGGATTTACCTGTCATAAATGTAGGGAAATAGTCAGGCTGACAGTGAAAATTTCGCATCCAAACCTTAATTGAGGATAGGAAGAATGTAAGGGCTTCAGATACTGTTTTGGATGTGACTAGTTTGTGAACTCTGTATATTGTTCGGTTCCGGCTGTAGAGCCTGCGCAGCAGGGCACTTGGGTAACAGTGAGGCGGCCTAGCCGCGGAAAACACCACTCTTCCGTTCCAATAAGAACATCAAACAGGTTTTCCCCACTCAGTGATACACCCACTGAGAATCCTGTTGAAAGTGCCCTAGTTATTGGCGATTCTATTACACGGAACGTGAAAATAGAGACACCAGCCACCATAGTCACATGTTTGCCGGGAGCCAGAGCACCTGACATCAAAGCAAATTTAAAAGTGCTAGCTAATGCTAATCATAAATACTCTAAAATTATTATTCACGTCGGCACTAATGATGTTCAACTTCGCCAGTCGGAGATCACTAAAATGAACTTTAAAGAGGTGTGTGAACTTGTAAGTACAATGTCAGGAAAAGTAATCTGCTCTGGTCCCCTTCCTGCTCGTCGGAGTGATGAGATAGTTAGCAGATTATCATCACTCAATGGCTGGCTGTCTAAGTGGTGTCCGCAGAATAATATAGGTTTCATAGACAATTGGAAAAGTTTTTGGGGGAGACCTGACCTGTTGAAAAGAGATGGTATTCATCCCTCCCGGGATGGTGCTGCTCTTCTCTCTATTAATATGGCACATAGTCTTAGAGCTGAAACATGACAAACTGGGGCCCAGGTCAGGAAGCAGACAGACTGGCTAAACCGACCGTCTGCTAGCTGCCTCACATTACAGAAGTCAGATAATTCCCAACACATAGAAACTCTTCCACCTAGATATTATCACATAGAGACTGTGTCTGTACCCCGAATTAATAAAAACAAAAAACTTCCAAACTCATTTAATGGTAAAAATGTAATTGATGTTCAACAAATAAAAACAGAGATAATACTGATAAATAAATGATAAAGCTTGGGTTGTTAAATATTAGATCCCTTTCTTCAAAAGCACTTATAGTAAATGATATTGTCCCAGACAATAATCTAGATTTGCTGTGTTTGACAAACACTTGGCTAAAATCAGACAATTACATTACTTTAAATTAATCTAGCCCTCAAGGTTACGATTATCGACACAATCCTCGTCAGAAAGGCAAAGGGTGTGGTGTTGCTATAATTTAAAGTAATATTTACAGTATTAGTCAAAAGTCTTTCAAATATAATTCCTTCTAAGTGATGGTACTTTATGTAACATTATGTAAGTTGACATTTGTGCTGGCTACTGTATACAGGCCACCAGGACAACATACAGACTTTATCAAAGAATTTGCTGATTTTCTATCGGAGTTAGTACTAGCTGCAGATAAAGTCCTTGTTGTTGGTGATTTTAATATCCATGTAGATAATGAAAAAGACACATTAGGATTGGCATTTACAGACATTCTAAACTCTATTGGAGTTAGACAACACGTGTCAGGACCCATTGTCGTAATCATACTTTAGATCTAATATTGTCACATGGAATTGATATTGATGCCGTTGAAATTCTGCAGCAGAGCGACGACATCTCAGATCATTATCTAGTCTCGTGTATACTACATTTAGTCAAGGCTACTAAACTGCCTCCCTGCCATAAATATGGTAGAACCATCACGTCTACCACTAAAGATCGCTTTATAAATAATCTTCCTGATCAGTTTCATCGCCTTAGCATAGCAGACAACTTAGAAGACCTCGATGTTGCAACAGAAACTATTGCCTCTGTCTTTTCCAGCAGATTAGACTCAGTTGCTCCTTTGCATTTAAAAAAGATTAAGGAAATTAATCTAATGCCGTGGTACAATGAGCACACTCAGGCCCTAAAGGTAGCAGCCAGAAAAATGGAGCGCAGCTGGAAGAAAACAAAACTAGATGTTTTTCGCATTTCATGGAGAGAGAGAATGATTGAGTACAGAAAGGCCTTAAAAACTGCTAGATGTGCCTATTTTTCAAAACTTTTAGAAGAAAATAAGCACAACCCTAGGTATTTATTTGATACTAAAGTATCTAAAGTGGCTAAAGTAACAAGAAATAAAGTTCCAACTTCTGATGTTTCCAAAGAGCACAGCAGTAATGGCTTTATGAACTTCTTTACTTGCAAGACTGACAATATTAGAGAGAAAATTATAACCATGCAACCGTCTACTACAGTATCGCGTCAGACAATGCATTGTAGTGTCCCTGAGGAAAAATTCAGTTCATTTACTGCTTTAGGAGAGGAAGAATTGTCTTGTCAAATCATCAAAATCAACAACATGTATGTTAGACCCTATACCGACTAAGCTATTGAAAGAGATGCTTCCAGAGGTCATAGATCCTCTTCTTAATATCGTTAATTCATCTTTATCACTAGGATACGTACCAAAAACTTTTAAGATGGCTATTATTAAACCTCTTATTAAAAAACCACAACTTGATCCTAGAGAATTAGTCAATTACAGGCCGATCTCAAATCTCACTTTTCTGTCAAAAATACTAGAAAAGGCAGTATCATCACAACTGTGTTCCTTTTTAGAAAGAAATAGTATCTGTGAGGATTTCCAGTCAGGATTTAGACCGTACCATTGTAGCGTATTTACAGGTATTTAATTTATTAGCTCAATCCCTGGGTGAAATATATGTATAATCAGATCATAACACATTATGATTAATTATAATATAAATCGAATATAGATCGAATTATGTGCATATATTGTGAATTAATTACAACGGATTATAATTAATTACAAATATGACTAGTTCTACTTTAAGAGTTGTTTGAGAAAGACTATTTGCATATTTGGATTATACAGTTTATGATAGAAACTAACGCACTACAGTCATAGCTAAGCATATATACTAGATATATATATATATATATATATATATATATATATATATATATATATATATATATATATATATGCACCTTGGAATACAACAACAGGTACACTTTGGCACAGTCATATTTGGAGAAAAGCATGTACATACAAACTCCACGTGTGTTTGCGTGTGTCTGTATGCTTGTGTGTGGGGTGTGTATTGGGCTTCAAAGCCAGTCTTGTGATCAGATGGCTTTGATCAAATCCCACCAGGGGGGGTTCTTTAAAGTCCCTGGAGCGATTTACGCCTCCTTCTGCTTTTCTTCGATGAGGCAACAATTGTGTCAATGGGGCAATCGGGCCCGGACTTGCCGGAGCCGATTCGTGATTTACATGCACAGTTCAGGAGGTTAAAAGCATTTTGGAGATTGTAAAGTAGGCTGGCAGATCTGATCTTTGTACAGACGCTACACCATAGTACTGAGACTGCTCTCATTAGAGTTACTAATGATTTGCTCTTATCATCAGACCGTGGTTGTATCTCTCTATTAGTGTTACTGGATCTTAGTGCCTCATTTGACACTATTGATCACAATATTCTTTTAAACAGACTCGAAAATTATGTTGGCATTAGTGGAATGGCACTGTCATAGTTCAAATCATACTTATCTGACCGTTATCACTTTGTAGTAGTAAACGATCACATCGATCACAAGTTCAATATGGAGTACCGCAAGGCTCAGTACTAGGACCATTCCTGTTCACTCTGTACATGCTACCCTTGGGAGATATCATTAGGAAGCATGGCGTTAGTTTTCACTGTTACGCTGATGATACTCAGCTCTATATTTCTTCACGCCCTGACGAAACTTACCAATTCACAAAATTAACGGAATACATAGCTGATATAAAAAACTGGGTGACCAGTAATTTCCTACTACTCAATTCAGAAAAAACAGAGATTCTAATTTTTGGATCAAAAACTTCTTCACATAATAACCTAGAAAACTGTCTAACACTTGATGGCTGCTCTGTTAAGTCTCCGTCATCAGTTAGGAACCTGGGTGTGCTCTTTGATACCAATCTTTCATTTGAAGGCCATGTTTCTAGCATCTGTAAAACCGCATTCTTCCATCTTAAAAATATATCTAAACTACGACAAATGCAGAACAGATAGTTCATGCGTTCATGACCTCAAGGCTAGATTACTGTAACGCTCTACTGGGTGGTTGTTCCGCTCGCCTGTTAAACAAACTACAGCTCGTACAAAATGCAGCAGCTAGAGTTCTTACTAGAACTAGGAAGTATGACCATATTAGCCCAGTTCTGTCAACACTGCATTGGCTTCCTGTTAAACATCGTATAGATTTTAAAATCTTGCTAATTACTTACAAAGCACTAAATGGTTTAGCTCCCCAGTACCTGAGCGAGCTCTTAATGCATTATAGTCCTTCACATCTATTGCGATCTTAGAATTCAGGCCAGCTGATAATACCTAGAATATTAAAATCAACTGCAGGCGGTAGATCCTTCACCTATTTGGCACCTAAACTCTGGAACTATCTTCCTAGCATTGTTCAGGAAGCAGACACACTCTGTCAGTTTAAATCTAGACTAAAAACGCATCTCTTTAACCTGACATACACATAACACATTATCAATTTATTTTTTCAAATCCATTGAAGGATTATTAGGCTGCATAAATTAGGTCAGCCGGAACCGGGAACACTTCCTATAACACCAGATGTACTCGTTACATGAGAAGAAGAATGGCATCTACACTAATATTAGTCTTTCTGTTTATCCCAAGGTTTACTGTAGTCAACCGTATCCGGGCCGTATCCAGGTGAGATTGAGGACCCACGCCTTGACACGACCACAACGCACCCCTGAAGTATCAGCCGAGATTGAGTCAACTAGATCATCCATTGTGAAGGCCTCATCGACACGACAGCCAGTGGCACAGTTCCTCAACAAACCGTCCATACCGGCGTGTTGAATACGATCCTCAACTGGACTGAAATGGAATAAATACTTTGAATGTTGTGATCCTTATGATAGCTACCTGCATCATAACAAAGCACTGTTTGCAAGAGGAGAACTGGCCCGCCGACTAAGCCTGGTTTCTCCCAAGGTTTTTTTCTCCATTTTAACACTTATTTGCCACCTGTTTGCCACCTGATGTCACCTGTTGGAGTTTGGGTTCCTTGCCGCTGTCGCCTTTGGCTTGCTTAGTTGGGGACTGTAATGTGCTGGAAAAGATAGAGGCAATATTTTCTGTTTGTAACATCGAGGTCTTCTAAGCTATTATTCTGTGGACACCACTTAGACAGCCAGCCATTGAGTGATGATAATCTGCTAACTATCTCATCACTCCGACGAACAGGAAGAGGGCCAGAGCAAATTACTTTTCCTGACATTGTACTTGCGAGTTCACACACCACTTTAATGTTAATTTTAGTGATCTCCGACTGGCGAAGTCAAACATCATTAGTGCCGACGTGAATTATAATTTTAGAGTATTTACGATTAGCATTAGCCAGCACTTTTAAATTTGCTTTGATGTCAGGTTGCTCTGGCTCCCGGCAAACATGTGACTATGGTGGCTGGTGTCTCTATTTTCACGTTCCGTGTAATAGAATCGCCAATAACTAGGGCACTTTCAACAGGATTCTCAGTGGGTGTATCACTGAGTGGGGAGAACCTGTTTGATGTTCTTATTGGAACAGAAAAGTGGTGTTTTCCGCTGCTAGGGCGCCTCAAGTTACCCTATTGCTCTGCTGCATGGGCTCTACAGCCAGAACTGAACAATGTACAGAGTTCACTAAACTAGTCGCATCCAAAACAGTATCTGACGCCCTTGCATTCTTACTATCCTTGATTAAGGTTTGGTGTCTCTAATTCTGAGATTTTCTCTGTCAGCCTGACTATTTCCCTACATTTATGACAGGTAAATCCCTTGTCGCTGACAGGGAAAGCTGAACATGTGACAAGCAGAACAACTTGCAATAAAAGGAGAGGATAACATGACTCACCGTGTTTGTAGACTGATCCGACTTACCACAGCTGTTCGATGAACGCGTAGAAAAAGGAGCAAATGAGAATGATGACAAGTTAACAAGCTAGTGAGATGCAAACGCATTGTAATAGCGATTTAGATTCAAAGATTAAAAGCTAGTATGAGTATGAGGTCTCTGCGGAACAAAAGTGGGTGTTTCTGAATTTGTGGATGTTTTCAAACTGGTGGGTGTTTATAAATCATGCAATGAAAATGATCCCCTTTACCCGACCCCACCCCTAAACCCTACCCACACTGTGACGTGGGCAAATCAGGTAATGTTCTCAAAAACGCCCCTCTGTTTATGACCTCGCCCACTGATCTGATAACTCCTATTACTGTCCTGTAGAGACCTGTACTTGGGGGCACATATGAAGGCACCATGGCTGAGAGAAATGTGGGTGGATCCTTTCCTTGTATTCACACTTTTACTAGCATTAAACCGTGCATGGTTTTATTGTGTCAACTAAATGTCTATTAAAAGTGTTTGCTTAGTTAGAGATCACGTTAAAGTGGGTTTTATTATTAGCCATTTAGACTACTCGCTAATGTGAACTGTCTGAAATAGCATCTGCTATTTATTTCTCTCAGTGTGCACACTTTTATAACATTAAAATGTTTATGGTTTTGTTTGAACTAAATGTGTATTACCAGCGTTAACTTAAGTTAAAGAAGTTAGAGATCAGTTAAAGTCTTTGAAGCTACTTCTGAAATAGCCAGCATCTGCTGTTTATTTCTCTCATTGTTCAGTTTTATACTGTCGATTGATTTTATTTATTTATTTTTTTGTAATTTTTTAAAATAATATTATTGTCCCCCTGGCCCCGTTTAGTTTCAGTCTCTCCGGTGGGATATGGCTCTAATATTCTTTAAAAATAAATATTGAAGATTGAAAATTTTCTTTAACTGTTCAAAATAAGATATAAAACATAATAGCTCTTGCTAACTAACAGTGTTAGCATGTTAGCATAGCACATCAAAACACAACAGTTTATATGATTAAAACTGTCACGATCACCAGTGAGAGTGTCCGTCATTACCATCAGAGGGCATTCCAACGCGGACTACTACTATTGTCAAAGACTCCATTACCCATAACACACTGCCTTGTCTGTCTGCCATTATTGTTCAAAGCTGTTTCTCATTATTCTCATTAGCCCTGTCTTCATAAGCCCGTTTCACCCTGTTACTCACTGTGAGGTTTCGTTTGTGTTACACTGCATCTCTGAGCATTCTTCCTGGTTTTTCATGTCTCTTGGTTTTTGGATTTCTTGCCTGTCTATGGGATTACTCTTTTGCCTGTGTTCCCTGATTTGTTTGCTTGTGTGGATTGCCTACCTGGATATTGACCTGTTGCCTGTCATTTTGGCTTACGTGTCTGGATTTCCCTCTAATAAAAGTTGCATTTGGATCTCTAACCTTTGAGTCTCGGAGCAGTTCGTGACAGAAAACCTCGCCCTGCAAGAATCCAGCAGCTTTTCTGGAGAACACTGGTCGGGAATGAACATTGCACAATTATTATTAGTGCTCAAGCAAGGCACACGATCATTGGAGGATTATATTAAAGAATATTTAGACACAGCACTGTGTGCTGATACTTTTTCTGTGAAGGCATTAATCGGCCACTTAAATGGCGAACAAAAGAACATGTGACGAATGAAAACCAAAACAGAACATGTCGTTGACAGTGTGACAATAACAGAATGAGGAAGAAATTGTTTACTTTTATAGTATATTGTGATAAATGCTATGTCGATTAGCATTACATTATAAATACACATTATTCTCATGTAAATACCCAATGGAGTGCCCAATTAAGAAATTTCTGTCACTATAAGATGTTGAATAAAAGTCAAATTTAAATTTGAATCATAGACCTTTTTAATGATGTGTAGTCTGTCAAGTTACATATTGTCTTTGGGGTCAAGACTCCACATTTAGAATGAATGGGAAAGTCGACAATTGTTCGCAAATAAAACAAGGTAGAAATTGAGAACTCATATTAAGGGGTGAGACCTAACACACATGCGCGCGCACACTCACAAAGGTGTGAATGCAACAGACAGCATTTATACAAAATTTGATGAATAAAATCAACCATAAATGCAGAATACAAATATGAAGGGGTGAGACGTAGCACTGACACGCATACATGCGCGCGCACACACAATCAGACTAGGTCTTGTCTTTTAGTAGCAACTTGTGGCATTTTTGCAAATTTATGCAACATTACTGCAAAACGTCTCAGGTTACGAATGTAACCAGGGTTCCCTGAGAACAGGGAACGAGACTCTGCGTTTGCAACGCTATGGGGAAACGTCACGTGACTCGGTGTTCGAAAGCCAACTATCCAATAACTCCAAATCCTATTGGCCGGCGACAGCCTATGACGTCATACAGGCGCGACCCGGAAGTATAAAAGGGGCGCCTGGGGAAGCAGTCATTATCCATCGTCTTGAGGGACTGTTCAGCAGGCAGCCCGATGTATGGCAAGGAAACGCAGAGTCTCGTTCCCTGTTCTCAGGGAACCCTGGTTACATTCGTAACCTGAGACGTTCCCTTTCGAAAGGGAACTTCTACTCTGCGTTTGCAACGCTATGGGGAACGATATACCCACGCCGCCATGCTTGAGGAGAATGCCTGCCAAGAAAAATGGCTGAGACAAAGGCTCCAGAGCAGTAGAAACTGCTTGGCAACTCTCCCTCGGGTCACACCAGGCTGTCAGTGACAGCATTCCCTTCGGCCAACAGCCCAAGCTGAACTCCACGAAGGACCTCCTCGAAGGCCCTACGGAAGGTGCTAAGGCGTCTGGAACCAACCTTTCTAGAAGAAAAAGTGGTCCCTTCAAGGGAATGTGGCCAAGGAACCAAAGGGAACCTCGGCCAGTCACTAGAGGGGAACGAAGTCACCCCCAAAGCCACCAGGGAGGCCGACCTAGTCTGACCTGAGACAAACTCAGTCTGGGCCAACCCTGTCTGAATACAGAGCCTCCTAACACGCATTCTTCACAGAAGATAGTAAGTAAGAGTGACTGCAAAGAGGCAGAAACAAACTCAAACCCACGCGTAGAGACGGGCATCCTGGAGTGCAGAACTCAGCTAAGTGCTATGAACCCTCGTATTGAGGGGAGTATAATCCACTCATCCTAGGATCTACCCAGTGCTTAATTAACGCACTGAGGAGGCCGTGCGCTACAGAACCCTGATGCAGGGGAGCACAAACCAGCCTGATGCTGGATCCTTAAGAGGAGGCCTGATTAAGGCCTACCCCATGACCAGCTTAGGGAGCTAAGCACTATTACAAACATAACCCTAAAAGGGAAGTACGAAACTCACCTAACAGGTAGACCATGCGATGGGCACATACTCATGGAGGCCGAAAGAGGCCTACAGCATGATAGAGTTAAGTGAATAACAGAAGTCAAACAGAAAGTGGCCCGGCTTTCTTTCCGGGGTAGAAAGATGACTTCAATGGCAGCCTAAGAGGCTGCAAAGTGCCCACATGACAATCCACCCAACACGATCCACCGAGCAGTGTACTCAGTAAAAACACCTTTTACTCTCTAAAGCAAGAGGAGTACAGCGTACGCCAGCACGCATTAAGGAAGGCCTGGAGGGGCCTATAACCTCAACAGACACGTGGCATCAGCTCGTGGCAGTGTTTAGGCCCAAAGGACGATAAACAACCAGACAAAAGGAGGTTGGTTTATCACTTAGGCCTCTGGCCAACAGAAGTGTATAAAGATAACTCTCAAAGAGAAATACACCCAAACATACTTCAGTGTGTTAAAACTAGGCGGCCCGTAGGCCTAGCAACCTCTAATACACACGGCGTAGTCTTGTGGCCGTTTCTAGGAGCACAAAAGATCCACCCTAGGCGCTAGGTGGCCCTTAGCTCAACTAGAATAGGACTCAGGGAGGCAGATATAGGTAAAAAACAACCTTCAGTAAGGTTTTGCTGCCAAACCAACCTGAGGGGCTAGCCACTCGAAATACTCGGTAAAAAGCACCTTGTCACCCTCACAGCGAGAGGAGTATATAACTGAACTCCACATATTACACCGGAGGCCGAAGTAGGCCTGCCTTAGTAAACACGTGGCATCAGCAAGTGGCTACCATAACCATACCACCCAGAGGCCATGTATTAACAGTGTCATGATTAACACATGAAAAACACTGCCAAACACCGAGAACAGGCCTGTTAGGGCCTATCCGTCAGTGATGGGGTGTGACCGACGGTGGCATGGTTTCCCAGGCATCCTGCCAACAAGTCGACTAGAAAAAGGAGGCCTAAAGGGGCCTCCATTCCAGTAACAGGTGGCGATCAGCCTACTCACAGGTTAAAACACAAATTGTGCCAAACGTAAACTAAAAAGGAGGCCTGAAGGGGCCTGCCAATTCAATAACACGTGGCTACAGCTCGTGAATTAAAGTGCTGCCAAACCAACCTGAGGGGCTAGCCACTCGAAATACTCGGTAAAAAGCACCTTGTCACCCTCACAGCGAGAGGAGTATATAACTGAACTCCACATATTACACCGGAGGCCGAAGTAGGCCTGCCTTAGTAAACACGTGGCATCAGCAAGTGGCTACCATAACCATACCACCCAGAGGCCATGTATTGACAGTGTCATGATTAACACATGAAAAACACTGCCAAACACCGAGAACAGGCCTGTTAGGGCCTATCCATCAGTGATGGGGTGTGGCCGACGGTGGCATGGTTTCCCAGGCATCCTGCCAACAAGTCGACTAGAAAAAGGAGGCCTAAAGGGGCCTCCATTCCAGTAACAGGTGGCGATCAGCCTACTCACAGGTTAAAACACAAATTGTGCCAAACGTAAACTAAAAAGGAGGCCTGAAGGGGCCTGCCAATTCAATAACACGTGGCTACAGCTCGTGAATTAAAGTGAACCAAGCTACAGGGAACCAGCTGTAACCCAAAAAGCTATGGGAAGCTAACTGCAACCTGCGCTAGGCTACACATTCCAACAGGCAATGTACCCTAAATACACATTTTGACTAAAGGGAACCAAACAAAGCCAACATGGTCTAAGGAAGGCTAATATAAGCCTACTACCTCAGACAGACACGCGGCATGGCCTGTGGCAGTGTAAACCTGTGAAAATATGTGAGCACATTATGATCAGTTAAACAGTATAGTAGAACAACCGCTAACTAGAAGGAGGCCGAATATCATAAGGCCTACAATCCGAGTTATAAGCAGTATAACCGTTAACCAGACCACTAAAAAAGGGAGCTAATAGATACCAGTTTTCTTCAACAAAGTGGCACTAACTACCCTGAATATGCAATCCAACAGGTGATGCACCCAGTGACAAGGACCTCAGACTGGAGAGTACAAGTCACCAAATACTCAAAACAAAGGCCTACTTTCACAGCAAAGGGCCTACTGTTATGAGAGCAGGTGCCAACCTGTGGCAGCATAGGCTCACATACAGTGTAGGGCAAAAGTCTAGAACCCAAAGTAACACAAACTTTGATCTACATGCTGTTTTGTTTTTTTGTTTTTTTTAAAAAGAAAAACACTTCCCACACAGATCCTCAAATCTGATCTAAACCCCAGAGGACAGGAGCTAAAAACTAGCAACGTCAACTCAAACTTGATAAAACAAATTATCAAGTGGCTCAGAAGAAAGTTATTCCTTTTAGCATGAAAGTTCTAGAAAGTGGGGCCAAGCACACACCTGCATAACTTATCTACGCAAAGATAAGGGCCTACCACCTGAGGAACAGCATAAGGGAGTCAGAAAACAGTCTACAACCTAGCTGTAAAACTCAAATTGCACCTACACCAGCAAGGGGATAATTGGGCGTACAGCCTAACAACTCCCTCGGGAGGAAAACCAGAACTAGGAAACAAATCCTGAAAGGATAGTGAATACATATGGGGTTACTTCATATATCACATCACCTAGCTCTAGCCTGGCTGCCAAGTTATAGGCCTATTTTCTTTATTATATACAACAGGCACCATAACAAACAGCCTGATCTCCACTTCTAAATCTCATGATGAGAAAAATAAAGTGAAGCTCAAAGCTGAAAAGTCAGGCGGCCGGTTAGGGCCGCCGTAGACATACAAACTGAAGCAATGAGTGCCAACTCAAACTATACTGAAAATAGCCGAGAGGCTACTCAACATAGAGAGAAAACTAAGCAGCAGCCATTCTGTGACCTGCTTAGTCAGTCTCAACATTCCAGTTTTGCCCAAAAAACCCCTTCAAATTCTATATCTCAATGTACATTCACTGTGACATGTTCAGAAAATATACAGGAACGACACAAAGTCAACATTTAAGAAATGAAATCTGACTCTGTCTTACCCTCCTGTGGCTCGAAGACCAAAGACTGCTCCTTTACAAACATGGGAAGGAAAACATCCATGGTTCTAGAAGCCCAAAGAACCCTTTCACTATCAAGCCAGAAGGCGGGCCTCCAGAAAAAATCATCATAAGCCCAGCCGTCAGCCTGACTGTTCAAAGGTGTCACCTGAACATACAGTAGTAATTAAAAAACGGATCTGAGTGGAATGCAACTCTTAAAAGCTGCTGAGCACGCCCTCGCCTTCAGCAGATCAGCCTGGTATGCCTGCAACACTGCCATAGTGTGTAAAGCCGCACCAGCCTGACCCACAGCAGCATATGCTCTGCCGTTCAGACGAGATGTCTGTTTAAGGGGTCTGGACGGCAAAACTGGAGCTTTTAGTGTCGGTGCTCTGCCCATGACGAGATAGCTGGCAAACATCTTGTCAATGGGCGGCAGCGACACATACCCATGCTGGCCCAATCCATCCACATCAGCGAGATTCCCTCGCCGATGCGGATGAACTCTGGCCGAGCATGGGTTCTTCCATGCCTTCCCGATCTCAACGTGGAGATCCGGAAAAAATGGAAGGCTCACTGGAGTCACGGGGTTGTGGTCGGAAAGAAAAATGTTCGTCAAGTCTGCCGCGAACAGGTTTTTTTTTTTTTTTTTCTCACGCGCCCACACGGCAGCTGCAGTCTGCCAGCAGCGCGTTCCACAACCTCCAGTAACTCTGCATATGCTGGGCCAGGAGACTTCCATGCCTTCCTCCTCCATTGCCTCCTGCCCACGGGGGCTATCAGCCAGAAGAACACTCGCTCCCGGATCCGATGATGTCAAAGATAAGACATCATCATCATCATCCAGGAGCTCATCCCCGCCAGCCGCCACCGGAGGCTGAGAGACCATAACACCTCTCTCAAACTCGGCAGCGAGCTCCATCTGCGAGCCCCATGAGTGCAGCCGCCGCTCTGCCTCAGCACGAGCAGGGCCGGACTGACCAGGCGCAGATGTTGACGCCTCATCCCTCGAGGCGAGGGCCAGACGAGAATGGAGCGTTCTCATAGGAAGACGCTCACAATTCACACAGACAGCGCCCTCAAGCACCATCCGTGCGTGTTCTTCTCCCAAACAATAGACGCATAGGGTGTGCGAACCCTCCGTTAAAAACCTCGGGCATGGATCCACACACTTCCTGAAATGTTTCTCTTTGCCCTCAGACATAACAGAGACATACTCTATGAAGAGTATATTCGATAATGGCAGTCGACACAAACAGTCCCGAAAGACGATGAGATAATGACTGCTTCCCCAGGCGCCCCTTTTATACTTCCGGGTCACGCCTGTATGACGTCATAGGCTGTCGCCGGCCAATAGGATTTGGAGTTATTGGATAGTTGGCTTTCGAACACCGAGTCACGTGACGTTTCCCCATAGCGTTGCAAACGCAGAGTAGAAGTTCCCTTTCGAAAGGGAACAGACCGTTCAAAGAACTTTAAATAAAATACAAACTTTGTCAAAACACTCATTTAAATGTATTTTTATAATGTTTAAATATATATATTCTCAAAAATACAGCAAAAGTTAAGCACAGAGCATTTGGCCACTTCCAGAAAAATGAATGGATATCCATATGGGCCTCTGCTGGACAAAGACTAATAATAAACACCACTTCAACTGATCTCTGATTTCTTTAACTAAAGCATACTTGTATGGAGATGAGCATCTGTAAGTAGCTTCTTATTTCATTTTAGTGATATAAAGATAGGAGTTTTGTTTTTGAATTTTATCTGTATTTATCTGCGGCTTCTACTTTGTCGACATAAGCTTTTAGGAGTGTGAGAGATCAAACGCTAGAGAAAATGAATGTCTTGAGGTTTAATTGTACATAAAAGTATATAATACTGAAAATATTGCATAATGTCCAATGTTTTCTGAGAATATTTGTTCATTCCTGATGATTCTTCTCTATTGTTGGGTCTGATTAGGTTGTGCTGTTACAATTTAAAGAGAATGCTAGTATCATATACATGTATATATTCAGCAGTCAAGAAAGTCTCACTCCAACCAGGTAATCAAGGTTGGCAACCATGGCCATCACTACCCATTGTTAGCATGCATATACACCATTGCAATTAATGATCACTTAATTCTGAAGAATTAAAAAAATATGAAAATTACCATCGTGGCTTGCTGTAAGACGGTATTTCAGTACATATTCCACACAAAGAATGATCTTGTTGCCATTTTTTTTTATTTTATATTTTATTTAGTTAACATTATCATCTAACATATAAAAGTGGAAACAATCAACAGTTTCAATTGTGACTTTTATAAAAACCAGAAAGACGAACGAAAACTCTGGAATCGTAAACGAAAACTTCAGAAGCATAAATGAAAACTCTGGAAACACATTTGTAAGTACAGATCAGTGAAAGAAAGAGGAAAAACAGTTAGCAAAACATGCAGTGTATTAAAAACAAAGTCAAACATTTTGCCTGCGATTTTTTTTTTTTTTACGTTTCAAAGACATTTTATTCAGTTTCAATTTATATTTTTATCAGTTTTTTTGAAAAGTTACGTTCATTCAACAAAGGTAATTCCATAAGGAACGCCTGCGTTGCTTGCACGATACACGCATCGGATCCTCGGTGTCATACGCATCACTACACTCCAGTTCAGTAGGTGGCGGTAAATCATCAAGAAGCTGGTTTGCTAACCGCTAGTAAACATAACAGTACAAGAAAAAGAACCATTGCCGCGAAAACGACAGTCTTGCATGGTCAAATGAAAACAATGTGTATCAACGGCACCATGAGGTAGAAATAAAGACGAAGATAATTCTGTAGTGTTGATGTATTGTTTTTCGGCCAAGGTAAGCAATGAACAGCGCCCGCTGTTTCCTACAAAACATTTTACAGGTCTGCTAGGACGCCGTCTCTAATATCACCCGCATTTCACCAGATCTGTGAAAATGTTGGATTAATAGGACAGTTGCGATGCGGGTGATTTAGTAAAAGATCTGCATTTGCTATTGTTTTGTTATTTAATGCTTGCTTTTTAGAATGAACTATTCTTGTCTCCTTTAATTGATTTATAATTTTGACATGTGCTAATCTCAAGTTAGTCTTCATGAGACGGGAGTCGTTGTACTTTAACTTATGATTGTGCATATGTCTTTGGTAAAATCTTTGTTGGATGCATATTATAATGCTTATCTTCTGCTTTACTTGCATCATGTTGAGACTATCATGTTTTATTTTCTGTTGTTTGGTGCAGTTTTAGAAGGAAATCTTTAAAATCAGTCATGACAGGAAACACCACTTCCACTGCATTTCTCAAAGGTACTGATGGGTATTGCTTCATTAGATAAATGTTCTTATTTTAAAAAAATCAATTAAAATACGGTTAACCTTTTAAATATTGTCTCATAGGAGTGTCAGTTTGAAATCAGAAATTAAATTTTTAACATCTGTACATTATGATCTGAGTAGTTTTATTAGCTGTCATTATCATCTCCTAAGAAAACTACTGAATAAACAGTACACACACACACACACACACACACACACACACACACACACACAGTGTGAAGGCCGAGCTGAGATCTTTATTCCTGGACATGTGAAATGTTTTAACATTTTAAGATTATATGTCAATGTTGCCATAACTTGATTATTATTATGAATCAAGCTCTTTTTGTGCATTGAATTAGTTTATCCACTGTTCTGTTTCTCCCTTTGAAGATGTGGTGGCGTATGTTGATGTGTGGTCTGCGAGCAGGATGGAGGATTACTCTGATCCGTTCATCCAGCAGCTTCTGGACATGGGTGCAGAGGTGATCATTTTCTTTTGTGTTTACAAATGAAATTTGTATTAAAATGGAAAATAAATGACCACATTTTAAATTGCAGGTATCTAAGACACTCAACAAACAAGTGACCCATGTAGTCTTCAAACATGGCCGCCTGTCCACATGGAAGAAGGCCCAGAAAATGGGTGTAAGGATTGTTTCTGTCCACTGGGTAGCAAGGTAAAATGAGTTGCACATACAACTAATCTTCTGCATGTTCATCTCAACATCTCAATAAAACTATCAGTAGGGATGTCAAAAAAACTGAAAACTAAATTTGAATTTTATACTTTAATATTACTAATATTAGAATTATATTCAAATTTAAAAGGCATAATTTCAGTTAGAGGTAAAAAAATTGGCTTGTCTCCTGGGGCCACAAGAGGGCGTAATGAGCAAAATATTACTGTACCATGTTAAATTGTTTAGTCAAAGCAATGAAATTACATGAATGCCTGTTAAAGAGTGCCTAACATTTAAACTAATGTACATAAATCAAATATAAGGTAAGTTTCATAAATAATTATGAACATAACAGCATCATTCAAGAGAGTACTTTTTTGCGATTTAAAGGGTTAGTTCCAAAAATGAAATTTGTCATTAATTACTCACCCTTGTGAGTATAGTTTGGGTTCTGAACCTTTATTATTATAGTAATGTGCAAGTAAGGGCTCCCTATATAGTTTACAGCATTAGCAGAGATAATTTTTTTATCCTTAAGAAACTTTTGGTTATAATTGAATTCATTTAAAGACCATACACAATTTGTTCAGTAAACCACTGTATAATAAAAATAAAAAAAAAGCAATTTTGTTTAGTTTTCTCCCCCTGCTGTACCGAACCGGGACTTCAAAACTGAGGTACAAATCGATATACAGTCAAACCAAAAATTATTCAGACATTTTTTATATATTTTTTCTAGTGGGTGCAAGGACACTATAGTTCATTTATGTAAGTGAGGATGGCAAAATAAACTGTGACATATTATATATACCCAAAAATTCTTCATACAGTGGACTAACAGTACAATTGATATTATTGGGACAGTATTGGGACACCCCTCCAAATCATTGAATTCAGGTGTTCCGATAACTTCCAACCAACTTCTAACCAACTTTCCTCACTACTAGATACTCCACGGTCAACTGTTAGTGGTATTATAACAAAGTGGAAGCAATTGGGAACAACAGCAACTCAGCCACGAAGTGGTAGGCCACAGTGCGCAGAAGTCGCCAACTTTCTACAGAAACTTTGTGTGGCTTTGATTAGCTCAAGAACAGTGTGTAGAGAGCTTAATGGAATGGGTTTCCTTGGCTGAGCAGCTGTATCCTAGCCTTACATCACGAAGTGCAATGCAAAGTGTCAGATGCAGTGGTGTAAAGCACGCTGCTACTGGACTCTAGAGCAGTGGAGACGTGTTCTCTGGAGTGACGAATCACGCTTCTGTCTGGCATTCTGATGGAGGAGTCTGGGTTTGGTAGTTGCCAGGGGAACGGTACTTGCCTGAATGCATTGTGCCAAGTGTAAAGTTTGATGGAGGGGGGATTATGGTGTGGGGTTGTTTTTCAGGGGTTGGGTTTGGCCCCTAAGTTCCTTCTATGCTTCAACATAGCAAGACATTTTGGACAATTTCATGCTCCTACCTTTGTGGGAACAGTCTGGGGATGGCCCCTTCCTGTTTCAACATGACTGCGCACTAGTGCACAAAGCAAGGTCCATAAAGACATGGATTTTTGCTTTAAGCACATCATTCTGCACCCGGGATGCGCATAAGCGGTTTGTGCTGCTTTGTTTTGAAGTGTTTCATATTATCATGGCTTTGCACACAGAAAGATTATTGAAGGGATAATTTCTTTCATGATTCTTGGATTGACAACTAAATGAAGAAAAGAAAAAAAAAAAACCATTTAATTTAAAAATCTGTTTGGATGTATGATTCAATGACTCGCTCATTAATAGGTCTTGTTTCGTTACTGAATGAATCAGTGGCTACGTTTACATGCACTAATTTTTGTCAATCCGAATGAATTGAATCCGATT
This sequence comes from Elopichthys bambusa, assembly GCA_037101425.1. Taxonomy (NCBI): domain Eukaryota; kingdom Metazoa; phylum Chordata; class Actinopteri; order Cypriniformes; family Xenocyprididae; genus Elopichthys; species Elopichthys bambusa. The sequence goes on from CM074443.1 coordinate 6,868,121, forward strand.
ACAGATCTGTTTACATGTACTCTGAACATTGTAATCTGATTCAAATATCCGTTTGTGTTTTATATACATTCTGATTAAAACTTTTGCGCACGCGCTCTGCGTGTGACGTCATATCAATCGCACTTGTGGTAACCCGGGTTGCGTCAACAGACGGTGATCATGTATCGACAATAGCCAGAGATATTGTCAAAAGCATCAAATATTGGCAATATTAAGAGGATTTGGCATTTCCAATTAATGTAGGCCTGTTACATTCTTCTAGTCTATTATAACTATTAGGTTCGGCTTCTTTTATTATTAAAATCATATTATATGTGCTGTGAGGATAATAAAAGATTAGGCTATTAGCTATCTTTGAAAATGTTTTAAACATTTTTTTTTAGGTCTTAAGCGCAGCTTTACTTCAAGCACAGACCTTAAAAAAAAAACCTGTTTAACTTGAAATACTATTATTCTCACTTGTTTCACTATCCTATATGTACAGCTACAAGAGAAATAATGGAATAAATTAAGACCGATATATACCATTGTCAGCATATGTTGAAATTCGTGTCTGAGAGAATATGCTCCGTTAATGCAGCGTCAGACAGCTCAGTCACTTTTTACTTTCAATTTCTGTAGTGAATACTGACCGAGGTTGAGACTTTTTCACCGGCATGACTCTTGCGCAAAGTTTGCACGATGCTTCTTGTGTGATATCCATTGGCTCCCCTTCTTGTTTTAAAACGGAAAAATTTCCAATGTTATGACGAAGGGATACAGCTGCGCCACTGCCTGTTGGCATACATCTTTACAACTAAAGACGTGAACATAAACTTGCGCACTGCCTAATGCGTGTCAACATTGCACTGCGCATGTGTCCCAGAGACTTCTCAATACAATTGAGAAAGTAGTCTGATTCAAGCGTTTACATGGTAATTTTTTGCTGTTGGATCGGATTAGAAAAGGAATAAACCACCCCTTCTAATCCGATTAAAAGCTCAACCGGATCGATTAAGGTGTTTACATGAACGTTTTTTTTAATCCAATTGAGCCGTCAATCCGATTACAAATGGATTTGGGTGCATGTAAACGTAGCCAGTGTATTTGAAAGAATATGTTGAATGAAGATTCAAATACATTTTTTTAATAGTCACTTGTCGATAAATGCATCATTTTCAGCGCCAAGTTTCTTTCAAGAGCTGATTTGCTCTATTTTGATTGATAACAAACATTAGTATTTATATCTGAACTATAAAATTTTATATCAGTACTTCTGAATTTGAATATTTGTAACACATAAAGATACTGTGTGGATGAAAAGACTGTGCAGCTGTTAATCGATATGACAACTGCTCTCTCAAGACGAACTTTGAAGTAGATCAACTGTAGACGTAAGGAAATCATGAAACCGTCACGGACGAGCTGACGTCCTTTTTTATTCACAATCTCCTCGTCGCTGGCAGATACAGCACTCATTTTCATGATTTGTGTTCTGATTTCACGTGCCGATTGCGCAACTGAACTCCACAGCAACTTTTTTTGTCTTTCATAGCGCATCTATTTGTGATCCAGGGACGGAGCGAGCTTGAGAGTTGTTCATGCAACTGAACTTCATGTCTGTTTACATTTTAATGCATTTAAGTGAAACTATATCGAAAGTTGTATCGATTAAGACGTACTGCCGATAAAACGGTATCGATATTTATCGCCTAGGTCCCCCTCATACTGCCAAACTGGCTCTGATAGGTCAAGGCAAGGACTCCACAAGACCTCTGAATGTGTCCTGTGGTATCAGGTTGTGAGGTGGGGCCAGATTTTTTTCATCAAGCACATCCTATAGATGCCATTTGGGTTGAGATATGTGGAATTTTGAGATCGAGGCAACCCCTAGAACTTTTTGTCATGTTCCTCAAACCATTCCTGAATAATTTTTGCAGTGTGGCAGGGTGCATTAACCTGCTGAAATGGGCCACTGCCATCAGGGCAGTAGGTCTAGATTGCCATGGTCTGCAACAATCACACTCCCTCAACCGGCCTGCCTTCTTCCCATAGTGCAGCCTGTTGCTATTTTTTGGTCGAGTGGTCAAGTTCTGACACTCATGTGCCCATTGTAGGCACTTTTGTAGGCACTCAGGGGTCATCATAGGCACTTTGTCCGGTCTACTGCTAAGCAGCAAACTGCTTTTCACTGTGTGTTCTGACACCTTCCTATATGGGCACCATTGTTTTTCAGCAATTTGAGCTACAGTAGCTCTCTTGTGTGCTTAGACCAGACAGATGAGCCTTTGCTCCCCATGTGCATCAGTGAGCCTTGAGCACCCATGACCCTGATGCCAGTTCACCGGTTTTCCTTCCTTGCACCACTTTTGGTATGTATACTAACCACTACATACCGTAAACACACCATAAGACCTGATGTTTTGGAGATGCTCTGACGCAGTTGTCATGCCATCACCATTTGGTCCTTGTCAAAGACACTCAGATCTTGTGAGTGACCTAATGTCAGCCATGTGCTCATGCTTATTTCTGTTTCCACAGAAACTAGGTTTGTTTGGCTTTGAAGTTTGAGTTTTCTTAGTGTTGCGGTAAGGGCTCAAAAGTATGGACGGTTGTAATTGATGAGAATCGATTAACGATTAGTAAACAAAAAAAGATGGTGTAAAATCTTTATATGAAACGAATTCATTTGAAAGGTCAGATTGTAAAAATTAGCTTATTTTACGTATCTCAGCTTTGAGACCACAGGTGTGGGACAAAAATGGTGTTTGGACCTATAAATGCTTCATAATTTTTTTATTAAATCAAATTATTCATTCATTATTTAAGTCTAAGTGTGAAATGACACTGGGTTTATATTTATGAAGCTTTAAATTACAAATTTTAACATGACCCTTAAGGCCTAGTTTCACAGACAGGGTTTAGCCTAAGCCGGGGTTAGGCCTTAGTTCAATTAGGACTTTTAAGTAGCTTTTAAGTAATTTTCAATAGAAAAAATATTACTGATATTACTGTGCATCTTGACCGTCCATACCGGCGTGATGAATACGATCCTCAACTGGATGGACCTGAATTAAATACTTTGAATGTTGCGATCCTATCGGACTTATGATAGCAACCTGAGTCGTAACAAAGCACTGTTCGCCAGAGGAGAACTGGCCCCCTGACTAAGCCTGGTTTCTCCCAAGGTTTTTTTTCTTCTCCATTTTAACACCTGTTTGCCACCTGATGTCACCTGTTGGAGTTTGGGTTCCTTGCCGCTGTCGCCTTTGGCTTGTTTAGTTGGGGACACTTAACATTTGATAGTCAACAGTGCTTTGATCTGCCTGCATTGACACTATTCTTTAAGAGCTGCTGTGCAGCCAAAATAATGTACCAGTTATCAATGTAAAGCTGTTTTGACACAATTCTACATTGTAAAAAGCGCTATGTAAATAAAGGTGACTTGACTTGAAATTTCACTACTGGGACAAAGGTCCCATGACATGCTGCTTTTTGGATGCTTTTATATAGGCCTAAGGGGTCCCTAGTCATGTATATGAAGTCTCTTTCCTGAAATTCAGCCTTGGTGAAGAATTTCAGCCACTACGAGCCAGTCCCACAATGAGCTTTCCTTAGGACGGGCCATTTGTGTCTGTAGCTTTAAATGCTAATGAGGAGGAGAGAGGCGGGGCAAGGTGGAGGGTGGGTGTGTGGCCTTAACCAGCTTGCGGCTGCGGTACCATGCTCTAATGTTGACAGTGGATGTATCGCAATGGCTCGTAGACGCAATCGTTCAAGCTTTTCAGTTTGACCCAGAATCTGATCCGGATGGAGAAGCACCGGATGAAGTTGTAACTCAGTGGCTATAGCAGGACGTCTCCGAATGGTTAGTTTAAAATATTGTGTCTGGATACGGTACTTTTAGTTGGTTTGTTTATGTATGCTGTTACAGTTATCATGTAGCTAATGCTAGCCTACATTGTTGGCTTTTCTTGTTGCTCTGATTTGCTTCGCTCATTTGCAAGCCATGATGTGTCTCGAGGAAAAAAAAATTGCGCTTACCTTGCACGGTGGTAGCTCTTTCTCATGGGCGGGCAAAGCAGAAAAAGGGGAGGTAACCTTTCCCCGTATGACGACATATAGGGAAGATTCCAGATTGGGCCATCTGAGCTTTCATTTTCTCAAAGGCGAAGCAGGATACTCAGGGCTCGGTTTACACCTATCGCCTTTTCTAGCCACTGGGGGACCATAGGCAGGCTAGGGGAACTCATATTAATGTTAAACCTCATAAAATGACATTTTCATGCCATGGGACCTTTAAAAGTGCCATGCTGACCCCCCGTCCACCGCCAAAAGGGCCAACAGTGGGCATGTGAGCATCAGAATTGGACCACGGAGCAATGGAAGAAGGTGGCCTGGTCTGACGAATCACGTTTTCTTTTATATCAAGTGGATGGCCCAGTGCGTGTGGGCAACACATGGCACCAGGATGCACTATGGGAAGAAGGCAAGCCGGTGGAGGCAGTATGATGCTTTGGGCAATGTTCTGTTGGGAAACCTTGGGTCCTGCCATCCATGTGGATGTTACTTTGACACCTACCACCTACCTAAGCATTGTTGCAGTCCATGTTCACCCTTTCATGGAAACTGTATTCCCTGGTGGCTGTGGCCTCTTTCAGCAGGATAATGTGCCCTGCCACAAAGCAAAAATGGTTCAGGAATGGTTTGAGAAGGACAACAACGAGTTTGAGATGTTGATTTGGCCTCCAAATTTCCCAGATCTCAATCAAATCGAGCATCTGTGGGATGTACTGAACAAACAAGTCCGATCCATGGAGGCCCCACCTCGCAACTTACGGGACTTAAAGGATCTGCTGCTAACATCTTGGTGCCAGATACCACAGCAAGTCAAGTCACCTTTATTTATATAGTGCTTTTTACAATGCAGATTGTGTCAAAGCAGCTTTACAGTGATAACTGGTATATAATTTTGGCTCCACAGCAGCTCTTAAAGAAAATGGTGTCAATGCAGGCAGATGCAAAGCACTGAATATCAAATGTCAAGTGTCCCCAACTAAGCAAGCCAAAGGCGACAGCGGCAAGGAACCCAAACTCCAACAGGTGACATCAGGTGGCAAATAGGTGTTAAAAAGGAGAAAAAAGAAAAAAACCTTGGGAGAAACCAGGCTTAGAGGCTTATAGCACACCTTCAAGGGAGTCCATGCCTCGACAGGTCAGGGCTATTTTGGCAGCAAAAGGGGGACAAACACAATATTAGGAAGGTGGTCATATTGTTATGCCTGACTGATATTATTATATAATATATAATATAATATAATATAATGTAATATATAATATATTAGAATACATTTATGGTCTTTTCTGTGATTGGCCAGTTTGTTGCAATTGTTTATTACTGAATTAAATAAATTACTTTAATATTTAAAGATGTTACCTGTAGTCTTACACTGCAAATAACCACTTACAAAGGATTAAATTCATCAATTATTTGATGAACGAAGCGCACAAATGACAGCCCAAAAACAGACAATTAATCGGCATAGTCGCAATTGACCGTTCGCAAAAACCCGCCCCCTTTAGTTGCCATGACCGACAAGCCATGCCGATCTCTCGCCACACGTTCTCACGCAGTGAAAAATACATCATGGAGCAAAGAGGGCACTGACAATGCATCGACAGACAAGACAGAGCAGGTTACTTTTGATATGAAACGGTCTCAAAAACCTCACGATACGATATGATCACGATACATGGCTCACAATAACGATAATATCATGATTCAGCAATTCTTTGATAATCAATATATTGCTAGACAATCCTATAATGATACATCATGATATCTGTCTAACTATGAAAACAAAATGCCAGTGAAAAGGTTAAATCCAATCTTCGGTTATATGCAGATTTAATGGAGTTCACGTAACCGAAAGCAACAAATATGAGGTGCATTTTATTGACCAACAGCTCATTTCAAAATCAAAGACCGCAATAGGAGAGCGCTGCAACAGCACTGGTAAGGTCTCATTACTTTTAATGAAGGTAATTGTTACTCGTCTGCGACTTACTTTCACTTTCATATGCAGCAGTTTGCTGTTCAGCTTGCTGAAGAGATACTCAGCTGTTCGATGCAGTAGCTCTGTCATATCTGACTCACACGTTTCAGTTTTAGTATTTTTGGGAGATGTAAAATTTACATATGATTTCAACAACCAGATGCATTTAGACTGATTCATAGACGGTTTTGACTGGAATGCGTCCCAGACCACCTCCTGAAGTGGTTTGAGTGGTCAGATTTATATCCTATCCTATTAAATTTAATAGCTATCCAATCAGAGAAAATGCATGACGTGACCAGGTGCAAACAGACTCTTTGACATTCTTCACTGAGCAACGGATATACACGGGAGCGTTCGAAAGCAGGCGTCTATCAGCGGATCCCTGATATATGCTTTGAAAAGCTGCCGTGTATGTCTAAGCACTATACTCACACTGCTGTATGCCATCCTGTTAAAAAACTCTTTCTTAGGCTAGTTAACTTATGTTCATGTTTCCCTCATTCATGTGTTGAGCGCTGCCTTGAAGCAGCAATGCTTTGAGCAGAGAAATCTATTTATAGTGCTTTATTTTAAAATATCGATATTTGGCGCAGCGTACCAATTCTTGTATTGCACAGAGAAGGACGACGATATATTGCCATATCGATATTTTGTCCCACCCCTAGTATGGATTGCTTGGTTACGGTTTTGACATAACCAATATTTTTTTCCGCACTGAGCTTCATTTCTGCAATGTTTTGCATCTAGTGCTGCATATTGTGGGTTCAACTGGCTAGCCTATCAAAAACATTAAAACACAATATTATCGCATCTCGTGCGCCACTGCTTGATGCACATATAAAAGGGATTTTTACTTTAAACAGCTTTATTTATATATATATATATATTATTTTTATTTTTAATATAAAAAATAAAGATTTTTAATAAAGATTAAATAAAAAATAAAGATTTTTACTATATATATATATATATATATATATATATATATATATATATATATAATATTTTTATTTTTAATATAAAAAATAAAGATTTTTAATAAAGATTAAATAAAAAATAAAGATTATATATATATATATATATGTATGTATGTATGTATGTATGTATATATGTGTATATATATATATATATATATATATATATATATATATATATATATATATATATATATATATATATATATATATATATATATATATATTTTTTTTTTTTTTTTTCAGATCTGTTTATAGATTTTGTTGTTAATTTAATTTCCAAATGTTAGATAAGAATAATTGTTTAAAAAGTAGTGGCTGGCTGATATGGAATCTTTCTTTTTTTCTTTGTGGTTGATACAATAATTCCAGTGAAGGGACAAAATAACTCAGTGAAGGGACAAATCTCTTAATTTTCTTTTAAACTTGATGTAAAGGGATTGTTAACCCAAAAATCAAAATTCATACACGTTTGGAATGACATGGAGTTTGACAGAATTTTCATTTGTCAAGTCAAGTCACCTTTATTTATATAGCGCTTTTTACAATGTAGATTGTGTCAAAGCAGCTTTACAGTGATAACTGGTACATTATTTTGGCTGCACAGCAGCTCTTAAGGAATAGTGTCAATGCAGGTAGGTCAAAGCACTGTTGAATATCAAATATCAATTGTCAAGTGTCCCCAACTAAGCAAGCCAAAGGCAACAGCGGCAAGGAACCCAAACTCCAACAGGTGACATCAGATAGCAAACAGGTGTTTAAAATGGAGAAAAAAAACCTTGGGAGAAACCAGGCTTAGTCGGGGGGCCAGTTCTCCTCTGGCAAAAAGTGCTTTGTTACGACTCAGGTTGCTACCATAAGTCAGATAGGATCGCAACATTCAAAGTATTTAATTCAGTTCCATCCAGTTGCAGATCGTATTCATCACACCGGTATGGATGGTTGTTGAGGAGATGCGCCACTGGTTGTCATGTTGATGAGGCCTTCACAATGGATGATCTAGATGACTCAATCTCTGCTGATACTTCAGGGCTGCGTTGTGGTCGTGTCAAGGCGCAGGTCATTGGTGTCACCTGGATGCGGCCCGGATCCGGTTGACTACGGTAAACCTCGGGATAAACAGAAAGACTAATATTAGCGTAGATGCCATTCTTCTTCTGATGTAACGAGTACATCTGGTGTTATTGGAAGTGTTCCCGGTTCCGGCTGACCTAATTTATGCAGCCTAATAATCCTTTAATGGATTTGAAAAAATAAATTGATAATGTGTTATGTGTATGCCAGGTTAAAGAGATGTGTTTTTAGTCTAGATTTAAACTGACAGAGTGTGTCTGCTTTCCGAACAATGCTAGGAAGATTGTTCCAGAGTTTAGGTGCCAAATAGGAGAAGGATCTACCACCTGCAGTTGATTTTGATATTCTAGGTATTATCAGCTGGCCTGAATTCTGAGATCGTAAAAGCTCGCTCAGGTACTGGGGAGCTAAACCATTTAGTGCTTTGTAGGTAATTAGCAAGATTTTAAAATCTATACGATGTTTAACAGGAAGCCAATGCAGTGTTGACAGAACCGGGCTAATATGGTTATACTTCCTAGTTCTAGTAAGAACTCTAGCTGCTGCATTTTGTACGAGCTGTAGTTTATTTATCAGGTGAGCAGAACAACCACCTAGTAGAGCGTTACAGTAATCTAGCCTTGAGGTCATGAACGCATGAACTAACTGTTCCGCATTTGTCATCGAGAGCATATGTCGTAATTTAGATATTTTTTTAAGATGGAAGAATGCGGTTTTACAGATGCTAGAAACCTGGTCTTCAAATGAAAGATTGGTATCAAAGAGCACACCCAGGTTCCTAACTGGCGACGAAGACTTAACAGAGCATCCATCAATTGTTAGACAACATTCTAGGTTATTACGTGATGAAGTTTTTGGTCCAAAAATTAGAATATCTGTTGTTTCTGAATTTAGTAGTAGGAAATTACTGGTCATCCAATTTTTTATATCAGCTATGCATTCCGTTAATTTTGTGAATTGGTAAGTTTCATCAGGGCGCGTATTTGTGTGAACCATCCCAACTATTGGGAAGAACTAAGTAGTGAATCTTAAAAAAAGATGCCATTTTATAGCATTTAAAGGTGCTGTAAAAAATTAAGTGACATATATAAAATGTTCCTATTGCTTGAGCGATATTATTGAAACGGGTGTCTTAAGAAATCACATCTAGTCCTTGTACAACAGTCAGGGGAGCAACTCATTCCTTGTTTTAGCCAATTTAAAAATGCTCTTTTCTTGTCAAACATTTTGCATATTGATTTGTTAATCATCGTGAGTTGTGGATCGATTTTGAGCTTGGTTTTTAACAGCAGATAGCACTCTAGGCTAGTTTTTAATTGCACCCTCAAATGCTTACGAAGAAAAGTGCTAAGAATGCAACTCAGAATGCTTTTATTGATTAATGTAAACAGCCCACTGCAAACACCCTTTTAATTTGCTTCAACCTTTTTGAACTTTTATGAATGGTTTAAGTGGTGTGTATGGAATTGGAAGCAAGTAGAGTACGGCTGTTTCTAAAGCATGCAGTGCCATCTGCTGTTAAAAACTAAGGTCAGAATCGATTCGAGAGAGAATCGTGATGCATTCGGAAAATCTCAGAATCGATCCAGAATCATTTCCTGATTCACGATGCATCAATTTATTGTCCCAGTCATAGAATCTAGTTGAATGACATGCCTTTGGAGGGCAGAATTTTGTTGATGCCAATTGCTAAGTTTCCATCCTGTTTTTGCGCTGTTTTGTTATCAACAAAGCAAATGTGTGCAAAAAAAATTTGCAAAATTTGCTGTCTCCAGGATGTTTCCATCCAGTTAGTCTTTTACTGATAAAATGGTGTGCATAATGACGTCATCCCTATCCCAGTGCAAGCTGTGCAGCACCACATCTACAACAAGTACAATGTACTACCATCTAACATTTGTACATAAAATGTCTGGCGATAACAGAGCGGCAACTTAGACGAGCATTGCATTATTTGCCATAAGACCAAAATGCAATGCAGGCAGAACCGAGATGATGACACAGCTAATTTCTGAAATGATAGTGAAAGATTTGCTGCCCGTTAGTTTCGTTGACAGAGCAGAATTTAAAGATTTCATGCATTACATTGAGCCCCAGTATGATGTCAAAGACAGCGAGGGTGGCTGTCACTACTGATTTATGGACCTCGCTGACCACTGGATCCTATTTAACACTAACTTGCCATTACATTGCTGAATGGGAAATGCACAGTGCAGTTTCGATGAATGACACACTGCTGTAAACATTGCCAAGTGCCTAAAAGATGCCACAGAACAGTGGCTGTCAAGCTCGGACAAAGTAATTGTGTGTGTTTATGATAACGCGAGTAATATGGTTCTGGCGAATCAAGGACTTTGGGGAATCAGTGCCCTGCTTCGCGCACACCCTCCAGATAGCCATCAACAAAGGTTTCGGTGTTGCATCCGTACAAAGTGTGATAGCTGCCAGCAGCTGCTTAGAGGCACATTTTCACCACAGCACAGTGGCTACAGCCGAAAGTACCCGAACAACAACAGCAGAAAGTACCTGAACACCAATGTATCCAGTATTGTTGTACGCGGTGGAATTGTGTGCAATATTTTTGAACGTCTTTTTGAACAAAGATGGACTGTGTGCGCTGTTCTGTTAGATTGCAATTTTAACAAATTTGCTGATGTGAAGACACGAGTTGAAAGATGAGCACTGGCAGATTGTAGAAGAACTGATACCTGTTCTTCAGTCTCTGGAGTGCGCCACAACAGCAATGTGCAGTGAGATGCACGTTTGCGTTTCGATGGTCTATCCAATCACACACAGCCTCATCACGAGACACCTAAACAACACAAAACAATGAGTCTCCAAGAGTGTCAGAATTAATGTCCACTGTGGCAGAATCTCTGAAACTGCGCATAATCACTGTTGCTGAGGATGCTGAGAAAGTGCCGCTACATCTGATTGCGGCAACATTGGATCCAAGACATAAGCACCTGAAGTTTCTTGAGGCAGAGCTTCGAGAGAGAATGAAGGAGAATCTTAAACAGCTTTACGACAGTCACAAATCCTGTTACACCCATGCAAAGTGATCCTCAGCCTGAAGGAGCAGCAGCTATGGCGCTCAACACTCTTTTTGGTGAGGATTACGGTGCGAGTGATGTTTGTTCGCGTGACGCTGAAGTCGAAAGCTACTTCAGTGAATTGCATCCCTGTGAACCAGGATCCTTTACTGTGGTGGAAGGTAAATGACAATCGGTTTACAAAGCTGAGCATCCTTGCCCAGTGGTACCTGGCTGTTCCTGCAACATCTGTTCCTGCAACATCTGTTCCTGCAACATCTGTTCCTGCAACATCTGTTCCTGCAACATCTGTTCCTGCAACATCTGTTCCTGCAACATCTGTTCCTGCAACATCTGTTCCAGCGGAGCGCGTTTTTTTTTTTTTTTTTTCTCTTTTCCTCCCCAGCGCCGGCCTAAGAAGACAGACTCATCTTTTTGAACAAACATTTTTAGGCTGTAGCCTATGTTTTAAGTTTCATCAGCCTTTTTTTTTCTTTAGCTTTGAAAAAACAAAGATATTAATTTTGTTTCCAATGCACCGCTGAATTGAAATATGCTGCTAAAGTTATATTGAAGACAACGTTTTGTTCAAAATTTACAGTTGAATAAAATAGAATAAAAGCAAAATATAGCCTAATAGGCCTAGAATGTGAATTTGTTGTGCTTTCGTTGGCTGTGTTTTAAAGCGCAGTGGGAGTTACACTTTCGGTCAAGCTCACAAACTTTTTGCAGATGAAAGGTGTAATAGCTACACCTGATTAATCTAATATATTCTATATTAGTCTAATATAATCTAATTCGTCATATTTATTTAGTGGCATAATTCGTATGGCTCCGACAACGCGCATGCGATTTATGAAATCACTTGATAATGTAGGCCTACATTTAAAATAAAGCACACATCTGCCATAAACATAGCATTATAATTATAGAAATCTATAGTAAATTCTGTCCTTGCCCGTGTTTCAGCGCGCTGTCATGGAAGCACATCACGGCTCGCTCTCGCTCTTTGATTATCTCCATGAAGGCCATGCCCCGCCACCTGCACAGTTTATTATTTCCACGTGTTTTAAAGTTATATCAGCTTAAACTTCTAATTGATTGTTTTGAGTGCACTTATCTGAAGCACATGCATTCACAGACAGCTGGCTGTCAGACGTCAAGTCTCGTGAGTAACATCTTTCACTTTTTTTTTTGTTTTTTTTTTTTTTGTTTAAAGTGTCAAATACACACAAGGTTCTATCAAAATAAACTATTCTATTCACATAAACACAGTCAGTTATGTCTGTGAACGTAAACAGCGGGTAACGTTACAGAAATCGTATGTGCATATTAGATCTGTGGTGCGTTCCCTTCAAAAATAAAACTAATCAGTGCATTCAGTGGCTCAGATGTCAGGAGTAAATGTAGACTTTTATGTTCACTCTTATATCCAGCAAAACATCTTAATTACTTACCAGACATTATTGTCGCTACAGCTGCTCGAGCGCAGAGAAAATGGCGAACAGCATACAAAGCGATGAGGGTGGAAACTATGGTAATGCAGGACTGTCAGTCAGCATCCATGGGCGGGGCCTGAGCAGTGTGATGTATTTTGCGCAGTGTGACAATTGTATGTTTTGAAGTTATTCGTTTAAAATTCTTAAAATACAAGCAAGTAGCAAATAATAAAGAGGAGCAACGAAACATATTACAAGCAATAAACAAAGAGTGCTTTCAGTATTTAAGATTATCTGAACGTTTTCCTTCTCATGTTTCCGGTCATAATAGACAGCGGGAGATCTAATAAGTTGCATTCACGCACAGATCTCTTTTGAAATATAAGTAATGCGGTTTGTCCTGTCCATTTAATCCCTTAAGACAAAACTGGCTGTCTTTACATTAATTTTGCATCATAAAACCATTTTGAGATGCAAGTACATTAAACCACTTACATGGAGTCGCGCACAGCTGCATGCGCGAGCACTCTTCACAAACAAAGTGTCAGCAGTTGAAATTGAAAGCAGCCTTCTGTAAGTGAGTTTCATATTTTAAATATTTAAGTCCACTGCATTCCAAACGATATAAATGATGCCTTTGTTAGAGCATTTGTAAGGAAAATACCGACGTACGAGACCGCGCACAGCAACATCAAGCAAAATGCACTTCTCTCACAGCGCATTCTGTGAAATGAAGCCCGCGAATGTCGTTGTAATTCTCTTCAACCTTTCCATACTTTATGAAAGATTATTTTTCGGAAGGTTCGAGTGGTGTGTGTGCAATCTGTGTGAGGAATCGATCGGTGGAATTAAATTTTATTTTTTTTTCTCTCCCTCTTTCTCCCACCCCTGATGCTTTGAGACTGGTTGAATAGGGATTAAAGAAAAGGGGTGTGTGGTTTTTTTTATCATTGTGAGGTGGTTGTGTTCACATACTGCCAACACACTTATGTCCAAACACCTTGTAAAAGTGGATTTTGCCTGATAGGTGCCCTTTAAAGTCAATTACATAAAAAGGTAGAACGGTCTAATTTGAATTAGAAAAGTAAGACTGATTACATCTTGACTAATTGCTAGTTGATCAAATTAATTCTTAAGACACAGTCTTAACATTTTATGCAACTAGCCACTGGCCCAGTTTTAGTTCTCAGACTATCAGTGATCTTTTTTGTTTTTGTATTCCTTTCAATGACCTTTAGATGTCTCTAGACCTCAATGTTTCATTTTCATGAGCTTTCTATCCATATGTTTGCAGATGCAAAGAAAGTAATGAACATGTAGATGAAGATCTTTTTCCTGCTCAGAATGAAGAATCCAAACTTCATCTTATGAATAAAAGAACCGTAAGAAAATAACTTTTTTTTTTTTTTTTTTTTCTTTGATTAGTTGCTGTAAAAGATCTTGGTAAAGAAGTAAGAATTAAATAACCTCATACTTGCTTTTTTGTTTTTGATTGTTTTTGCAGCATCGTTGCATGCAGCCTAGAGATTTTGCTATAAAGACCCCTGAGAATGACAGGCGACTGAAAAAAAAATTAGACAAAATGATGGAAGACCTGATCCCCTCTTCCCCTGTTGGTGAGGAAAGCCTAAGTTTGTTTTATTGGTTTCATATTTATTTTATTAAACAAATTTGTGAATTTGTGCCTTTGGGATGTTGTTTTAATAGTTTCTGACACTTCACCATTCGTTATTGATGAGGAAAGTGGAATAGTCTACAGTCCCTCTTTAAAACGCTCTGACAGCATGGCTCAGCGACTGAGAGAAATGAGAGCTCAACGTGAACATCTCTCACCCACTGGTATTTCCTCATCATTTTGGGAACTACGTTTAATTTCTGAACTAATTTTTTTTTTTTTTCCAGGGGTGTTATGGATGTTATAAGTTGACAGTAGAGATGCAACGATGTATCGTCCACTGATATTTATTGGCCGAGTTTTTTTTTTTTTTTTTTTTTTTTTTTTTTGCTCAATTTACAATCGTCGGCATACTGGCTATAGCAGGAAAAAGGCAGATATAACAAACCGGTGGTTTATTAATTGTGTCAAGGCACTGAGCTGTATAATTGTCTGTTGCATAATCCTAGTGCTGCTGTCTGTGCTTTAATGTTAATCAAACAACGAAAGACAAAAAAAATCGCACTATTTTTGACTAAACAACTTTTGTAACTTTCATAAGTGTAGTGAACCCCATCTGAATGATGGCCAAAACTTTACTGATGTTTTATCAATTGTATTGCGTCCGTTTTCACTCAAAAAAATCACCTTAAGAGCTAAACAAAACATGTTAAACTCTCTCTGTTTCATTATCATCAACATACAGTGAATTACACAAAACACTTATTACAACTAACAGTAAACAAATATATACAGACCTTATGCCTTTTCGGGGGTGCTTAATAAACTGGCTAACTCTAAATCTGCAAAATAACTTTGAAGAACTGCGTGATTTTCCCTATCATTACCCGTATCGTTCTGTAGACTAGAAGACCCGTCAAAATAAGTTCCGCCTTAGTGCAGATCTTATACATATTTAAACTTACAACAAATATTAAAATGTATTCAAAAACAAACTAGAAGATTAATCACTATGAAGTCTGTTACAATAAGAATTAATATGTATTAAATTTATACAGTGAAGAATATGCAGTTATTTTACATTTGTCTACTTTATTTCTGTACCTGAAAACTTAACCCTACCTAAAAAGCACGGTATGTATCTTTCTGTTGTATTTATGTCAGCCTGTTAAATGGATGCAATCCATGTTCATTAGAAATTATTTGATGATGTAGCAATAAACTAGCTAGCAAGGCTCGAAATTGCGACCATTTTAGTCGCATATGCTCCCTAAATTTAATGTGTGCGACCTCAAAATATATTTGGAAGCATTTGTGCAAGTGAAAATATTAGGGCTGGTCTGAATACCAATTTTTGAGCTTCGATGCTTCGGTAGTAATCCACAACGAATATTCGAAACTTCGGAAGAATGGGGCTGAACATATTCTTCTCTCTAATAAAGGCAGTGTAACGAGTAGAAATATGGTGTGGCCCCTTTAAGAGCTGCGTGCTCACAGTTGAACTGTCGATCTGCATTGTATGTGTGACTCGAGCACCGCATGTATTTGGGTTATTTCTGTTTTTCTGTTGCTCATTTAAAGTTATCTTCTTTTATTAAGTAACGCTGTGGATAGCATAACGTTTGCGACGGACAGTTACACCAGTTTCATGGGGAATAAAGCACCAGTTGTGAAATGTCAATTGCCTCCGTGAAGTCTGTCTGGTGTGTTGCTGCGGACCCAAGGGAGTGCAGTGTCGCATTTGATGCAGTATGGACACGTGATACGTTCAGAATTAATAAACTTTTACTACAGAACTGTGAAATAAACTAGCTGAAAGTGGCACGCCTCATGTGGACAGGGCTTATATGCTTCAGGAACGGACACAGCACTAGTGATATAAAACACAGGTCTGTCAACAGCAATACTTTTAATAAGGTAGCCTAACATTTTTCTGACAAACAAATCACTCCCAAATCAGAAATTAGCAGCACCGCAATTACTGACACAGTAATGGGTAGGCTATTTAAATAAAAGAAGAGCGGAAATTAAATGAACAAACTTTAAATAAAGAACACGCTGTCCCAGTAAAAGCTCGCGTTTGAGTTTTAGCAAGCTCTTATATTTCGCAGTAGATTCATTTAGCTTGATAATAACGGGTAAAAAGGCTAATACATTTTGTTTCTATTACTCTATTTTACTCTATTCTTAACCCAAAATACAAGCTCATGCAGCTGTGCGCTTCAGACAGAGAATACTCCAGTTGCAGGGAACACATTGGTAGGCTAAGAAGGATCAAATATATTTAAGTATAACAAGGTTGGGTTCCTTCATCTGTCCATCCTATTAAAAATGGCTAGGCTATATAAGATAATTGTAAAAAAAGAAAAAAAAGAAAAAGAGTATTGTATTTCATTTTATAGTGTAAACGTATTCAAGCACGGATGAGAACAGTTTCACGTGTGGGGGATGCCAGGTTTGCAAAAAAACAAAAAAGAACACAAATATTCGAATCCCACAATTGAAAATCGAATACCAACCCACCGAATGAATTTATTTTTTACTTCCAATGACTTTTCAGATGTATTTAAATATAAAATATTTATATAATCTATAATAACACTAAACAGGCCATTTTCATGTTTCCTCCAAACAATATTTTCTTATCAAGCAAGCACATGAAAGTTCAATGAACAACATTTATGAATTGTGTGATGGCACAAACATGTTCATTCAACAGAATCTCTGCTTGGAGAAAATTACCTGTTTATTTATTTACTTTTTTTAAAGATACATTGTCTAGCAATTTGCATATGTGCTGCATACTGAATTGAACAGGTCACACGGTCTCCCTCTCACAACCTGTTTCATCACATGAGGTTATGAGGCTGTTTTTACTCAAGATTCTGGAAATTGAGAATCACAATTTTTTTTTTAAATGGTGCTCACAATTCTCCAATGATTCAGAATAGACAACTGAAAAAATAACATGTAATTTACTAGAGATTCTGACAATGTTAGTTGTGCAGTCTATTTACAAAAAACATATTTAGTTCATTTAAATGAATTTTTTTTTTTTTTTTTAATTGGTTTGAATAAATGATTCAATGATTCAGTTATAAAGATGTCACTTGTTTCATTACTGGAAGAATCAACATTTTTGAACAAATCTTTTTAATGAACGATTCAATGACATTTGACATTTGTCGCCACCTACTGGTGTAACGATGTAATTGATGCGGTCTTTATGGTGATTTTTCAAAAGGTAATTTAATTTGTTTGCTTCCTTTTGGGATGGGGGCACTGGATGTCTCCCTCGGTTGCGAAGAGTTTGGGTTTGCTCCCTCGTGAGGTTTATTTGTTATTTTTGCAAAATGGTCCACACATGCAAAGTTGGTTGATAAAACAAGTGCCATGGGAAATCAAACTATTTTTACTTAATGTTCTTATACTGAACATGTTTCCTGTCATCTCTTGGAATACAGACCTTTCCTAATGGGCTTATGTCATTTTACATATGAGGAAAACCAATGTTTAGTCAATAATTCAAAAAGGTCCATACTTTAAAGCTCTTGATTCTAACTTGTATTTGGCCTTATAAAAAAAGTAGTTCTTGTAATTTTGTTTAACTATAGCATTTGTTAAAATAAGAATATAGGCAAATTACAGGTAAGACCATTGATGGCTCCTCATTGCATGCTTAGGGCAATGTTAACTTTTTTTTTCTTTTTTTTAAAAAATTTATTCCCATAATAGATTATATATTATAAATTCTTCAACAATTTAGTTAAAATGTACCACAAATACAATAGAATGTGATAAATTCTAGTAAAGGTGGTCATGAGGTTCAGAGGTCCATTAAGGGGAATTGACTCCTCGTTTAAGGCCTTTATTAGTTCAACAAAGCCATCCTTAATTTGCCTCTTGCTTGCTAATATTGTTTGGAAGTAGACATGTGCCGATATTCGGTAATGCATATATCACGATAATGAATATGCACGATATTATCGTGGGCACTTCAAAATACCATAAATAATTTATTACAAATTATTAATTTTCATAATGCATTTAAAAATAGTTTCCCCATCAACCGTATAAAATGCACAAAACCGCTGTATTCTGGACAGGCACTCAGATGTTAACGAGCCCAACGTGCATGAGAAGCACATGGCACAACAGTGAAGGAAACGCGCTGAATGAAAGTGCACATTCACACTCTGACAGCAGAGGGCGCTGATGGAACAGCAAAATGCAGCAGTTACCCTGGAAAACCCGCAAACAAAGCAACTGCACTAGTGAAGTTTTTTAAATGCTTCAAACAGCCATTCATTTTTTTTGTAATCTCAATGTTGTTCATCACAGCACCAAATACTTAAAGACTTAATAGGCTGTTTATTTTCAAACTTAAACGTTTTTATATTTTAATCTGGACTACAACATGCCCTAATGATTAGAAATGTTCTGATTATTTGGCCACGTTCACACAGCAGCAGAATACGGTTGTCAGTCCTGTATTTGTGTCCTTAATACGGTTACGTTCACACACAGTACAGTTATTTACGGGAGTGACAACCGCATTCTATAATCAAACTCACACCCGTAAATTTTCAGGACTCACAACCTGAGAAATTTTCAGGTGCTCAAAATTATTCATACCCTTGATAAATATGAACAAAGAAGGCTGTGAAAATAAATCTGCATTGTTATACTTTTGATCTTTTATTTTAAAAAATCTACAAAAATCCAACCTTTCATTGGAGAATAATAATTTTAAATGGGGGGCAAAATCTCATTATGAAATACATGTTTTTCTCTAATACACATTGCTCCCAATTAATCATACCCTTTTATTCAATACTTTTTGCAACCTCCTTTTCCCAAGAGAACAGCTAAATGTTCACCTATAATGCCTGATGAGTTTGGAGAACACCTAACAAGAGATCAGAGACCATTCCTTCATGCAGAATCTCTCCAGATCCTTCAGATTCCCAGCTCCATGTTGGTGCTATCTAAGCAAAAATATCACTCGCATATTAATATTTTTGGTCACACATGCGACCGTTTTAGGCGCATTCTGGAGCCCTGCATGTGTTTGTGAACTTTGTTGATTTAAAACATGATACATACTATCCATTTTAATGACAATTTCATATAAGAGAGCAAGTGATAGATCTAAAACTAAAACCATGTAAACACTTCAGTAAATAAATCATTTAATGTTTTGGTAGACATTATAATATAGTATAATACTGGAATGCAGAAATATGACAGTCTGAAAAGTAATCGCAACCCAAATTCAGAACCCCTAACCGAAGTAATTTTCCCATGTCGATTATTTTTATTTATTTTTATCCTGTTAATACTTTACACATGCAGTATGTTATTTTTATGGGCAGTCACGTGACCCCACCCTGTCCAGTCAACGGCATAGATGCAACACGAATGCAAACTCGAACGGCAAGTCAACACACCCACAAACGGTGAGCCCCAAAGTGAGATCACTTTCTCTTGTGTCTTAGCTAAACTTTGTCAATTGTAGGTGTTTTAAAGCTTGCCAGTTTGGACATTTTAAGCGATTTCAGACCATCAGATTTGTATCATATTGAGCTACTGCGCTGATGCATTGTGGCACACGATCATTCATACAGACAGTAGCTGCACATCACGTGAAAATCGTGAGCACAGAAACTCGTTGTCTACACTGTCCTGTGATTTATCACTAAAGTAGTTTGACTCAAGTTATATTTTTCTACTTTAAGCAATTACTTACAACCCACAGTTTCACAGTTAATAGAGAAACAATGACTAATTTACACACCCATTTGCTCTCATTAACGCATTCAAATAAATGTTCTGATACTGTGCTAATTAATCTGTATCTGGTTTACAATGAGCAGAAGTGTTAAGAACCATAGATAAAATAACTGTTGAAAGTGAGCTGTTATGTCAGAGCACTCTTTCATTAGGAAAAAATATCCCACCTTTACTAGTCAAGCATATTTACAGTACAAACCTTGTCAGTGAACTATGAGGGCAAAAAAAAAAAAAAAACCCCAAACCAAAATAATTTCACTTTTTCATTTTCATAATTTTCATTAATCATAATCGAGGCAAAATGTTCAATTAATCGAGATTTTGATTTTTAGGTCATATCGTCCAGCCCTAGCGCAAAGTTTTACCGTTTACTGCACATTGTCATTCTTGTAGTTATTAACAGCCAATGAATCAAATGTCTCAAATATTCAAAGAATAGTTTTCTTCCACATTGCAATATAAGGTGGATAGGATTCTTAAACCTCCCCTTTTCTTTCTTGGGTGCAGGAATGTACCCCACGCTGTGAGAATATTGCCACCCCTTGGTGTGAATAGTTTGCATATGTAACCCAATTTTTATTTTTAATAAATGCATTAAGAATAATAACTGAATTGTTACACCCTATATAATCAGTACATACTGTACAAATACACCTTTCTTTCAGGCTTTTATTTCATTTGGTATAAATTTTTGACCCACAGCCTCACAGATGCAGGACAGTGGCCCAGGATGTGATTTGTCCTTGAGATCTTCCCTTGCGGCATCTCCAACTTTGTCTTTCTTGCAACAGCTAGGTTAGGGAAACAAAATTCTCTTTTGATAGTGGAAGAATTACCATATACTCTAACAGATGCTGGGTTAAAAACAACCCAAGCTGGGTTAAATATGGACAAGCCCAGCAGGTTGGGTTAAAGGGCACCTATTATGCCCTCTTTCACAAGATGTAATATCAAGTGTCTGAAATTTCAGCTAAAAATATGGGGGTGAGCAAAAACATGCCGTTTACTATATTACTGTATGGCTGGCTTAAAACAAACCCAAAATTGGTTGAAAAAAATGGCTGGGTGAAAACAACCCAATCCCTGGGTTTGTCCATTTTTAACCCAGCATTTTTATGTAGCATGTAGCACCCAGCATGTAGTATTCATTTTTACATTACATAAAATTGTTAAACCACCAATTTATTTACTTATTTTTACAGAGGAAGAAGAGCCTTTGGATTGTTTATCAAACTCTCATTGTCACTCCTTGAAGAAAAGAGATGAACAAGAGAAGCAGAACTGCGATAAGTCAATAATGAAAATAAGTAAAATAAATCGCACACCTTCTGAATCAGACACAGCCATTGCCATGTGTAATCTGGCTAATGGTGAAAGTAATATTGAAGTCCCACCATTATTTGTAAGATCAAGACGGTCTTTAGTGAACAACACTGGAGGAAAGAAGCAGTTCACTTTAGAAAATTTCTTTCATAAAACCACTTCTGAAAGAAAACAAAGCTCACTTCTCAAACCAAAAACTGAAAACACTGAAATATCCAGAGAGTTATCTGGCAGCCCTGAAAGACCTAAAAGTTCCCTGCCCGAAAGCCTCACAAAAACAAATCACAAAAACAGCAAAAGTATACAGCACCCCAAAGAACTGCAGACCAACTTTAAACGTTCCTATTCTAGAAATTCATCTTCAGCACGCAGTTGTTTCACAGCTAATAAAAATGTCATTAATAATGATGAATCTGTTACTTTCAAGCCTGTTCATAAATGTCAACGTAAAACTTCTGCTCCACTGTGTTCAGCTGACTCAATTGGTGATCTTCCTAGTCGAGAAGATGGTGAGGTGTTTGAAGACATCTTCTCACCAGCCAACAATGCCCTTAAGCAGAGGGTCATTTTGTTTGGTTCGACCTCAGAAGCAGTGCACACGTCCACTTTTCATCTAGAAGACTCAAACAAGAAGAGCAAGAGATTGTGTAGTAAAAAGCGAAAACATGAAAATATTGATATTAAAGACTTGGTTGACTCGTCAGGCCCTGTGGATATGATGGAGGACATTGTTTCTGAGACACATGGCTCAAAGCCTAAATGTTTGTCTGAGTGTTTGCCTCAGTCACCCAGGTTTGTAGAAATAAAACTCAAGCCGTTGGCAAAGAAACAGAAGACGCAAACTAGGCTAGGCTCTGCTGTTCTCTTTGAAGTGAAGGAACGTAAAAGCTCAGTTAAACTCAGTCCTGCTAACAAAAAGGTATCAGCGGCTGCCTCTCCAATGTCATCCTCTGCGGTTAACACAGAGCTGCAAATGCAGAAGTTTCTCCAACCCGACCCTGATCCCAAATGTGGTATTGAAAACAGACAGATGGGTTTAAAAAGTATGTGAATTTGATTGTTTTTTTGTTTTGTTTTTTTATGTGTAAATTGGACCTTATCTCCAAGCAGAGCTGAATTTATAAATGGCAGGGCTTGGCAGTACATAGTATTGAAATGTAAAAGCTGTATCAAGTGAAAATTTGCATCCCTGAAGCTGTATTTAATTGTACTCTGTGGCTTAGCAATAAAAATCTAGGTCCCTGCTAAACTGTAATAAAATTAAATTGTTTATCTTTATCTACTCTATACCTTCCTTTGTATTAGTTGAAAACATTCCTCAATAAAGCATGCTTTTAAAATGTTGCACGGTTGACCAAACATTTAAGAAATGCTCTTATCTGCTGCTCAGCTGTGTCGCTGCGCACCTGCTGTGCTGCTCTCTGAACTCAACTTTCTTTGCATTATTTCAGTTGCAGGGAAAGAGAATAAAAGCACAGCTTATGGGATCATTGAGAGAAGTTATGAAATGTGTAGCAAACCGGAAACTATGAAAAAGGACAAGTACATGAAGGTAAAGTAGCAATTTTTTTTTTTCTCTCTCTCCATGTATTGTAGATAGTACTAAAGATTTCAGTTGTAATGTAAAAAAAATGTAAATGAGTTAGTTATGTGAGGTAGTTATGTGAGCTAATTTATTAAGATATTTTTGAGAAATTGCAAACCCTCTTTTGGCATAAAAAAAAAACTGTCAGGATTTACTAAAGACGCAGTGGATTTTTTTTTTTTTTTTTTTTTTTTTTTTTTTTTGGCGGCTGACCTTTTTGCATATGCAGTATTTGTAGGAGTTTCCCTTTCAGACGCAATATTTATGGGAAGGGAGTTCAATGAATCATGAAATGTTTTACTAATGTTTACGCTAATCAATTTACTGGTATTTGTACCATTTAACGCCCCAGAAAAGCAACTTTGCACCTGTGTTGTTAGTAGATCACACATATCTGATTATCATCAGCTCTGCTTGTTTGTGCATATTTGCGCTGATCTTGATAGACTGCATTGGTCATTATGGAAATGATCTGGCTGTGTCTGTGTTCTTTAATGTGTGCATTGTCAGGAGATCACCCTGCAGGAACTTGCCACTCCCATCTGTGCTTTTATGGGATTGTAGTCTTAAGCTAATTTACCCCATTTAGTAAATCTGCCCCTTAGTGTACAAAAGTAAATAATGCCCCTAAATCAAACATTGAGATATACTTTTTTTTTTTTTTTTTTTTTTAAGCAAGTAATTCATAGCATAAAACAGTGATTGGAACAATCTGTTAATACGTATTAACATGCAAGCAAACTCGTATATAATGCAGTCAGTTTTCTTTTACCTTGTATAGTGTTGTTCGTTGTTTTTAAAGGGCATATGTGTCGCGCAACCTGCCTTTGTTGGCATCTGTCTACTTTGATTAGCCAAGAAACATACATTTGTCCTCCCTTTAAAAATTTGGTATGACTGTTTTGCTGTCCTAACTGCATGATTATATGGTTAGTTAGTTTTATTTGCATTTGTCATTGCTTTTTTCTCTGCAATCAGAACAGACCCACTGCCCTAGTCCACTAATAATTGTATAGCAACAAACAACCATGTTTTTTTTGTTTGTTTTTTTTCTTCTTGTTAAAGCTATCTTGGATGCCACAAGTGTTTTGTTTTTTGTTTTTTTAAATGTAATGTTGTCACCTATACTTTTTAATGGACCTTTCTTACATAAGAGGGATAAACCCATTTAAAGCTCTATTCTAAACCCATGTTTCCAGGTGAAAACAGCTTTCAGCTTTAAGCTTCTGTCTTCATGGAGCGTAGAAATTTGCTTTGATGCAGTTGTTATATGCTAGTCTCCTTGTTGCCGCCTTGGCTTCCTGTGTATTTTCTTTGCTACTGTGACATGCACCTGGCAGAGGTCTCTTTGCTTTTTCTCAGCCTGAACAAAACTCATTCCTGCCAAAGAGAGAAGCAAAGGGCTTTTATCTCAAGATGCCATTTCCACATGAACTGTGTCACTGAGCTTTATCACATTGGGGTTTATTCCATTGTGGTAAAGAATTTACAGATGGGCATTTGTCATCAGTGTTCCCTTTTGACAAGATTGTAGTATATCTTCTTAAATAGTTATATTGAGAAAAATCAACTAGGTGATCCAAGTACTCAGTATGATGATTTATGGAGAGGTAAAATTTGGGCATGAGAAGGGTGAGGCTTCTCCTATTTAAAAAATATAATATATATAAAAATATATTTAAAAAATCATGCACTTGGGTACAATAAGCAAGCCAATATGCTGTGCATTCTATATCCAGAACCCCGTATATCATTCATTCCATTTAAATGTTTCAGTCTATATATTTTAGCATGTCAACAATCCAGCGCCTTTCTTTTAAGAGTGAGCATGTGTGTAAATGTGCAAGGGAACACCCCAAAGTATGTGGTTGATATGATGAGGTGCAACCAGTGCCGCATCCTAAAGCTGAATCCGGTCTTAGGCAGCTGATTTGTTGCCTCACTGCCCTGTCAGACAATGACTTTGTAGGCAGCATTTGTGCACAAGGTAACTCGCAAAACTGATTTCGGACAGACTTCTGAGGCAGCATAACGGTTTAATGATATACAACAAATGTACTTTGGTGATAACTGAATATTTAATTACTACAATAGTAGTTGGTAGAAATTGCATCAAAAGTGGAAATCGGGTGGTCGTTTTTGCACACAAAATGACCACCAACTGCAACTTTCAGATGCCTTTTTTTTTTTTCTTCTTTTTTTTCTTCTTTTTTTTAGTTTAACTGTCACAGAACGGAATGCACTGAATTGTGGGATATCATAGGTAGTGAAGGATACATCTATGCTGCCTTCAAAAATCTATCAGGTGAAGGTATCTCATGAGACAGGAAGTGAAGCTGGATTTGAATGTGCATCCAGCATTTTTAAAGGTGCCCTGGAATTGACATTTTACAAGATGTAAAATAAGTCTAAGGTGTCCCCCAGAATGTGTCTTAAGTTTCAGCTCAAAATACCCCCCTTTTTTTTTTTTTTTTTTTTTTTTTATTATTACACCATGTTTTTACTGCCTATTTTGGGGTGGCATTAAAAATGCTCGTGCTCCCCGCCCCCAAGCTTACGACTCCAATAAACATTGCATAAACGTTACTGAAGTTCACAATATAACTCTCAAAATGTTCATGATGCAGCATATCAGATCACGTAAGTATGGCATGTATTTTGTGGCTGTTTTAACATTTGATTCTGAATGAGTTTGATAGTGCTGCACGACGGCTAACGTGGCTAAAGCTACACACAGTTGAAGAGACTCGATAAAAATGATGTGTTCATGAACTATACAGACTACAAGTGTTTTCGGGTTAAAAATAACGACATGGCTCTGGTCTTCGTGAATACAGTAAGAGACATGAAACATAAATGTGGTAACTTTAACTACATTTAACAGCACATTAGCAACATGTTAACGAAACATTTAGAAAGACAATTTACAAATATCACTAAATATATCATGGATCATGTACAGTTATTATGCATCCATCTGCCATTTTCGCTATTGTCATTGCTTGCATGCTTCACAATACCTGCAGAACGTCTGATTAGGCTGTGCAGCTCCAGACGTTAATACTGCATTGCCTTGAACATGGGCTGGTATATGCAAATGTTGAGGGCGTACATGTTAATGATCCTGATTGTTGCATCACACTCGGTGTTATGTTGAGATTCGCCTGTTTTTCCGTGGTGTTTTTCACGCACAAGATTTACATATGAAGGAGGAAACAATGGTGTTTGAGGCTCATGGTATGTCATTTCCAAGTACAGAACTCTTATTATTCAACTATGCCAAGGTAAATTTAATTTTCAATTCTAGGGCACCTTTAAACCCAGGTTTCTACAGTTTACGTCGTACAGGAAACACGCCCTAGGCAAGGGTTATTATAGTAAACTAAAAGTAATGATTTTTTTTAATGATTGCAGTAAATAAAAAAATAAAAAAATATATATATATATATTTTAGTTTAAATAACTTAAAAAAAGAAGTAAAAACTATATAAAAATGATAATGACCAACATAAATTAAACTAAAATTAAAATGAAAACAGAAAAAAAAACTATTTTAAATTAATAGTTTAAAAGTAATTTGATTAAAAAATAATAGTATCTGTGATTACTAAAATAATGATTCAGGCATGTGCATACTTTTGCCATATTTGCCATATTTGCCAAATTACAAATATGAATAAAAATGAAGTAAACACTTTAACCAACAGTGCACTCAGTAATCTGGTAAGTCTGTGTGCACTGGGAATCTACATACATACATACATACATACATACATACATACATACATACATACATACATACATACATACATACATACATACATACATACAGTACAACAAATATGACATGAATATGACAGTGGCCAACTGGGTGTAGCACAGCATAGTTTCAATACAAGGATTGATCGTGTTCAGTGACATCTAAACTCTCCTGCCCACATCCAGTTTTTTTTAATGGAGTGACATTACACAGTTCAGAGTACACAAGTTTTTATACAGTCTACAAATGCACACTTCAGAAGATCTCACATCTGGATTTACCAAAGATTGCAAGATTTGTGAAATGTAATGTTTATTAGAATTCCAAATACTTTAAATTATATAGATGCATATTTGCTGAATGTCGACAGTAAATGAGAACGTATTATAGGGTTTGCTTTTGTTATTAATAGTAAAAAGGCAAGCACTATGATAACTTTTCATATACTGTTCGCATTCTATAAGGCGATATACTGTGGTAAGAGTTAACTGTAAAACATTCATATCTTTTAACATTTCATTATACGTCTTAATTTTCTTTTTTTTATATCATGTTGCAAGAAAATGTTTAGGCAGTGATATCTCTAATTTTTTTTTTTTTTTTTTAATTGACATCGTATATATGTCAATCATACTTTTGTTACCTTTTTAATGAAATTAACAAAATAGAAAATCATTTATCTAAAAAAAAAAAAAAAACAGCTAAACAGTTTCTGAAAATTGCTTGATTAGTTATGGCTATATCATGAATAAAAATCACAAATGTACTAATAAAATTTTAGATATCTGATATAAATAAAAATGTAAAATGTAGTTTTGTTAGAAGTGAATGAGGAAAATATAGTACTTTGAATATCTCTAGCTCCTAAAAATGTAAATCAGGTGTTCATTAACTGAAGAGATATTAATAATTTGAGTAAATAAAGCACTTGTTTATATCTATACTTTGTATCTGAAAAATAACAGGTCACAGTGTAAGCTGCTGCCAGATAAGTGCACTATGTTGTCTTAAACATGAGACATGCTTTATATTAAGTGCTTCAAACTAAATCGTAAACCTACATGACTTGCCCTACTGTCAGATGCATGTGTTTATGATGTCTGAGATGCATTTTCCTCAGCGCACAACTTACATGCTGTGGTTGTATAATTACCTGTAAATGTTACAAATTCACGCAAGTATTTCAGTTTTGCATAAAGAATTATCCTGATAGCAAGCAAGTTTACTTTTAACTTTGCAGACTTCAATGAAGTGCTGGCAGTGCTGGCACTTTGATAACATTTTGCATCCAAAAGAGTAAGCTCCGTCTACGGATAGTCTGAACAACAGAGGGTTATTAACTAAACCGATATTGCGAGAGTAGGTTTATCACTAAAATTGTCGTACTTTGTCTACGGTTTATACAGCATTATGGTAAAAATACTATATATACTATACTGAATTATACGCAATTACGCAATGTGTGTGAAGTAAACAAGTGTAAAGTTTATGAATGAATTGAGCAGAGCGTGATTGCAAATCTAATAGCTGTGTTGCCTTACGTCTCAAATCAGAGCTTTGGCAAGAGTGATCTCAAATAAAATACTACATTAAACACATTTTCTACTATTTGATATCTTTTTCAATGTTTTAAACCTTGTACGATATAATACGTTTCTCTGTTTCACTCTCTCCTGGAAATTGCAAGCATTTATGTATTCTCTATAATTTGTTCAGATCTGCGTTTGTATGCATAGTAAAAGTTGTTTAAGCAATTTTCAACCACTGAATATTTTCTTTCAACTTCCATTTCTCTATTTTATATAGAGATCTCTTATTTGAGGTGGATGATTATCCTGATACAAAGTTCCTCTGGGAATATTAATAATAAAAGATTTTTCCCTTTTATTTAACATTTGTTTTAATTGAAACATTTCAATACATTTTTATAATTTTAATAAATAATTATTTTATAAGCAATTCAAGGCATATTTGTTAAATGAAAACTATGAAAAGAACAGAAGTACATTTTAAAATTTCACAAACTTTCAGTCAAAGCTCAGGCCACTTCCGGATTTATCAGAATACTTATACAAATAATTTTGAGATTGTTATAGATACAGAAATTGGCTCCCTGCACACCCCTAATGAACAGCATTGAGTTTTCCCCTATAAACAGATTTGTAACTGAAGCCTTTACATGACAGGGTGGAGGTTATATTATAATGTAGCTTTTCAGTAGTGAAGCTATTTTATTGGTAAGTCACAGGGCAGCGACAACAAGTTTCTGTGCTCCTGAATGTTTTTTTTTGTGCGCTGCGTGATTTCTCTGTGTTTGTGAGTGACTGCCTGTATGTGTGTTCATGTTTCAATGAAGGCAGCACGCTAATTTAGATCAGTGATTAAACTGACTGGAACAACCTGTACATTACATGATTTTAATTCACACCTTCCAGCGAAACAAGTTCTGTATTGAGAGACACCATGGTATATTAAAGTTTAATTTATGGATTACAAATTTTGTGAAAACACCACAGAATAATTTATGTAAATCAGATATTTAACAGATATGTTTCACAGGTTGAAGTAGCTACAGAACTGTCTTCCTTGAACAGGGACACATTTTATGAGCAATGACTAGCTTGTATTGACTGGAAAAATCGCTGGCACCTGCACATGTTTGTCATGGTCTTGGAAAGCATTTTGGTAAACATGTTATGTATGAACCTGTTTTAGCTGCCCTGTTCATTGATGGATGTAAGCCCCAACTTCCTGTAGGAATAGAGAGGAAGGCCGTTCATGTGTTTGTACTCCAGGGCTATTGAACTGAGGCCAGGGTACAGAGAACAGATAAAAAGGTGCCACGCTGTTCTGTACTTAAACGGCTCTCAACTGCTTCCCCTCACATATGGCCTTGGGCTTTCATTTCCTTTTTGTTCACCAAATATGCAGATATCCGGCATGTGTTTACTGGTTTATGCTACTCTTCAACAAAACAGGAGCTCAATAGTACATGAGAGATAATAAAGTTGATTGGCATAAAAAAAAAATCTAGTGTATTAGTAAAAATAAATGAACTGCAAGTTATTTCTAATCAGTGTTTTTCATGTCTTTTTCTGTCTTTTCAGAAAAATAGGTCCTTGGTAATGACAAGCATGCCCACTGAGTGAGTATCAATTATTGTGTTTTCTGAGTACTTTGAAACTAAAAATAATAAAGCAGGGTTATTCCGTGTCAACTCAACTAGAGGTCCCTGGCTCTTTTTATATTTTTTCCTGTGAAAGACAAACAAATAGTGATGAAAGCCAAAATACTAAATGTCATGGGTGAGTATTGAGTAATCCACTATTTTGTTGAAGGAGGTCAAAATGACACAATTTTCACCTGAGATTTGGAGTCAATCTAAAAATGACTTTAGAAAGATGGCAGCATTTATTTATTTTTTTTTTAATTTTTTTTTTTTAACAGAGATCGGTAGGTCTGTTAGTAAAATCAGTTATCTTTGTTGGATTATATGCCAGTGGTGACAGTACAAAAATGGGGAAAAAATTCTCGTGTTTTTTTTTGTTTTGTTTTTTGTTTGTTTTTTTGTTTTTTTCCCTTGAAGTTTGCATGTAGTAACTCAAGAAATATTAAAGATATTTTAATATCATTTTAGGTTTTGGTTCTTAAACTTTTCTTTTGGTATCCATATTTTTAAGGCCCTATATGGTTCAATTCCAGAGATATTGGGATCTCAATATGGCTCTAAGAGTAAATTGCACAGAACATTCCTATCTGATTATCATAAATACTTTTTTTCTCAAGTTTGTGTGCCTGTAACTCAAGAAGTATTAAAGATGTTTCTATCCTATTAGATTCTGGTTCTTAATAAACTTCTCATTTGGAGTTTTTATTTTAAAGGCCCTATATGTTTTAATCCTTAAGATATGGCCTATCGGGATCCCAGTTTGATATACAAAATATTCAGTGTTTTAAACCACATGAGGTTTATTTTATGTTTCAGACATTTAACACACATATGTACTAGCAAAACACACTGATGTCTATGGAAGCAGCAATAACAATCCATTCAAATAAATTGACGAGGTGTTTTATTCATATCAGATACACATTGTTTAAGTAACTGGAGAAGTGGATGATTTGACGTGTTGTAAATCCGACAGATCCGATTCTCTGAACTGTGGCAAAAACTAACATGGCTAACATCACGCATTATAGATCAACTAACGTGATCATTTATAAAGGTTTTTTTTTTCCTACAACAAAACGCATTTACTTGCATGTATTTGAGAATCAAAATATCAGGTAGTTAATGGCATACACAACAAATTTGTGAATATTTTGAATAAAAAAAGAAAATGTTTAGTCACTGTCAATCTTTACATCAGTGCAAAACCAGCATATATAAATTAAAAGAACGATTCATCAACATGCAAGGTCTTAATTATTAATATTAAAAAAGGGTTGCATATTGTAAGTCAGTGCGACCAACAGAGAAAGTTAGTTGCACCAGTGCGACCAGTGGAAGAATGAGTCTAGAGCCTTGCCCCCTCTACAAAACAGTGGATTACTCAAATATTCTACATGCCTTCGGTCATCCTATTGATAGTTTATACTTTTTTTTAGGGAGTAACAAATGCCTTTAGTATAATTCAGTTCATCAGTCCATTAGTAGGAATCCATCAAAGTCCCGGAGATGTAATTTTGCATTAATAAGCCTTAATAATAAAAAGCCTTGTCCGAGTGCATACAGATGGTAGTCAACCAGAATGCGTTTTTTTTGTCGCAGCGGGTACCGTTACAGTTTACGGCGGGAAATTCATTTATGCTTTTGACTGCTAAGTGATTCTATAACAATAGATTTTCACGTTATAGAGTGGACATATCACAGCTCGTTTTCGCGAGTAGCAGTCAACTGCGCCATGTGGAAATTAAAATACTATCAACAAGACTTTTAAAAATCATATGCACACCACATGTAAATGTAAGCATTTGCTGTTTATAATGAATTTAAACGGTAGGCCTGCAGTAAATCTCAAAATTGTTTACTTTTTCATGGACTGCGCATCAATACAGTACTAATACCCCATATTTCTCTCTAAAAATATTTCTTAAGCCTATGTATTTTCTTGTGTAAATAAATAAATTTTTAAAATTAAAATTTCTTGTAATAAAATAAAAAAATTGAAATGTGAATTATACACATAAAACACATTTGTGATAGTGTAGTTTTCATTAATAGGCTACATGAATGAGTAGGCTTTGCATACGCATTTTGACAGCAGTGAAAATAGGCCAGTGGATAACGCTATGACACATGGTACAACTGTGCTTTAAAAGATCAGAGTGCGAGACCTGGTTCGGGATGGCCTTTTCAAGCCAACATATTTCTTTTGCAATGTCCATTTATTGACCAGAAAACTACCTTTGTTATTAATTTTCTGTCATTTATTTTTAATTGATAATGATAACAACATTGTAAATATTTGCTCTTAACAGATGTTGGGTGACAGTCTTTGTTTTACTGTTCTTGATGCTTAAGAAACAGCAGATTGGTCAAGTATTTGTCAGTCATCTCCGTTTCATAAGTGATTCACAAAACCAATGATAACCAACGGATAAATGATAAAGTAACAGAAGAAAAAAAAACAAATTTCAAAACAGATCAGTATCAAACAAATCAGTGTTGGCTGAATGTTTATTATAGCTTTAAAAAGACTTGAAACATTTTTGTTGACTAAATGACAAAAAAAAAAAAAAAAAAAAAAAATAGCTAACTAGGCTAAATAGTACCCTATTGCTTTATTTTCAAGGTAAAGTCTCGGGACAGTAGCCTATTTATTTATTAGGTGTTTATTCCCTGTGCGATTTTATGTAAAATAAGGAATAAAAAAAGCTTATTCTTGTGACATTTTACATTTCTATTGCCTATTTCTATTCTATAAGTTGCT
This sequence comes from Elopichthys bambusa, assembly GCA_037101425.1. Lineage (NCBI taxonomy): Eukaryota > Metazoa > Chordata > Actinopteri > Cypriniformes > Xenocyprididae > Elopichthys > Elopichthys bambusa. The sequence continues at coordinate 6,900,687 of CM074443.1, forward strand.
GTGTACAATTAAAACAGTGCAAAATAAAAATAGTACAAGCAACAAGGTAAGAATAAGTTTTTATTTTCGTCTCTCACCAACATGCTGGATATCTTTCAGCAGGCTTCTTTGTCTCCCTTGCTAACGCGCAATTCACACCTTTTGTCCTGCACCTCCACTGTGAAGCTACTAAACTCTCCCAACCCCGCTATCTGAGCATCTAAGGCTGACTAAAAACAAGAGAAGTTGCAAAAGAACAATTTAGACTTAAATTCTATTCTAGACATTCAGCCTAATATTTTAAAGTGTATAGAATAGATAATGAAGAAATTAGCCTAAATCATTTACATGTCGTATTTTGGTCATAAATATGGAAGTTTATTAATGCCAAATGTTTTTGAAATAAGCTTGTTGAATTACACTAATTGGAAAAAAATGTGCATTGCATTAACCATGCTTGTATTTTTAAGGCTTGCATTTTTATAGGCTGAAATTCAACATGGTTGTATACTTAAGCTGTGAATATTTCACTTCAAAACATTTCACACACATTTTCATTATTAAAAATGTGAAGATTCATATTCACCTTTTAGATTTAACTTCAAACATATTCAGTCTGTTGTAGATTTCCGATGCATGATCTCCATCTGCTGTTAGTCGTCCTCGCTAACAGCACCAGCAGGTGCTGCTAATGGCTTTATATAAGTGTGGCCTATTGTAATGAGACTGGTCTTAATAGATTCCATGGGTCATTCTGAGAACATTGATACCAATTTTGCCATAGTCAGCATAACTTAGTCTCCACCACTTTGATTTTCTTTAAAATCACACTTTTTTTTTTTTTAATCTCCTCCTAGTCCGTTTGTCCAATTTTCACCAAAATCGAATTGTATAAACGTATGGATTTCATGTTGATAGACAAAACCGTTTTCCTATACCGCAGCAACGAATTAGAGGCATGATGCCAAAATGACTTTTGAGTCTGCATCTCTGCAATGCTTTGACATATTGACACTAAACTTTGCGAGTGTCATTGTCACCTCACTCTGGCCATACCACATTAATTTGGTCACAGTGCCACCTATTGGTCGAAAGTGATGAAACAAGTAAATCTTTATTATTGACTGTATTTATCACTTCAGCTCTTTTGCCTAAAATGATCTTAATAGTTCTTTAATTGCTCACTGTTGCAGTTGGTCTGATGCTCACAGCCATGATGTTGGCTGGCTTGTTGTGCCGCTATTGTGCTTGGCCCCGTAATTGCTGCTTGCAGCTATATTATTATTATTATTATTATTATTACCGGTAATTTTATTTTATCTTCATTTAAAAGTACAAATGTCACAGCAGCCTTACGCAATGGTGCAAACCGTCCCTTTGCACCACCTAGTGGTGATTTCACAACAAGTGTCACTGGGTTGCATACACGTGGCGGTAATAGGCATTTTGGCTGACTACCTACTCTATATGGAAATAAAATGGTTTAGTTACATTTTTCCCTCTGTTACTTATGCTCATTAGTCTCATAAAGCTGCCATTCACCAGGTTGATGCTCAGGGATGTTCCAACCAGATCATGTGAGTGGAGCAGAGTGATATTTTCTCCGAAGTGGAGAGCGCCTTTCTGAAGATTCCGCTCACTCAGTCTGCTCAGGGCCCACTCACTTAACCCAGAATGCTCTTTGTGATATGCTGGTTCGAGAATATGTAAAATAAGCAATAGGTCTAAGGTTATGGAGTTCAAATATTGTTTTAATGAAGTAGCAAATCTTATTCATAGCCTAAATGCACACTAAACATAAAAGTTAGGAACGAAGGAGAAGAAATTGAAAGGGAGTGTGGAGAAACTGAGTTGGCAAACATCCCAACGCCATCCACACTGATAAGAGTGCCATTTAGACAAATATGTATATATGTGCTGCATGCTTTCCCCTTAATAACAAAATAAACATAACAAAAATAACAGAAATGAGACAACAGCAGTTAAGAAATCATCTGATTTGATGATCACATCACAAGCTCTGCAACTCTGCACTATCCAGTCAAGCCACATCACATTTATTAATAGCCTATAAAATATTGCTTTAAAGCCACAAATATCATAATGGTTATCTATATGCCTACTGTAATTGAGACATTTATACAAGAAATTCCTTACAAACTGTTAGATGTATAGTACAGAGATATATGTCGGAGCAGGATTTGAACGGATGTCGTTTTACCGGTGAGTGCGAGTGGTACATGAATGGAGCATTTGCTTGGGCCATAAACAATTGAATGCACTGACATAGTGTGGAATATTGAGTGCAGCGATCTCTCTTACTACAGTCTTTTAATCTCCCTCTTGCTCACTCTCTCTTCCACATCCTGAGTGTACACACCCCCCACTGATGATTGGCAAGTGTGTGGTGGTGCACAGTCTGATCACTTTCAACAGCATTTATCAGAAATTGCTTACTGCACCTTTAAATCAAGATACATTTTCTTGATGCAAAATGACGAAATATAAAGTCTTATTTTCTGTGAAGTTGATCAGAATGAAGCAAGTTTATGATTAAAACAAGAACAAATATCTGCCAATGGGTTTTAAAAAATCAACTTAATTCTTAAAACTCATTGATGGACATTTGTTCTTGTTTTAATCATAAACTCACTTTTGTAAAATTTTCCAAGACTTAATTTTACATTTCATTTGCATCTCAAGTAAATGTATCAAATATGTTTAGATATTTGTAAAAAAAAAAAAAAAAAAAATATATATATATATATATATATATATATATATATATGTGTGTATATGTATTTATTTATGTATTTATTTATTTATTTTTTATTTTTTTTATTTTTATTATTATTATTTATTTTTATTTTTTTTCCCAGTGCATACAACATTTAACGCCATGACTTTAAGACTTTCTGCTCTGGTTTAAGACCTTTCAAAGGCCTTAATTTGTTTAAGGGTGGATGAAGATTTAAGTTCTGCAGAAACCCTGAAGTTTATGATTTTTGTTTGTTGTGCATTTGTGTTTAGGAAGCAAGAGGTAGTCTTCCAGCTGGTCAGAAATCTGGGTGGTTTTACAGTGGTCGATAATGTGTGTGAAAGCACCACTCATGTGGTGTCCGGCAGCCCACGGCGGACACTTAATATCCTGCTAGGCATTGCACGTGGCTGCTGGATCCTATCCTTTGAATGGGTGTGTATAGTGCTTATTGCTTTGTGTGTATTTTTTTTGTGATAAACGGTGATAAACACCATTCTGTAAAAGATTTAGGAGGTAGTTAATATATTATTGTATCTTATCTTTTGTTTGCTTATCTGTGCAGATCCTATGGTGTTTGGAGCACAGGCAGTGGGTTCCTGAAGAACCTTATGAGCTATCAGATCATTTTCCAGCTGCGCCTGTAAGTACATGCGTTTCTGTAATACAGTAAATCTCATGGAACCTGTTAAGTACTTTTCTCACTAAGGGTGAAAATTTTAATTTGTTGGTGGTCTTTTCTTCTAGTTTTATTTTAGCTTTACTAACTAGCTAGCTTTACTAGCTTTACTTTTACTCTTACTCTTACTTTTACTAAAGTATTAAATGAAGGTGCAAACAGAATGGTAAAGACATTGCACAGCTGTTATTAGAATTTTTTTTTTTTAACTGTTTGTATCACTCCACTTGTCTCTGCACGTTCTAAACGGGCAGCAAGCAGCATTTCTCCCAGTGAGCTGCAATGGCGGAGGAGAAAACATAATTAAAGCAATTAGTTATTTTTTAGGGTGAAACGCAACATTGTAATGCATTAATTTTAAAAGTAACTTTCCCCAACACTGGTCAGCTTGATCTCGGCAAGTCCTTCTGACATTTGCTGCTGGCTCTGTCTCTGTAGTGGTTAAACATGAGATGATTCATTTTGGATATATCTAACAGGCACTCTTTGGTCTCATGAATGTTAATTGTTTCTGAACAAATCATTTTGAGTGAAGGTGAAGTTACGTTTCCTAATTTTATATTTTTATATAACTCTAAAATCATTTTATTTAACTCTGGAGCGCTGCCTTTGTACCTTTTGACTGAATTGTTTGTCTATTTTGCTTGTCTGTTTCCTAGTGTACAACCTAGTGTATATTATATATTATATTATATTATATTATATTAATTATGGCTATTATTGTCCAAAAATATTTCATTTAAAAAATATTGCCATTTTTTGTTTGATTTACCTTGATAAATGGTCTGTGTGTTAATGGTAGGGATATGCTTGTTTGCCAGAGTAGGTTGCGGCAAGAGACTTTATTAGTGAGTTAGTCGATTTAATCAGGAACGTAATAAGGTTTAAAACTAGGAAATTATTTGGACTTTGCATACCATCTTGCGAGGCTCAACCGAGAAGCAATGCGGTGCCGGGGTAACACTGAATCTAATGCATCAGTGAATACGGACATGGCAAACTGGGGCCGTATTCACAAAACATCTTAAGGCTAAAAGTAGCTCCTAAATCACCGAATTTGGAGAAACTCTTAAAAATAATGGGCATGTCAGTCCTAATTTTAGCAGTCCTACATTTTTGCTCTAAGAGTATTTCACAAAGCATTTTAGCACTAAAACCATCTCCTAAATCTATGAAACGTTAGGAATAGTCAAGAGGACTCCTAAGTCACCAAGACTAAATCACAAACAGTCCTAATCCACCCAAAGACACTGTGCACCATTGAGGCAATAGCGATAGATGAACTTTTTCTTCATAAATGCAATACATTTTGATTTATAGATTTGAATCTACAATGAGGCGCCAAAAATAAATCTTTAACAAATATAAATATTGTCCGATTACCTGTGGCAGTGGTTTTCATGAGTTCACACTTACAAATGATTGAATAGAGTAATAAAATATTTGGTGTACTGTCCAAGGGGATTGAGGGCCAAACCCAAAGTTCTCCCCATATCCCCAGCCGAGAGTGAGGGATGCAGAAAACTTTCAAAGTAACTATAGGCGAGTTGGCTCTTGTCTGTGTATTTATTCCTCTTTGTGCTGATTGGAAATGTTCCTCCCAAACTTTGTTTACAAAACAATTTATCGCTTGAATTTTGCATTCTCTTGTCGTTTTACCGGTGTATGCATCCAAGAAGCGGACAATTAACTGTATATACTAGTTTAATTAGTGACACTTAGACTACATTTTTAAAACCTTTATTTGAATATGGCAACATGACACCTCATTCTACAATATTTCTACGATTAAATCGCTGATTTAATCTCCCCCCATCAGCCATTCACTGTGTGTATACTCCATAGAAACGAGGTCAACCCCGCCCTTACTCTTAGCTTAAGACTTCAGTCTATTACTTAGTAAAGGTTTGTCTCAGCAGGTTTGTGAATAGGTTTTAAGAGAAAGCTCTTGGCTAAGAACTTTTACTGCTATTTAGGAAAACTCTTAGTGGTAAGAATGTTTTGTGAATACGGACTAACTAAGTGGTGGTTCCATCTGATCAATTACTAGTGCGGACAGTCTACCTGGGGGGGGGAAAAAAAAAAAAAAAAAACTGATTTGAGACCAAATCTGATTTGCCTGTAGTCTGAACATAGCTCCAGATCTTTATTCCTGCCCATTTCTCCTGCATCCAATACATTATGAAAAACTCATTGTTTACATACTGTCTAATCTACCCAGGCTTTAACATGTGGCCTTGTTAGGAGATGATCAAAGATATCTGTGACTGGTCATAAAGTTTTGCTCATTAGTGTATTACATGTAATGGATGTTTTGTCCCCATTATGTCCACGCATGAGAGATGGTGTCAAATCTTTTTGTACCAGCGTATGCTAGTTGAGGAGCAGCATGTCTCAATACTCATCCGGTTGGTCTGTTGCAGGACAGTAGATATGATTTTGTGGGACAATGCGAGATATGTGTGTGTGAGATCAATTTAATGCTATTATACTATGTAAGTATTGTTTTTTTAGTTTTTTTTTTTTCGTTACTTGGAAAGCCTATTTGCCATCACGTTGGATAATAACATTTTAAATCGCCAAATAAGCTTTGTTAATTGTGACCTGCTCTGTGGCTATCACTGCCCATGGTCCAAACGATATGATGTAACTTCCTCTATGGCAGTGTTTCCCAACCACAGTTTTATTACCAAATGCCAAAAAATAAATATATACAGACTCCTAAAATCATTGCTGTTGGTCACCCTTTACTCCTGTATGTGGGTTTTAACAATATTTAACCAATGAAGAGGATTTAAAAGAGCTGTCAGCAGCTTTACAGTGATAACTGGTATATAATTTTGGCTGCACAGCAGCTCTTAAAGAAAATGGTGTCAATGCAGGCAGATGCAAAGCACTGAATATCAAATGTCAAGTGTCCCCAACTAAGCAAGCCAAAGGCGACAGCGGCAAGGAACCCAAACTCCAACAGGTGACATCAGGTGGCAAACAGGTGTTAAAATGGAGGGAAAAAAAAACCTTGGTAGAAACCAGGCTTAGTCGGGGGGCCAGTTCTCCTCTGGTGAACAGTGCTTTGTTACGATTCAGGTAGCTATCATAAGTCCGATGGGATCGCAACATTCAAAGCATTTATTCCAGTTCCATCCAGTTGAGGATCATCACGCCGGTATGGACGGTTTGTTGGGGAACTGTGCCACTGGCTGTCGTTTCGATGAGGCCTTCACAATGGGTGATCTATTTGACTCAATCACTGCTGATACTTCAGGGCTGCATTGTGGTCGTGTCAAGGCGCAGGTCCTCGATCTCACCTGGATACGGCCCGGATACGGCTGACTACGGTAAACCTCGGGATAAACAGAGAGACTAATATTAGCGTAGATGCCATTCTTCTTCTGATGTAACGAGTACATCTGGTGTTATTGGAAGTGTTCCCGGTCCCGGCTGACCTAATTTACCATTTAGTGCTTTGTAGGTAATTAGCAAGATTTTAAAATCTATACGATGTTTAACAGGAAGCCAATGCAGTGTTGACAGAACTGGGCTAATATGGTCATACTTCCTAGATCTAGTAAGAACTCTAGCTGCTGCATTTTGTACGAGCTGTAGTTTATTTATCAAGCGAGCGGAACAACCACCCAGTAGAGCATTACAGTAATCTAGCCTTAAGGTCATGAACGCATGAACCAACTGTTCTGCATTTTTCATTGAGAGCATATGCCGTAGTTTACATATATTTTTAAGATGGAAGAATGCGGTTTTACAGATGCTAGAAACATGGCCTTCAAATGAAAGGTTGGTATCAAAGAGCACACCCAGGTTCCTAACTGATGACGAAGACTTAACAGAGCAGCCATCAAGTGTTAGACAGTATTCTGGGTTATTACGTGAAGAAGTTTTTGGTCCAATAATTAGAATCTGTTTTTTCTGAATTTAGTAGTAGGAAATTACTGGTCATCCAATTTTTTATATCAGCTATGCATTCCGTTAATTTTGTGAATTGGTAAGTTTCGTCAGGGCGCGAAGAAATATAGAGCTGAGTATCATCAGCGTAACAGTGAAAACTAACGCTATGCTTCCTAATGATATCTCCCAAGGGTGTAGCATGTACAGAGTGAAAAGCAATGGTCCTAGTACTGAGCCTTGCGGTACTCCATATTGAACTTGTGATCGATATGACATCTCTTCGTTTACTACTACAAACTGATAACGGTCCGATAAGTATGATTTGAACCATGACAATGCAATTCCACTAATTCCAACATTATTGATCACAACATTCTTTTAAATAGACTCAAATTGTGTCAAATGCAGCACTAAGATCCAGTAACACTAATGGAGAGATATAACCATGATCTGATGATAAAAGCAAATCATTAGTAACTCTAATGAGAGCAGTCTCATTACTATGGCATGGTCTAAATCTTGACTGGAAATCCTCACAGATACTATTTCTTTCTAAAAAGGAACATAGTTGTGATGATACTGCCTTTTCTAGTTTTTTTGACAGAAAAGTGAGATTTGAGATCGGCCTGTAATTGACCGATTCTCCAGGATCAAGATTTTTTTAGGTTTGTTTTAATAAGAGGTTTAATAATAGCCAGCTTAAACGTTTTTGCTACGTATCCTAGTGTTAAAGATGAATTAACAATATTAAGATGATGATCTTTGACCTCTGGAAGCATCTCTTTCAATAGCTTAGTTGGTATACGGTCTAACATACATGTTGTTGATTTTGATGATTTAACAAGTTTAGACAATTCTTCCTCTCCTAAAGCAGTGAATGAATTTAATTTTTCCTCAGGGACACTACAATGCACTACCTGACGCGATTCCTTTAGTAGACGGTTGAATGGTTATAATTTTCTCTCTAATATTGTCAATCTTGCAAGTAAAGAAGTTCATGAAGTCATTACTGCTGTGCTGTTTGAAAACATCAGAAGTTGAAGCTTTATTTCTTGTTAATTTAGCCACTGTATCAAATAAATACTTAGGGTTGTGTTTATTTTCTTCTAAAAGATTTGAAAAATAGGCAGATCTAGCAGTTTTTAAGGCCTTTCTGTACTCAGTCATTCTCTCTCTCTCCACGAAATGCGAAAAACTTCTAGTTTTTTTCTTCCAACTGCGCTCCATTTTTCTGGCAGCTCTTTAGGGCCCGAGTGTTCTCATTGTACCACGCCGTTGGATTAATTTCCTTAATCTTTAAGCGCAAAGGAGCAACTGAGTCTGTGCTGGAAAAGACAGAGGCAATGGTTTCTGTTGCAGCATCTAGGTCTTCTAAGCTGTCTGGTATGCTAAGGCGATGAAACTGATCAGGAAGATTATTTATAAAGCGATCTTTAGTTGTGGAAGTGATTGTTCTACTATATTTATGGCAGGGAGGCAGCTTTGCAGCCTTGACTAAATGTAGTATACATGAGACTAGATAATGATCGGAGATGTCACTCTGCTGCAGAATTTCAACGGCATCAATATCGATTCCATGTGACAATATTAGATCTAAAGTATGATTATGACAATAAGTGGGTCCTGACACGTGTTTTCTAACTGCAATAGAGTTTGGAATGTCTGTAAATGACAATCCCAATGTGTCTTTCATTATCTATATGGATATTAAAATCACCAACAACAAGGACTTTATCTGCAGCTAGTACTAACTCCGATAGAAAATCAGCAAATTCTCTGTATGGTGTCCTGGTGGCCTGTATACAGTAGCCAGCACAAATGTCAACTTACATAATGTTACATAAAGTACCATCACTTCGAAGGAATTATATTTGAAAGACTTTTGACTAATACTGTAAATATTACTATAAATTACAGCAACACCTCCCCCTTTGCCTTTCTGACGAGGATTGTGTCGATAATCGTAACTTTCAGGGCTAGACTCATTTAAAGTAATGCAATCGTCCGGTTTTAGCCAGGTTTCTGTCTAACACAGCAAATCTAGATTATCGTCTGTGATATCATTTACAATAAGTGATTTTGAAGAAAGGGATCTAATATTTAACAACCCAAGCTTTATCATTTGTTTATCAGTATTATCTCTATTTTTTATTTGTTGAACATCAGTCAAATTCTTACCCTTAAATGGGTTTGGAAGTTTTTTGTTTTTACTAATTCAAGGTACAGACACAGTCTCTGTGATATCTAGGTGTACGAGTTTCTATGTGTTGGGAATTATCTGACTTCTGTAACTTGAGGCAGCTAGCAGACGGTCAGTTTAGCCAGTCTGTCTGCTTCCTGACCTGGGCCCCAGTTTATGTTTCAGCTCTAAGACTATGTGCCATATTACTAGAGAGAAGAGCAGCACCATCCCAGGAGGGATGAATACCATCTCTTTTTAACAGGTTAGGTCTGCCCCATAAACTTTTCCAATTGTCTTTGAAACCTATATTCTGCGGACACCACTTAGACAGCCAGCCATTGAGTGATGATAGTCTGCTAACTATCTCATCACTCTGACGAAGAGAAAGAGGGCCAGAGCAAATTACTGTTTCTGACATTGTACTAGTGAGTTCACACACCTCTTTAATGTTAATTTTAGTGATCTCCGAGTGGCGAAGTCGAACATCATTTATCACATGTAAATCTCACTGCAGGCAGAGAAGGCTATGCTATGTGGCAGGCAGTGCAAGTGGCAATAACAGGTGATGATGACATGACTTGCCGTGTTTGTTGACTGATCCAACTCACCACAGTAGTTTGATGGACTCGTAAAGGTGCGAGCGAAAAAGACAGCAAACACGTATGGCAGATTAACAGGCTAGCGAAATGCTAGAGCGTTGTGTTAGCGATAAGGATTTGGATTAAAGCTAGCGATGTCAATATGATAGGCAATATTAGACAATATCTGATATGGTGATGAGTAAGTTATATTTAATGATGATAAACAACAAGGAATGATAGTAAATAGAGATTCAAAACAATAAGCTATACGGAGCTTACAGACGCAAACCACTCAGCAGTGAGGCAGACAGGAGCAATCGATCTAGGCAGCAGCAAATCAGTTCACTGCACTGATAGTGAATTCAAAGGCTAATGCATGTTTAAAGGCTAATGTTTTATATATTTGAAGAGCGGAGAATCGTCTTAGTCTGATATTTCCCATCTAGCTTTAGCCAAACCCTTACAAAAAAGAACTGCAGTATATTGAAGTACAACTGTAGTAAAACTGCAGTGCAAAGTAGTATAACTAATTAAGCACAACCATAGGTTTGCAGTATAATCACAGTACAACTGCAGTACATTGAAGTTCAACAGCAGTAAAACTGCAGTCGTATTGCAGCTATACTGCAATATTGCAGATTTTTTTGTGCCCAACTGCAGTTTTTACATATAATCTTTTGTAAGGGATATGCTATGGTTTTAAATATCCCGCTTCGATTAATCACTCATCAGAGAGATTTGTGTTTTGTCCATCACTGGAACAGCCGCATCTTCATCTATTATATCATAAGATTTTGTCCAAATGTATTCAACAACAAGAAAAACTGAGCTCCCGTATAGCTACAATAAACCTTATAACCTGTAAGGTGATGAAAATGTCAGATGTTCCACGGACAGACAAAACGCAAATCTCTCGGTCACTAGCTGGTCAAAAACCAACTCCGTCTAAGCTTGATTTTCATAAAATGTTACTGTTAAAATGTTAACATACAATGTTAATGACACGTATTTTACATGTATAAAGCCACAACATCAACTTTGACACAGTATTTAATTATTTAAAAAATTAGAAAACAAATGACCTTATTGTGTTCATACCCGACTTAAAGGGGACCTATTATGCCCCCTTTTACAAGATGTAAAATAAGTCTCTTTTGTCCCCGGAGTGTGTATGTGAAGTTTTCAAAATGAAGCTCAAAATACCCCACAGATTATTTTTTTATAGCATGTTAAAATAGCGTGTTTTTGCTCACCCCCAAAAAGTGGCAGTTTCAGCGTGGGCCCTTTAAATGCAAATGAGCTGCTGCGCTCGGCCTAAGAGGGCAGAGCTTCAAGAGTTTGTTCTCCGGTGTGAGGAGTCAGTCAGGACTAGGGTTGGGAATCGTGAGAAATTTTCCGGTTCTGCCTAACGATTCCGCTTCCGGTTCCGCCTAACGATTCCGCTTCCGGTTCCATTAAAATAATTAAACAACTAATAAAAAATAGTAGCAAGGGAAAAATGCACAATACTCGACTCCTTTTTGTGTTTATTATTCTTGTAAAATGAATTTAACAGACTGTTAATCTCAACAAATTTGCTAACACTTTACAATAAGGTTAATTAATTAACATAAGTTACATTAACATGAACTAATAATAAACTGCATTTCTACAGCATTCATTAATCTTTGTTAATGTTATTTTTTTTTTAAATCAAGAGTTGTATTTGTTAACATTAGTTAATGCACTGTGAAGTAACATGAACAAACTATGAACGGCTGTATTTTTTATTAACTAACATTAACAAAGATTAACAAATACAGTAACAAATGTATTGCTCATGGTTAGTTCATAAATGAACCTTATTGTAAAGTGTTACCACAAATTAGATAAAAACGCACATGTAAGATTCAGACAGGTGAAACAGAATATTTTTGTAAGTTGGATTCATAAAGACTTTTTTCTAAAAGAATGATTCAGTGATACACATTTTTAACAGTAAATTTGTTGCCACCTAGTGGCGTAACAATGTAATCGATACAGTTGTTATTTGAAGTTACTTTCAGAAGGTAATTTATTATACATAAACATCAGTGTTTCTATCTAAATAATAAACTTTTGTATACTTTTGTTATAACTGCAATAGGCCTATATGTCACAGAAATAATACTGTGCGTTTGAAAAGATTGTTTGTGAAGCTGTTTATATCTAGGCCTACACATGACAACTCTCTTTAGATCAGCGGCAGCGCGAACGTTGTTTAATATCCATGGGCGAATCGTTGCCATTTAGGAATTAGATCATGTGGGTGATCGAGAACGTGATCTTTTAAAGATGAATCGTGCAGCTTTGGGCATCTCTCTCTCTCTCTCTCTCTCTCTCTCTCTCTCTCTCTCTCTCTCTCTCTCTCTCTCTCTCTCTCTCTCTCTCTCTCTCTCTCTCTCTCTCTCTCTCTCTCTCTCTCTCTCTCTCTCTCTCTCTCTCTCTCTCTCTCTCTCTCTGCATTGAAATCTGACGTATATAAGTAGCGCGAGGGCTTTTCAGTGCATTAATTGCTATAATATATTTATGATGCGAGTTGTCTCTATTAAAGGATATGCTCCCCGCACTTCGCCCACCCATCACACTAGAACCGTTTTTGGAACCAAAACTTAGAAATCTTGCACGGTTCCGGTTCTTTTAAAAAAACACTACCGGTTCCCAACCCTAGTCAGGACGCACTATAATGTCAGAAACTGAATATATGCTGCATGGAGATGGAACAGGTAGGCTATAGTTTAGTTTAATTACGGTTATAACTTATATTGTCGTCTCTTTATCCTCTTTATTAGTACAAGCCAGTTTACCGATGAGTTTTATAACGTTTATTGTACTTCACACAAAATATGAAGTCTGTTTTCGCTCTAGAAAATCACTGTAAAAGCTGAATAAAAGTGCATGTGTGCATTAAAATTATCCATAAACACACTTTCTCCCTTGCATTATCATCAACATACACAGCGAAGTACACAGAAACACTTGTTACAACTAACAGTAAACAAATATATAAAGACCTTACACTGTACAACTTGGACTGTACAACTGGCTGTGAACTCGCTCAGGGCGGTTCTATGTTAAAACGGCAGTGTCTGTCAACATTCGCCGGCGGGGCCTGTGGCTAATGTGACGTCACACTGCCAGGGATCTGGAAATGGCTTGTTCTGAGACACTGCTTATGATTTATGGGGATTTAAAAAAAAAAAAAAAAAAAAAAGGAGTCGGTGGATTTTTATCACTATAGGGTGGTTGTTTACACACTGCTGACACATTTATGTCCAAACACCATGCAAAAGTGAATTTTGCATAATAGGTCCCCTTTAAGCTCAAGTTTCACATTAAATGTGAGTACTGCTTTTAATATAATATCCAGTTTTAATATGCCATTTGAAGCAATGCATGTTTGTACATTTTGTTGTTTTTGTCCATAGTGATGTGTTGTGGGAGTTTTTACTTATCAACTGTGTCGTGGCAAGAACATTTTGGAAAACACTGCTCTATAGGACCTAATTACTCTACTAAATATAATGAACTAAATGATGTGCCTCTCTTAATTTCATTTTTAACAGCAGCTATTCATGGAAAACCAGTCAAAGCACAATTAGAGCACCACCTAGTGGTCATTATATAAAACACAAAGGAAAAGGTTGCATGAGATATTGCTTAATAACCTAACAGCTTTAACAAAAATATACACGTGCTTGATATCAGGATATTATCCAGTAGGCCTACATGTCTAGAGGTAGTCCTGGCTGGCGCAGCTGTATTTAACGAGTTTTGGTAAAGTCCACTCTGGTTCCTTTGACCTTCCACGCAGTCGTTAAAAAACCCTCTCTGCGAATGCGCTGGCTGGTTATTTTCCTGCTCTAGCTAGAACATTTACGGCTGCGCAAATTAATTATTTTTTTTGTATTATAAAAAAAAAATAATACAGAGATAATTAAAACACGGGACTCATCACATAGCTCCCTATTTCAGGACTATCTCACAAAAATCCATTTGCACGCCCTGTCTGACAAGATATAATTGAAAACTGAATATAGAGTTCTTGATTAAAGCATTCATCGGCATTACTCCTGAGTGCTAAGCTACATTTGAGTATCATAAGGTAAGATGCAGGTTTTTGTGCTGCTGCCGTGTAGTGAAATAGTGTTTTTAACATTTATTTAATCATGGGTTCTGAGTGTTCTCATATAACGCTGTCCTCATTCATTTGTATGTTCGTCTGTGAGTGTTGTTTGGGCTGTTTAACATTAGGATTTTGTATAAAATTGCCCCGCAACAGCAAGCCACACCTTCTGCAACCCCCATGATAAAATATGTTCCTGATGATAGTGAGATATTTTTGCAACATGCACATTGTAGCAAATACAGCTATATTTGAGATATTAGAGAGTCAAAATAAAGTGAACCTGCAGTGTTTTGGATACACAATACTTATAAAAAAAATTAAAAAAAAAACCTCTCCAGAGCAGTTTTACAGAATACAACAAATCAGATGCCCATTGACTGATTATTTTTTTTTTTTTCTTTTTTTTTTTTTCCCGTCTGTTCTTCAAAATGTAATCACGTATATTTTGATATTAATGCAGTACAGGTAATCCACCTTCATCTACATCTGTGGTCTGTGGTTTAGCATTTTGTGAATAATTTACAACAACAAAGAAAGCCTTTATCTCTAAAATTTTTCTTGCATTACGTTGTAAAATTGGACAAGCTCTGTTCCGAGTCATTTTCTGTTCATTCTTTTTTTTTTTTTTTTTTTTTTGTGAATTGGATTGTGTGCAAAGGATTGTGGGTGATTGGAGGAAGTCAAACTGTTGTTCATAGCAGTATCACACTTGCAGTCATACATAAAATGCAGCAGTGTCTAATTCTGTTGAATATGCAACACATTTCACATTATGAATTACAGATGGCACTCAATTAGAATGTGTTTTTTTGTTTCTGGGGGTAATCGTCACGGTTGTAGCAGCCAATGCATTTCTTCTCTTGACTGCTAAGTGGCACTATAACCATAGATTTTCACAAGTTACATGGTGGACTTAACACAGCTTGTTTTCACAAGTTACAGTCAATCTTCAGTGGAGTCTTTTTTTTTTTTTTTTTTTTTTTTATACACATAACCAAATTTAGTAATCAAAAGCCAAAGTAAGCGTTTGATTCGAACAAATTCAAACAGAACAGTAAATTTCAAAATAGTGTTCGATCTGTGCTTGGTTTTTCATCGACTTTTTCATGGACTTTACAGTACAGTAGGCTAATACCTGTATTTCATTAAAAATTAATTCTTAATATCTTTAGCCTTTTTTCTCCTTGTAATAAAAAATTTTTTTAGAAAATGTGAATTATATAGGCTACACATTTATAGGCTCTCTCAATGTTGTGACCACATTATTTAATATTTATCACAAATTTAAAAAGTTTGAAATTTACATTTAATAATTAGAAACACTTTCCAGTGCTTTGTCATTTTAATTAGTATATTTTTAATGAAAGCTTATTGAAAACATTAATATAGTCTAACTGATGTTGGTCTACAGCATTTGTTTTACCATTCTTAGTGTAACTTAGAAATAAGAGACAGTAAATAATGGCCAAGTGTTTGGTTTAATAAATATAGACAAGTTACAATTAATTTGCTACATTTCAGTAGAACCTCCGTTGCATTGTATCACAGCTTACAAAACCTTCTAAAGGTGTTCATTGTATCTGTTGTTGGTGGTTTTTGTCAGGCGATCACACCAGAAAGCCACAATGGCCTGAAAAAACTTGTCTGTAATCCTCTAAATTATTGTTTTGTCAGTCACTCATGAAATTAAGGTTACTGACAGCAATAACCATAACGGATGAAAAACATCAAATTTGAAAAAGATAGATCTGTGCATTAAACAAACCAGTGTTGGCTGAATGTTTAGTATAGATTTAAAAAGCCTCTAAACATTTGTTTCTAGTTGGCAATGATTAGATAGATTTATCTGTTGTGAGCTTGTTGCATTCCTTATGTGAATGATAAATATTATCGGTAGGGGGTAACAATACCCTCATGTCACGATTCGATACATATCAGGATACTAAACTCACGGTATGATGTTGTGATACTCCAAGACATGGTAAAAGATTAACAAAAAATGTACTGTTGATTAAAATGCTAAATTTGGTATTACATTGGGGGTGGAAATTAATAGGCTTGGAATTGGTAACCCAATGCACAGGACAATGGTGACACCAGAATAAAAATATTCATGATTCTGAAACTGAAAATACAGAATTACTTTGACAAATATGCTTGCACTCTATCACTGACTACATATATTTAAAATAATGTAAGCCACTTTTTACTGGTAACTTAAGACATTTGCCATTATCAGGACCCACAAATATTCCCCCATTGCATTATTATATTTAACACATATTTTATATATATATATATATATATATATATATATATTTATATTAGTTCAATGTATAAAACTCTGTAAACTTTAATTTTTTTTTCTCACACAGTAATTTCATTTTGGGTGAACATATACACAAAGATTCACTCTCCACGATACACATTGTTGCATTTTTGTTTTGCGATATATTGACACGGTATATTGTTACACCCCTAAAGGCTATCAGTTAAAACTATATATTTGTTATATATCTCAGTTTAGCTCAGTATAGGTTATTTATTAACTAAAATGACTGAAAAATAACTAAATTAAAAGTAAATTAAAAAAAGAGTTGCTTTTAAGTATAAAAATTAAGAATACTAAAACTGAAATTCATCAATTACACATTTTCAGGGTTTACATAAAGTCTCAGAACCATTTTAGGCTACTAACTTATTAGGGGTGTGACAAGACCGTTAGCTCACCAGACACGATTGATTTCACGATAAGGCGAGACAATATTTTTACACAGCATTTTAAAGAAATTCTTAATGACTAAATACATGATTAGAAAAATAGTCTGCAAGTGCATTTGAAATGTTTTAACTAATCCTCTTGTAACGAATGTCACTAGAAGGTTTGCCACAAACTCAACTGACTGGCTTCTCGCCTGTATGATTTCATAGGAGTCTCTTCAGACCTTAGAACTGTACATGATTTATGAGCTTTTGACCTTCTAACTGTGTGTTCACACCGCGGGAGCGTCAAAGTAACGGTCAACCAATCGGAATGTAGAAGTCCTCCGCTTGAGAGGATTCCAGAGAACGCAGAGAACAAATTGCTTAGCGAGAGAAAATAATAAGTCATTAGGCTTAAATATAGTGCATACATATTTATATAGTAGCCTAATAATATTTATTTATATAGTAAATGTATAAGCATACAGCTATGCCATTTTAGACATAGCCTGCAAACAATGTCAGACACCTTGGTCTATGCATCATTTTTCTTATTTATGCCCCTGTACGCAAACAGGGATACATGTCGTAAATTATTGGGAAACCCGTCACGGCAATTATCCACCTCTTCTCTGTTTTGCTTGGGAACTAATATTTGGTCGGAACCAAAGTTTACATGACTGCGTTCTCTGGAATCCTCTCAAGCGAAGGACCTCTACATTCCGATTGGTTGCCGCTGAACCGCGTCATAGCTCATTACCATAAAGTTGACCTGATTTCAACTCTCCTCGACGGCCACACCGTCCAAGATGCACCGCTGCTTGCCACCGCCTCACATTGAAAATGAATGACTTTGTCATTTTGACGCTCTCACCGGCGGCGGTGTGAACGTGCGGTAACTGAACTCCTGGTAACTGAACTCCTTTCCACAAATTGATCATAAGTAAAAACTGTATGAATTAAAAGGAATAACAGTTTTCTTTTAGTCTTAAACAGTAAGTGCAACCATAATCAAGGTACTCTCTCAATATATTTAAAGTGCAAATAGAGACCAAATTTTTCTTCAAGCATGATACAGAGCTAAGAGATGGTTACAACTACACAGCCCAGCCTAAGATAGCTTTCATATTGGGAGATGTTTGCATGCATCAGGGAGGCGCTTTCAAAATGTGAGGTATTGAAATCTTGTTTGAATGCGTGCTCACGTTTTACTTTTGCAATTGTGCGTACACTGTGAATTTGGCAGTGGCGGTGCTAAGCGGGCATTCTACAAGATCAGACGCTTAGGCTCTGTTGTGCAACGAATCCTTCGCCATGGTCTTGTCAGTAGGTGTGTTCGACATCGGCAGTGGCTGGATGTGACCGATCAGGGAGAGTTGCCGCTTGGAGTTGGGGAGTTGAAAACAGTCTGACATTTTCTGCTTCCCATAGTGGTGCTTGCGCTGTGGTTGCAAACTTTATCACCGATGAACTGAAGTAAATGCAATATTTGTCAAATGCACAGATGTTTCAGATTTTCATTCAATACTTTATGTACTGCTTAATACAGCGTCTGTTTGTACAAGAATAAAGTTCAACCTAAACCTATACTATTTAAATACCAATGAAGTGGGGTCTATACGTCTTTTAATTTTTTTTTTATATCAGTTTTATTTTGATAAACATGACACTTACATTGCAACTACATGAAAAGTTATAACTTATAAAAATACAGATTTGTGAGCATTAGTGGAACTGAAGGTGAGAGAATAAACACAATACACACGTGATCGTTGTCATGCAGTGAACTCTGGTTCCTGCTGCACTGTGTACGACTTTTGCTGCTGATGTTTGATGAGCTGGATGGAATTGAAGCGACCATTATCCAACTGATTTAATTGTTTTTTAAATACTATAAAAAGCAAAACGACATTGGAGGCATAATGTAAATGTAGGGGTGGCATATTCTATCCTAATTTCATCCTCACACATCATGGCAATATCGCGAGACAGCTTCTCACCTCGACGAGAATTCTCGTTACATTTTAATCTCGCGAGATCTAGTGGCATGAGATCTCGTCACATCCCTATTACAGGTTTGCATATTGTGTTTAGTGTTTGTATTCCCTGTGTGATTTGATGTAAAGTGAGTTTTTGCCAAAGAAATTGCAGCATTGCTGCGTACAATTACTGTAAAAGTGCAAAATGAAAATGCATAGCAATATAATATTGTCTCTTGTGCGCACTAGGTCTCTTTTTAGCAAGTTTGTCTCCCTCGCTGATGCGCCGGGTCTTTCTCGTGTAGGTAATGAAATGAGGTCAAGTCACCTTTATTTATATAGTGCTTTTAACAATGCAGATTGTGTCAAAGCAGCTTTACAGTGATAACTGCTCTTAAAGAAAATCGTGTCATTATCCATCTTAAGTAAATTAAGTATTGATTCATTCCGATGTAAGAATCAATAGTTATTAATTTAGTTAATTTATCTATATCAGCACTGGAGTAAACAGTGATGTCATCATCCAGCTCATTTCAGTTTGCATACAATGGTGTTAATGCAGGCAGATCAAAACACCGTTGAATATCAAATGTCAAGTGTCCCCAACTAAGCAAGCCAAAGGCAATAGCGGCAAGGAACCCAAACTCCAACAGGTGACATCCGTCACAAACTGCATTTTTTAATATATATAATGTCTCCTAAGGTGCACTTATGCTGTTATAATTTTTTTTAAAAATAGTCAGTTTAGAAATGAAAGGCCATTTTCTACCCTGATTTTAGCCCTCTGATTTGAATGCTCTGATGGAAGGGACGTGTCTGCTGTGAGACTACTCCCGTTGCATGAACGGTTGCAGCGATGAGTATTGTAGCCAATGACAGACATGTCTGTTAAGCCCATTAATACTGTGACCATAACTAACAGTGTAAACACAATGCAATTGTGCATGATTCATTGTGCAGTGTAGACGGCATCATTGATTATAATTTGGAAGTTTTGGCAAGAGAGATAAATTTGTGCTGTGATTGACAGCTCCAGCTGTTTTAAAGGTAGGGTTTTTTGATTGCTTTCTGTATATAACTCAAGTTAAATTATTTTAATGCTACTAAGAGAAACAATGTGAAAGTGACCATTTAGTCACTGGCTTGATTTACTGATGCATAAACCATAATTAAACTATTTTGAAACAAAGAACATCTGTGCCACTTTCTTCTTTCCAAAGCGTTTGCGCTCCCGTGGCATCTGTCGTTGCTATGCAACCATGAACTGCGCTCTCCATGAACACAAAATTTTAGCAAAGGATAAATGGATTTCTAGCCCTTGCATTAGCTCTACTACTAGATATATTTATGGAGATGTGAAATAAAAACCCGCACTGTGCAGCGCTGATCATCCTTCTTGGCTGAGCTTTCTTGTTTTTGTTACGGAAGGGACAAAGCTGTTCGGTTGGTTCTTGTCACATGACCTGTGGTGCGCTTGCAGCATTCTGAAAAGTTGAGAATTTTTTACCTCTGCACCTGGAAAACGTGAGTGTGTCGCTTCTATTTTGAGCACTTTTTTTTGTCTACATTTAAAATAACAAATTTGAGCAAATGAAGTGATATGTGAACGGGCCTAACTGTACATTAACATATCAGAAACCACTGATCACAGATTAGACATTAGAATTAACACGATTTACTGTCAGGTCCATATCTTACAGTAAAAGACTCTTTGGTAAATCGGTTACAATTTTGGCACAGGCTTTTCAAACAATCCAGAGTAAAATGTACTAAGCACACAAATAATGCTCTAGTCATTCACATAGTTGAAAATAAATAACCACTTTCTTAGCATTCGGATCCTTTGGAAGGTAATGTTATTTTCAGTCTAGTGACGCTGTATTTCTCTTCTCTCCTTCTCATCTCACTCTCTTTCGTTGCACTATTACATCATAGTTATGATAAAATCCGAAACGAGTCTTTTTCATGCATGTTAGTTTGCAGATAAATGGCAGACTGGTATAGTGTGCATTAATTAATTAGATAAACCTGTCAATTTAAAGAGATTAGTACAGGAATGGTCAGACGTAACATTAGGATAATCTGGCAGTTATTTTCTAATAAACCTGTTTAACCTAAATGTGTATCAGTACATTGTATATTTATTTTCTTTGCAATGAAATGTCTGTCAAAAAAAGAAGAAAAAAAAGAAAAATTAAATTAGAATAAAAACACATGTAATGTACAATAATGTTAAAGAATGTAAATTTGTACATTTAAGCATTGTTTAGCAAAGTTTGTGCCAAAGGGTTCTTTCTCTTTATATAGAACCTTTTTGCCATTAAGGGTTAAGAGTAAAGAGCTCATTTCAGTCCAATGTGTATTCAGTAGCTTAAATGCTGGGAGTACATGAACACTTATGTTCATTGTTCATCAACAACAGAACATTTAAGCCATTCTTGTTGCTTAACCGTTCCATTCTGTGTCAATCCGGCCCAGCTGGTACAGGTATGGTTTCATTTTCCACTGTGTGGCTGTTAACAAAGCTCTCTGGAATGTAATACAAATGTATCAGTCATTGCATTGGTGACACAAGAGTTTAGATGATATTAGGGCTGTCAAAAAAAAAATTGAATAAAAAAAAAAGGCACAATTTTTGCTGTGTCAAGAGGAGCGCAAGCCATGATGATGACGTAACTGACGCTGCTTTTTTAGGTTATCCAGTAGGCTACAGCTCTGTGAGGGGTGCATTTTACTGTGATAAAATGGCGGAAAAAGAACGTGAGGACTCAGTCAGAGAGAATCTTGCTCACGCCAAAACATCTTAAAAATGCTGTGTGGCGTTTCTGGAGTGTCAAAGGAGTAATAATTGACAAAACCAATGTCATTTGTAAGCTGTGTAAGAAACCGCTGCTATATCACTCCACAACGTCTAACTTGAGAATGCACATGCAATCGTGTCATCCAGAGGAATTTTCTCGAGAGTGCCATGACGAGGGGCCAGCATTAAAACAGTCCAGGGTAACTTCGTTTTACACCACAAATACCACACAGCCACTACCTTCTGCAAAACAGGAAGAAATAACCCAAAAACTTACTGAATTCATCTGCAAAGATATGCGCCCGATAAGTATCGTGGATGGCGAAGGCTTTCAAAATTTTGTGCGAGCACTCAACCCACGGTATAATTTCCCTTCTCGGGGTACAGTGAGCAATTGGCAGCTGGCAAAGACGTACCTGACCATACCTGGCACATCGGTCAGAGCTGAGCGCGTCTTTTCATCAGCTGGAAACATTGTCAACAAAAAACGCTCAGCACTCGCTGCAGATCAAGTTGACCGTCAGGTGTTTTTGACGAACAATATGTAGATGTGTGTAGTGAGCAGTTTATTTCAGAATGGCAGTTTGCAATTTTGTGTTAATGTAGTACAAACATTACGCTGTCTGTTGAAGCGTGTTTTCTCAGGTTACTGATGCACTTACAGTTTGATGCACTTTTGTTACCTAATTTTCCTTGCATGCACATTAAGGACCTTATTTAAGAACAGTTGTTTGAAAAAGTATGCACTTTAAAAAGTGAATGTCATTTCAATAAAAGAAGCGATGCTTGATATGGTTTGTATTTGCTTATTGCGCTCGCTTGCGCTCTCTTGCGGGCATAGCAGACAATACAGTACTTTTTTCCTCTAACATTTAAGTATTGCCTTTAGAATTCGAATATAATTCGAATTTTGCTAATATTTCAGAAAGAAGTTCGAATTTAGCTTTTCAGCCATTTTGACAGCCCTAGATGGTATGAGATGTTAATAACGTTGCTCAAATAGCGCGCTTGGTCAGCTACAGAGAAACTGGTACCAGCAGATGTTTACACAACTGTTAATGCAGCGTTACATCACAAAAGTGTGAACTCCTTGGAAGACCACAAGTGTTTAAGGTGCCATTTTGGACTGGGCCAAACATGGCGGACTGTGTGCAGCTCACTCAGGGGAGGACCTATGCTAATTGGGAAAAACCTGTCACCAGTCATGGGCGGGACCTGTTCCACTGTGATGTCACAATAAGTAGAGAAAACAAACAAATCATTGAGACAATATTTTTGATTTTGGGGTAATATAAAAAAGGAGTAGGTGGATTTTTTTTAACATATTATAGGGTGGTTGTCCACACTGTGGACAAATAATGGTTCAAAAACCATGTAAGAGGGACCCTTTAAGAAATGCTGTGGAGTTTGGTCAACTGTCAACAAATGCCCAGAGTTAAGATATCTACAAGAAGGTCCAAAGCACTAAACCATGTGTAAACAACAGTTTTATAGAGTAACAATTTGTAAGACGTGTAAAGAACCTCCTCAGCTTTATGCATTTAACTCACTTTTGTACCATGGTTATATTTGACAATATATCAATAATATAATTTTTGTAAATAATTTGATATTTACAAATAAAATAAACACACTAAGTTGTTCTGATTCCACTTATCTACATAAATAGTTAAGGAAATCCTGTGAAGCATCAAGGTACTTCAGTTTACAGATGCATGTCCCCTTTACAGCTGTTCTTCAATTAAAAATACATATTAATACATCTATTTGAACAAAACTTGTCCCTTGAAGAAGTTCCATTTTAAAAACGTATGTCATGTTTTCGTGTTCATTGAATTAGCTATTTGACACTGTAACAAACGTTTTTTTTTTTCAAGTGCTTTATCTTCTAATTAGAAGTTCTGTATCAGAAGTGCATGAAGGTCACACCTCTCCACCAAATGTTTTTCTATAGGATAGGAAAGCAGTGACATCAATAATCATTGTGCCTTAGAGGCTCAGAAGTTTGATGGTCTTATCATCATTGTCGTGGCCTTTAGTGAATATGCTGAACCTTTCCAGTAGTACCATTTAATGCCATTGAAACGATTAGTGTTCTGTCCCTGCTGGTAGTATACTCCATTGAGATTGGATGGTCCACAGGCATCAAACCACCAACCTAAATTATACAAAAAAAATGTATACTTTAGAACATGAATTTTAACAGCTGTGTATATTGTGATAAAACGTTGGCCGTTGTAAACGTACACCAGGCTCCCAAATATTACTACAGGTATTACAAATGAACAGTTTTGTTTTTGAATGCATCAATGCTATTTCCTCTAACTTAGTATTAGTTTTTATATTTACTAGCTAATGAGAATGAATAAGGGGAAGCAAGTCTTAAGAAGAACTGCCAACTAACAGTTCAAATAAAGGGAACTGGGACAAATGAGAACTCCAAATCCATTAAAATAAGACATTTATGAAGCACACAGTAAAACACTGAAAAAATGATAGAGGTATTTAAAAAGTAAACTGCTCTTACCTCCTGAGAGCATTTGTGAGCATTTGCAAATACATTTGTCGTTGTCTACATCTTTTGTGCTGAAATCACTTCCTGGCTGTCCCATGCTACTGGTTCTACCTGCTGTTCCACTGTAGCTGCTGAGGTGTATCCTACAGAATTGGAAAATTAGAAATATAAATAATATATTATACATGTGTTAAAGTCAGGTAATTAAATTCTGTTATCAGTAAGAGATTGACAAAATACATCAACAGCTAAAATGTGTAAACTCTCGGTTTAAGTACTTTTTCAAATATTTGTCCTTGTCTGTCAGTTCTGACATACAGGTAGCATTTAAAGAGATGAAAAATGTTCCCAAAGTTATATAGACACACATAACCCTCTACATTGCGAGTAAATCACTTGCTTATGCAACTAAAATTGACCGCTTTGAGGCACCTTTAACACTCTGACAGAGCATTTGACAGAAAAATGCATCAGCTTATTTATGACAGTGGAAAGAGCCAATCCATATGTAAATAAAGTGGGAATACAGCGAATTAAACATCGCCATTGTTGCAATTTTCCTTTGTTTTGACAGCGCACTATTCCCATTGATAATCAATGGTTTTGCAGAGTTATCTGACCACTGTAAACTATTGTGTAAGCACCCTTACTCACTGTTGTTCGGCAGAGAGCACTCTCATTGATTGGGAATGTTCCATATGTGTGCTGTGCATACACAGAAACATTCAGAAGCACACAAACTTGTCAGTGTTGCCCCATGACTTTTATTAATAAAATAACTTCTGAATCACTATTTTATATTTGTTTTTGAATTAAACTTATCATTGCTGGCATATAAATATGGTAAAAGCAGGATAATTCCCTGCTAGCTGTGCATTACACATTGCCTTCACATTGTACATTAAGAATGTGTAATGCACACCTAGCTATGGATTATCGCTTACATACAGTACCTGTCAAAAGTTTGGAAACATTAAATTTTTTTGTTTTTGAAAGTCGTCACCTTTATTTATATATTTTTACGGTGTAGATTGTTTTAAAGCAGCTTTACGTTGATAACTGGTACATTATTTTGGCTGCACAGCAGCTCTTAAAGAAATCAGAATGACATGAAGCGTGAGAAATGATGTTTCTAACTAATACATTCATTACCAAAATTAAAATACACATTTTTATCTGATGTGTGTGTGTTCAGTATTTATTAGCATATCACATTAGCTTAGCACTATTTAGTGTGTTCTGATTTGGTCATCATTTTTCTTGACAGTTGCTGCCTTCTAAGGCAGCTACCTATGGAGGCAGTAGATGGCACTATGTTTCGGTCCAGAGCCTTATTGAATGTCCTGTTTATGTTTTTGACATTACAAAAATGGTTATTAGCCATTAGCTTGTTGAGGGATCAGATGGCAAAAGTTGTTCAGGGGAACGTGTTGTCATGTTTTCACATTACATAGACCATAAATATTTCCAGATTTCAAAATATTTTCTTTGGAGTTGTGACAATTGTCTGCCAGCCCTCCAGAGTTTTTATAGCAGAATGAATGGCAGTGTTAACATGGGTGTGTACCAAATCAACAGCTAACTCGTAGCTTCCTAGTGTTTTATTTAAAACATGAGAACATACTGATGTCAGACTTTATGGACAAAAACCAAAAAGATTAAAGAAGATTAACTGAATGAAGATAATCAAAAAATAGCTGATATCACACACACGACAGCACATCAATTCTGTGAATATAAAGAATAATGTGGTTAGTTGTGATGCTTGATGATGGTAAAGAACTAAACTCTGCTTCTCATTGTGCATAACTGAAGCGGAGATTCACTGTATAAACAATATACAGATGGGGGTGGGCGATGTGACTAAATTCCTATTTCACGATATGAGAAGTTTTATTTCATGATAACGAGTTTTGTTATTATCTCATTTATTATTAAAAATAAGGAAAAAAGCAAATTGCAAACAATATGACAAATACATTATAACAAAAATATTAATTAAACAAATGAAGTTTTTCAGGTACAATAGGTCTATTTAACATGTAGTTAGAATTAGTACAGAAATTTAATATGTAAAAATAAAATATTGCGTAGTCTTCACTGTATAAAAATATAAATTTAGTAAAAAGTTACTCGCAAGTTTTCTCTTTTGTTTGATTCACATTAATGACACAGCAGCAGGTAGGTTTATTAGGCTGCTGTCAGTTTAAGGTCAAATGCACGGATCCATTATACTGAGATATATCTTGAGAGCTGCATAATGAGCCATTCAGTCGGGAATGTGACTGAGTGAACTAAGAAAGAATGCAATAACAAAAGAAATATATCATTTTTGGTTTGTAGTTTATTTAAAATATAATTATAAATGAGAGTCAAAGACACATTTTAAGTACACAGTAGGGATGCGCCGATCCGATACTCAGATTGGGTATCGGCTCCGATACTGCCATTTTTGTCAAGTCGGGTATCGGCTGGACGGGACCGATCCAAATCCGATATTGTGCGTGTATCATTGTTATTGTTTAGCCCCACAAAAGGCACAAAAACATCTTAAAAAACACCATAAAGTTTTCGTGCACTATATTCCAAGTGTTCTGAAGCCATTCCATAGTTTAATTTGAAGTACAGATGAATATTTACATTTACATTTTACATTTACATTTAGCCGACGCTTTGCTCCAAAGCGACTTACAAATGAGAATAGTAGAAGCAGTCGAATCAACATGAGTACAATATTTAAGTCGTTAAATTAAAGTTCATGTAAATGCCTCCCTCCGCTGCGGCTGTCAGTCATTCTCAATTCAGCATTCAAACTCAAACACTCTCTCAAAGATGATTCAATGTTTCTATTATACTTCATCTGTAGACAAAGATACCGGTAATACAACCGGTAATACAATACGCATCAATACATCTTCACTTTGTGCTTTGAACTTTTCACTGCGGAGCGCTGCCGCTGCGTGCTGTGACTCCATGATGCTTCGAGCGCATCATTCTGCACACGAGATCTTTGTTTTACAAAGTTAGGAAAGTAATGTTTAAGTCAAGCCTGATGCCTTGCACAAAAGAATGATCCCAGTCTCTTCCACACAGTGAGGCATACATTTTATTTGGTAATTTAGCACTTTTTTTATTATTACTTGAATATCGGATCGGTATCGGCCGGTATTGGAAGCGAAAAGGCGGATCGGAGCCCTAGTACAGTTATACCTGGAAAAAAAAAAAAAAAACACTTTCCTGCTTCCAGTCAGTGATCTCATTATCATATGCATGCAGTCCAATGTGAGTCAATATCTGGTCACTATGATTCTCAAATCTGTGAGATAAAGGGAAAAAAACCTGTGAGTTTGCTGATAACAGGGTCATATTTAAAATAATTTAAATTAATGGTTTTCTATTTTAAGATACTTTAAAATATAATGTATTTGATGCAAAGCTGAATTTTCATTATTCATTGTGAACAAAAGCTTCATGTGGCACTAGACTATTTCACAGTAAACACTTCATAATCTGTTCAAAACAGGCCAAATAAATCTTCTAAACATTCACATTACCTATGACATTTTATGTATTATGTTATATTATAGAGCCTAAATGTCTATTTTAATATTCACAGACACTTTATCGCGATTTAGAATAAAAAAACTTAAGAATAAAAAAAACTTACCATTTACAATCATGGGCTTGATCAAGCTGATCCTCGATCGAAATGAAATTGACAGTGCTCTTCCTCTGAGGTAAATTCTTCCAGAATTATTCCTCACTGCGTCTCAAAACAATGTACATGAATCTGACTTGATGCATTTTTCCAAGCTGATGCGGGTGTTCACACTCTGTTGCATTGATCGCCTCAGAATTTGCGTTTGAATAGAGCGCGAGCTCCGTGGGCGTGGCTGCATTAGTGGATAATGAGATGACTCGCAAACAACTGACATCTCTCTCTTTTCAAACAGATTACATAAACAGAGAATATTTGTTTTTCAATTTGACTTAATTTAAAAACCTGACTTTCACGTTTCTTTGGACAAATGTTTGTGTGATTAGTATTCTGTTACAGTTCATTTTCTGAGGACTATCAGAATGGACTTCATTCAGATAGAGATGGCAGGTCGCGCATGTTAGTTTTCTTTATTTTGCAAGAAGCACCATTTGTTTTTACTGTGAGTGTACACAAATAAGACATTTCACAGTTTCTAATAATATATAACTCTTATTTGTATGTCCAAAATTGCCGGAGTATTTTGAGTCTCTTTTGCACCGATAAGGAAAAAAAAAAAGCAAGTAAAGGCGCTGACGACTTAACCGACTCCAGAGTAATAATGTCTGTTATTGATCAGAAAGTGCTCATAAATTTTTAAATGTTAGCGTAGAGCTCTGCGTACAAACAAAATCTATAATTGTTGCATCCCTAGCTGAGAGACATGGCTTTATGTGCGCACGCTTAGACTGTGTGTCAGTCAGCGCATGCACTGCATTGAGTTCTTTTTCACTGCTTGTTGTGCTTAATGACAATTTTTAACATCAAGCAAATCCCAAATTTGTGTTCACCTTCTGAAAGAGGCGTGGGTGCACTTTGGCAGTGTGCCAGTCAGTACAACCGCCACATCATGTTCCTTTTCAGGATATATTGTGCTTATAACTCTTTTTACCATCAAGCACGTCCCGCCCTAGAATCTTATTCATACATTTAATCACTCTAAAGTGTCAATAGTACTTTGATGCACGTATTTACATACAGTGATGTACATGATATAGCAAAACACCAACCAGCCCTATATACAGAGATTTCATTTTTCCATATTTATACAGATTTCCGTATTTTCCGACCTGAAAATTTACCAACGTAAATTGTAAAAATCTTAGGAAAAAAATGTGGATTTTCCTTCTATTTTTTGTCTGTAGCTGAATACATGCCTGGATAAAGTAAAATTCTACCACAGCATATACTATAAAAACACCCAAGAAGTCACAAAACTCTCAGGTATTTGGAAGCACGGGGTAATTCTTCACCTGTAATTCTGCTTCTCTCCACCAAGGGAGAACTGCTCATATTTTGAAAAGGCTGTATTCCCCTCCCAGTCTGTCAGATCTATCCTGAGGACGTGTTGTTTTTCTTGTGTTAACTTGGAGATGATTTCATTCCCCAACCAGTGTTCACCCAAGATGTCTCCAAACCCCTGAATTGGAAATGGGGAAAATCCATTTTTCATAGCAGTGTAAATTTGTCAGAAGAGTACAAAGAAGGATGTAAAGACAATTTAAATCCCTACCATTGTGTAATTTTTCCATGTTTGATGAAAATCAACAAGGCCATTGAAGCGCTTCTGTATTACTGTCCATCCACCTCCATCTGTTTCCATGTCACAGTAGGCCTGGAAACAAAAAATAGTAAATTACTGGCTAAATTTAATCATTCATGTCCTTTCTGTATAAATTTGAATCTCATGTAATGCCTTTCTTCCAGGATATAACATAAACAAATAACCTTTTATGGCAACTTTCTCAGAATTCTTAGAAGTCAGTAAAAAGAATGTTAAAGGCCCACTGAAGTGCCTTGGAACGCGCAGCTTTATTCACTGTATTGAAGTAATTTCCAATGAAACAGGAAGACAGGGTTGGTTATATCTAGAAGCTCCTCACCTTTTATCAAATTAACCAATAGCGTTTCGCCTAGATCACCGCTCGGCCAGAGCCGTTGAGATTGTAAAACCCAGTTTTCCTTCAAATCTCCATATTTCCTCCACATTGCTTTAATAGCATTCTACATAATTCTACAAATATAGCATTGTTTGTAGAATTTAATTATATCCGAAGGTTTTGTGGTGTGTGCCGACATGATCTGTGCGTGTATGATCTGCTCTGTGCTCTCGTGTCTCGCCGGAGCAGACTGTGCTCACGCTGTGGCGGTTCACGTGACTAAGAAACAATTTTGTATGGAATCAGTAATGTCTAAAGGCGTCATTTTTAATTAAACATTATTTTCTTTAATATTATTGTTGGTCTTTTAGACTTTGAAAGTACAGTGTAGACAGAAAAATAAGGGTTAGAGTGAGGAAATGGGATCAGGAGTCTTTGTGAACTTATACAATCAAAATACTATCAGCTTTTTTTATGGGAAATAGTGACTTTGACGTTTAGCCTTTTGTGTTTCATAGATAAAAAAAGAATGTAGTACATGGTCAGAACATCACATGGGTGTGTAAATGAGA
This sequence comes from Elopichthys bambusa, assembly GCA_037101425.1. Taxonomy (NCBI): domain Eukaryota; kingdom Metazoa; phylum Chordata; class Actinopteri; order Cypriniformes; family Xenocyprididae; genus Elopichthys; species Elopichthys bambusa. The sequence continues at coordinate 6,931,122 of CM074443.1, forward strand.
TTTTTTTTTTTTTTTTTTTTTTCCCTAATGTTTGCTAGGACTACTTTGAATGTCAATGCACTGTTATATATTGAAGTATTTTGCTGGTATTTTACCACTTTGACTTGAATTAAGTAGATAGAGGTTACCTTGAACTGCTGTTTTGTATCAGGTATGGTCAATGAGTAGACCCCGCTTTCCTTGTTCCCTAACTTGAAGACTGCAGCACAGTCATTGAACTGATCTGGATCATCCTGCATCATTGCAGAATTGCTACCTGATAAAAGAAATGCTTTGTTAAACCAACGTGAACAATATGCACTGTAATACGGGTGGGAATAGTTTGGAACCTCACGATTCAATTTAAATTGATTTTTGGGGTCACGATTCAATTAAAAATCGATTTGATATATACAAAGTTTTCATTCTAGTTTGCTGTTTTGTGTTACTTGTCCTATTTAACTGCGGTAGACAGTTTTAATAGGTTATGAAGAGAAAATCATACAGAATCAAATGTAAACCTTTTTTTTTTTTTTTTCTTCCTAGTTTAAGCAACTATTATAAACAGGTATTATAAAACAAGTGCAATTTAAGCTGACTGCAATCATAAAAGATGTGACTGGCAGTCTTTTGTAATAAAGCAAGCCTGAGACATAGAAAAACATTTAATACTAACATAAATTTCCTTAATACAAAAATAATAACTTTTGCAAAGATAAATCTGGTAAATAAAATGGAAAAAGTGGTAGTGGTAATATTCTTTTTGCATATCTTTTCAGCAAATTCAAATACATTAAAAAATAACATCAAACGAGCTGCTAGATTTACTGTAGATACAAAGTGCTATTCGAACAAACAAGAACTGCTACATTTTGCTTTAAAATGCATGTTGACTTTTGAAATGTGAACTGGATTTTACTTTTTACGTTTGTTGTCCACCACTGACTGGAATGTCTAGGTTCTTTTGTAGAAACAATCTGGGGCCGATTGCACAAGCTGTGCATAAGTTACAACTTAACCTAGTTTTTACGTAAATGGACACTAACTTACAACTTACGCACTACTAAATAGTTTTACGTTGGACTATTAAACTTAGTTGAAGCGTAACTATGTACTAAATATTTGCTGAAACCTCCGATCAGGAGTAATGGTTGGAATAAAATATCAGACTGCATCAATAAGCTCTTGTTTTACATGACAGACTATAGTTCTTTAGACATATATGAAAATGCTTACATTTACACTCGCTTACATTTTAAGAGAGAAAACATAATATAAATTACTATTTTGTTAGTGGCTCATCAAAACAAACCCGTCCAAATCAGTGCGCAACTGTGTCGTCATAAAGCCTTCAAATATAGTTTCTGAATGTTATTTTTGCTGCATATAAAAATACCTATTATGATCACGATTCAGTAGTATTGTATTTAATTTACCATTAGTTACCTAAGGCTAAAGTTAGAATGAAGGATAAACTAAAATTCACAGCATTTCAACACAATTTCTGCTCACATATTTGAAGGCTGCTATTAGAATATTGAGGGTATACGTCATATGCTACTATGCATTACATTAGGGATGCACCAATACCGATACCAAGCTCATGTACTTGTACTCGTAACAATACCCCCGATACCTCACATGATGTAACTGACAGAATTTTCCGTGCAGAGATACACCAGCGGCAGCAGCAGAAACAATGTCAGCTTCAGAGGTGTGGAAATACTTCAAAATTAAAGGATGTGTGTCAGTATCCATGGATTCGGTCTTAAAGGGACCGTAGCCTATATTTGTGATTTAATGTTAAAACAACAACAAAATAAAATGAAACAACAAAAGATGTTAAATAAATGTATACATGGTAAATAAACCTACTGTATCTGAAAAACAAGTTTATTTGATTTGTATCTCTATAGTATTTGTTGTATTGTTTGTAATTTGTTTGTGAATTTTTTTTTTTATATAACAATTATATATTGGTAATTATGCTCTTTGAAGGTTATTGGACATTGTGAAATTTGTGCTTTAAGTTTGTGACAAGCACAAAATTATTACTTTTTTCATTATAATAATAATAATAAAGAAGCTGTTCTACATTGGTCTCACTGTGTTGTGCTTGTAAAACTGCAACATCATAAATAAATAAATAAAAATAAAAGGAGAGAGAGAAATTAAATGTATAAGCATCGGTATCTGCGAGTACTAGAAAAGGACCGGTACTCGGTCCTTAAAAAATGGTATCTGTGCATCCCTACTTTACAGAGAGCTTGTGACCTACTAGCTATGTTCTGCCTTAAGAACTAATGGTGCAAGTGGTGGTGGGTAGTTATAGGAACTTAGTTTTAAGAGCTAGCCACTAGGGCGGTTCGCCAAGAACTAAATGTTCCCCTAGGGCCATTTTACTGGTTGCATTCGCATCACCAGTATGAAGTGATGCCTTTGTCTGGGCTATCTGGCTGGTCCTCAAGCTCCTCTTGCTGCAGTGAAACACCACCGAAATCAGTCAACAAAGCCTCAGATTACGAATTCAGCGTTATCTTGTATTTCAACTAGGGTCCCAGGGCTCTACAGTGCAAGCATTTTGCTCGCATTTGCACCTGAAAATAACTGCGTGTGAGTGTGAAAAAAATATTTAGGCGCGCTGGTGAGAGTGACCCGATCAATTCTCATGAATAGAACTATAATACAATCGGAACAAAAAGTACACCTCCTAAAATGCATACGCTGAACAAGTTATGTTTCGCACTGCAATCGGCTGCTTTTCATGCTTTCATTCAAAGACGCTGCTTCAGTCAGCAGAGCAAGTACAAAAGACATGCGCGATGGACTACACTCCAAAGATTGTTTACAAGGTGAAACGAGATGATGCAGATGTTTTGGCCAAATTAACTGGAAGTACTACATTTGGATTATCATAAGCAAGGTCAGCAATTGCTTGAATGGTGGGTGGGATCATTATTATTCTTAATGAAAAAACACACACACAAAAAAAAAAAAAAAAAACAGTACAATGACAAACTCCCTTAAATATGCTTCCATCGTCTTCATCCATCATTATTCAGAGAAGTGAGACGAAATGGGCAAAGTGAGGTGAAATCTGACTCCTGCTGCGAGACTCTTTCAGCTCTCACTGAATTGAGCAGACACGCTCAGTTTTTAATTGTATCTGTTCTCTAACTAAACTAAATTATTTTTATTACTATAAAAAAAATCAAAACGACGGTGGGTGGGCACCGCGGTCACGGTGGGCAAGTGATATAACCGGTGTTGCAGCAGTAACACAGTCGATCGCAGCAAGCCTAATATGTAGCCTAAGTTAAGTAATATCACATGAGTAGACTCCTGTTTCTCCGAGTATTGGCATGATTGCAAATGTGATACTTACTGATCTTATTGAAGGCCAATAAACAAGTTGATATTAAGTGATTTAAAATTAGACACAATAATGTCTGTTTTTGCACTATTTTGTGAAAACAGTTTCAAACAAAGCCACACCAGAACTGTTGCACAACTACAAACAACAGTGATTCCTGAATGAATCTGCGTTTTGAACGACTGAATGACTGACTCGCACATTAAGATTTACCACCGCCTACTGGCGACCGTTTCAGAACGTCTCTTCTCCAATATCCAATCACAAAGGTTGAATGATCTCTGAAGGTGCACTCACGCAGACCTCTAATGCAAAGAGCACATCTTGACAGGTTTCTCAGGACAGGGAACTGGGGACTGTGTGAACGTCACCACTGCAGTTTTGTTCACTTCAAGTTCAAGCACAGATGCGCTGATGCCAAAGCATCTCAAGAGCGACCAGGTTATTGTCAGACCGTCCGCTCCCGCCTAAAGTACACTAAAGTTACAGACCGCAATCCGCCTTTCATTCAAAATTTAATCCCGCACAGCAAGAAATCTTATCAGGTCCACGGGAATGCAGACCTCTAAGCTGCATTAAGCAGTCTATGTAAATGTGTTTAAAAACCACTTCAGATGGAGCTTCTGTGCCACCTCTGCAGTTCAAAGATATTTGATGATTTATTTTGATAGGTAACAGCCTGATTGGGTCTTATTGTTCTAACTGAATTCATTGTTTAACATTTAAAAACAAATTTTTTATTTTAATTAAAGAAATTGACGAAATATGATGCATACATTTAATAAGATTAGAAAAAAAATTGCTCTTATAATGGTAAAAATGCCTGTGGAAATTAATTTAAAGGGGCAAATATCACCCTGTAATAGGAAAGTTAGTGTCTGTTATTGATCAGAAAGTGCTCTTAAATTTTTGACTGTGCTCCTAATTTTTTTTTATTAGAAGCACAAGTGCTCCTAAAGAAAAATGTTAGCATAGAGCCCCTTTACTTAAAATAAAATTGGACACACCTGATAAATTGATACACATCTGTTCTCCACATGAAATGCACACAACTAGCATAAAATGGCAAGTTTTTGCTTGAGGAATCTATCTACTTTACCATCAGTGGTGGGGCTGCATTGGAAAAATCGTAGTTTTCCGAATATTCCCCAGCAGTCGTGATATAGACAGAGCTTGCTGTGCAGCGAAGTTGATGGTATGTACGAAAAACCTAATGGGCCTCATTTATGAAACAAATATATGACAGAAAACTGTGCATACGGCCATTTCCATGCAAAACTTGCTGTTTATCAATATAGACGTGAGTGGTGGCTACGATCAAATCTCACGTCAGGTCTCAACTTTTGTACGCAAGTTTTTGAGTTAGCATGAACTTGCATGCAGCATAGCAAATCTGCTGAATTATAATGAGAGCATTTTGCATTATTTTCCTGACCGACAACCGAAGCTTATTAGTCGATCATTAACCATTAAGATTAGAATGTCATATTAATATTAAATTAAATTAGAATAGATGGTGTCTGTGACCCATTAAAATACCACAATGTTTTTTCTTTGTTTTTGTTTTTTCCCCCAGAGATTTAGCTTTACATTCACAAATAGCTGCGTAAACAACAGAACATGAGGATTCACACATTGTCACATCGTACACCTGTGCAGCGCTTGTGTGTTAGCCTTTATCTTTATTTTATTAAATCCAAGTGATTGAACAAGTGCCTTGCATGCACGCAACGTCAGTTCTAGCTTTTCTAACTTGACATTTCAGCCATTCATCATCAAACTAAAATGCAATCAACCAAACATAAGTTACACTGCTCAAATTAAATGGTCCGTTGTAAATCAGCGTGCCTATTGCCAAACCAAACACATTGTTGTGCAAGTGAAGAATGCTGTTTTACATGGATATTGGAACATGAATGAAGTACAATTACGATCACTATTCACATGCACAATTTTCCCCCACCCCTACACTGTAAACACTAAAGACCAGATTTACGAAACAGGGCAAATTAGCGTCAGCGCAATTTCAAAAAAGCACCGGTAGGAGTGGAAAGTTCTGCGCGTGATCTACTTTTCTTTTCTTAAAAGACAATATATGCATGACATACATGGAAAACATCACAACCTGCTGTTTTTTTTCTTTTTTTACAACCATAGAAATAAATGAAGAAAAAGTATACAAATAATCAGAATACACTTATCTCTACCCATCCCAAATTATCCCACAAAACTAAGGTAAAGGGAGAGAAGAAAAATTGAAATAAAATATCATAATAAGGTACAGTTTCAACAAAGGAAAGGACAGGGTTCCACATTTTATAAAATATAATATAACAGTCTCTAATGGAGTATTTAATTTTTTCCAGGTGTAGAAAGCACATTAAGTCCTGCAACCAAGAAAAGTTAAGAGGGGTACATGAGGATTTCCAATGTAACAATATTTGTCTTCTGGTTACCAATGAAGCAAAAGCAATAATATCAGCATGACGCTTGTTGTACAAGCCATCAGCAGGGGGTACTCCAAAAATTGCAGTTATTGGGCAGAAAAATGGGAACAGTCTGAAATAAAGTATTTGTGGAAGGATATTCATTTTAATTTATTCAATCCTAGCTACTAATGATAGTGGAAGACTGCTCCACCGCTTTGTGCAATGACTTCAGTGAGTTTGAAATATGAACCCCTAAGTAATGGAAGCCTGTAGAAGACATGCGAAAAGGGAGCATAGCTGGAGGAATCTATTTTGCCAATTAATTTATGGGAAAACACTCACTTTTAGCAAAGTCCAGCTTATATCCTGAAATAGAGCAAAACTCATTCAATAGATGCAGTGTTATCTATGCAGTTAAGAGGGTCTAAAACATATAACAGGAGATCATCTGCATATAATAAGGCACAATGTTCTCTTCCTCCTCTGTGAATACCTGAAAATACTGAAGATGATTTTAATGCTATAGAGAAAGTCTTTCTAGCCAAAGCAAAAAGGAGAGGAGAAAGGGGGCAACCCTGACGGGTGCCACGAGAAGGAGAGAAATAAGGGGACATTTCAGAGTTTTTCACACAAGCTGAGGGAGTGGAATACAGTAAACAAATCCATGAGATTAGTTTAGATCCAAAACCAAATTTTTGTAAAGCCACAAATAAATAATCCCACTCCACCCGGTCAAAAGCCATCTCCATGGCTAGCAAGATAACCATTTCTGGGCTTGATGATCTGGATGGAGTAAGGACTACATTCAGATGTCCATGTATATTGGATGACAACTGACGACCCAGTTGAAGCCAGTTTGATCATCTGATATAATGGATGGAAGATGAGCCTCTAACCGTTTGGCCAGTACTTTAGCTAGTAATTTAACATCATTATTACTTAGGCTAACAGGTCTGTAGCTGCCACAAATTTTAGCGTCTTTGTCTTTCTTTAATATTAAGAAAATCAAAGCTTGGTTTAAGGATGACGATAAGAAGCCTTAATCTAAGGAATGATTGTATAATTCTAATAATAAGGGGGATAACTGAGTGGAAAACTTGTTTAAAAAATCCGCAGGGAAGCCGTCAGGGCCAGGAGCTTTGTTATATTTTATAGTTAAGATGCTCATCTAGGCTACTGGCTATATCTGGGCTTATCTTGGGTATTTCTAATTGAGAAAGGAAAGACTGAATAGCAGCAATGTCCAAGCAGGCTTCTGACTTGTAAAGATTAGTATGAAAAAACTCTTTTTAACCGGTTTATTTTAACCGGATCTGTAATATAAGGTTGTTTGAGGAATCATACACCTGCGAGATTAACTGGGAAGCAGTTTGATGTCTGAGCTGAGATGCTAGAAGATGGCCAGCTTTATCCCCATGCTCATAGGTTGCTCTTGTGCGTTTTATCAGAAACTCCGCCTTGTTTGTTGTCAGCAAGTCAAATTCAGTTTGTAGTTTTAGCTGCTGTGTCTCCAGAACAGGGTTTGGTGACCTGGCATTTAGCCTGTCTACTTCTAAAATTTTGTCAGTGAGTTCCTGCTTTTTTAATTTCCTAACTTCAGTCCAATATGCATTAAAATAAATAATCCTTCCATGTATAAAAGCTTTAAATGTTTCCCATAGAAGTGATGGCGAAAAAGATTCTGATATGTTGGTTTCCAGAAAGAAATCAAAACACCTAAAGATATAATGCGTGTGATCTACTGTAAATGAACGCACATGCAGCCGGATCAGTTTCCATAATGACCAATGCAATCTAACAAGAGCAGAACAACAAATTAGCATCTGGTTTAAGAAATGCTTTTTTGGGTGGTAAATAATGGTGCAAATACCAGTAAATTGTCTAGTACAAACCTTAGTAAGTCACCTTTGATTTTGTTCTACACAAACATGTTAATTGCAGTTTAAATTAAGTATTGACTGAGCTAACATAGACAATTTGATTGCATCATCATAACTCAAATCTTTTATGGTTAACTGCTAGCTACGTCCTTTAGCAGTAGTCTTTTTTTGCTAGTTACATTAGCACATGCAAGTGTGTTATCGCTATACAGCTGTGGCCAAAAGTATTGCGGTTTCAGTTGTTGTGGTGTTAATTCACATTGTTTCTAGATTATTGTGTAGAGTGATCAGATGCATTTTAAATAATTGCAAAAAGTTTTGTTGGCCAAAAAAATCACAACCTAAATTTCACCTTTTTTTTTTTTTTTTTTTTAGCCCGGGCAAAAAATTACTAGCTAAAATCATTTCAATAATCATATCAGCAAATAGGAAAGTATGAACAACTACAGGTAAAGTCAATCTATTAGGATTATAAGAGCTGCAAATTGTTTTAAAAATAGGGAAGAAGTGCTTCCAGTCAGTGTTCTTGTGTTAGCAATGGTTACCTCCAAAGAAAGGCATGCAGCCATATTCGCTTTGCATCAAAATGGCCTCACATGCAAGGAAATTGCTGGAAAGAATATTCCATCTGAAAGAACTATTTACCTTGTCATCAAGGATTTCAAGGAGAGAGGTTCAATTGCATTGAAGAAGGCTTCAGGACGTCCCAGAGTGTCCAGCAAGCATCAGAACTCGCTCCTCCTGAGGATTCAGCTACAGAATAGTGTCCCCACCATTGCAGAGCATCTGCACGCACAGTAAGGCGAAGACATTTGGACAACGGCCTGGTGTGGAGAATGGCGACACAGAGGCCACTTCTCTCCAAGAAAAACATCAAGGAAAGACTGAAATTCTGCAGGAAGTACAAGGATTGAACAGCACAAGACTCTACCATGAGTCCTGTGTCGTGCATCCTGGGAGCATCCGTGTGTGGTTGCTTTTTATGCAAGGGAGTGGGGCTCTCTCAAAATTCTGCCCAAAAACACTTCCATGAATAAAGAATGGTATCAAAATGTCCTGTTAAGAGCAACTTCTCCAAATGGTCTAGCAGCAATTTGGTGATGATCCGTGCATTTTTCAGCATGATGGCGCACCATGTTACAAGGCAAGAGTGATAATGAAGTGGCTCAGAGATCAATACATTGAAATTTTGGATCCATGACCAAGCAACTCCCTGAACCTTAATCCCATAGAGAGAACCTGTGGTCAATCTTAGAAAACAAGTGGACAAGCAGAGGTCTACAAATTGTAAACAACTCTGAGCACTAACAAAGCAAGAATGGATCGCCATCTGTCAGGATTTGGCCCAGAAGCTAATATCCAGCATGCCAAAATGAATTGCAGATGTTAAGAAGGGTCAACACTGTAAATATTGACTCTTTGCATATATTGAATGTTTTTGCCAATAAAAGCCTTTAAAACTTATGAAATGTGGGGGAAAAAAATCTATAAATATTGAAGCAATAAACTTTGCACAAAACATAATTTGTCAATCTGACAATACTTTTGACCACAGTTTGTTCTATTGCATGTACATAGTTAAGCCAGGAACATACTACACGACCGTCAGACCGATTATGAATGTAATTTGGTTGTTAGGACTGATCATGCCCAAATGGACCAAGTTTTTTCCAGTAGCGCTCAGTCTGTGTTTACAGTCGGTGCGTGTCCACTGGTGTGGAGCAGAGCGAGTGTTTTTAATTAACTCCAATGGAAGTTAAGCTCAAATGCAATTTCAATTAAAGTGTTTCATAAATAAAACCACCAGTGTGGTCGGCAGGGTTTTTCTATTTTTTAAATAGTGGCAGCTGTCTGTTGACATCCGTGTTTGTTTCGTTACAAGATCTCGCACAGTTGAGTTTAGCAGAATTTCCCGTTGTCGCTCACCAATATTTAAGTGTGTTGTGTAGTGGACTGACTCAGTCATTAGGTTTGTGCTCCTCTCTGACTGTCAAAGACTAAAATCTGCTCTAGTCAGTGAAAGTCTTTGTGTGTTGAGTTCAGTCTTAGAATGTTTCAGCTATGTCCCCAGCTTTAATCAACATGCAGCATATAAAGTCTTATGGTTTTGTAGCCAATTCTCAACCTAAACATAGGCTCTACTCTTAACCACAATGCAAAACTGCAACATAACACATTAAACACCAACACATCTCTTCCTCTAATATTCTTGTGCAAAAACACACAAAAAACACTTTCAACATTTCAACATTTATTCTCCTTATATACAGTCTGATGCAAAGCATGCTGGGAACAAGAAATCTGCTGCAACTCAATCAGTTTAAGTCCAACTTAATCAGTTAAGTTCACATAACTTTTTTTTCTGTCCAGTACACTAAACTTCAAGTAATATTTGAGCGAGATGAACTCATTTCATTTAGTTAATTTCACTTCAGTTTTACAGTGTGCTAGAAATTGCAATTACTGCATAAGCATATAATGTGTAATGGCAGAAAGAAATGGATGAAAATAAAAATACAGTAAACTGTATGAAATAAACCCTAGTATAAAAAGAAGTATCTTCCATAACTTAAAATTAAGACATGATCACCAAGTCGTCTTCACTAGATGGGTCTAGTCACAGACTGGGTCACTCAAGACTTAGCCATGGATTTTTACGAAGTTCCTCTATGTCTCTCGTGTCAGGTTCCTTTGACTGTTAAACATATTCTGTTGGATTATAATTTTTATGCTGCTAGAAAACACTTTTATTCAGAAACATGTTTGCAGGGAATATTTTATGGATTATGATATTGACCATTGTGTGTGCCATGCAAATAGCCATGATGCTAACATGGCGTAAAAAAATTAATAAACAAGCAATATAATGTGTAATCCGTTTTTAGTCGCGAAAAAGTTGTATTTATGTATTCATTCCATGTTATGAAGTTGTTTATACCGATTTTGGATTTTGGTCACCCTTACTGATACAGTTTTGTAGTAATTTTACAAAGTTGCTTTCAGGTAATATAACAAGTTTTGAGAAAATCATTTCATGATGACTAGTGCCTTAAAGGTCTTTAAATGAAACTGTTGGACTAATGATGATTATCTTTCTCTGTGTTTCTAACTAACTAGCAGTCTAGCCTTTTCCCCAAATATTTTAACAGCTGCATATTATAAGTGAATAATATAGGTGAACTGGCACAATATTGTTTTTGGAGTTTATTTTGCCCCAGGTCCCATGTGTGATAACGGTTGAAATGCTGATGCAAACCCCACCTTGCTTACCCACAGAGATGGTGTGAATTAGGTTGTTGACTGTATTTGTCAGCTCCTGCTGCTGCTGCTTCATGGCGGAGTTATCGGAGGAGGTGCGGAGCAGTTGTTGCTCCATCTCTTTTATGATGCTAGTCTGCTTCTCCACAAGCTTCTTGAGCTGTTCCTTCTCCACTTTCAAGTTTTCTAGCTCTGTATTTCTGTTACCTTCAATGTCCTCCATTCGTTTTTCCAGAAAACTAAGAGGAACCAAAAGAACAAGCTTTGAAAAACACTTTTCCTCAAGAGGTTTTTAAAGGACTCTTTGAAAGGAGTCAGTAGCAATATGAATTTAAGTTTATAAAAATGTTTGTAACTTGAATAGATCTTCCTCCAGAATTTGGAGAGGCAAAGTGTGGTGTCTTTCTAAACAGCTCAGTTACTATTATATTAATATTATTTATTACCTGTTCTTTTCATTCAGCTTGTGGATTTCATTTATCTGCTGCAGAATTTCATTTTCCAGTTTGCTGGTTGAAATGGAGTTCTCAAGAAGCTTACGTTCAAGTCGAGTTGTTTGGTTAATTACCTAAAGATGAAAATAGACATTGTTTCCAACAGAAAGCATCTTAGATGAGACTCTGCAAACCATGAGTATTTCCATATTCACTTTCTGTCAGTGAATCAAATTCTTTCCTCTGAAGGTGTTTTCTAGTTTTTCAGTTGTTGTGGTCTTCCATGTTTCATTAAATTAAGTATTCTTAAAGCACCCATAAAAATATTTACAACAGAACTGAATCAACACTGAACTGACTTCAGCTGAACAGCAGAAATTCATTATTTTCCTATTATCAATGTGAAGCTGTTTTGAAACAATCTGTCTTGTACAAAGCGCTATATAAATAAAGGTGACTTGACAAGGTGACTTGGCTTTGACGTGAATTCTGACTTCTAACTATAAAACCATCTTCTCAACAGCTTAGTGGTTCTCCACGATATTTTGGAGAGAATAACATTGCTTTCCTCTAGGGGTGTGAATCTTCACTTGGCTCACAATTCGATTGATTCGGAGGGTAGCAATTCAATTATAAAATGATTCTCGATGTATCACAATGCATCTTTTCATCCAATTCTTTTATTATTAATAATTACTATATTAATGATCACAATATAGTTATTTTTATCTTTATAAAAATATTATCTTTTTAAGAATAAGAACAAATTAACAAAGTGCAAATAACTAACAGTAGAACAAATGAAATATAATGACAACAGCACTTGCACATGTTTAAGGCCAGTTTAAACATTCAGGTCATTTTAAGCCATCCAAGTGCAAGAAGATTTGAGAGAGAAGTCAATTTTGGTACCCTGCCTAATAGACTGATCATTTTCTGTGCACACAATACCCAATTGATTTTTTTGCATCTTCATTTGAACAGGTATATACACACAAAATTGTAAAAATGCCTATAAAAACGATTTTTGATCTGCCTTATTTACACTTTTTTAATTGAATTACTTAATTGTATTTATAAGTACTTTTAAAAATAATTACAAATTAAAAACTAAATATAGCTTCAAAACATACAAGTAAATTAGAGGAACAAAGGAACATATAACAAGCAATAAACAAAGTGCTTTCAGTATCTAAGAGTGCTTTAAAGTGCCCCTATTATGCCAATTTAAAGGTTCCTAATTTAGTTTGAGGTCTCCTACAACAGGTTTACATGCATCAAAGGTCAAAAAATGCTTTCATTTTCTCATAATTTACATTACCCATCATCACATTTTTCAGTGATTCTCAAACAACTCATCAGATGAATCAGTCTCTCTAAATCTCTCCTTTCTGAGAACCTACTCTGCTCTGATTGGTCAGATAGCCCAGTCTGTTGTGATTGGTCTACCACTTATAGCGCGTCAGAAGCAAAACGCCCCTTACCATAATAGAACTTCAGCTCCGGTCCAGAGGCTTCCAGAGCTCAGCAATTTTACACACTGTAAAAGACAGGAACGATTGCATCGATATTACCATATCAATCCAAGCGTGGGTCCGGCGATGAAACTAGTTGACGACTTGAGCAGAACGTTTCTCAGTGATGTGCTACTCAGTTTGGTGTACAATATGAGATGTTGCAACTGTAATTTCTCACCATCATCATTAACAAGTGTAGGTCCATCAACAAACCGATGTGAATATTTCTAATTTATTGCGGTGCACATGTGGGGACTTTATTATTAACCATATCAATAACAGCGCTTACGTTAGCCGAGCACTAACATAAATGACTGATGTAACATTAAAGTTTGTAAAACAAATCTTGCTCCATCCTTTATCATTACTCAAAGTAGTAAGAACGACAGACTATCTGCATTAATGGGCACAGTTTTAGGCAATAGTGGGCCACAGCTGATTTGCATAAGCATTTTAGTAAGACAGTAATAGGGCGAGTTAACTGGTAAGCCAGAGATCTAGCACAAAATAAAACACATTTTGAACTCCCGGTATAAAATATATACATCAATAATTAATCACACTTACAGGTTGTGATTCTGAGGAGCTAATCCATCTTTAATGGATAAGCATTTTGTAAATCCCATTTAGAACCCACAGAGATTTGAGAAGCCATCATCAAAAGGTTATACTGCTGTTGAATCAGTGTGGTAATTTTAACCACTGACTCTTCACATCCTCATCATTTGGAAGTGTTTACAAAGATAATTTGCTTTTGCAGATCAGAAAACGACTTGTATACAATACGAACCAGACAGCTACAGTGTTTGAGGGTGGGTCAAGTTGTTCGCAGACGGACAACGTAGAACATAGGCGGGCATTAGGCAAATGTGTTACCCAGTGACGTGTAGCTGTCACAGAAGTGGGATTCGAGTTCCTGATGACTCGTTTAGGTGGTTCAGAGTCGATTCTTTCTTTTGAGAGAAAATAACTTTATCTTGCACTTTCAGCTGCACAACTTTTGCAGATCATTTACATTCACAGACAGCTACATTACACATTGCATGAGGTAATATTCGAAAAAGCATAATGGGGCACTTTAAGTGTCTGAATGTTTTGCCATGTCTAATCCCTTAATCCCTTTAACTGACTGTTTACACATTAGTTTCGCATCAACAAAGCATTTTCAACAAAGCAAGTGCATTTAACCACTTACACAGAGTGGAACACAGCCGCCGTGAGCACACTTCAGATAGCGCACATGCACTTGAAAACAGTGTGTCAGCAAGGGAATTTCGAGTATTAAATATATAGGCCTACTGTATTAAAAACTGAAAAATTATGCCTTCGTAGAGCATTTGGAAGGTAAAGCTCACCCTCAATTGTAATTCACTTCAACTTTTTTAAACCTTATGGAAGATTATTTTGAGGGTTGTGTGTGCGTGTGAAATTGTAAGCAAGCAAAATACTGCTGTTTATAGTGGTTGGCAAATATATCGCCAAGCCCAATATAACAGTTGATATTTGGCTTTTTTATATATATATATATATATATATATATATATAATATATATCTGCATCGACCGATAAGTATTTCTTTTTGGCCGATGTGTTGGAAGTGCATACAAAGCACTCCCATTTTCCATCTTCATTGGTTTATGGTCTGTTTAATACATTAGATAGAACTGTTAAAAAGGAAGTTTACAGTATACTTTTATATTATTAGTAACAGAAAGAAAACACTCATTTACTGTCAGCAATCAGCAATACAGTTGTTGTCAGAATTATTGGCACCCTTGGTAAATATGATCAAAAATGACTGTAAAAATAAATCTGCATTGTTTATCCTTTTGATCTTTAATTCATAAAATTTGCAAAAATCTAACCTTTCATTGAAGGAAAAGAATTGAAAGTGGGGGGGGGAATCACATTATGAAAAATGTTTTTCTCCAAAACATGTTGGCCTCAAATATTGGCACCCCTAGAATTTCTTATGAGTAAAATATCTCTGAAGTATATTCCCATTCATATTCCTTTTTTTATTTTTTTATAGCACACCAGGGTGATCATGAACATGAAATTGTCCAGCCATGACTTCCTGTTCCACAGGAGTATAAACATGAGGAAACACAAAGGCCAAATTCCCTTAATCATTCATCACAATGAGTAAAACCAAAGAATATAGTTCTGATGTATAGCAGCAAAAGATTGTTGAGCTTCACAAAATAGAAAGTGGCTGTAAGAAAATAGCTAAAGCATTGACAATCCCCATTTCCACTATCAGGGCAATAATTAAGAAGTTCCAATCAACTAAAGATGTTACAAATCTGCCTAGAAGACGACGTGTGTCTAAATCGTCCTAATGCGCGGTGAGGAGGAACGTTTGAGTGGCCAAAGACTCTCCAAGGATCACAGCTGGAGAATTGCAGAGATTAGTTGAGTCTTCGGTCTCAAAAAGCCTAAAAAAAAAAAAAAATACCAAACAGCACCTACATCCCCACAAGTTGTTCGGGAGGGTTTCAAGAAATATCCTCTGCTCTTCTCCAGAAACATTCTCCAGCATATTCAGTTGTCAGACAAACCTGGATCTTCAAATGGGACCGGCTCCTATGGTCTTGGTGCACACATGGATAAAAAGTACCCCATGCCCACAGTTAAATATACTGCTGGATCTTTAATGTTGTGGGCCTATTTTTCTGCTGGAGGTCCTGGACATCTTGTTCAGATACATGGTATCAAGGGATGCACCGATACCAAGCTCATGTACTTGTACTCGTACTCGTAAAAATACCTCCGATACCAAACACCGATACCTCACGTGACGTAACTGACAGAATTTTCCGTGCAGAGATACACCGGCGGCAGCAGCAGAAACAATGTCAGCCTCAGGGGTGTGGAAATACTTTAAAATTAATGATGACAACACACACATTGCAAACTGCATGCTTTCAATCATTCGTTATCGATTAGTGAAGGTGGGATAGGCAGAATCGCGCTGAATGACACAGACCAGAGCGCGCGCTCTCTTTCTCTCTTCCTTGCGCCTGAATGGTCAAATGCGCACACAGTTGTCAAAATGTCCATGGTATGGAGTATCTCATGTAAATACAGTCGGTTATGGCTTAAGTGGACGTAAACATTTGGGTGAAAACAGGATGTGTGTCGGTATCCATGGATTATGGTATCTGTAGCCTATATTTGTTATATATATGTTAAATGTAGACATGGTAAATAATGACCACTGTATCTGAAAAACAAGTTTATTTAATTTGTATCTCTGTAGTATTTGTTGTATTGTTTGTAATTTGTTTGTAAATTTCTTTTTAAATAACAACAATTATATTGGTAATTATGCCCTTTGAAGGTTATTGGACACTGTGAAATTTTTGTTCTTTAAGTTTGTGACAAGCACATAAAAATTATTACTTTTTTCATTAGAGTAATAATAAAGAAGCTGTCCTACATGCATTAGTCTCACTGTGTTGTGCTTGAAAACTGCGACAACACTTTTTTTTTTTTTTTTTGCAACTTATTTTAATATCATGATAATACCGTATACCGTGATAAAAGCTTCAGCAATTATCGCAACATGAAAATTTGACACGTCACATGCCTACGCGTGACGTAAAACCCCCTCGTGGAAGATCGGCGTATTGTTTACAACTGTAACAACGAGCGCTTACCAGGATCAACTAAACACTGGATTTTTTTAAAAGTATGTGCAGTTTACGGCTCCATTGTTGCAGTAAACTTGCACAACGTTCTTGAAGGAATCATTTATTAGATGCATGCCGGTCTGTTATTGTAGGGACATCGACTTTTCATGGTTGCGTTATATGTCAGTCAAACGCCCTCTTGGGCAGTCCTTGGCCAATGAAAGCTGCGATAGAGTCCAGAACTTCTGCCTTCAGTCTGAAGGTCTGGCTACGCAAGACTGTAGGAAAAAAAAAAAATATTCATATTTTTCAAAACTACTGCCTTGATCAACACAATGTCATTCAGCTTAGAGTCTGAACTTTACAATGCATGTAGCCAATTTGATTAACTCCTAAGTAGTGCTGAGTTATTTGCTGATAAAGTTTTTTTGTACTATGAACTGTAATATGTATACACTGCGTTCCAAATTATTATGCAAGTGACATATCAGTAAGATTTCTGTAAAATAAATATTCAGATTTTAGTTTTTCTAAGAAAATGTTTGTTTGTTTATTACCCTACTTAGAGGTTGTTCCACATTATTAAGCAAGTCACAGTTCTCATGCAATATGGGGAGGAAGAAAGATCTTTCTGAAGATGAAAAGCATGAAATGGTGCAATATTATTAATGAAAGCCACTCCAAACCAAAGCTCACAAAGAGAAACATATACAGTGGGTTTAGAAATACATGAAGACTAATTTTAAAATAGTTTTATTCACTGACTAATGCCGTACTACAATGGATGGTCTAAATGGATGGATTTCTGGATGGTTGGTGAATGGCAACCATGTTCCAACAAGACTGCGACATCAGCAGGGAGCTGGCGGGTGATGATTTGGGCTGGAATATTGGGAAGTGAGATGGAAGGTCCCTTTTAGGGTCTCTGGGGGTATTAAAATGACTTTTGCAAGATATGTGGAGTTCATAACTGGCCATTTTCAGCTATGGTATAAAAAGGAGGATAATGCCTTCTGAAATACAATGCACTATGTACTTTATCTGACCGAGTTCTGCTGTGCTCTAAATCACTCACAAATCTCATGATAATTTGATAATCTCCATTCAGTTTTCACACAATATTATTTGTGTCATGCCTTTTGCACAACATTGGACCATGTCATGCTTTTCATCTTCAGAAAGATCTTTCTTTCTCCCCATATTGCATTAGAACTGTGACTAATAATGTGGAACCTCTAAGTAGGGTTTCCATTTACCCAAGTAGACCTGGAAAATTATTTTGTCTGAGATTATCTGTTATTTAAAAAGACATGGATGGATAAACAATTTTATAAACCCAAATTTACCATAATCTGTCACTCAGATATAAAGATATTCCTCATAGGTTATAATAATAAAATGACAAACCAGAAGCACTTTGTTTGGAACAAAAAGGCTGCCTTGGTTCCAAATGCTATAACTTTTGACTACTTTATGCTATCACCACAAAATTTGATTCAGATGCAGCACACATGTAGAGGAACTTCACCAAAAAGAACTTTCCTCCTACCTTATTTCCTTTCTGAGTTATTACATGTCAAATAAGAAAGTTATGTAAAATTTCTTTTGAGCACCCACCTTAGCCTTAGTGCTCAATTCTGATTTATTGCCCAGATTTGATTTTCTTTTTTCTTTTTTCTTTTTTTTTTTTGTATAGCTGTTCACATTGTTTTAAATGTGGCCAATATCAGATTCCATTGTGAACAGATCATGGTCCTGGACTGAGCAAAAGAACAATAAAGACGTTCAGACTGAGGTCGCATTGTGAAACATCTGACTTGCATTGGATTTAGGACCACATATGGAAGTGGCCTGAATTGGAAAAGATCAGATTCCATGTGGTTTTTGCTGTCTTGAGAAAAACAGACACCCTGGCTCACCGCCACGCAGTTGCCTTAGGAAAACTGTGAACAGTGGGCGATTTCATTTAAATAGAGGAGAAATATAGCAAAGTCATTTTGATACACCACACTTCCTGCTGCTAGTAGGGGGCGCTTTGACTATAACTGAATGTTCCCATGTAGATGTCGATTTAGTGAGTAACCGATTAGTGAGTAAACGCATCTGCTATAGTAAGCTCACGCTGCCATTTGAACTTTGAGCCGAGCGGATAAATGGTCCATGTGGCACGATTAAAATGAGTAGCAATGTTTTGTTCCACTTTTAGCGCATAAACATTATTTTCCAACATTTATCGAACTCTTGTGATCGTTTTATCGAGGAAAATTATATTGCGATAATTATTGTTGTCTTCTTATTGCCCAGTCCTACATCAAATGTTTTTCAAGATAGTGGAGCAGGTACGGGTGCATCAACAATTAAGCGCTTATCTGTTGCTCGTTTACTGTACCTAGTTGGATCGTGATTGGGAGGAGAGAGTGCCTTGACTTCTTTTGGCAGCAAAAGAGGTAACACAGGCTAGTTTAAGATTTAGCCCTAATGAAATTATTTTCGGGCACAAAGTCATGGTCCGCTGACTAGCAATAATGGGTTAGCGTTTTGCTTGCAAAAAAAAATGTAAAGCTTTCAAAAATTAAAGCTGCAAGCAGCGATGAAAGGGCCCTCGCACCTGGCTCACCGCCACCCGGTGGCCTTAGTAAAACTGTGAACAGTGGGCGATATTCATTTAAGCGGATAAATAGAGGATAAATATGGCAACGTCATTTAAATGCACCACACTTCCTGCTGCCAGCAGGTGGCGCTTTGACTATAATTAAATATTGGCATGTAGATGTCTTCATGCTAGGACTATTAAACTTGAAGTTTGGAGCAGATCGGACATTGTATGCCTGAGTTACAACAACTTCCTGTTTCTTAGCACTTAGCCAAGTTTTGTATGATTTAACATGTTTCTAGCATGTTTGGTACTTCGTGGCATATAAGTGTTTCTGGGAGTGAATTACAGTGAAAGCATGTCATTTCCAATTTCCAGCCGGTGGCGCTATGACTAACTGAATATTGGCATATAGATGTCTTCAGGCCAGGACTGTCATCACACGTGAAGTTTTGGGCAGATCGGACATTGTTTAACAGAATTACAACAGCTTCCTCCTTTGTGGCGAAACATTAGACTTTGTCAGGCCGCCACGGACACGCCCTTCAACGAAAAGTCGAGAGTTAATCACAGTGTGAAACAAGTCATTTCCTGTTACCCGCAGGTAGCGCTATGACTGTAACTGAATATTGCCATTTTGATGTGTTCAGGCCAGGACTCTAATAAAACATGTGAAGTTTTGTGCAGATTGGACATTGTATGTGCGAGTTACAACAACTTCATGTATCATGGCGAAACATCGAAATTTGTCAGCCCGCCATGGAGACGCCCTTCAGCGAAAAGTCAAGATATTAGCAATTTAACGTCACAAAGGCCTTTAGATTAGACTGACCAAATATGACAGTGATCTGATTAAAGCTCTAGGAGGAGTTTGTTAAAGTACGTCTGGAAATGGCAAGTTAATTTAAAATACTTCTTGTTCGGTTTCAGATTTTGCTCCAAGAGACTTTTTTTGTAGGTATTGGGCTGTTAAATGTGTGTACCAAATTTCAAAATCTACGTGAAATCTAGCACGAGGGGCACTTTGTTAGGTGGCGCTATTGAGCCATTTTTCCACGCCTAATTCTGCAACCCATAACAGACGTAAATTTTCACCACTTCTGACGTGTGTGCAAAGTTTCATGAGTTTTCGAGCACGTTTAGGCCCTCAAATGCGATTCACTTTGGAGAATAATAAAGAATATAGCTGCAAGCAGCAATGGCGGGCCCAAGCCACCCCGGTGGCTTGAGGGCAACTGTGCACAGTGGGCAATAGGCATTTAAAATGTTTAAACATCAAAGGACGATGTCAGATTCACTCTACGTTTACTGCACTATAAGGTGGCACTATAGAGCCCCTCCTCCCCGTTTCTAAGGCTTTGCCCATGTCTACTAAATAACAATCCTGATGTGTGTGTGGAGTTTCATACAATTTGAAGCATGCTAAGAGTCTCAAAAGCATCCAAAATGAATATTAAAGTTTAAATCATTGCCATGGCAACAGTGTTTGAGATATCACGATTCTTTTCAAAGGTCTACATCTGCCATGTTTTGACATTGTTCTGACAAAGGTTAAAGCAAACTAAGTAAAAATAAGAGGGTGCTCTCAAAGCATGTTGAAAGTGACACACTTCCTGCTGCCAGTTGGTGGCACTATAACTTTAACTTTAACTTAAACAATATTCACATCCACGTGATCAGCCTTGTACAATAAACACATAGCCAAAGTTTCATCAAAATCAATTAATGTATGCAGAAGTTATAACACTTCCTGTTTCCCTTTTCTCACCATAAATTCGCTGCCTCGCCACGGCAAAACCGTTCGAGATATCAAAAATCCGCTGGCAATTTTTAATCATCAATGTCTGACAGAGTTTGGTGGTGATCGGATTAATCGCCTAGGAGGAGTATATCAAATTCCAGAGCATGTGTTTTTCAAACAACCCGTAATAGCCGACTTCCTGTTGAGTCTGCGTATAACTTAGAGCACGAAAGTTGTTTGGCCCGATGAGGTCTATATGTGTACCGAGTTTCATACTAATGCGTGCAAGCATGTTTGATATATGGCCCAAGATTTCGTACTCCATTCAAGGGGGCGCTGTCGAGCCCCCCTGCCAAGCCCGGGTACCAGCCTCTGCAGCGTCCTAATGGCCGCAGATTCCAATGTGTGTGCCAATTTTCGAGTTTTTGAGCACGTTAAGGGCCCCAAAAAGCCCTGAATGACGAAGAAAAAAAAATGATAAATATAGCTGCAAGCAGCAATGGCGGGCCCAAGCCCGGTGGCACCGCTGTGCATGCTTCAGGGCAACTGTGCACGTCGGGCAATATGTATTTAAACTGGGTGAATGTAAAAGGAATATGTCAGAGTCATTTGAATATTTATTTTGTTTTATATATATATATATATATATATTTTTTTTTTTTTTCTAAACCAACCACCCCCCAACACACGCACACACACACACACACACACACAGAGAGAGTGAGAGAGAAAGAGAAGGAGGCAAAGTGAGATTTAAGAACTAGTTGGAGATTATTCAATAATTTAAACAATAAGAGTAAAATTTATACTGTGACAGAAATTAGTCTTTGATAATCTCTTAATATATACATTCAATAATACTAACTAAAAGTTAACATTAGCAGTTAAAAATGTTATACATCCAGATGAATGAAGGTTTTTTACCTTACTATTAACAAAATTATTAAACTAATTATATAAAACTATATAGTCAGGGCACTATAAATGAACTAGTTCTATGCCTTTTTGTTATACAAATTTATAAAAGAGAAGGCCTAAGACATTTCCTATCCTATAATGAAGTCAAAAGAACACAGCAATGAAAAGGTTAAACCTGCAAGACTCTAAAACACACACACACACAGAGAGGCAGAACAGTTGGAGCCTGACCAGTTAGAGTCAGATGATTCAATAATATTTTAAATAATAAGAATAAAATATATACTGTAACAGAAATTAGTCTTTGATCATCTCTAAATATATACATTCAAATATAATACTAACTTAAGCCTTTTAAAAATAAAAAAAGTGTACTTGTATTCTTAACCCTGTTTAAAAATAGATACTTGCTGCCCTCTAGTGCTTATTCTATATATGACATTTGAATATTATTTTAATTATTTTAACCAAATAGCAGTTATCTGCGTAATTTAAACTTACACATACTTCTTGTAATTAAAAAAAGATTTAAAATGTGTTTATTTATAATATTTATTATATACTGAAATAAAGAGTGTATATTTATAAAATAAGGGTGAATGTTCCCTTCTTTGTCCTTAGTTTAATCCTTCACCAGGGCAACAGTGTTCGAGATATCCAACATCCCTTTGCAATTTAACAAGTTCAATGTCTTAGCAACAAGTTAAAGTTTGGTGTAAATTGTATAAACCCTGTAGGAGTAGTAGTATAAAATTGATAGCCTGTTTTTTCAAAAAAATCCACATTCAAACCAAAATATCTGACTTCCTGTTAGTCGGAGCTAATGAGTGTAAATTAGAAAATTGTTCGGTTTGATGAGAACAATACATGTACAGAGTTTGGTGACTGTAGGTAAAACTAACCCCCCCACTTTTGTCAAAAGGTGGCGCTATAGAGGCCCTTCTCTCTGCCCGTTTATACGGTTGTACCCATGTCTACTCGACGACACCGCTGGTGTGTGTTGAGTTTCATGCAATTTGAAGCATGCTAAGAGTCTCAAAAGCATCCAAAATGAATATAAAATTTTAATGCGTTGCCATTGCAACAGTGTTTAAAATATCAAAAATCCTGTCACAGGTCTACATCTGCTGTGTATTGACATTACACTGATGAAGTTTTAAGCAAATCAGGTCAAAATAACAGAGTGAACTCCGTTGCATTTTGAAAGTGACATTTCTTGCTGCCAGTTGGTGGCACTATAACTTTGACTCACAACAGTCACATCCATGTGATTGGACTCCTACAATGAACACACAGCTGAAGTTTCATAAAAATCAATCAATGTATGCAGACATTATAACACGTTTCCTGTTTTCTCGCCATAAATTCGTTGCCTCGCAACGGCCAAACCGTCCTAGATATCAAAAATCCGCAATTTTACATCCTAGGAGGAGTATATCAAATTCCAGAGCATGCGTTTTTCAAACAACCCGTGATAGTCGACTTCCTGTTGGGGTGGCGTATAACTTGGAGCACGAAAGTTGTTGGGCCCGATGAGGTCTATATGTGTACCGAGTTTCATACAAATACATGTAAGCATGTTTGATATATGGACCAAGTTTTCAGATTTTGTTCAAGGGGGTGCTGTCAAGCCCCCCTGCCACGCCCGGGAACCAGCTTCTGTGGCGTCCTAATGGCCGCAGATTCCAATGTGTGTGCCAATTTTCAAGAGTTTTTGAGCACGTTAAGGCCCCCAAAAAGCCCCGGATGACGGAAAAAAATTAAATAAATAATAATAATCCTTAGGGGATCAAGAGGGCCCTGCGCCATTAGTGGCTTGGGCCCTAAATAAATCAAGATGCCCCGTTGAAATATGAGATCCTGTGCATCTCATGCGCAGGAAATGGCTGCATTCATTACAATGGTATTGTTACACACTCTAGCTTTCAAAGATTGGTGAACCATGTCTTGACTTACAGGCTACACTCTTTATTTAAATTATGTAATTGTCTATACCAAAACCTGGGCTCAACATCTGAAGCCTGTCTTTGAGTTGTTTTCCTATTTATTTAACACTCAGGGGTCGGCCATCGCGCTAGAGATACCACCTCAGTTTTTTTTTTTTTTTTTACCAGTGCGAAAAAGACTCAAAATCCTCGTTAATAAAAATAATTTTGGACATACACTTAAGAGTTATACACCATTCTAATCTGTGAAATGTCTTTTATTTGTGTACACTCAGAATAAAAACAATGTTGTGCTATTTGCAAAATAAATAAAACATGATGCGTGATCTGTCGTCTTTCTCTGATAGTCCTCAGAAAATGAACTGTAACTTAGTAAATACTAATCGCACAAACATGAGACATATGTCTAAAGAAATGTTGAAATGCCAGTTATTAAATCATGCAAGTCAAACTGAAAGCACATATTCTCTGTTTATGTAATCTGTTTGAAAAAAAAACAGATGTCAGTCGTTCGTGAGTTATCTTATTATCCACTAATGCGGCCACGCCCACGGAGTGCATACAGCATTCAAATGCAAATTCTGAGGCGATCAATGCAACAGAGCAAACGCCTGCATCAGCTCGAAAAAATGTATCAAGCTTAGTCAGATTCATGTACTTTTCATCGTTTTGAGATGCGGTGAAGAAGAATTCTAAAATGATTTGGCTCAGAAGAAGAGCATGACTGGTTTCGAGGATCAACTTGATCCGAGGATTGTGAATGGTAAGTTTTTTTTTTTTTTTTTTTATAATTATTATTCCTAAATTATTTATTCTAATCGTGATATAGACTAGTTTATAAAGCCGCAAAAAGACTTTAAATATGAATCCTGCACGTTCTGTGTCTCTGTGTGAATGATTCGGGCAGACACGTGGTTTCGTTTAGCTACTACACATAACTTGCATTAGTAAACATGACATATTGGCTTTTCCCAAAAAATATTACTATACTGAGATGAGTGAAATCGACTGCAATATGAAATAAATACTGAAATAAAATGTGTTAGCAACATATTAAACTGCGCATTAACATTTATAAGCTCTATAATATAACAAAGATTCATAAAATGACATAGCAAT
The DNA here is from genome assembly GCA_037101425.1 of Elopichthys bambusa. NCBI lineage: Eukaryota > Metazoa > Chordata > Actinopteri > Cypriniformes > Xenocyprididae > Elopichthys > Elopichthys bambusa. Next base: position 6,955,944 of record CM074443.1, read on the forward strand.
ATGAATGTTTAGACAATATTTCTTTGGCCTGTTTTGGACAGATTATGAAGGGTTTACTGTAAAATAGCCTATATAGTGCCACATCAATGAAGCTTTTGTTTGCAAGCAATGATGAAAGCTTTGCATCACAGAAATAAATTATATTTTAAAGTATATTCAAATAGAAAACCATTATTTTAAATTGTAGTAATTTTACAGTATTGCTGTTATTTCTGTATTTTTGATCAAATAAATGCAGGCTTGATATGATCCTGTTAACATCACGCTCAGTGTTTTTTTGTTTTGTTTTGTTTTTTCTATATCTAACAGATTTGGAATAAATACTTTGACTGTTGCTATCCCATCTGACTTATTATGATTCAGGCAGCTATAATAAAGCACTGTTCACTGTTGGCCAGAGGAGAACTGGTCCCCCGACTGAGCCTGGTTTCTACCAAGGTTTTTTTCTCCATTTTAACACCTGTTTGCCACCTGATGTCACCTGTTAAAGTTTGGGTTCCTTGCTGCTGTCGCCTTTGGCTTGCTTAGTTGGGGACACTTGACATTTGATATTCAACAGTGTTTTGATCTGCCTGCATTGACACCATTGTATGCAAACTGAACTGAGCTGGATGATGACATCACTGTTTACTCCAGTGCTGATATAGATAAATTTACTAAATTAATAACTATTGATTCTTACATCGGAATGAATCAATACTGAATTTACTTAAGATGGATAATGACACCATTTTCTTTAAGAGCTGCTGTGCAGCCAAAATTAAATACCAGTTATCACTGTAAAGCTGCTTTGACACAATCTGCATTGTTAAAAGCGCTATATAAATAAAGGTGACTTGACTTGACAAATGTCAGGGCATGTCAAAACTACTCCAAGACCCCAAATTAGCCTCAGACCCAGAGGGTTAAAGCTGGACTTACCATCAATTTATTAGTTTTTAAACTTCAAATATTAGTTTATGCTGTTGTATTGAAATTAGAATAGAGAAATTTCACTAGTATCTAAATTGATGGTGTCATAGCAACCTTATTTGTAAGAATAGATACATGGGTCAAAACAGCAACAAAAAAAGAATCAGATAGAGCCAGTAAAAATCTAAACCACTGGCCAAATGGGGTCACTAAACTGAACCTGCTGAATTACATAGAAAAGTATCAACCCCTTACCTGTGCTTCAACAGTAGTGATTTTCCGCGTTTGCTCTGCTGTTTGACTCAGAAGGCTGGTCCCAATCTTGATCATGGTCACTGTGTGGTTTTGCACCACGTCATTTTGAATTTGGGCCATATCTTGTTTGAGGTTCTCCTGGATATAGTTCTCCAGCTGTGAATGAAATCAGAAGGAATTATTTAAAATCTGTTGCATATGGAGTCAATGATACAGGGATCTCTTCATTCATACAAAACACTCCAGTGTGTAATATACATTTCCTGATTTTGTTCTGACTGCTGAGGGACTAAATGGCTCAAATCTGCCTTCTCTTTTTCCGTGGAACATCACTCTACCCTCATCAAGATCTAATGTTTGCTATTGTCAACCAAAGTATCAATCCTCATCAGAGATATAAGCATGATAATACGATGTGGACTCAGAGTGTGGTTTAGTAACTTTATTTAGTAACATTATTATTGCTAACTGTTTGTCTTAATATGTAATTTAATTATTATAACCCCGGGGTATCGTGGTTCTAAAGCCCACAAGGAATGTTTCACTCTTGTAATTTAGAAGCAGGGTTAGCTAGGGATGTGCACGAGTACTCTGACGTGACAGCAATGATCGATCATGAAAACAATGATTGCCGTGACTTAATCGACTTAAATATTTTTTTTGACCAACGGACACCCCACCCCCGCACATGCCCCGCCCCTGAGGACTCAAATACTTGTTAGAGACCTATCAGTATTGAAATGAAAAATTTACAAAAATGCTAATCCCTAGGGTTAGCACAACTTTTTTACACAGGGTTATGGAGCAGGGTTAGCAGTAACACTGCTTTAACCCCCCATTGCGGTGCCAAAGTGTGCAGTGTGAAACAATGTGATATTGGAATGTTTTGGTTGGATGCTTGGCAACAGACAACCAATATCGTGCCTAATATTCATGTACAGTCACAGAAAACACTGTTGTATAAAGTTGTTTCTGCATTTGATGGGGAAAAAATGGAAAATGGCAATGGAAAATGCATCAGTTGGACTAAAGAGACCATTTCACTCTTAACTTTATAGTCTGAAAAGTCAGTTCAGAAAAAAAAACGTAATAGTATCGGCGGCAGTGTATAATGTGCAATGCTAGAGCTTTTATATAAACCGGTCGCATACTGCATTCATCAAGTCAATGACGCTGACACTACAAATATGCAAATTATTACGTTAACCCAGGGTTTAGGAATGTACAGTGTGAAACGGCAGCTTATGAATACCCAGGATTAATTGTTAACCCCGGGTAAATTGAGCAATGTGAAAACCCAGGGTTTAGAATGACCCAGGATTAACTATTTTAAGTGCGAAAAGCTCTTGTGTGTCCAAATCCATTGATTTCAGTAGGGATGGTGTTACCCGCAAGGCTGATGAGGAAAAAACATAAGAATTTGTAAAAGTGAGATATATATAATATAGTATCTCACAAAAGTGAGTACACCCCACACATTTCAGTAACAATTTAGTATATCTTCTCAAGGGACAATACTTTAGAAATTAAACTTTTATATTTTTTAGAGTAGTCAATGTGCTGCTTGTATAGCAGTATAGATTTACTGTCCTCTGAAAATAACTTAACATACAGCCATTATTGTCTAAATAGCTGGCAACACAAATGAGTACACCCCAAGTCATAAGTTGTATGCTGTTTAACCATGCAAAGCCACATGTCCTATTCAACATGTTCATGTTTTTGTGGATCTTGTATTAGAGCAGTTAAAATTTGGTGCTTTGAGTACAATTCTCTCATACTGACCACCTGGATTTTCAACATGGCGCCTGATGGCAAAGAACTCTCTGAGGATTTAAGAATTAGAATTGTTGCTCTCCACAAAGTTGGCCTAGGCTATAAGAAGCTTGGTAACACCCTGAAACTGCGTTACAGTACAGTGGCCAGGGTCATACAGAGGTTTTCCAAGAGGAGTTCCACTCGGAACAGGCCTCGCAAGGGTCGATCAAAGTAGTCACCATTATTTATATAGCGCTTTTTACAATGTAGATTGTGTCAAAGCAGCTTTACAGTGATAACTGGTACATTATTTTGGCTGCACAGAAGCTCTTAAGGAATAGTGTCAATGCAGGTAGATCAAAGCACTGTTGAATATCAAATGTCAATTGTCAAGTGTCCCCAACTAAGCAAGCCAAAGGCGACAGCGGCAAGGAACCCAAACTCCAACAGGTGACATCAGGTGGCAAACAGGTGTTAAAATGGAGAAAAAAACTTGGGAGAAACCAGGCTTAGTCGGGGGGCCAGTTCTCCTCTGGCGAACAGTGCTTTGTTACGACTCAGGTTGCTATCATAAGTCAGATACGATCGTAACATTCAAAGTGTTTAATTCAGTTCCATCCAGTTGAGGATCGTATTCATCACACCGGTATGTACGGTTGTTGACGAGATGCGCCACTGGTTATCATGTTGATGAGGCCTTCATAGTGGATGATCTAGTTGACTCAATCTCTGCTGATACTTCAGGGCTGTGTTGTGGTTGTGTCATGGCGCAGGTCCTCGATCTCACCCGGATACGGCCCGGATCCGGCTGACTACGGTAAACCTCGGGATAAACAGAAAGACTAATATTAGCGTAGATGCCATTCTTCTTCTGATGTAACGAGTACATCTGGTGTTATTGGAAGTGTTCCCGGTTCCGGCTGACCTAATTTATGCAGCCTAATAATCCTTTAACGGATTTGAAAAAAATGAATTGATAATGTGTTATGTGTATGCCAGGTTAAAGAGATGTGTTTTTAGTTTAGATTTAAACTGACAGAGTGTGTCTGCTTCCCGAACAATGCTAGGAAGATTGTTCCAGAGTTTAGGTGCCAAATAGGAGAAGGATCTACCACCTGCAGTTGATTTGGATATTCTAGGTATTATTAGCTGGCCTGAATTCTGAGATCGTAATAGACGCGAAGGACTATAATGCATTAAGAGCTCGCTCAGGTACTGGGGAGCTAAACCATTTAGTGCTTTGTAAGTAATTAGCAAGATTTTAAAATCTATACGATGTTTAACAGGAAGCTAATGCAGTGTTGACAGAACCGGGCTGATATGGTCATATTTCCTAGTTCTAGTAAGAACTCTAGCTGCTGCATTTTGTACGAGCTGTAGTTTATTTATCAGGCGAGCAGAACAACCACCTAGTAGAGCGTTACAGTAATCTAGCCTTGAGGTCATGAACGCATTAACTAACTGTTCCGCATTTGTCATCGAGAGCATATGTCGTAATTTAGATATATTTTTAAGATGGAAGAATGCGGTTTTACAGATGCTAGAAATATGGCCTTCAAATGAAAGATTGGTATCAAAGAGCACACCCAGGTTCCTAACTGACGACGAAGACTTAACAGAGCAGCCATCAAGTGTTAGACAATATTCTAGGTTATTACGTGAGGAAGTTTTTGGTCCAAAAATTAGAATATCTGTTTTTTCTGAATTTAGTAGTAGGAAATTACTGGTCATCCAATTTTTTATATCAGCTATGCATTCCGTTAATTTTGTGAATTGGTATGTTTCGTCAGGGCACGAAGAAATATAGAGCTGAGTATCATCAGCGTAACAGTGAAAACTAACGCCATGCTTCCTGATGATATCTCCTAAGGGTAGCATGTACAGAATGAAAAGCAATGGTCCTAGTACCGAGCCTTGCGGTACTCCATATTCAACTTGTGATCGATATGACCTCTCTTCATTTACTTCTACAAACTGATAACGGTCAGATAATTATGATTTGAACCATGACAATGCAATTCCACTAATGCCAACATAATTTTCGAGTCTATTTAAAAGAATATTGTGATCAATAGTGTCAAATGCAGCACTAAGATCCAGTAACACTAATAGAGAGATACAACCACGATCTGATGATAAGAGCAAATCATTAGTAACTCTAATGAGAGCAGTTTCAGTACTATGGTATGGTCTAAATCCTGACTGGAAATCCTCATAGATATTATTTCTTTCTAAAAAGGAACATAGTTGTGATGATGCAGCCTTTTCCAGTATTTTTGACAGAAAAGTGAGATTTGAGATTGGCCTGTAATTGACTAATTCTCTAGGATCAAGTTGTGGTTTTTTAATAAGAGGTTTAATAATAGCTAACTTAAAAGTTTTTGGTACGTATCCTAGTGATAAAGATGAATTAACGATATTAAGATGAGGATCTATGACCTCTGGAAGCATCTCTTTCAATAGCTTAGTTGGTATAGGGTCTAACATACATGTTGTCGATTTTGACGATTTAACAAGTTTAGACAATTCTTCCTCTCTTAAAGGAGTAAATGAATTGAATTTTTCCTCAGGGATACTACAATGCACCGTCTGACGCAATACTGTAGTAGACGGTTGCGTGGTTATAATTTTTTTTCTAATATTATCAATCTTGCAAGTAAAGAAGTTCATGAAGTCATCACTGCTGTGCTCTTTGGAAACATCAGAAGTTGAAGCTTTATTTCTTGTTAATTTAGCCACTGTATCAAATAAATACCTAGGGTTTTGTTTATTTTCTTCTAAAAGTTTTGAAAAATAGGCAGATCTAGCAGATTTTAAGGCCTTTCTGTACTCAACCATTCTCTCCCTCCACAAAATGCGAAATACTTCTAGTTTTGTTTTCTTCCAGCTGCGTTCCATTTTTCTGGCTGCTACCTTTAGGGCCTGAGTGTGCTCGTTGTACCACGGCGTTGGATTAATTTCCTTAATCTTTTTTAAACGCAAAGGAGCAACTGAGTCTAATGTGCTTGAAAAGACAGAGGCAATAGCAACATCGAGGTCTTCTAAGCTGTCTGGCATGCTAAGGCGATGAAACTGATCAGGAAGATTATTTATAAAGCGTTCTTTAGTGGTAGAAGTGATGGTTCTACCAAATTTATGGCAGGGAGGCAGTTTAGCTGTTTTGACTACATGTAGTATACACGAGACTAGGTAATGATCTGAGATGTCGTCACTCTGCTGCAGAATTTCAACGGCATCAATATCAATTCCATATAACAATATTAGATCTAAGGTATGGTTACGACAATGAGTGGGTCCTGACACGTGTTGTCTAACACCAATAGAGTTTAGAATATCTGCAAATGCCAATCCCAATGAGTCTTTTTCATTATCTACATGAATATTAAAGTCACCAACAACAAGTACTTTATCTGCTGCTAGTACTAACTCCGATAGAAAATCAGCAAATTCTTTGATAAAGTCTGTATGGTGTCCTGGTGGCCTGTATACAGTAGCCAACACAAATGTCAACTTACATAATGTTACGTAAAGTACCATCACTTCGAAGGAATTATATTTGAGAGATTTTTGACTAATACTATAAATATTATTATAAATTACAGCAACACCTCCCCCTTTGCCTTTCTGACGAGGATTGTGTCGATAATCATAACCTTGAGGGCTAGACTCATTTAAAGTAATGTAATCGTCCGGTTTTAGCCAAGTTTCTGTCAAACACAGCATATCTAGATTATTGTCTGTGATAATATCACTTACAATAAGTGATTTTGATGAAAGGGATCTAATATTTAACAACCCAAGTAGTTGAGTCCTCGTGCTGTGTGTCAGGTGTAGAAGCTGGCTTCAAAAAACAGATGCATGAGTGCTGCCAGCATTGCTTTAGAGGTTGCAGAAGCGGAAGGTCAGCCTGTCAGTGTTCAGACCATACGCCACACACTGCAACAAGTCGGTTTGCATGGCTGTCGTCCCAGAAAGAAGGCTCGTTTGAAGCTGGCTCACAAGAAAGTCCGCAAACAGTTTGCTGAAGACAACCTTTCCAAGAGCATGAATTACTGGAACCATGTCCTGTGGTCTGATGAGACTAAGATAAACTTGACTCATATAGTGTCCAGCATGTGTGGCGACGCCCTGGTGAGGAGTACCAAGAAAATTGTGTCTTGCCTACAGTCAAGCATGGTGGTAGTAGCATCATAGTCTGAGGCTGCATGAGTGTTGCTGGGACTGGGGAACTGCACTTCATTGAGGGAAACATGGATTCCAACGTGTACTGTGACATTCTGAAGCAGAACATGATGCCCTCCCTTCAGAAACTGGGCCCAACGGCAGTTTTCCAACATGATAATGACCCCAAATACACCACCAAGATGACAACTGCCTTGTTGAGGAAGCTGAAGGTGATTGAGTAGCCAAGTATGTCTCCAGACCTGAACCCTATTGAGCACCATGTGTCTTAACATCCAGCAGCTCTGTGATGTCATTATGGAGGAGTGGAAGAGGATCCCAGCAACAACCTGTGCAGCTCTGGTGAATTCCATGCCCAGGAGGATTAAGGCAGTGCTAGATAACAATGGTGCTCACACAAAATATTGACACTTTGGTCACAGTTTTGACATGTTCACTTAGGGTGTACTCATTTTGTTGCCAGTTATTTAGACAATAATGGCTGTATGTTGAGTTATTTTTAGACAGTAAATCTGTACTACTATACAAGCTGCACATTGACTACTGTAAAGAATATACAATTTTAATTTCTATAGTATTGTCTCTTGAGAACATAGACTAAAATGGTTGCTGAAATGTGAGGGGTGTGCTCACTTTTGTGTGATACTGTGTGTGTGTGTGTGTGTGTGTATGTATATATATATATATATATATATATATATATATATATATATATATATGATGCAGTTCTTCAAATGTTTTGTTAGTGTGTAGTCTAACCACACCCTTTCATGTACAGCCAATTTTATTTTAGCAGCGTTTAATAGTAAATATTTGTAACCAGCATTTTACCACATGATCACGATGGGCTTGTTTCAGTTTTATTAAAAAATAGGACAGTTGCTTTAAATAGTGCAATCTCAATCTCCACCAGTGTTGGGGAAAGTTACTTTGAAAAGTAATACATTACAATATTGTAACTTCCTTAAAAACTACCTGTGTTAGTTACTTTTTAAGAAAAGTAATGTTACATTACTTTTGCTTTACTTTTTGTTACCTAGGCTGGGCTTGTTTGTTTTTGTTTTTGTTTTGTTTTTATATAACAAAAAGTTCTATTTTTGGGCAAATGTAAAGGCACATTCACACCAAAATTGAAACAACAAGGCTGAAGGAAATGCAAATTCAAGCTTGCACAGTAGGGGGTGCAGCTCAAACAAACCTTTCAGCTGTGCTGCCATTCTGGATCATAGAAGAATAGGATGCAGGAGAAGAAAGTTTAATGCTTACTACCAATAAAAACAAAACAATTAAAGTAAATTTTGCTTATGGTTAACTGAATCATTGAAGGTCAGCAGCAAGTACATTGATCAATAATGTGAGATTAAATGCATACATTTTTTTTTAATTATTGGAGGTTTTCGTGGTATTCTGATTTAGCATTTTACTGATTTTGAGGAATACTGAATCTTTTTCGTGCAATTGAGATGAGTATGTTCACATTTAGGCTAAAACTACAATAAACATGTTTACACACAACGTTTCTACACTTACTCACAATTTCTCTCAACATGAGGACAGTAGAGCTGTCAGTCAATAAATGAGAAAACAAAGTAACTTGCATTACTTATTTGAAAAAGTAACTCAGATATTGTTGTAAATTTAAAACTAATGCATTACTTTACTAGTAGTTACTTGGAAAAGGTCATCTGATTATGTAACTCGAGTTACTTGTAATGCGTTACCCCCAACACTGATCTCCACAGTGTTGACTGCGTATCCTTGTATTTTCTCTTTCCTGTATTGAGTTCCTAAAACAAGCCAAGACTCAAACAAACAGGATGGAAATGATGAGTGACAGGTTTCATCCTCATTGCAAACATTTCTAAATGCTAAGATGAAGAGGGGAAAAAATTTAGTGAATTAGCTATTTGAACAATTGGTTGAATGAATGAATGACCACATTAAGTCAGTGACTTGCTGCCACCTACTGGTGGTTTAGTTTTGTTTTAAGTATCATTTAATAAAAAAGCATTTCATATTTCAGTATTCAAAATATTATAAAATATATTATATAAAATCATAGCATTATTTATGCATTTATAATTGCAGTGTAAATACATTTAAATACTGCTTTAGATACTGTGCCACTTCTGCAGTTCAAAAATAGATGATACTGATATTGATTGATTAGTAGCACACAAAGCAAAATATTGTCAAATTATTGTTAGTGATTAAAAAATGTCAAGATTTCATTAATGAGTCAATGACATCAAAAACAATGTGAAGAGGTGCTTGGGTCAGATTGCTTTCTGTCCACAAATGAACCACTCCAAAGATTTTCAATCTGGCCGAGAGCACCTTGTTCAGGCGATCTTGAACTGATTATTTTCATGCAGATACAAGCATGATTACAGTGTTCAAAAACACTTTACAATATGGCTCATTTGTTAACATTAGTTAATGTATTATCTAACATGAACTAACCATGAGTAATACATGTGTTACTGTATTTGTTAATCTTTGTTAACGTTAGTTCATAAAAATACAGCTGTTCATAGTTTGTTCATGTTATTTCACAGTGCATTAACTAATGTTAACAAATACAACTCTTGAATTTATTGTATTTGATGTATTAGTAAATGCTGAAATTAACATTAACAAAGATTAATAAACGCTGTAGATGTGCAGTTCATTTTTAGTTAATGCTAACTAATATTGTTAACTAATGAAACTTATTGTAAAGTGTTACCCAATGTTCATATATCCCGAAACAAACTGAACAATAACACTTTACAGCTAGCAAAACAACCAACTTTAGATTTTTAAAATGCATAACTAAATGTTGAAATTACCATTGACTAAGATTAATAAATGCTGTAGAAGTATTGTTGATTGTTAGTTCATGTTAACTAAAGATATTAACTAATGAAACCTTATTGTAAAGTGTTACCAACTGAGCTAACTCTTCCTTGCCTCACTGATGGCATTAAAAGGAATGACGTTCATTCCTTTAAACTAAGCATTCATTGCTGTTTCCTGGTTTTTAGCTGCTTGATTGAACTGATTACATTGTTCCATTGTGAGAAAAGCACACTGAAGTCATACAGTTCTCTGGCTTAAGTCTTGGTTTGAGTTTGCTTGGCATGAGTTTGATTCTAACCTTCTCCCCTCCCCCAGAGGTCTCTCTTGACATTATATTTGGGTCTGAACCATGGTACATTTGCGTCAATGTGAGTACCATAACAAGTACAAGCCGAAACTAGCCACCAAAAATTTACACGCACAAATCAGCACTTGCATTTGTCTGCCATGAATGCATTTAAAGAGATGTGAAGCAGAGATAGTTTTTATTAAGTGTTAGCAGTGGCATGCAAAGATGCAAATTATACATCATGAGTAAAGATTCACTTCCGCAAGTTAAGACAGTTGCTTTCATACCAACTACAAACTATACTCCATACCACCTTTTTAAGTGGAATCAGGTGAATTTCAAAAAAATACTTTCACAGTAACAAAACAAACCTAACTCTAAAATGAAACCAAAAAAAAGTGTCCTAAAATATAAGCAAATTATCTTTTGAAAACCACATCTATTTATGTACTTGTTTCTCTACAGTCATGTACAAGAGCAACTTGTACCTTTTGCAGCCATTGCGTGTTGTTCTCCATGATGGTCTCTAGTTGTTCCAGTCTTTGGACTGAGCTGTCGTAGTCAATCAGGTCATCTCGCTGCACTTGGTTGGTGTAGGTGCTTGAAGGACCTTCACAGTTCTGTGGTTCTGGCAGCAGAAAAGTGTAGGTGCATGGCCCGTTCTGGATCTGGTACTGCTTCTTTCCTGTTGCATCTGAATTGGTCGTAAATGCTTCCCCAGCATTAAGGCAGTAAATTAGAAGTAGTATACCGGTGTTCAGCATATTTGTTCTGAAAATATTTAATACTACTTCTACCTGTTTAAGTAAATATCTTTTGTTTCTCTCTTATTAGAGGGTGGATATTTGAAGAATGAAGACTAAGTCTCTACATCCAGTTGATTCTCCTTTTCCAGGATTGTGCTCACACTCATTTATATGCCATCAAGAGTAGGAGGAGGAGACAGGGTCACAGAAGCACTCGTAGTGTGTCATTTGCTCACAGGCTGATTGTACTCATCCCTCATCATTCTAGCAGGCTGTTTTCTTAACCAAGTCCTTTGTGAAGGACTGAGACTTCTCCCATGACCCATGGCCTCTAATTGAGGAGTGCTGCTTGGAAAGAGGAGGATAAAGAGCTTTCCAGCCAGACTCTGAAGCTCTTAAGCTCTCCCTTTTGCCTGTATCTGCTGCTCCAACGAAAGCCAAGACAGTGGTTCTGGTTGGCGGGAGAGGACGGGGACGCAATGGTTTTATTTGTGTTTTTCTTAGAGGCTGCTGCTGGAGGGAAAAAAAAAAAAAAAAAGCTACTCAGGATGCAGCTGTATAATTCAAGTAATGCAGCTTCAGCAGTGTCCAAGTCACACCAGATGACCACATGTCCAGAGTCCAGATGTGCGTTTTGTTTCTTTTTGCTTTGCTTTTGTCCTTCCACATTCTCTTCTTCAAAGCACTAGTCCCCTTGAATGTTTGAAGAGAGATAAAGAGAGGGTCTTTCAGTTGTCACTCACACTATCATTTCAAGACCATAATTTCCTGTCCTAAATCTTGAGTACAGTGGGGTCCAAAAGTCTGAGAATCTTGTCACAGAAAACTGCAAGCAAATTTTTAGGTTTTTGAAAAATGTGTAAATCGTGTAAAAATTCTAATGCTGTTGTTAGTTTTTATGTTAACTTGTTACTTGTTGCTAAAATGATATGTTGGTAATGTGCTAAAAGATGAAAAGCTGCTTGTTTAAAAAAGTATTTGGCTTTCACTAAGATGACGTGTAAAAGCTCTTACCATGTCATTTAAAAATTATTTCTGATTGCCATTAATGCAGCTGCTAAAAATATTGAGTTCACCCAAAAATGAAATTGTCATTAATTACTCACCCTCATGTTGTTCCAAACCTGTAAGGCTTTTTTTTTTTCATCTTCGGAACACAAATGAAAATCTTTCTGATGAAATCTGAGAGCTTTCTTTCCCTCCATAGACAGCTACGATTTAATTTAGGCTTTTATTCACATACAAACATTCATCAACTCGCATATCAGTTGTGGTAAATATTTGCTTTACTTGTGTGAGTACCAATAAGGTTCATTCTTGCGTATTATCGCAGCACATTTGAGCTTCCACAAGAGATTTGTTCTCGTGCATCAATCAGGTTCAGTTGAGCTTCTGTTTGTTCGCTGATCAATGTTTATATGTGAATAAAAGCCTAAATTAAATCTGTTCATCATATAAAGCAATCGAGTCTCTTTAATACAGAAAATTTGGACTAAACCACTCAATATGAATTAGTTTTATGATCTCTTTATGAACTTTTTGAAGCGTCACATTGTATAAGGTGTTAAACTGATGATAGTTATTCAAAAATGCTTAAAGTCCACCAGGTTTTTAAAATTACAAACAGCCTACATTAGTATTGGACCTTGAAAAAATAAAATATTATTAGGCAAGTCCATAAGAGCACTTCCTCATTTCATATGATCACAATATATATTGGCCTGAAAAGCTGACATGGAGGAAGGGGAAGGCAGGTGTTGTGAGAGGAAATAATTCCGCTCAGAGGATGTTTTGTCTTTTAATCCCTCGGGTGTCTCCTCTGCTTGGATATTATGTCCTTGTCGTCACTTCCATTAACACCAGAGAGAACACTGCTTTATGATGACCATCAAAGCTTTTATTCAGTGTATCACAAGAAGAGGTTCTATATTGAACAGGGGTTCTCAACTCTGGCCCTTGAGTTTTGCTCCCACTTTAATAAAACACACACTGAACAAGCTAATCAATAACTTTTAGGATTACTGTAAAGATATAGATAGGTGATTTTGATGAAGGTTGGACCTAAACTCTGCAAGAAAGTGGATCTTAAGGACCAGAGTTGAGAACCCCTAGTATAGATCCTTAAAGGTTCCCATCATGAAATAATTTTATGGATTTAGTTTTAATTTATTATTTTTAATTCATTTGAATTGTAATTAAATTTAATGAGTTTAACAGCTCGTAAACACTATTATATAGAACATTTTGAAATAACCTGTTAAACATGAAAGTATTATGCAATCATTATGCATAAAACTTTTTTGGCATAAAGGGCTGTTGAAAAATTAAGTCAAGAACTCTATAGCTGCATTCGAATGCTCAGGCAGCTGATTTGTTTCGTTGTGCTATCGGGCAATGAGTGATTTCGGACTTCTAAGGCAGCATGTCAGTTTAATGATCTACAATAGAATAGGGCTATTCAACTAGTTTGTCATAGGGGCCAGTTCATGAAAAGCATCCCAAATGAGGGGCCGGAGAGAATTGGCTTGCAATATGAGTGATGACACAACAGTAATATAGGAGCCCATATGTTGTATTTTGCACCATAAGACACCCAAGTACACTTTTTTTCCTGCATTTAATAATGGTCATGTTGTTTTTTGAAACTGCATAACAACATTTTGTGTGTGTATCTCCTTTATGGGAAAATGCTTATGCAATTTAGATTATTGGGTTCATATTCTAGTCGCATCTGCTTGCTGGTATATAATATGCATCATCAAATCTTTTATTTAAAAAAAAAAAAAAAAAAAAAAAGCTGCCTGTGACTCCTGGCACGATCTCTGGCAGCTGATACATAAAAAAATGTATAATAATAATACACCTGTGGGAACTTAATTTGCCCCATTATTTTAAAACACCACCGCATGCCACTGAGAACAGTGTAGTTTTTTTCAGAGCAAAAAGCAAAAACAGCGAGACCGAGACCGTGGCAGTTGCCAGAGGAAATCCGTGGCATCGAGGTGGGTCTGGCTGCAGACCATGGGCGAGTGGAGCTACACTCTCGAACAGGAAATACGTCACCTCCACTTGAATAATTTTGTCTCACCAGTGTTAGCTGATGTTGCATGACGACTAGGCGTAATCTATGTTTTGATGGCTTGTGTTAAAATAACATAGTGACGCAAAATCTTACAATAAAATAATTAATAAAATTACTACTTCTCAGATTGTGTTTTACTAACGTCTACACCTACCCCAACCTTAAACCTACCCTTACAACAATGCAAATACAGTAATTAAATGACACAATATTTATGTGCGCATTCCCAATGGCTATAGTTGTAGCTAGCTCCACTAGTGGAGGTGACGTATTTCCACCCTTGAGTGGAGCTCCACTCGCCCCTTAAGTCTGCAGCAAGCCCCTGTTGGCACCTGGAAGTGGCACTACAACCTGCCGCTGACAGGATTTGCCGCTTGCTCTCATCGCGTCTTACGGGAGAGGCTGCTCGTGCCACTCATAACTTCACGCGACTTATGCTCTGCGCTGCGACGGTGCTGTGCTGTCTGGAACAGACGAAGTGACGCACGTGCTGTCTGGAACAGACGTGCGTCACTTCGTAACTGTAGGGCCCTTTGTCCGACTTAACTAAATTTATTCTAGAGATGTCTTTTTCACACTAGGATACTTGAAGGGCCGGAACAAATTGCAGGCCGGCAGTTGAATAGCCCTGATCTACAACTAAATTGTGCAAGCTTTAAAGGTAACTAAACAAATATTTAATTACTACAATATTAAATCTCAATTACATAAGGGGGAAAAGTTGTTCAAAAATTTACATTTACATACAAACTTACCACTAACCGCAAGTTTCAGATGCCGTTTTTATTTTTTAGCTCAAGTGTCATGGAATAGGACGGACAGGATTGTGGGATAATAGGCAGCAAAGCATGCTTCTATGCTGCCCTCAAAAATTGGTCAGATGAAGGTATCTCAGTAGTAGACAGGATGTGACACAAGCATTGGATTAGGACATACCTTGGTGCCTTTCTACAGCCGTATCCTGTCGCGGAGACAGCATTTTTCAGTCAGACACAGCGTATATAGAACCCCTTTGAACCTGTTTTTCCAAGAGTGCAGTTTTCGCTAGAAATGCATCCAAACAAACAATTTTTTTTTTACTTTTGACAAATACATTTTTGTCCCCCCTGCCCCTTAAAATCAGCGCGCAGAAAATGCAAAGAAAGGCCGGCCATCGCTCAGGTGCAGGTCTGAATCATTTTTCCGCATTACATGTGTGGGAGGGCTCCTGTTTGTTTTAGTCATTTAATGTCACAAGGAAGTTGCAGGAGGAAGGAAATTACACAATGACCTTCTTTTTTGTAAACAGAGTTTGCAATGTGCAAAAGCTCTGTCCATTTTATTCTGACAAAAGAGTTTGTCATTTACAAGTTTTGGGAGGCTAATTTTTCCTTTCATGACACTAGTGACCTGCTTACATTGTGAAAAACATTTTTAAATAAAACATCAATATGGAAACTCCATTTAACCCTTTGATGCATCAATTATTAAAGGGTTAGTTCACCTAAAAATGAAATTTCTGTCATTAAGTACTCACCCTAATGTCGTTCCAAACCTGCAAGACCTTCGTTCATCTTCGGAACACAAATTAAGATATTTTTGATAATTCGAGAGTTTTTTTATCTCCCATATCTTACCACATTCAAGGTCCAGAGAAGTAGTGAAGACATCGTTAAAATAGTCAACTTGTCTCGTCAGAATGCCAACTCTGTATTGGCCGGCCCCTGCGTCAGCATCACAAGCGTGCGTCGTGCTGCTCACGTGAACAGCGTCGGCCAAAACTGAGCCGTCGTTTGGACGTAAACACGGAAACTCTGCACTATGCACTATTGACTATTTTCAGTTCAGTTCAGTGTAGTTTATTCATCCGTTAGGAAATTTAGTTTGCACAGGTGCCACACATCACATTTACACAGTCTCACACATAAACATTAATTAGAGAAAAACAAAATAAAAAAACATAAGAAATAATAAAAAGATAAGGGATAGATGAAGGGGATTCCACTATTCATCAATTCAAGTAGCAGCATATTACCCAAGATTACAGGTGATTTAACATTGAAATAGCAGTTGGTATGAATTAATTCTTAAAATTGTCTTGTTCTCCCCCTAATTGCTCTATATCAACGGCCTTATACAACAAACTCTTTATATAATGGATGGGATGGACAATTAATTATCGCATTGGCTTTTTTAACAACACGTTCTTTAAAAATATCTTGAAGCAATATCTGTTGAGCTCCGATAACCTTGGATTCAGTCTTATTCAACCTATTCATTCTGTTTCTACTGGACAAGCTAATACAATCAAACCATACAATGACACAATAAAAAATTACAGATTCAATAAAACTCAGATAAAACAGTGTCATTAACACTTTACATACTTTAAAAGAATTCATTTTCCTTAAGAAAAACAAACTCTGTTGAACCTTTTTACAGATGGCATCAGTATTAGCATCAAAGATTAATTTGTCAATCACTGTACCTAGATATCTACACTCATCCACAAGCTCAAGATCCCAACCCTGAATTACAGTAGGGGAGACAGAAATGGCAGACTTTCCAAAGTCTATAATCATGTGGGATGAAGGAGATCAAGGTCATATTTATTTGGATTTATTTGGAGGTGAGTTGCTATTGTCGGTGGACATCTGCGGTCGGGGCGGGCCTGGTTGCGGCCTGGTTGGTCTGCTGGAGCGGGTTGGAGATTTGTCTGGGTTTCCCGTGGCGGTTGTCCCGCTGGAGTGTGTTGGAGATTCGCCTGGGCTTTCTGCGGCAGCTGGCGGTCATTGAGCCGGCGTTAAATATGGCCTGGAGGTGCCGTCTGAGTGTTTCGGGGGAGCTGCTTCAACTTTTCACCGAGTGTCAACTGGCAAGAGGCATTGTAAGACGCAGTGTTCCCGGTCGGTTGCTGGTCTTCGGGACTGGCTGTGGTCCGAGTGGACCATCTGAGTGTGTCGTAGGAGCAACATCGACTGGTCATTGTTAATTGGCCAGAGCTATATCGACTTGCCATCATGGAATGGCCAGTGAGAGGAATTGGAAACTGCAATACTTTCAAACGGTGAACCATTCTAAAGTAATTTGGGACCGCGGGGCAAAGCCGAAGGGTATTTTAGGGGGACATTTAAATATCCGAAGTGTGTCTTCAAAACATGAACAAATTGAAAATCTGCTTTTATACTCAAATCTAGATTTCTTGTGTTTGTCTGAAACGTAGTTAACTACATTTCTCCTAGCGCTGCTTTGGCAATGCCTGGGTATAAATATTTCAGACGGGACAGGGAAATTGGTAGAAGAGGAGATCTCCTTATTTATGTTATGTTTTATGTTAAAGATTATTTAACAAATCTTGAGTGTTCTAATGAATTTGAATGTATTGCTGTTTCAATTTTTTTTTTTTTTTTTTAATTCATTTATATAGCGCTTTTTACAATGTAGATTGTGTCAAAGCAGCTTTACAGTGATAAGTGGTACATTATTTTGGCTGCACAGCAGCTCTTAAGGAATAGTGTCAGTGCAGGTAGATCAAAGCACTGTTGAATATCAAATATCAATTGTCAAGTGTCCCCAACTAGGCAAGCCAAAGGCGACAGCGGCAAGGAACCCAAACTCCAACAGGTGACATCAGGTGGCAAACAGGTGTTAAAATGGAGAAAAAAACCTTGGGAGAAACCAGGCTTAGTCGGGGGGCCTGTTCTCCTCTGGCAAAAAGTGCTTTGTTACGACTCAGGTTGCTATCATAAGTCAGATAGGATCGCAACATTCAAAGTATTTAATTCAGTTCCATCCAGTTGAGGATCGTATTCATCACACCGGTATGGACGGTTGTTGAGATGCGCCACTGGTTGTCATGTTGATGAGGCCTTCACAGTGGATGATCTAGTTGACTCAATCTCTGCTGATACTTCAGGGCTGCGTTGTGGTCGTGTCAAGGCGCAGGTCAGTGGTCTCACCTGGATGCGGCCCGGATCCGGTTGACTACGGTAAACCTCGGGATAAACAGAAAGACTAATATTAGCGTAGATGCCATTCTTCTTCTGATGTAACGAGTACATCTGGTGTTATTGGAAGTGTTCCCGTTCCGGCTGACCTAATTTATGCAGCCTAATAATCCTTTAACGGATTTGAAAAAATAAATTGATAATGTGTATGCCAGGTTAAAGAGATGTGTTTTTAGTTTAGATTTAAACTGACAGAGTGTGTCTGCTTTCCGAACAATGCTAGGAAGATTGTTCCACAGTTTAGGTGCCAAATAGGAGAAGGATCTACCATCTGCAGTTGATTTTGATATTCTAGGTATTATTAGCTGGCCTGAATTCTGAGATCGCAATAGACGCGAAGGACTATAATGCATTAATAGCTCGCTCAGGTACTGGGGAGCTAAACCATTTAGTGCTTTGTAAGTAATTAGCAAGATTTTAAAATCTATACGATGTTTAACAGGAAGCCAATGCAGTGTTGACAGAACCGGGCTAATATGGTCATACTTCCTAGTTCTAGTAAGAACTCTAGCTGCTGCATTTTGTACGAGCTGTAGTTTATTTATCAGGCGAGCAGAACAACCACCTAGTAGAGCGTTACAGTAATCTAGCCTTGAGGTCATGAACACACGAACTAACTGTTCCGCATTTGTCATCGAGAGCATATGTCGTAATTTAGATATATTTTTAAGATGGAAGAATGCGGTTTTACAGATGCTAGAAACATGGTCTTCAAATGAAAGATTGGTATCAACAAACCTATTTACACTATCTCCGCAAATGTCTTTTACTATAGTTGCAGTGTATAGACCGCCCTCATCCGAAATCTCATTCTACAACCATTTTAAAAACCTCTTTAAAGAAGTGGATTTTCATGGTGGATTTTAATCTTAATTGGTCTGATAAAAAGGCCAAAAAGAAATCGAAAGAGATAACTAAATTGCATGATTTTATCCAAATGATTGAGGACCCCCCCCCCCCCCCCCACACACACACACACACACACACACACGTATTACAGCTACTTCGTGAACCTTAATAGATCTTATTTTTACTAGTAAACCAGATAGAGATTTTAACTGGATTATCAGATCATAATTTAACTCTCATATCTAGGAAGTTAAATAAAAATAGGTTTGTTTATCATAAACCCAACAGAATGAACAGAACGCCTGGGTTACATAGGTAACCCTCATTTCCTGAAGGAGGGAAAAGGAGACGTACGTCAGACAGACCGACGAATAGGAATCTCGCTAGAGAGGCCAATCTGCTTCGAGTGTAACTAAACGAGCCAATGCACATTGGCATGCAATCATAAGCATCAGCTGCTCACCTCGCAGCGCGGGTATTTAATGAGCAGCAGGTGCGTTGCATCTTTAGGTTTTTGCTGAGGAGCCAAACAGGTTAGGCAGCAGCATCAGCAGGGTACAGCGACTGTGGCGACGGGACGTACGTCTTCGTTCCCTCCTTCAGGGAACGAGGGTTACCTATGTAACAGAGACGTTCTCATTCAGTCGGTCACGTTCGTATGTCGGACACACCGAAGAATAGGAATCCCTACCAAAGTGCCACAGGAGCTGCCCCCTTCCAGCGCTCTGTTGCAAGCCACCTGAACCTCCTTGCCTAAGGACGGTGGGACAAGGCTAACATGGAGAGTGTCGATCACTGCTATTCCCCAAAAACCCATACAGTGAGACTACTGGATAACACTGGAAAAGCGTACCCTTTGACTGCAGAAGGAACGCTGCGGGAGCCACATCCTTCCCCGAAGGAGTTATGTGGAGAAGTACGTATGGACTAACCCCATAGGGCTGTACTACATATGGAAGTACTGGGGTGACTCCAACCTGATGAGAGGTGTGTTCTCCAAGAGGGGAAGACACAGGCTTTGTTTAGGAGCAACCGTGGAACTACACATATGGGATCCCTGTAGGGTCACACATATGGAACCCAGCCTAAATCCGGTTCTCAAGGATACAACGGAGTATAGGCCTGGCGCCAGACACTCCGCCACGTCGGCTGCCGAAGGGAGATCGGCGGATTCAACAGGGTCTGCCTTGTAGGGACTCTCTGGAGTAATAAGTGCATGTAAGCGCAGCAAAATGATACTAAGCCGAGGCCTCTCCATGCCTCTGACCTGAGGTGAGAACACGGGAGGAGACCTGCTCGACACGAAGGCTATAGAATCTAGCGAACGTGTTAGGTGTTGCCCAACCCACAGCTCTACAAATGTCTGTTAGCGAGGCACCACGAGCCAGCGCCCAGGAGGACGCAACACCTCTCATGGAGTGAGCATGCAACCTGAGCGGGCAGGGCACGCCTTGAGCTTAGTAAGCCAAGGCGATGGCATCCACTATCCAGTGGGCCATCCTCTGGTTGGAGACAGCCTCTCCCTTCTGCTGGCCTCCGTAACAGACGAAGAGCTGGTCTGAGGTCCTGAAGCTTTGAATTCTGTCTATGTACAGTCGCAAAGCGCGAAGCCAGGGCTGGGTCTGCCTCCTCCGGGGGCAGCGCTTGCAGGCTCATTACCTGGTCCCTGAAGGGGGTGGTAGGAACCTTGGGCACATAGCCAGGCCGTTGCCTGGCCCGAACTCTAGGCACGATTCGTCGAGCGAAAATGCCTGCAGGTCCCCTACCCTCTTGATGGAGGCTAATGCAACCAGCAGCAAAGTCTTCATAGACAGAATCTTTAAGTCTGCTGACTGCAAGGGCTCAAAGGGAGCATTCTGGAGTGCTTGAAGCACCAGAGCAAGGTCCCAAGAGGGTATGGAGGGGGGTCGAGGAGGATTTAATCATCTCGCCCCCCTAAGGAGCCTGACGACCAGGTCGTGCTTACCAACAGACTTGCCATCGATGTGGTCATGGTATGTGGAAATTGCGGCAGCATGAACTTTGAGGGTGGAGGGGGACAGCCTACGCTCCAACCCTTGCTGCAAGAATGAAAGCACACTCTGATCCTCGGGGGTCTTCTCGGCGAGAAGAGCACCACTCAACGAACAGGTTCCACTTCAAGGCGTAAGCACGGTGCACGTGCCGAAGTGCTGGTGTTAAGTACCTCGGGGGGTAAGTCACCTAGAACCTCCGCGTCCCGTCCAGGAAACAGACATGGAGTTTCCAGAGGTCTGGACAAGGGTGCCAAAGACTGCCCCGTCTCTGAGAAAGAAGGTCTTTCCTTAGAGGGAATGTGCCAGGGAGGGGCTGTCGTGAGGAGCATGAGTTACGGGAACCAGGTCCGGTTGGGCCAATAGGGCGCAACTAGCAAGACCTGCTCCTTGTCCTCCCTGACTTTGCACAAGGTCTGTGCAAGCAGGCTCACTGGGGGAAACGCATATTTGCGAAGGCCCCAGGGCCAGCTGTGTGCCAGTGCATCGGTCCCGAGTGTTCCCTCGGACAGGGAGTAAAATAACTGGCAGTGGGAGGTTTCTGGTGAGGCAAACAGGCCTACCTCAGTCTCTCCGAACTCTCTCAAAATCAGCTGGACCACCTGGGGCTGGAGTCGCCACTCTCCCGGCAACGTAGCTCATGGGAGCTCGTCGGCCACGCGGTTGAGCACACCGGGGACATGAATGGAGCGAAGCGACCTCAGATGCTTCTGACTCCAAAGGAGGAGATGGCGAGCGAGTTGCGACATGCAACGGGAGCGTAGACCACCTTGACGGTTGATGTACGCAACGGTTGCAGTGTTGTCCGTGCGGACAACACTGCCTTTCAGGCGGCTCAGGCAAGGCGTACTGCTAGCAACTCGAGGCAGTTGATGTGCCAATGCAGATGGGGGCCAGTCCACACCCCTGATACTGCATGCCCGTTGTACATGGCACCCCAGCCAGTGGCAGAGGCACTGAACACCACAGCATGCCGGGACACCTGCTCTAGTGGCACTCCTGCCCGAAGAAACAAGGGGTCCGACCATGGGCTGAAGGCTTGGCGGCACTCCGGAGTGATTGCCACCCGGAACGTGCCGTGTTGCCACTCCCATCTCGGGACTCGGCCCGTGAAGCCAGTGCTTAAGCGGTCTCATATGAAGCAAACCGAGCAGGGTTACTGCCACTGTGGCTGCTATATGCCCCAGTGGTCTCTGAAAGAATTTCAGAACTGCCTTTGAACGTATTCAAGCAGTTCAACACTGACTGAGCACGTTCCTCTGTGAGGTGTGCTGTCTGTTCGACCGAATCCAACGAGAAAAGAGATCATCTGCACAGGGGAGAGTTTGCTTTTTCCCAGTTGACCTAAAGGCCCAACTGGCTGAGGTGACTGAGCACCAGGTCCCTGTGTTCGCACAACTTATCCCGAGACGGAGCTAAAATAAGCCAGTTGTCGAGATAGTTGAGGATGCGAACACCCTGTTCTCTCATGGGAAAAAGGGCTCCCTCCACGACTTTCATGAAGACGCAGGGAGACTGGGCCAGCCTGAAGTGTAGGACCTCGTATTGATATGCTCGACCCTTAAACGCAAAACGCAGGAACGGCCTGTGTTGAGGGAGAATTGAGACATGAAAGTACGCGTCCTTCAGGTCGATCGCTGCAAACTAATCTTGGGTACAAATGCACTCCAAGATCGGTCGTAAACCACCGCTTTTCTTGGGTACAATGAAGTAGGGACTGTAGAACCCTGACCTCATATCGGCTGGAGGGACTGGCTCTATCACGTTCTTCGACAGTAGGGCCGCGATCTCCGCACGCAAGACATGGGCATCGACAGCTTTCACTGCAATGAAGTGGATGCCCCTGAACTTGGGGCGATGCAGGGCGAACTGAATCGCATAGCCGAGCCTGACGGTCTGAATGAGCCAGCGAGACGGACTGGAGAGCGCTAACCAGGCTCGCAGAGACTGTACAAGCGGGATCAAAGGAACCGTAGGTGTACCCGCAGTGGGGCAGCGAGGTGGAACGCAGGGACGCGGGTTGGGAGGGGTCAGAGTGTGCTGCGCAACACTTACCTGGTTCCACGGTCGGGCAGGGGGCGCAGGAGAGGTTTTGGCTGCCTTCTCGAACTGCAAACTGCTGCCCTCTGGCGAAGGAAGAGGGGGATGAGAGTGGAGAGGTTCTTGCCCTCCTACTACTGTCCGAGCGCTCTTCAGACCCGGAGATGAAGAAAACTACTCTTTTTTTGAAAATTTGGGTCCCTGAACAGAAATAAAATGAAACAAAGGATTTACCACCCGGCCCTCCTCCGGGGGAAGGAGCGGTGTGGTCACCATCTCCCACCCTAGGGCCTCTTGCTCTTGGCTTTACCACCCTTCTTGGTGGGGGCCTCCACACAAGCCCGACCCTGTTGGCGGCCCGGGAAAGCATAGCCATCATCTCCGGATCTGAATCGGGTGCTGTTACCGTTCCCGAAGGAGGCAACCGCGCAGACTCATCATCTCCACAAAAATCTGGCTCACCCTCCGATGCAGCTATCGACATCCGGTCATCGGGGGGAGCTTCGAAGGATACGGATGGTGCACACCTTTGAGATGGCCCACCACGCTCCCCCGGCAGCACTACTGGCTGCGGAGTGCAGGAGTGAGGGTTCCTAGGGGCTTGGTTCCCTGAAGGAAGTGCGCTTACTGTAATCCTCAGATCACCAGTGTCGCCACCCGAAGCAACCCTCTGAGGAGACATTAAAAACAGAATCCGTGTCTGCATCCATCAGCCACGTCTCTGTGAAGGCCAACACATACGCATCTCTGAAATCACGTGTGTAAAATACTTGTGCCTGAAGTTCGTCCACCTTGTTTTTAAGCGACTGGACATTAGCAAGGACTATTGAGGGTAGAGGCAGATGTTTCTTCCTTGTTAAAATTCTCACACGTTGTTAATGACACCCTTCTTGCCTCTTTTCCAAATTTTCCTACTAGTCCCACAATTTTCTTCAGGACTAAAGAGCTGGTTGTTATAAGCCGTAGTAGTGTCCTTAAACAGGGGAATGTTTTCGAGTTGCCTTGGCACCAAGCTGCATGCGTTCAATCTAAGGAGAAAGTCTCGGGTATACTGAAGCCTATTTGGTAATGTTCCAACGGCAAAACTGAATAAAAGTAATAAAACCAGCAAAAATATGGCACCCTTCTACCTTAAAACCATTGCCGGCTAAGGAAAGAAACAAAACAAACTGCAAACAAGCCAAAGAACATACTCCAACAAACAAAACACAAGATGTAATCACACTCAACTGCAGACACCTGTTGCGAGTCGCCGCTTGAGCGCATATTTTAACAATGTCCTTACTACTTCTCTTGACCTTGAATCTGGTAATTTCGTTGCTTTCTATGGGAGAAAAAATAAATAAAAAAAACTCTTGGATTTCATCAAAAATATATTCATCAATATAATTTGTGCTCCGAAGATGAATGAAGGTCTTGCAGGTTTGGAATGAAATGTAATTTTTGTGTGAACTAACCCTAAAAAAAAATCTTAAAGAAAAAGTTGTGCAACCCCTACTTGTACAAGTGTGACAGGGCAACTGTGTAGTATTATTTATGACAGCATAGGGTAGGTGTACATATTAAGTCCACCAAAATCTAAGTTTGTGTTTTTTTGTTTTTTGTTTTTTTTTTTTAGATATTGACATGGTTTATAAGAAATTCATTTGTTAAAATGCAAGATTTATCTCTGATTTGAAAATGTTTTAAACAGTTGATGTACATTTTAGAATATAAAATTAAGATATTTTATGAATAATGTCAGAAGTCTGACGTGGGCTTAATTGGTACTTTGGCACCATTTAAGCCCACATCATGATTGATTCACAAAATATAAAAAAATATTGATTTTAAAGAAGTAAAACATCAATATATTTATTCAGTGACAAGGATTTAAAAAACTAATGTTTGATTAGAGCCCTGGGTGGGATGGGTAGGTGTTAGAGGCTGGGGGTCCAGATCGGTGGTCCGGAGCCTTATGTTGGCTTGACTCTAGAGTTATGCCTGGTCAAAGGTGGATGTTTGACCAGGTGTATATCGGGAAGGAAGCCAAGTTGGGGCTCCAGAATCTGGGGTTAGGGAGGCCTCCTAGTGGGCCTCTAATGTCCGGAGTATGGAGCCTTAAGTCGGCTTGGTTCCTGAGTTATGCCTGGTCAAACTTCCAAAGGAAGTGACCGTATCTCTGGAAAAAAGCCAAGTCGGGGCTCCATACTCCCCGCATAGGGGGACCACTGGGTGACTCCTCCATGCCTGGAGTCTGGAGCCCCAACTCAGATTGGGTCCTGAGTTATGCCTAGTCAAAGCTGGACAGGAAGTGGCTATATCTTGGAACTGGACAGTCTCAGGTGCCTCGGTACTGTGGGGAAAGTTGGGTCCCTCTGGGACCTCTCAATACCTGGAGTCTCGAGCCTTAACTCAGCTTGGCTCCTGAGTTATGCCCGGTTATACACAAGGAACTTTAGGACAAAACGGGCTCTATCTCAATTGAATTAATATGTGTAATTTATAGGTCTATCTAAATATAGTTGTAAATTAAGGTAGTAAGTAAGGTAAAAGCACACAAAGAAATGTTATCATTAAAGACTTTCACTCTGAAAATTGATCAAAGTTTGTAATAAGAGGGATTCCTCATTGAAACACATAAAATGGATTTAAATTGTTCCACAGTGAGTAATGGTAAAAAAAAAAATAGTAATAAAAAAATAATGTTTACAAAGACATGCAGCGAGCTTAAATATAATCTGGACTAAGTATCATAGTAATTAAAGTGAGAAAGATTAAGATTTTTTCATTCAGGGTTAGCTTGTGTTGGCTATAGTTTGCATGCGTTTTGTAGTGCTGTACCATTTAAGCCCATGTAGCGAATTTACAGGTATTTAATTTATTAGCTCAAATCATGGGTGAAATATATGTATAATCAGATCGCGTTATGATTAATTATAATATAGATCGACCAAAAAGGGAATTATGTGCATATATTGTGGATTATGGATTAACGGATTATGATTAACTACAAATATGACTAGTTCTAGTTTAAGAGTTGTTTGAGAAAGACTATCCTAGTTTGTCCAGCAAACCATCCGTCTTCTCATAGACTATTATAATAGGAAGTTTATTCTCTGGCCACGAGAATTAACTTCCCTCTAGCATTAAACTGTAAAGCAGTTTTGCAGAATCAAACGTAGGAAGTGACTTGGTTTTCTGAATGAGCAGCAGAAACAATCGAGCATGAATATAATGTATTTAATAGATATGAACTACGAATATATGACTAAAATACAACACGAAACATACATAGAATAAACAAAAGTAAAGTCAAGAAAACAGAGGTGATCAAAGAAATGGCAAAATTCCAAACAGTTAAAACCTTTGAGAGCCAGCAAGGAAACTTCAGTTTACACAGAGCTTAAAGCGTGTGGAAAGAAATTCGGTACTTGCATTAAAAAATCGAACCGTACCGTTCTCCACCCACGGTTTGGCACGCACTTGCACCGTGGTTCATCTTAAATCTGACGATGCATCTATAATATGGTTTGTTGAAGAAGAAAAAAATAGCAACGTGTAAAACAGACAGAGTTCGGATAATGTATGTTTCAGCCGATGGATACACATTCTGACTTACCAATACCAACAGCGATGATCAAAAAGTGCAGACAAAACAGTCACTCTTTGTAAAGTTTGTTTAATGCGAGTGCCGTATGCTCGAATATGACCAGTCATTTACGGCATCATCACCCGGGTGAGCGCAGGGAAGACCTGAACAGCTTACGTTGCTATCTAAACTCATTTAAGTCTTGCTAATTTAAACATTCAAGAGCAAGACATGTAATAGAACTTGCATGCGCTGTGAGAAGATTTGTTTGCACTCATCCGAAGCGTGCAGACTGAAAGCCGCGTCTCGCAGACAGCAAATACCGAGTTCTCTTTCGAGTCTTGCACTTAAACAAATTCACACAAAAATTGTCAACATGCACGTCTTGGCGAGTATCCTAACAAGCAAACATAGTTGGTTATGTCTTAAGTGAACGTAAACAGTAAACCGTACACATGCTGAAAAACTGCATGTGTAACAGTATTGTACTGGATCATGCATTATGTTAAAGAGAAAAGAAGACTAATAATTCCTGCTGTCTGTGTTTTTAATGTTAATCAAACAACAAATGACAAAGAAATCACTCACTGCTCTTGACTGAATAGCTTTGGTAACTTCAATAGTTGATAATATGCAGTGTGCAACCTGAAAAGCACTGTTTATTTTATTTGAATCTTTGCTCTATTGTATTTATTTGTGCTGTTGCTTGTAGTTTGATTATTTGATCTTTTCTTTATTTTTGTTAGACAGTTGAACCATACTGAAAGTTTTTGGGTGTCTTTTGTGTGAGGTCCCCTGAGACAGCATGCACATGAGGGGGGCTAACTCAACAATGCCAATTGTGACTGGTATACAACAAAAATGTGAAAGTGACAAATCACTGGATTGGTTAAAATAATGAGCAGCATAAAACATGGTTTTCTCTTTTTTTCATTTGACTTCAGAATTAAAAGTTGGCTTAAAGGGTACATGGGCTTAATGGGTACACTCACCCTTCTTAAAAAAAAAAAATACTGTTGCAGTGGACAGATGTGTAACTCATCTAAAAAATACATCAACTTCCCTTTAATGTTCCTTTTTCCTCCAAAATATCATTCCCAATGTTTTTTTCCAAAATTATGTGTTTTTAGATGAGTTACACATCTGTCCACTGCAGTAGCAGTGGTAGATATTCAAGAAGTAATTCTGTCATAAATATGACTGCACAGTTGCCCTGTCATAATCGTACAAGTAGGGGTTGCACGACTACTGATTTCTCCTCATCGATTACACCGTGTCTACACTGGACGCAACAAGGCAACCGTTGCAAATCCATTTTTCCTTCCTATGAGAGGTAGGGGAGACCGGGGATGGTTGTAACACAATAAATTCCACCAATTAGGGACAAGATAGGAGTCATTTGATCACTTGAGTATTTTCCTACTTTCTCTCCGATCCCACATGTTGATTGTCAAGGCTGAAAACAGGCAAATTCAGAATATATAGAGAAAAAAATGGTTTTAAGGTAAGAAAGTAAAAATTTTGGCCAAGACTATATTTTGTTTAGTATGTATACTAATGCAGATAAAATTGTATGACTTATATTAGATTAAATAATAGTTTCTTAGACAATGTGTGATGCATTTTCCCCCTGCTAATTTCAAACCACTATGGTAATACAGCTAGCTAAACAATGGCTGTACAATGGCAACACAAGTGTTACAACCATCCACGCCCCTGTCAGCCATTGTCTTTCCATTGAATTTTCTTGATTTAAATGTTTTTACAGAATGACTAGGACATGGAAAAGAGAGACTGACAGAGGTGTCTCTGCCAGTGTTTTAAGTAAAGAATCTGATGAGGTTTGGGTGAAATGTGCCCTATGCAGTTTCTGGGCCCACCAAGCCTGCAATCCAGGGTTACCAGCATTCATCTGTCAGCACTGTAACACTGATTGAGAATATGCACACATAGACACACACTTAAAGATGTACAAAGATGTTCTTTAATCAGGTACATTGTAGTAGCCTAGTGTTTTTATTAAGTGTACTTAAGTAAGTTTGTTCTAGTAGACAAATGTGTGTGTGTGTATATTTTATATATATATGTATGTATAATATATGTATGTGTGTGTATATATATATATATATATATATATATCTATATATATATATATATATATATAACCAATATATACACACACACACAGTCATAGAGAGAGTAAGAGATATTGTTCTTTTATTTCTACCATTATTTATATAGCGCTTTTTACAATGTAGATTGTGTCAAAGCAGCTTTACAGTGATAACTGGTACATTATTTTGGCTGCACAGCAGCTCATATTTCAATAAACCTGTTTTTGAACAATATCGTATGGTATGGTATGGTGTTTTTGCTGCTTTTGTCTAATTGTTACAACCTACCCCGGTAGTGGGAAAACCGTGTATTTAACGTTAACTCACAAGGTCTGTGATATTCTTGTAGAGGGTTGAGTTGGTTCCATTTGTAGTAAACAAATGTGGGTACTTTGTATGAAAGTTTGAGAACCCAAGCTAAAAAAATCAAGTTATAGGTGCCGAAGCAAAAAGTGTTACAAGCATCCCCAGTTGTCTTATTGTTAATAAAGTAAGAGGCGATTTTATGACTAAAAAGGTCTTAACTAAAATATGTGGTAGAAGTAAATTTTTAGCAAGGCAAGCTGATTTATTGGATGTCCATACCTTGTTGTTGGCTGGTGCTTTGACACAACCACATTTTGATTATGCAACCTCCTTTTGGTATAGTAGTTGTTCCCTGGGTATGAAAGATAAGCTTCAGAAGGCTCAAAATAAATTGGTTAGAATAATATTAATGGTTCATCCTCATATGCATTTAAGTAGTGAATGTTACTTAAATGCAAGGGTTAGGCTTGTTGACTCTGGAAAAAAGTTTTTTTTTTTTTTTTTTTTTTAAATTGATATGTTAATAAAATTAAATAACAAAGTTATTTAAAAAAAATTTTTTTTTTTGATTGTGAGAGAGCAACATACCTATGACACTAGGGGTAGGAATTACAATATTTGTCCATGTAAATTGGTGTGGGAAAGCAAGTTTTTATATACTAGTGCAATTGCTTGGAATAAATTGTGGCAGTAAAGAGATTAAAGGACAATGTTTTAAAAGAGTGGTAAAAAAAAAAATGGTTGTTTGGTGAGTTTAATTAGGTCTGTTGTGTGTGTTTAATGTAATTATTATTTGTATTTTGTGGGGGGGTTTTGTTGTTGTTGTTGTTTTTGTTTTTTTAAGAAGATATTGCCTCTGTCAAGTTTGTGCAACTTTGTACTCCATCTGTTGTAATTAAACACGAAGACCACAATGGAAATTTTATTCTCAAGAGTTTTTTAAAGTGTATGGAATACTTATTTTGTACAGTTTGTAAACTTTTAAAATAAATTCAAACCAAATCAGTCTCCCTCATCATGAGGAATGCTTGCAGGTTCACCACATAGTAGTAGGAACTTTGGGCACATAGCTGGTTGGGCCAGTAGGATGCAACCATTAGAACTTGTTCTCCTTTCTTCCT
The DNA here is from genome assembly GCA_037101425.1 of Elopichthys bambusa. NCBI lineage: Eukaryota > Metazoa > Chordata > Actinopteri > Cypriniformes > Xenocyprididae > Elopichthys > Elopichthys bambusa. The sequence continues at coordinate 6,986,008 of CM074443.1, forward strand.
GATCTTGCACGGTGTCTGTGTAATGAGGCTTACTGGTGGAAATGCGTACCGGGGGCCATGCCGAGGGGGGGCCTGGGTTAGGGAATACCACAGAGCACAATGGAAGGATTCCTGGGAGGCAAACAGGTCTACCTGAGCCTTGGCTAATCGACTCTACATCAGCTCTTCTTAGAACATGAGTGAGAGCATGTCGGCTGTGCGATTGAGGATGACTGGAATGTGAGTGGCTCTCAGGGACTTCAGTTGATGAACACCGTCGCTGTGTTATCCATCCGGGTCAGTACGTACTTGCCCTGAACCAGTGGACAGAACCGCTTCAGGGCAAATATCACAGTCAACAACTCTAGGCAGTTGATGTGCCAGTGCAGACAGAGCCCTGTTCAGTGCTCTGAGATTTCACGCCAGTTGCATATAATGCCGACCATAAGATAAAGTAATGATAGCACCGCAAATGACAAACCATATTCGGCCAGCTTTTTATTAGCCTTATAAAACTCTACCAATTGTTAAAACAAAACATCACAACTAGTGGAGCCCAAAAACACATTTAAACACATGCGCAACTAACAACACACACACCCCCCCCTAACCATAACAGTTAAACTCTTGTAACCTAACAAGGCACAATATTTAATTAAATTATAAAGTAAATATTAAATAAATTAAATATAGAAATAAAATGAAGTAAAAAATGTATTCAGGGATTGCATTTGTTCAGTGCAAGGTTTCAATTAGTTTTTAAAAAGTTAAGAAAAAAATGCACTGTAATGAACTGTAAAATATGTGTGTGTGTGTGTGTGTGTATAGATATATATATATATATATATATATATATATATATATATATATATAATATAAACTGCTGTTTTACTTTTAAGTATGACAAAAGTATGTAAGTAATGGCATTTAAAAAGTACGTTTTCAGAAATATTGCACTTTCTTGTAGTACGTTGAAATGGCCCTCCCATAAGTGAATGTCAAGCCAAAGTGGTGCCAGGCAATTTGATTTTGAGATCCCTGGTGTGTAGGCTCATGTTACCCATAATATTTGGAAAAAGAACATAGGTTGTAATAATAGGTTGTTCTGTCTTTTTGCAGATATGCCGACTGCAGCAACATCTCTCTGCTGGGGAACATCAGCAGGACCTGTTCCAGAAGGAGCTGCCCATGTTTGTTTCCCCACACTCCCAGCCCCCCTGCAGCAGCCTAACAGAACTCATTCAGCTGTGTGGAGGAACTGTGTGCCGGAGTGTGCGGCAGGCCGGAATCTGTATTGGAGAGTATAATGGCAAGAAACCAGAGGGGAGCCACAGTCTTTCAGAACAGTGGATTTTAGGTAAGATGGCCTATTGATGATAAAGATGACCAAGGAGTGATGTATTATCACCATAACGCACCCTAAACAAAATCCATGTGTGCAACACTTTGACAAGGGCTGAATAGGACTATTAGCTTTGTTTAGAATGAAATACTAGCACACTGCTTTGCTACAATAGTAATGTTTTTTAATAGAACTGTGAAACAATATTAAAGGAGCTATACAGATGGTACTTTACCAGAATGCATTTTTTACAGCTGTGGGAAATGCATTTCTGCTCTTGACTGCTAAGTGGCACTATAACCATAGATTTTCATATGTTATGGAGTGGACATATGACAGCTCGTTTTCGCAAATAGCAGTCAACCGCGCCATATGGAGATTACAAAAAAAAACTATGAATAATTATTCAGTGGTCCAATGAATAAGATACTATGAATAAGATTAAGATTTAAAAATCATTCACATAACCAAATGTAGTAATCAAAAGCCAACAGTAAATGTCAAAATTGTTTCTTTTATAATGCAGTACTATTACCCCGTTTTCAAAAAATAATGTTATAATATGTATTATGTAATTTTTGCCTTGTAATAAAATAAAAACAACTATGGAAATGTGTATTAATTAGGTTACACATTTGCACCCCCCCCCCCCCCCCCAAAAAAAATAGTAGGCCATTTCTTTAAATATAAAAAAATTATAATTTCAAAATTGAAATTTTGTTAAAAATCCCATATATTGCACATTTTCAAGGTTTAAAGAGCCTTGGGATGCCACCTAGCTATGAAAAAATTAGTAGCTAATCATATTTTTCAATTATTTGAAAGCTTAGAGTCTGAACTTTAAAATTAATATAGACAATTTGATTAACTCCTAAGTAGTGCTGAGTTATTTTCTGATAAATAATTGGGGTTTTTTTTTGGGTTTTTTTGGGTTTTTTTAATGTTTTCACAATTTATGAAATACTTTTTGTACTATGTATGGCAATGTCAAAAATGTCATACAGCTCAGATAGTCATGTGTCATATGTCATTTGAAAGGTCTCATTGAGTAGAATACAACAAGCATAATTTTTTGGGCTTTGACTAAACTGAGTGAGTTTTTGTACGGGAAGCCCCTCAAGACCCATATACATAAATAAAATATGGATGCTGCATTTGTCACTTTTTTATTCACAAATTCATGAAACATGCTCCGATCGTGGAAAATGGGGGGTCAATGGCTACACAAAAAGGCTACCTTGGTTCTAAATGTTGTAACTTTAGATTGCTTTATGCCATCATTACAAAATTTTATCCAGATGTAGCTCACGTGTAGATCGTCACCAAAAGAGAATTTTCCTCCTACCTTATTTCCTTCCTGAGTTATTGCATGTCATAAAAGAAAGATATGTAAAATTATAATAAATTAATTTTTGTCTTTTATAAGCTGTTTCTCAGCATGAGAATGTCCAAATGTTATGCATTTTTTTTCCTAAAAACTTAAAACTTATTCTATCAAACGCTACCTACCTTTTGACTCTCGTTGCTATAATTTTGGGGTTATGAGTCTTTACTTTTGTATGTCACTCAGAAAAAAAGCAAGTTTCTTTGTCTCCCTCACTGACACGTGCCAGGTCTCTCTCGAAATGAAACGTTTCAGGGAAGAAACACTTCATATTATATTGTGTATAATATTACTGTGTATGCCGCTGTGTCATCCACACCAATTACATAAACTAAACAAATTATTTAGCCTTTGTTCCTTAAAAGAAACTGAATGCCTTGTTAAATTCACCTTACAATAAAAATGAGGTTGATTGTGAATAAAGAGCTCTGTATCCGCTGCTCGACTCTCATTCGATTCTATAGAGTTGGCAGGGACGCACGCGTTCAACAGTTCGTGTTTAGGTAGCCTAATTCCAGATTGTTGATGATCATAACACACTGCTTAAACATTCTAAAACCCTACAAAACCAATTGAAAAAATTGGATTGAACACTTCAATAAAACACTTTTTATGTAAAACCTTTAAATACATTACAATATTTATAACTTAAGGTAGATTTAGACACATCAAGATTTATCCTGAAATGAACTTTGCAAGTTAAAACTTTGAAGTTAAAACACTCATCATTAGGTAGGCTTTCCGACACTCTGTATGAAAGAGCAGCGATTTACACCTTTATATTGTCCTGCACCCCCCACAGTGAAGCTACTGAACTGTCCCTCCCAACCCCCCATATGGAAAGTAACAAATTACAAATACTTTCCTTACAGTACTTGAGTACATTTTTCAGTTTTTTCTACTTTCTTGAGTCTAATTAAATTGTGGTATTTTTACTTTTATTTGAGTTAAATAATAAAAAAAAGTATTCAACTTCGCTACATTTATGTGAGGGAAACAGGTCAATTTAGCTCAAAGGAAATTAATTAATTTTTAGGGAATTTTGAAAGAGTCACTTATTTTATGACCGAGCAAATTAATCGGCCCGCGTTCATTTGAACGGGCCGTAACTATCAGCTCTGTAGCGGATATGAATATCCAAATTATAGTGAAAACACTTTATTAGCAAGGTAACAGGGTCAGCAGTTTAAGACATTTAATTCATAAGCACATAACACAAGACACTTCTCTTTAAAATATAAATGAGACTTCACTGATTATTCTAACACATAAACTAACACAAAGACACACACACATTCACATGAGTTGCAGAAAGAAAGAAATCAAGAAAAGAATGAGTTTTAAGAGAGTGAAATGATGAAATCCCAAGTTTCTAGCAATATATGCACTTTGTAAAACCTGACCTGAACGAACCACCATTAATTTATCCTTTCTATTGTTTCTCAGGTGAGGTTATTAAATTTTATATCAGTGCACCAGTTTAGCTAAAATCTGAAGTTATACTTGTGTCTGTCATTTGTGTCTTTAAATGGGGATTCCATTTGTCGCTGTCTTTGGCTTGGAGAAGGGGGTTTCCCAGATTCATTGAAGGTCTTTTCGTGTCTGGATTGACATTTTCTTGCGAAGCCAATCACGTGGGTGTGTTTTGAGGCGGCCAAAGACTATGGAGTCGTTTATTAAACTTTGTGGCAAAACTTAACTTAGAACACAAGACTCTCAACAGGTAAGAAAGGAAACTAAGTAAGTCTTGATCTACTCTGTCATCTGCTCATCATCATAATCGTTTTTTTTTTTTTTTAGTCTTCTCGTCTGATTCTTTGTTCGTGTCCTGAATTTTTAAACTGAGGTGTTTGTCCAACCTCTTTGAGGAGTTCTGACCAATTAGGTGCCACTTTGTTTCACTCTTAGCACAGAGTACAGTTTAGACATGATTTCTATAAAAGGAATATAATACATTTTACACAGATTTCATTCAAGCCAAAATTTGAGTCATGAACAGAGATGTACACTCCTACCAAACAAGGCACACTTTCAATCAACCATTCAAAAGTTATAAGCATATATAACCATCCAAGCATAATGGTCACATGTATAGGTTGTAGACATGATACAGAAGTTGAACAATGTTTGATTACAAGTCCGTTTAGAATTATTTAGAACAATTTGATGCAGTTTATATATAAAAAACAATTGTGGGTTTTCCTGTGTATTTCAAATCTGTGACTCAGACCTAACAGTCAAACAGGTCTTTGAAAAGGAGAAGGCCTGTTTTATCTTTGTGGCTTGGGGATCAAACAAACTGTGGTGTTAAATTATAAATTTGGCAGCTCCTTAAATGGGCCATGCCATTGATATTACCAGAGCACTGAGCAGTTTAAGTAAATAAAAAACTTGGCTCGTACAAGGACGTAGTTATTGCATGGATGGAGCAAGAGTATATAACTGAACTCCACATATTACACCGGAGGCCGAAGTAGGCCTGCCTTAGTAAACACGTGGCATCAGCAAGTGGCTACCATAACCATACCACCCAGAGGCCATGTATTAAAAAGTGTCATGATGAACACATGAAAAACACTGCCAAACACCGAGAACAGGCCTGTTAGGGCCTATCCGTCAGTGATGGGGCGTGGCCGACGGTGGCATGGTTTCCCAGGCATCCTGCCAACAAGTCGACTAGAAAAAGGAGGCCTAAAGGGGCCTCCATTCCAGTAACAGGTGGCGATCAGCCTACTCACAGATTAAAACACAAATTGTGCCAAACGTAAACTAAAAAGGAGGCCTGAAGGGGCCTGCCAATTCAATAACACGTGGCTACAGCTCGTGAATAAAAGGGAACCAAGCTACAGGGAACCAGCTGTAACCCAAAAAGCTAAGGGAAGCTAACTGCAACCTGCGCTAGGCTACACATTCCAACAGGCAATGTACCCTAAATACACGTTTTGACTAAAGGGAACCAAACAAAGCCAACATGGTCTAAGGGAGGCTATATAAGCCTACTACCTCAGACAGACACGCGGCATGGCCTGTGGCAGCGTAAACCTGTGAGAATATGTGAGCACATTATGATCAGTTAAACAGTACAGTAGAACAACTGCTAACTAGAAGGAGGCCGAATATCATAAGGCCTACAATCCGAGTTATAAGCAGTATAACCGTTAACCAGACCATTAAAAAAGGGAGCTAATAGATACCAGTTTTCTTCAACAAAGTGGCACTAACTACCCTGAATATGCAATCCAACAGGTGATGCACCCAGTGACAAGGACCTCAGACTGGAGAGTACAAGTCACCAAATACTCAAAACAAAGGCCTACTTTCACAGCAAAGGGCCTACTGTTATGAGAGCAGGTGCCAACCTGTGGCAGCATAGCTCACATACAGTGTAGGGCAAAAGTCTAGAACCCAAAGTAACACAAACTTTGATCTACATGCTGTTTTTTTTTTTTTTTTTTTTTAAAAAGAAAAACACTTCCCACACAGATCCTCGAATCTGATCTAAACCCCAGAGGACAGGAGCTAAAAACTAGCAACGTCAACTCAAACTTGATAAAACAAATTATCAAGTGGCTCAAAAGAAAGTTATTCCTTTCAGCATGAAAGTTCTAGAAAGTGGGGCCAAGCACACACCTGCATAACTTATCTACGCAAAGATAAGGGCCTACCACCTGAGGAACAGCATAAGGGAGTCAGAAAACAGTCTACAACCTAGCTGTAAAACTCAAATTGCACCTACACCAGCAAGGGGATAATTGGGCGTACAGCCTAACAACTCCCTCGGGAGGAAAATCAGAACTAGGAAACAAATCCTGAAAGGATAGTGAATACATATGGGGTTACTTCATATATCACATCACCTAGCTCTAGCCTGGCTGCCAAGTTATAGGCCTATTTTCTTTATTATATACAACAGGCACCATAACAAACAGCCTGATCTCCACTTCTAAATCTCATGATGAGAGAAATAAAGTGAAGCTCAAAGCTGAAGTCATACAAACTGAAGTAATGAGTGCCAACTCAAACTATACTGAAAATAGCCGAGAGGCTACTCAACATAGAGAGAAAACTAAGCAGCAGCCATTTTGTGACCTGCTTAGTCAGTCCAGTTTTGCCCAAAAACCCCTTCAAATGCTATATCTCAACTTGTACATTCACTGTGACATGTTCAGGAAATACACAGGAACGACACAAAGTCAACATTTTAAGAAATAAAATCTGACTCTGTCTTACCTTCCCGTGGCTCAAAGACCAAAGACTGCTCCTTCACAAACATGGGAAGGAAAACATCCATGGTTCTAGAAGCCCAAAGAACCCTTTCACTATCAAGCCAGAAGGCGGGCCTCCAGAAAAAATCATCATGGGCCCGGCCGTCAGCCTGACTGTTCAAAGGTGTCACCTGAACATACAATAGTAATTAAAAAACGGATCTGAGCGGAATGCAACTCTTAAAAGCTGCTAAGCGCGAGATTCCCTTGCTGATGTGGATGAACTCTGGCCGAGCATGGGTTCTTCCATGCCTTCTCGATCTCAACGTGGAGATCCGGAAGGAATGGAAGGCTCACTGGAGTCACGGGGTTGTGGTCGGAAAAGAAAACGTTCGTCAAGTCTGCCGCGAACGGGCTCTTTCCTCACGCGCCCCCATGGCAGCTGCAGTCTGCCAGCAGCGCGTTCCACAACCTCCAGTAACTCGGCATATGCTAGGCCAGGAGGCTTGGAGAAAGAAGAAAAAAGCCACTTCTTCCTCCTCCATAGCCCACGGGGGCTATCAGCCAGAAGAACACTCGCTCCCGGATCCGATGATGTCAAAAATAAGACATCATCGTCATCCAGGAGCTCATCCCCGCCAGCCGCCACCGGAGGCTGAGAGACCATAACACCTCTCTCAAACTCGGCAGCGAGCCCCATGAGTGCAGCCGCCGCTCTGCCTCGGCACGAGCAGGGCCGGAGCCACCAGGCGCAGATGTTGACGCCTCTTCCCTCGAGAAGAGGGCCAGACAAGAACGGAGCGTCCTCATAGGAAGACGCTCACAATTCACACAGACAGCGCCCTCAAGCACCATCCGTGCGTGTGCTTCTCCCAGACAAAAGACGCATAGGGTGTGCGAACCCTCTGGAGTTAAAAACCTCGGGCATGGATCCACACACTTCCTGAAACGTTTCTCTTTGCCCTCAGACATAACAGAGACATACTCACAGGATATGAAGCGTATATTCGATAATGGCAGTCGACACAAACAGTCCCGAAAGACGATGAGATAATGACTGCTTCCCCAGGCGCCCCTTTTATACTTCCGGGTCGCGCCTGTGTGACGTCATAGGCTGTCGCCGGCCAATAGGATTTGGAGTTATTGGATAGTTGGCTTTCGAACACCGAGTCACGTGACGTTCCCCATAGCGTTGCAAACGCAGAGTAGAAGTTCCCTTTCGAAAGGGAACTCTTCTGCTCACCAAGGCTTCATTTATTTGATCCAAAATACAGCAAAAACAGTAATGTTGTGAAATTTTTACAATTTAAAATGACTGTTTTCTATTTTAATATATTTTAAAATGCAATTTATTCCTGTATGAATGAAACAATAAAATTACATGAGTGTTTAATGCTCCATATTGCTAACATCGCCTCATTTTGTGTAAAAATAGAAAAATTATACTAAAGTACTTTGTAACGTAGTAACTTGTAGTTTTTCAGCAAACTACTTATTTACTCTTACTTGAGTCAGTATTTTTCAGTATATCTACTTGTAATCAAGTATATTTTTTCTTAAGTAGCAATTCTTTTCATTTAAGTACAATTTTTTTAGTACTCTTTCCACCACTGGTTAGGTGATCAAGCATCTGAGGCTGACTACTAAAAATAGAGAAGTCACACAAGAACAATTCAGACTTAAATCGCTATTCTAAACATTAGGCTATAACATTATTAAAGCATTAAATCATTTACATGTCATGGTATTTTTGTTAGAAAAGTGTATTAATTGTTAAATATTTCATTAGGCCTATTTCAGTTATTGAAGAAAAAAATTATTGAATTTATCATTTAAATATAACAAACACAAATAACTATAAACAAAAGATATACAAAACATCTACTCTGACTATTAAACCTATAGGACTCTTAAACTCTCAGGCTCTTAAGAGTCTTAAAACACCTGTTACAACAGTACCTTGTTTTGTTTGATCAAAAGCAAACATAAAAAAAGAGAAAAGCCTTTATTATAAGGTAATTATAAGGTTCTGTCTGCATTCTGAGCAGTTGTGAGATATTGAGCTTCAAAATGTTTGCATTCCATATAGCAAAAACGATATGGGGAACAAGTCTCTTTTTTAATACATGAAAATGACAGAGACCCTAAATGTATTCTAAATGTACATTATCAAAATCCTCTCAAATTTGTAAATGGGGATTTTTGGAACAAGTCAAATGCATATAGAACCTTCTAAATTAAAAAAAAAATCATTATTCGCTTGGAATTATACTACAGGGCTGTTGAATGCTCGAATCTGATTGGTTGACCAACAAGGCATGCAATTATTTTCAGGGAAGCGCACGGCTAAAGTAGTTCTAGGCAGGTCTTGACCGCATTACAGTTCCATATCACTTGTAATGTATAATATCATAATGTATAATATCACTTGTCATGTAATGTATAGTACAGACACACACTCGCACAGTAATGTTTTGCTCTGATGAATTCATCCGTAAAATTATTCACTAGCGAGGTAATAACTGCGATTCTTGAGGTAGATAAACTTATTGTTTCGTTTCACTATTAGCAGAGACAGTGTAAAGATACTGTCTTTTCTAGTATTTTATGACAGAAAAGTGAGATTTGAGATTGGCCTGTAATTGACTAATTCTCTAGGATCAAGTTGTGTTTTTTTAATGAGAAGTTTAATAATAGCCAGCTTAAAAGTTTTTCATACGTATTCTAGTGATAAAGACGAATTAACGATATTAAGAAGAGGATCTATGACCTCTGGAAGCATCTCTTTCAATAGCTTAGTCGGTATAGGGTCTAACATACATGTTGTTGGTTTTGATGATTTAACAAGTTGAGACAATTCTTCCTCTCCTAAAGCAGTAAATGAACTGAATTTTTCCTCAGGGACACTACAATGCATTGTCTGACGCGATACTGTAGTAGACGGTTGCATGGTTATAATTTTCTCTCTAATATTGTCAGTCTTGCAAGTAAAGAAGTTCATAAAGTCATTACTGCTGTGCTGTTTGGAAACATCAGAAGTTGAAGCTTTATTTCTTATTAATTTAGCCACTGTATCAAATGAATACCTAGGGTTCTAAAAGATGTGAAAAATAAGCAGATCTAGCAGTTTTTAAGGCCTTTCTGTACTCAATCATTCTCTCTCTCCACGAAATGCGAAAAACTTCTAGTTTTGTTTTCTTCCAGCTGCGCTCCATTTTTCTGGCTGCTACTTTTAGGGCCCGAGTGTGCTCGTTGTACCACAGCGTTGGATTAATTTCCTTAATCTTTTTTAAGTGCAAAGAAGCAACTGAGTCTAATGTGAAAATCAGCAAATTCTTTGATAAAGTTTGTACTGGTGGCCAGTATACAGTAGCCAGCACAAATGTCAACTTACATAACGTTACATAAAGTACCATCACTTCGAAGGAATTATATTTGAAAGACTTTTGACTAATACTGTAAATATTACTATAAATTACAGCAACACCTCCCCCTTTGCCTTTCTGACGAGGATTGTGTCGATAATCGTAACCTTAGACTCATTTAAAGTAATGTAATCGTCTGGTTTTAGCCAAGTTTCTGTCAAACACTGCACATCTAGATTATTGTCTGTGATATCATTTACAATAAGTGCTTTTGAAGAAATGGATTGAATATTTAACAACCCAAGCTTTATTATTTGTTTATCATTATTATCTCTATTTTTTTTATTTGTTGAACATCAATTTAATTTTTACTATTAAATGGGTTTTGAAGTTTTTTGTTTTTACTAATTCGGGGTACAGACAAAGTCTATATGTGATAATATCTAGGTGGAAGAGTTTCTATGTGTTGGGAATTATCTGACTTCTGTAACGTGAGGCAGCGAGCAGACGGTCAGTTTAGCCGGTCTGTCTGCTTCCTGACCTGGGCCCCACTTTGTCATGTTTCAGCTCTAAGACTATGTGCCATATTACAGGAGGGATAAATACCATCTCTTTTCAACAGGTCAGGTCTGCCCCAAAAACTTTTCCAATTGTCTATGAAACCTATATTATTCTGCGGACACCACTTAGACAGCCAGCCATTGAGTGATGATAATCTGCTAACCATCTCATCACTCCGACGAACAGGAAGAGGGCCAGAGCAGATTACTTTTCCTGACATTGTACTTGCGACCTCTACATTGAATTGAAGTTTAAAGCCTCAATTATTTCACCACGTTTTGATTTATTTTGATGTTTGCCAATTATGTCCCACCATTTGAGCATTTCATCATCTGAACATTTAATCCCAATATATTGTTTCTTGAGTTTGCACAAGGTAGGCTCAACTTTTTTGCTCCATAAAGCAAACAGTACATCACTTATTTCAGAAATGTTCCCTTCCATCCCTGAGGAGATCTGAATATCATACTATGATACAATTAAAACAGAGGACTCTTTAATGTTAATTTTGGTGATCTCCGACTGGCGAAGTCGAACATCATTAGTGCCGAGTATTTACGATTAGCATTAGCCAGGACTTTTCAATTTGCTTTGATGTCAGGTGCTCTGGTGGAAACATGTCAGGTGCTCTGGTGCAAACATGTGACTATGGTGGCTGGTGTCTCTATTTTCACGTTCCGTGTAATAGAATCGCCAATAACTACGATTAACTTTCAATAGGATTCTCAGTGGGTGCATCACTGAGTGGGGAGAACCTGTTTGATGTTCTTATTGGAAAGGAAGAGTGGTGTTTCCTGCGACTATGCCGCCTCACCGTTACCCAAGTGCCCTGCTGCACGGGCTCTACAGCCGGAACCAAACAATGTACAGAGTTCACTAAGCTAGTCGCATCCAAAACAGTATCTGAAGCCCTAGCATTCTAGCACTGTCCTCGATTAAGGTTTGGATGCGTGTCTCTAATTCTGAGATTTTCTCTGTCAGCCTGACTATTTCCCTACATTTATGACATGTAAATCCCTCGTCGCTGACTGAGAAAGCTATACTGAACATGTGACAAGCAGAACAACTTGCAATAGAAGGAGAGGATGACATGACTCACCGTGTTTGTAGCCGACTTACCACAGCTGTTTGATGAATGCGTAGAAAAAGAAAAAAAGGAGCGCGCGAGAGACTGATGACAAGTTAACAAGCTAGCGAGGTGCAAACGCGCTGTAATAGCAATTTAGATTAAAAGATTAAAAGCTATCGACGTCAGATTAATGTGGAAGGCAATATTAGATATAAGGTAATAATAAAAGCAACAATGAAGTAAAGAGATTCAAAACAAAGCTATACAGAGTTACGGACGCAAACCACTCTGAGCAGCGAGGCAGACTGAATTGTCTGATATTGTGGTAAACTGTTCCATAACCTTGGGGTGGCATGTAAAGGCGCGGTCACCTCTTGTTTTCAGATTTGTCCTGAACAACTAGATCCCAGTCAAGATTCTATGACTGGGATCATAAAAGTCTCTTAGACTTCTGCTCCTGAATCAGGTCTGTAATATACGGAGGGGCTGTACCATTAAGGGGTTAAAAAAAAAAAAAAAAATCTTAAAATTAATCCTAAAAGAAACTGGTAACCAATGCAGCAATCTTAATACCGGGGTAATATGATCTTTTTTATTTTTTTTTTTTTTTTTTGAGTGCTTGTGAACAGTCTTGTGGCCGCATTTTGAACCATCTGTAATCTGTCCAGGATTTTATTTTGAGCACCATAATAGTTGCAATAGTCTAATCTCAAGAAGATAAACACATGAATAACCTTTTCCAGATTTTTCCGAGATAAAAAAAGGCTTAATCTTAGAAATTATTCTCAGTTGGAAAAAGCTCATTTTAACAACTAAATGAAGTCGTTAAAATTAGCTATTTCCAACTGAGAATGATTTATCTGTTTGTCAGATTTCAGCGCACTGAAACACACCACATGCGAACAGAAAAACTTCCATTTTGAAAATGACTTAATCCAATGTCCACGAATACCCACGTTTCTAAACGAGAGATAAGAATATGGTGATTGATTGTATTGAACGCTGCTGTATGGTCTAAAAGCAAAAGTATAGTCACGTTACCAGAATTGGTTGCCAGAAAAATATTATTAAAAACCTTTAGTAAAGCTGATACTGCTCTATGATGCTTTTTAAAACAATCAGATGCTTGATGAGATGATTTACTTAATTTTACTAGACCAGCTTTTTCCAAGCAAAACAAAATGGTGCAAACTTCACACTCATATTTTTTTTTTTGTCAGCATGAACATTTTTAACTTTTAATCAAATTCCACAGGGATCCTGGGATATTAGATATGGTCTTGTGGTATTTTTTGTTTTTATTTTGTTTTGTTTGTTTGTTTGTTTATTATAGTGCAAGGGGACAGTGTTCAAATCCTGATCGGTGATCGTGCTGCATTTTGTGGCAAACAGCAATTTTTTATGTTATTTTTTTATAATAAAACTTACATTTTTGCTGCAATAACTACAATGTCTTTGAATTTGGCATGGACCAAAGCACATTCATTATTAACGTCTTTACTGAGCTGCATCATCATAATTTTACATCCCGTGACACAGGGAATGCGAACACTGAACTCTGTATGACGTGGGGAAAAATATCAGTTCAGGATTGTTTTATTAGTCATTCGCTTTAGTTGAAACATGAGGATGTTTAATAAGCTATTTCATTCCAGCGTTTTAATTCCATTGTTGTAGTTAAATTGTGGCTACCTTAGCCTATTTATTCTTTTCTTCATTTTTCAAATAAGAACAAATTAATAATGTTCTCATGTTTTAATTAATAGGCTACAACGGTATGATTTAATAAAGTGATCAATTTCTTAACTCATGGACACTTTATTTATGTAGTTTCAAACATTTTATTTTTAAATAATGTGGTCACAATATTGACAAAGTAAATCCACGTGTTTGAAAAACTAGGCTATATCACTATTCCCATTCAGATCCACCTAAAATCCACATTTTTTGTTGTTTTATTTATTTTATGACATAATGCATACCTCCTGTAATAATCTAAAATACTGGCTAGTACTGTAAAGTAAAATGTAAGCACACTTCATGCACTGCCGTCACTGTAGTATTTCACTTTGATAGTAAATAGCTGAAACATTAAGCACTTGATGAATGATATGATAATTAGCCAAGAATAAATGTTATATTACTATTGTTATTATTATTACTATTATTGTTATTATTATTACTATTATTATTATTATTATTTCATTATTTTATCTTCATTTACAAGTAAAAACATTTTACAATTACAGCCTTACTGAACAGGATTTCGTGTTGATAGACAAAACTGTTTTCGTATACCACAGCAATGAAGCTGAGGCTTGCAGTGAGTGCACATAAATAAAAGTAGACATTCTGTAGTTTTAATTGATGCATTACTTTTATCTGTATGACAAAAAAAAAAAAAAAAGAGTATTTTAAGTCGATTTTGCTGCTATGTGAACAAAATCCAGCAAAACGTGCCAACACATTTGCTGACCTCAGAGTGTTAAGGATTATTATTTTTATAAATAACAATAATAATAATAACTATTATTATTATTATTATTGTTATTATTATATTTTATATTTTACAAAACAACAGTACAGTTACAATACTAACATTTATGGTTGTTTTAATGTCTTTGTTTTTAAACAATAAACTATTGAGCTTTTATTTTAAGGGAAACTGCAGGGAGACCTTAACACTTCTCTTTGTTGATGAAAACAGATTTATAAACGATTCTCATTAAGAATTTGGGAAGATGGTTGGTGCATGTTGCATTCCCAAATGTAAATTTGTGACTCAATCACACTGCACTTGCAAAGTAGCATTTACTGTGAATCGAAACTGAAAATGAACACAGTGCTGTGATTTACTCTGAACATCATATATATTTATATATATATTATATATATACTATACTATATTATATTTATATAATTGCATCACAACCGTACAATCCATATCACATTCTCACAATCATGCATTGTCAAAATGAATAAAAAATTTACCGTCAACTGGCGGGTCACACCATTTCAACGCAGATTTATACTCTCATTTGGCGCTGGCTAACATGCTAAGGGTTTCCGGCAGATGGCACTACGACCTCGTGCGGTGCTGTCAGAAGCAATCCATGCATAAAATAAATGTATTAGAAAACGTAACATTTTGCAGTTTATTTTAAGGCGATTTCACAATTTCAGTCATCATACAGTTACCAGCCCATAACCAATTTTCACAATTAACGTCTTTCATACTTCTCAGGTATACAGAAAAGTCACATCCCTAAAAACAAAACTGCTTTAAAAGCTGTCTAAATATGTTCACTCCATTTATGTATATAATAAAGATTATAAAACAGCGGTGGCCAATCCTGTTCCTGGAGATCTACATACCTGCAGAGTTCAGATCCAACAAATCTGTCTGTAATTATCAAGTGCTCCTAAAAATGCGTCTCAATCAGCTCCCTAGTTAAGTAGTCAGGGCACTGATCAGGGCGACGACCATTTTAAGGGCTGTCTCGGGGGGGGGCAAGACTTTATTAACTAGACTAAACACTTAAACTACTATAACATTCACACACACATACATGCATACAGTTTACCAAGGGAAAGAGAGAGCTGAAGCAGAATACAGGAAAGCAAGAAGTTACAGCATTGTTTGAAATTCAGCAGATTAACAACCTTGAGCAAACCATCAGTTTAGTCCTAACATGCCCTTCTTTAAAAGGGGTAAGGATACTTAATGTATCAACTAATGAGACTAAGTTTGATACTTGCATGTCTCGCCAATTTGAATTAAACTTGTCCTGATGCAGTTTGTTGAGGCTCCAGTTGATCCTTGCTGATGTTGTCTTGATGAGAAAGAACCAGTTGGATTCAGAGGATCTTTGGTGAATGGAAGGACAAGGCCGAAGCCTTGCACAAGCTTGGGGTTCCTTAGAAGCTCCTAGCTTCTTAGCATCATCGTCAAATCAGCATTTCTCAGTAAAAAAGAAGAGAGACTGTGATCTTGTGATCAGTGATTTTAAAGGGTGAAGATGTCACACCCTCTTGTCTGAGCCAAAAAGGAGTTGTTCTCTCAGAGGGAACTTTACGAGTCTTTGTGCTTTTGGCAGGATATTAGCATAAGAAACTGGATTGGATGAATGAGAGAAGAACCTTCTAGATTCTTATAATACTAATGTGTCACAGAGTTAGAAACATGTAACATTAATTAACTAATAGGAAACAGAAGTTGGAGTCCGTAGATACCAAACATGCTAACCATGTGATTTTAGTTAACTATAAATATGCAACTTTGAAACATTAATACCAAAATAGTTCAAAAGAGAGAATTAATACATAGAATAAACCCTATAAAAGGATGTCTGTGTTAGCTTCATTTGGGATGCTAGTTGCATTTTAGGGGAATGGGTTCACAGAACTTTGAGAGAGTGAGTTTCTGGATTATTCATTAAATATAATAATGAATAATTGTGTGTCTGACTGGTCCAGATGCTACATTTATAATTAAAGGATTAGTTCACTTCAGAATTAAAAATTTCCTGATAATTTACTCACTCTCATGTTATCCAAGGGTGAAAGTCATTCTCATTTTCTCCTCCAACTTTAAAATCGTCCCGTCATCGTCGTTTTACCTTTTTTTGTGACGGGCGTTTGACTAAGTCTTTCCACATTCGCTTTGTAGACACTGGATCGGTACTTCCTTGTGACCTTTCCAACGTAATTACATAATGTGTGGCACATCGCAGAGCAGTGCAAGACATGCATTGAAACTGTAATATGGACCTTCAACACATTGTACCCCAGTGAAGTCCACTATATGGATAAAAATCCTGAAATGTTTTCCTCAAAAACTTCCATTTCTTTTTGACTGAGGAAAAAGACATAAACATCTTGGTGACATGTGACATAATTTAGGGCTGAAATGTTGCAGGTATATTTATCATAATGCTGTAAGGGTGGTCTCCCCACAGAGGTTCAGGCTGCAGGGTTGCCAAATGACTAAAGAAACATTGTCAGCAAGAGTGTAGAAGATTTCTTGTCTATTACCACCTACTGCTACTTATACCAACGACGGAAATAAGTGCAGTTACAATAGCAAAATATATGGGAGAGGGTTGCTACAGTGTGACAATATTGTTTTGCATTAGGTAGCACTTCAAAGTTAATACAGAATCAAAACTAGTTAGCACATCATTTATAATGAAAGAGTTTAATGACAATATCTGGTTATGGTTACACTTAAAATAGTTACAAAATAGATGTATGAGATGGTAAAATTATACCATTAAGCTTAACCAGCATATATTTAGAATGTTACCTGAGAGAGAGAGAGAGAGAGAGAGAGAAGAAAGAGACAAAGTAAAGAGTGCCCCCAGAAAAAGAAGCCAGAGCAAAGAAGAGAGAGAAAGAGAAGAGTCCATAGCAACAGTTCAATCTTCTATCCCTTCCTTAACCATGTGACTGAAACATGAGAAAAATGTGAGACATTCAAACTGACCAATCAGAAGATTAAAACTTCCCCCACCTTACTAAAGGTGTGACAATTCGTAGACCCCTGATGTACACACATTTTGGTCTATAGACTATCAGCACCTCTTTGCCTTTTGAAATTCCAAATGGCCCTTGTAGCAAGAGAAGAGGGGGTTGCACAGCTTGCATCTTACAGTTGTATACCTAACTGTAAATGTTTTAAATTCAAAGTATATTTTGCATAAAGGATTATTCTGGCAGCAAGCAAGGTTACATCTAACTTTGCAGACTTAAATGAACAAGTGCCGGTCCACAGATCTGTGTCAAATAGACGGAGTAGATTAGAATGGTAGCGTTATATTCCTAACCTTATAAGGGGCCAAGCACCGAAGGTGCATAGGCACCTATTGTAATCATTAGTGTTCTTATTAGGGTCCAAGCGATGAAGGTGCCTGGGCACCTATTGTAATCGTTAGTGTTCTAATTATGAGCCAAGCAATTGAAGGTGCCTGGGCACCTATTGTAACCGTTGTTTTGTAACAGTTAGTGACCAACATTAATGACAGCAATTTTGGAGTCTCTAACCAAATCCCACTAGCGCCACCAACTGTCCAAAGTTGCACTTATGTTTATGCTAATAACTTTTAAACTGTAAGGGCTAGAAGATTTTTTTTTGATTCCTTGGATCAAGACAATTCGATATTTCTATCATGAACATTTTGAATTTTTGGGGGAAAAAAAAAAACTTTTTTGAACTCCTCCTTGACCATATGTCCGATGTTCATGAAAATTGAATCAGATCATCTTCAGACCATGTCGACACAAACATTTAAGTTGATTAGTCAAACCATTTTCGAATAACTCCCAAACAAATTCTACAAAGAGCATGCCAAAAATTGGATCAGATTATCTTTATGCCATGCAAACAAAAAACATGGAATTGAAGATTCATCAAACCTTTCTCGAATAACGCATAAATGACTTTGACAGAGCATGCCAAAATGGACATGAGGCTATATCTCCGCAATGCTCTAGCATATTCTGATCAAACTTGGTGTGTTATGACAACCATGATCTGAGGGTACCTTTACAGTTTCGGCACAGTGCCACCTAGTGGTCACAAGATATGAAACTTTTTTTGTGTGTTTGTAGTTAGTGAGGTGTAGATGTTCCAAACTGATTTAACAAGAAAAAAAAACACATCGTTATAAGCAGATACTCAAGATTATGGAACCGAACATGAAAAAGTGATATCAAGCTATCCCTATTTTATATGACACTGTTTGTTTGTTTGTTTTTTCTTTTCAGACTGTGTCACCCATCTCACACTACACCCATATAAAAATTATGTCTTGGAATGAAGATCCCTGGAATTTAATTCCCCAGTAGTTGTAGAAATTGGCTGTGATTATTTATTATTATTATTTGTAATCTGTGTAGCTTTTTATTAAATATTTCTGTTGTATTGTTTTTAGCAACTTAAGTAGTGCAGTGTTTTTTCACTGTCTTATTGTTTAAATGTCTTATGTTACTGTGTTTATTTGTAACAAGCCATTAATAAAACTGTGACTGTAAAACATCCTGCAATTAAATGCAAAGGTGATAGAGAGTAAAGAGTACATGCTCGCCTGAATTTACCATGCTTGAAAAACTGTAACAAGGCATTGTTAAAATTAAAAATCTGACAAAGTTGATCGTGTCTTGTCTTATGTTGTCAAAGTTGACAGTCAGATACTGTACTTGTCTGATAATAGCAACAAACTTGCACTTTTACTTCCATCCGGACCAAGGGACATAATTGTGCCATTTTACCGTTTCTACAGATTAATGTGAGCAGCGCATCAAAACAACGGAGCACCACAAGTGCTCAAGGTCATTTACGGTAATGATCTTTCAGTGCTACATCCTCTAATATTTTTGTCTATTCTAGAGCCAAACACTCTTCATTCCAAGCCCTTTCCATTCTGTGCGCGTTGCATCTCTCTACTGCTAAAGACGTAAAACGCCACATTAAGAGTTGCAGATGGCCCGGTTATTTTAACAACAGTAGCAGAAACATGGTGAGCAGTAAAACAGATACTTTTGCTAAAATGCTGCAGAAAACAAGAATGCAGCAAATACAGTTTTTTATCTTTCATACAGGTGACTCCGACCGTTTAACTAAACCAGGTTTGTGACAAGTTGATGCGTGGCGCCTTTAGATGTTTTTTTTGTTTTTTTTTCATATATTTAGCATTAATAGTCAGAATATTAAGAGGATTTCGTAATAAACAATGTTAACATTTGGAAAATGATTTAGAGATTGTGTGGCAAATTAGCTCAAAAGAAATATGAATAATTATAACTAGTTATAATTATAAATATTTGGATCAGTTAATAGTTAACTTAATGTAGTAAAATTATTACAATCAGTAAACCTGTTTGTCTAGTGAGCACTTGGTTAATTGTTTATTTATTGTAAATAAGAAATGTTTATTTCCGGGTTATGGGAAATAACATTCTTACTGTACAGTACTATTCAGAGCCTGTAGGGTAAACGTACCTATTAAGCTCAAGTACCCATTAAGCACACTAACGTCTTTGAGCTCAGATTACAGAAAGAAAAAATAATGTATTATCCTACTTAATGTCTTAACCAATTGATGTGTTTGTTACTACATACCTCCTGTAATTTCAAGAAAATCAGACCATTGCACACTGAGATATGGGTATCCATGTGTTCACACTGTCTGGCTGCCATTTTGAAAGCTGTCTGAAAACTTTCACCAAAAGAGGAGCCACTTAAATGTGCATTTTTAAGGTGCTTAAGCCTTTTTTGGGGGTACTGCATAATTAGGAGATTAATGTTTAGACTTTTGCATATTATAACCTGGAATCTGCATGTGGAAAATAATTACAGTTAGATCCAAAAGATTTTGGATGTTTTAGCAACCTAGCGCAGATGCTACAGAACATAGTTAGCTTACTAGCTGTACAAGATTGTTTGCTACACTAATATATTACTTTACAGGCATTAATAGCTTGTACTTTTAAATCCATAATATTATAAATTTAGTTTATTGATGGTCTGTGATTTTACAATGCTGCAATTTTTAAAGACTACATATTATTGTTAGGTGAGCTTAAAGGTTGCACTACTGTGCAAATCACAGCTTCAGTGTGACATCAATAAGAAAAAGTATAATTTCATAGATATTGTCAATAATAGTTGTTCATATTAAAATATGTATATACTTAATACGTGACCTAGATTATTTATTTTGCAAAATCTTGACCTTTAAATTTAATGTAATATTTATTAATTAAAAATTGTTGCTGCTCCAATTAAGCTCAGTGTGCTCCCTTTAAGCTTATCCACATTAATCATCTATGTAAATACTTCATAAACAGATTTTAAATATTAACTGATGGTTGTCGCTTTAAGTTCATCTTTATAAAATTATTAATTTATTATTAAACTTATTTTCACAGCCTTAAAGGGTCAGTTCACCCAAAAGTAAAAATTACCCCTTGATTTACTCACCATCAAGCTATCCTAGGTGTATATGACTTTATTCTTTCAGTTATATTAAATAATGTCCTGGCTCTTCCGAGCTTTATAATAACAGTAAATACAGGATGAGATTTAAAAAGATATCATAAAAGATATCCACACGGCTCGGGGGTTAATAAAGGCCTTCTGAAGTAAAGCGATGCATTTGTGTAAGAAAAATATCCATATTTAAAACTTTAAAAACTAAAATAACTAGCTTCCGACAGACGGCCATACACATCGATTTACGGCGAAAGAGTGAACTCTGACTTGACACATGATATAATGACGAACACAGAAGCGCAGAGGATAGAGCAAAACAAAACACCGGTCACGAATTAGAATATATAACTGATCAAATTGAATGCCTTGTTGCTTGATTTTAGGTTTTGTTTTTTTGTGATTGACTCTGTACCTTCAAATAAAACATTTTTCAATTCTTTAAAAAGGTTGTTTAAAATAAACAAGAATTTTTAATAAAACATGTTGAGCTTAATGGCAACAGGGGTGTGCATAAAGGGTACAAAAATGTACCCATTAAGCACAGCCAGACTTTTTGCATTTAATGATGTACATCTTAATTGAAATGCTTTTGTCATTTAAAATAAAATAAAATATTATTGTGTGAGAGATTAATATTTTATTTTAACATAACTTCTTGTACTGAAACCAATGTCTTGTGCACTAAAAATGTCTCGATGTAGATTTTGGTGAGCTTAATAGGTACGTTTACCCTAGTCAAATTCTGCATGATTATGGACTCCAGTATATGAGCATGAACCACAAACAACTTTACGTGTGACACGAACAAGACTTTATTAATTAGACTTAACACTTAAACTACTCTAACATTCACACACACACACACACATACATGCATACAGTTTACCAAGAGAGCTAAAGCAGAATACAGGAAAGCAAGAAGTTATAGCATTGTTTGAAATTCAGCAGATCAACAGCCTTGAGCAAACCATCAGTTTAGTTCTAACACACCCTACTTTAAAAGAGGTAAGAATACTTAATGTATCAAATAATAAGACAAAGTTTGATACTATTTTTTAAATGTGAAGATGTTACACCCTCTGGAGGTGACTGGGCCAATAAGGAGTTGTTCTTTTGGAGGGAACGTTTATGACTCTATATATCCTCTTGCAGGATATTAGCATAAGACATTGGATTGTGTGTTTGAGAGAATAACCTTCTATAGTCTTCTAATACTAATGTGTCAAAGAGTTAGCAAAATGTAATGTAAATTAACAAATCGAGAATGAAGATTGGAGTTCATAGAGACCAAACCCATGTTATTTTAGTTAACCATAGTATACAACTCTGAAACATTAATACAAAAGAGTTCAAAAGAGAGAATTAATACATAGGCCAAACCCATAAAAGGAAATCATGAGTGGAAAACTGGATACATGTTTATACATTTCAAGTGGTTATATATAGAGTATATAGGATTAAAAGAGTTTATTTGTCCTTTTCAACAAGAATTAAGTGGGAGTCATAGCTCTCTGCAAATGTCTTAACAGTCTTCATGTAACCTGTAACCAGACACCTGGTGTTAGTTGGGAAGTTACTTTGCAGTTTTGGAGTGATTGGTTTACAGAACTTTGTTGGGAGAGTTTTTTGTTGTTGTTGTTTGTTTGTTTGTTTGTTTGTTGTTGTTGTTTTTATTATTCATTAAATATAATGAATAATTGTGTCTGACTGGTCCAGACGCTACAGATGACAGAAAGACAAAAAAAATTGAAAAAATTAACTTTGTGCTCATGATGAGAGTTTTGATCATTAGATTATGTACGTCATTTATTTTTAGTAGTTTATTACTTTGAGCAAAATATAAAAATGGTCCATACTTTTTTCTTAATAGGTAAACCCTGTTTACTCAGGCCTTCTATGTGCCATACACGTAGGTGTAAAAAAAAAATTAGCCTGATAAAACATCTAATCTTACCTTTTTATATTAATAAGTTAAGAGAAATATTTCCTTTTTTTTTTTTTTTTGGTAAATATTGGTTAAAAAAATCACTGCCTTGGTTCTCAGGGCTTAAGATTCTCATCTTTGATTACTATTTTGAGTGTTTAGGATTTTATTCTCTAACAAAGTATTACGGCTGCCCCGATGGAAATCTATAACTGTTCCAAAAGTATTGTCTGAACCTACACTGGGAAGGAAATACAGAGATCGGACCTCTTGGAACTTTAATTGAATACCCCTGGTGTATAGTAAGACTATATTTACTAAATTGCAACATTGCAGTAAGATATTAGGGGCGAAGGGCCCTATTTATTTTTTTTATTTTTTTACACGCTTTACTTCAGTAGGCCTATATTAACCCCCTGGAGCCATGTGGAGTACACTTTCTTCAGCTCATACTCATGACCCCTGTTCACTGCCATTATAAAGCTTGGATGTGTAATAATGTGAAACAACCTCTTTAAATATAGGTTTTCCATTTACCCAAGACTTGGCAAACTATTTAACAAACCTCTCTGAGACTGATACCAGCTATCCAAAAAAATAAATAAATAAATATATCAAAATCAAGCACCTAGGCATGCAGACTGCTTCTACAAACAATTGTGAAAGAATGGGTCGCTCTCAGGAGCTCAGTGAATTCAAGCATGGTACCGTGATAGGTTTGCCACCTGTGCAATAAGTCAATTCGTGAAATTTCCTCAATACTAAATACTCCACGGTCAACTGTTAGTGGTATCATAAAGTGGAAGCAATTGTGAACAACAGCAACTCAGCCACGAAGTGGTAGGCCACGTAAAATCACAGAGCGGGGTCAGCGCATGCTGAGGCGCACAGTGCGCAGAAGTCGCCAACTTTCAATAGCTACAGACCCCCAAACTGCCATTTCAGTTATGTAGGCCTATTGCTTTGTTCTTCTGTTACCTTATCTTATGAATATTTAAAACTAGGCCATCCCTCTGGCAATGACTGAAAATGTCTACAACCAAATCAAGGGGATATTCCAGAAATATGGAGGACCTATATTAACGGGCATACGCGCCGATCCCGTGGGTGCTCAGGAAAACCCACGGAAAAACACAAAATATTCACCATTAATTTTAACCAATAATAATTATAAAAACGTAAACCAGTAAAAAAAAATTGAAGCTTTCAGATACAACTTTCTTCTCATTTTTATAGTTCATTTGAGGCCGTTTCTATGGCGTTATTTTAATTTTATTTTAACGCGAGAGCACATCCATATAATGAAACATAAATCGGCGCCTATAGTAACAGGGGTCTACTGTTGCTGTAATGACGAACAATTTGTTGTTTGTGTTGTGGATATTTAAGTAAAAAAGTTTGCTTCGCTTCGTATATTCAGCTTAAAAGAATTAAACTGTGTAACTGAACTGCGCGCACTATTTTTGACGCTTAAATTATGTTCTAAATTATGAATTGGTAAAACGCTTTTGCAAAACGGTCTGAATCCACTCATTCGTTTGGACTGCGCTCTCTCATTAGATCATCTGAAGCGATTTCTGTCAGTAAAACAAACAAACAAATAGTATCGAGAGAACAACCAGCGCTGTTTTTCAGTTGTTTTCCTTTGTGAACATGCGTTAAATGAATGTCTGCCAATTTCGTTGCTTTTTTATTTTTTATTATTATTTTTTTTTTTTTACATTTTTTAATTTTAAAAAGTTTAAAACATCTAGAGATGGAGTAGTCTACACTCGTTCTGCGGTACGTTGCTCTCACTGATGGTCTAAAAAGTGCATAATAGTTAGGCTATATATGCTTTTAACTTTTTAGTGTTAAATAAAAAACCCTTTGTGCGTAATCCTGCAGGCGTCCATGCCTTCTCCGTCCATGCGATAAAATGCATATCCTTAAATGAGCGCGGATTTCTAGCATATACTTTAACTTTTCAGGTAATGTCTATGGACTGAATAAAGCTCTACGAATTTGACGTGCGATGAATCACGGACACGCACACGCTCTGAGCATTATTGTAAGTTACTGCATAATACATTTTAACAAGCAGAATAGCCTAATACAGTCACGACAAAGTATCACTTTAGCTATGTCTTTTAACTATTATAATATTATAGTATTTCGAAGAACAAAAACATGAACTTTAACCATCAAGTCACAGCTGTCACTTTACTTTGGCACGAGGCTTTGTGCGGTCGCACACTTGGCACAGCGCTTGCGACGGTACTGCTCGTAGGAAGACCGAGACTGTGTAGGGTGCCATTTGGAACAGGGCCCTAAACCCATATTCCCCTGTGTAACATCGTGGCTGTGTCTGAAATCATCCCCTATACCCTTAAATAGGGCACTATTCGAGGGAACAGCCATTTGAGGTGGTGTCCGAAACCATAGTGGACGTTAGTAGTACACTCTTTCAATCCCATAATGCACCGTAACAACAAGTGTACAACTGATGTACACGCAACGGCAAGAGAATACCCATAACGCACCATGAGGGTCGTGCTGAATTAATTCCTGCGTCTCGCCAGAAGATGGCGCCGAGCTGAATCATCTATCCATCCATTTTCCAAACCGCTGGTCCAACGTGGGTACAAATGGATTATCAATTTTGATTACACAACCAACATTTGTTACGTCCAGTGGATGTGTTTGTAATATATGTGTGATTTGGGGAGAGTGATTGTATTTCTTGAGCATGTCATTCATGTGCTGTGTACTGCTCTCCTCTCTCTCCCCTGTCTGTCTCCTATGCAGGTCGTTAATTGAGTTCCACCTGATGCTCATCAGCTGAGTGCATGTTGCAGATCCCAAACACTATAACAGAGTGGAGAAACTATGCTGGAGACTATGGCGGACAGAATTGCTTCCTTTTCCTGTGTGATAGCAATCCGTCTAAATTTTCATCAGTCTTCTTGTGTGAGCGTGATTTGAACTGAATAACATTCCGTAGTCCAGAAACTTTCTTTAGATAAAGTTTAAAATTAACTGGAAAAATGTTACACGGTCAAAAAACTGTTTCGCTCCACTATTGCTTCACCGGTCTTTTCCGGAAATGACATCATTGTTAATATGAAATGTAATATACGTTTTAAATTATTTACTTTTATAATTATTTTACAATTGCTTAACACACATAATTATTTATTCCACATCTAAATAAAAAAAACAAGTGTGCTGGTTTGCTGGTTTTGTTCTTGTGTGTGTTATCATTATTTTGTTTTCACTTTTAATTTGTGTAAGTACTTTATTTCAAATTTGGAAGCCGTGGGGAGAGGGTGCCATTTTTAGGGCCCGAGCACCAAAGTGCGAGGACCCTATTGGATTTCCTCCGTTTATTATTATTATTATTATTATTATTCTTTTCCAAACATTATCACATTTTTGAGGGCCTAAACATGCTCAAAAACTCATGAAACTTTGCACACGTTTCAGAAATGGGTGGGGCAAAATGGCTCGATAGCGCCACCTATAAAACTTCAACGGTGTGCGCCTCGGGCTACGTTCGACGTACATGTACGAAATTCGGTACATACATGTACCGTCCCATTACCTACAAAAAAGTCTATTGGAGCGAAGTCCTAAACGCAACAGGAAGTCAGCTATTTTGAATTTCCCGTGCGATTTTTGTGCAGTTTTGCCATTTTCAGCCCTCATACTTTAACGAACTCCTCCTACAGTTTTAATCCGATCATCTTCAAATTTGGTTTGTATAATCATAAGGCCTGTGCGACGCTAAATTGCGAAGATCTTGAGTCTTCGTAAAAGGGCGTGTCCCTGGCGGCCTGACAACGTTTAATGTTTCGCCATGAAACAGGAAGTTGCTGTAACTAAGGCAAACAATGTCCGATCTGCCCCAAACTTCACACACTTGATAAAAGTCCTGTCCTGAACACATGTACATGCCCATATTCAGTTATAGTCATAGCGCCACCTGCTGGCAACAGGAAGTGACATATTTAACACTGTTATTCCTGACAGCATATTAAAATGTTCCAGCAAATTCTAAACAGGCTAGCAACATGCTAGAAAAATGTTAACAAAACACTTAGCTAAGTGTTAAAGCATGCTATTAATACAGTGAAAGAGGAAGTTGCTGTAACTCAGGCATGCAATGTCCAATCTACCCCAAATGTCACACATTTGATAAGAGTCCTGCCCTGAACACATCTACATGACAATATTCGGTTATAGTAATAGCGCCACCTACTGGCAACAGGAAGTGACGTTTTT
This sequence comes from Elopichthys bambusa, assembly GCA_037101425.1. Lineage (NCBI taxonomy): Eukaryota > Metazoa > Chordata > Actinopteri > Cypriniformes > Xenocyprididae > Elopichthys > Elopichthys bambusa. Next base: position 7,013,092 of record CM074443.1, read on the forward strand.
AACAATATGATGCACTATTAGCAACATACTAAAATATGCAATTGAGTACTAAACATGCTAGAAACATTCTAAATCATGATAGCAACACCTAGCTGACTGTTAAAGCATGCTATTATCGTCATGAAACAGGAAGTTGTTGTAACTCAAGCATACAGTGTCTGATCAGCCCCAAACTTCTCATGTGTGATAAGAGTCCTGGCCTAGAGACATCTATTTGCCAATATTCAGTTAGTCATAGCGCCACCTACTGGCAACAGGAAATGGCATGCTTTACACTGTAATTCACTCCTGGAAACACATTTCGATATGCCACTGAGTAGCAAGCATACTAGAAACATGTTAAAACATGCAACACCTTGAACCTTTTGTATAGGTTATTTAATGCTACCCTTGTCAGTTAGAAAGTTTTGTTTATGTTGACCTGGCCCTCTCCTGAAGATTTGTTTCCTTTCTTTATTTCTTTCTTTTTGTTGATGTTATCTTTGAACTTAATCTTTGAATAAATTAAGTTATTTTGTTTAATTTGGTGTTTGTTGCTTTTCTTGGATCAGGGAATTGAAGTGACCGTCAGTCATTTTCGTTTTATTTATTATTTTTATTTTATTTACAATAATTGTTACTTCCTCCTACCCCTAGACAAACTGGGAGGTTCGTAATAGTGTGGTAAGTACAATTTCTCTTTTCTCTCTAGAAGTCTGTTTCTCACTGTCTTCACAAGACACTTTTTGTGTGGGGAGGAGAGTCTCTATGGTGATAGAAAAGGAGTTTGATTTGTTGGCGTTTACCCTTTCTTCCACCACAGAGGTCTTTCATAAATGTAGAAAAAATGATCTAATTTTGATTGCAGAGTTCTATAATATTGAGGTACCAAAAGAGAAAAAGCAAGTAATTAAGGATACTCTGTTTAAACAGCTTTTGCGCAATGGTATTTTACTAGATTTTGAATGTGAAGAACAACCTATGGTGAAAGCCATGGCTGAGGAGGTTGTTTCTGGTATAAATACTAGCGAATGTGTGAATTTTGATGTGTGAAAGCCATTTGTTTAAAAGAGTTAGAACTCAAAGTTAAACAACAGGAGAATGAAAATTTACGCTTGAAACTTAAAGTTGTGGAGGTAGAAGCAGACCATGATATTAAACTGCGTCTAGATTTGCAAGTTAAAGGGGGGTATAATGCTATTTCATGTATTCTGACTTATTTACACTGTTAAAGAGTTGGATTCTCATGCTAAACATGGCCAAAGTTTCAAAACACGAGTTGGACAAATGACGGAGTATTTCTGTGCCAAAAATTCTCTTCCAAATCCTTACAGGATTAGGGATCTTTTTTTCGAGTATGGGCATGAGTGACGTAAATGGGGGCGGAATTCCTTGTATGGGCATTTCTCCCGGAAGGGCGCGCGTGCACACATCGACCAGAGTGAGAGAGCAAGAGCACGCCCATCAATGCGCGTTCGGGTTTACGGAAGTCGTCAGCAGCGTTGCACACGCACAGGTCACAGGACTTCATGAAATCAACAATGTCACCAAAGAAGTGTGTTTTTGGTTGTGAGGGAAAGATAACCTTGCTTCCCAAAGAACCCAGCATTAAGTGGAGCTGAGAGTTTTGTGCTCACGCAATACATTGATGTGCTCTCGACATTTGTTATTAAAAATAACCATAGAAACTGATAGTTGCAATCACTTTTTTATTGGTTAAAACGAATGGAGAATATCTTGTGTTTTTCCGTGGCTGCTCTAGCCCTCAGGATCGGCGCTTATGGTTTCATAAACAAGGCCCAGTTCTACACTGGATTTACGTTTGAAACTGAAAGATGGAGCGGTCACAGTGACAATGATCCCGGTCATGAGTCGGAACCGCAGGTGGTGCATAAAACTGCTTCAAATGTCTGTTTTGTTGGCAATAGGCGCCTAAGTGCATATAATGTAAACAACACGAACGTAGTGAATTCATAAATTCATTATTCATCATTCACTATATGCTACATTCATTATAGTGATTCAAAAGTTATCCAGGGATAATGCAATGGTGTATTGTGTGTGTTTAAATACATCTGTTTAGCTGACCATTGATAGCTTGCAGATGATCGCTACACAAAAGCTGCGCATGCTCGTGACAGCTCGTCACTCTTTTGCTCCGCTCACAGGACACGCTTACAGGCACTCAGCTGTTTTTGGAAATACTTGGTGCAGCCTATGTATCTTTTATAAATATGATAAAACTAAAGACTTTTTGGAGATAAGAAGGATGCACTACTACTCAATAGGTACTCAAGATTAACATAAGATTGGCAGAAACTGTGTGTGACACCCCCCCTTTAAAGAAATGAAACCTATTCCTGTTCCGCACTCCAGAGCTTCCTCAATTTCTTCCTCTGCAACCATTCCTGCTACACCCGTAACCTCAAATGTAGAGCAAAACATTCAGGAATTTGATGTTTGTAAATACACCCTTCCGTGAGTCTAAGGTTGATGCATACTTTGTTGCTTTCGAGCGCATTGCAGGTAACCTTAGGTGGCCAAATGATATGTGGGCCTTGCTCCTACAGTGTAGTTTGACGGGCCCAAGAGATTTGCTCGTCCTTACAGATTGAACAATCTCTCAATTATGAGGTCGTTAAAACCGCTGTTCTCAGAGCATATGAATTGGTCCCCGAGGCATATCGCCAAAAGTTTTGTGCGCATGGAAAAACAGCAAGACAGATGCATTTCGAGTTTGCAAGAGAGAAAAGAGTGTTGTTCGAGAAATGGTGTCTCTGCAGTAAGATCACTACCTTTGAGCAGTTGCAGGAGTTGCTCTTGCTGGAGGATTTTAAAAGTTGTCTTCCCGAGAGTGTTGTTGTTCATTTGAATGAACAAAAGGTAACTTCATTTTCAGATGCTGCTATGTTGCAAGTGCCTGATGGAGGAAATGCTTGCTTGAGTAATAATGGTGTGACAACAAAGAAATGTAAGCCCATTTGTGATTTGCCTAATTGTTGTGACATCCATCACATGGTCTTATCTACTGTGCACCATTTTCAAGTCCAGAAATATGTACCAGCAAATGTCAAGACACTTCAGCGTGTAATGAAATCCTTGTTTTGCAAATTCTTCTTGGTAGAATTTGTGAGAGATATTCTTGTTCTTGTAGGCCTGCTGTGATATGTTATGGAGGTAGTGTGGTTCTACTTATGTTTACAAAGCCCCCTTAACTTCACTTGCCTGGCAATCTAAAAATGCCGTGGTCCATGTACTGTTAAGAAAATTGTGGTATGATACGTTGTAGATGTGGTGTGACTTTTGTTTTTCTTTGTTTCATTTTGTGAAATGCCAAGAAAGAAAAAAAACTTAGCGGTGGAGGTGTTACGTCCAGTGGACGTATTTGTAATATATGTGTGATTTGGGGAGAGTGATTGTATTTGTTGAGCATGTCATGTGCTGTGTATGTGCTCTCCTCCCGCTCTCCTTCTCTCTCTCTCCTTCTCTTTCTCTCCTGTCTGTCTCCTTTGCAGGTCGTTAATTGAGTTAACTCATGATGCTCATCAGCTGAGTGCATGTTGCAGATCCCAAACACTATGGCTGCGTTCCACTCCAGTTTTAGACAAGCACTCGCAAACTTCCCTAAGCACTTCCACTCGGGGGAATCCCTGCCACCATTATGAAGTGTGTTCCACCTCGATTTTGACCGAGGGATGGCGAGGAGTCTACTTCATATGTACACTTCAGGCAGCTCTATAACCCACAATGCAACACGGTTGTGACGTCACTGTATATCATGTTTAATTTACCCCACCACAAACAACTCTGATATATTCATTATTTTTTTTAAATATTTAAAACACACTTATATACATATAGAATGCTGCATTAAACAATTTTGTAATGGGAAAAAATAAATAATAAATCAGCTCCATTGTGGATTCCAAGTGATCAAGGGCTTAGGATGTTCCAATTCAGCCTATTGCAAAGGTTCCGCCAGTAGTGGGCACTCATGCAACATAAGCAATGACGTACATCCGAGTCAACGAGACTGAGGGAAGTTAGCGAGGGAAGGGCATTTAAAAAACGAACTGGAACGCAGCCTATAACAGAGTGGAGAAACTATGCTGGAGGGCGGACGGAATGCTTCCTTTCCCTGATCTAGAATTGTTGTGTATTATCTCTTGTGTGAGTTCAGGTGTACAACCAAGTGTGGTCTGGCTTTGCTCTCAACTTGTGAATGAGTTGCATAACTGCTAGCTGTGAGAGAGCTTGCGAACGCTGATTTTGTTCTTTTTTGTGTGCGTGTTATCATTATTTTGTTTTCACTCTTAATTTGTGTAAATACTTTTTGAATTTGGAAGCCGTAGGGAGAGGGTGCCATTTTCTTAACTTGAATTTTGCTTACGTTTATGTTAGACAGGAAGCAAGGTAAGACTTTGCTGTTTGTTTATGTTTTATGTTGGCATGGCCCTATCCTTAAGATTTGCTTCCTTTCTTTATTTCTTTCTTTTTGTTAATGTTATCTTTGAAGTTATTAAATAAATTATTTTGTTTAATTTGGTGCTTGTTGCTTTTCTGGATCAGGGAACTGAAGTGACCGTCAGTCATTTTCGTTTTATTTATTATTTTTATTTTATTTACAATAATTGTTACTTCCTCCTACCCCTAGGAGGAAGTAACTGGTCATAATTGGCTTGATTAGCTTTTGATTACTGAATGTTGGTAGTATAACGTGTGATGGAGTGGACATTTTGATATTGTGTGAAACAGTAATGACAATTTGTTTTTATTTTTACGGAGAAAGTTGGGCCTAGGACCTGCCAACACCAAGCTAGCAGTCTCTGGATATAAAATATGACACGTAATAAAACTATTCTTAGATTAATATTAAAGTCCCTTTCATATAATAATATGTATTAAAAAGAAAAAAGAAGTTTCTAATTTTAAAGATTCTGGCTTTTTTTTTATTTTATTTTAATGAACATTTCAATATATTTAAAACTATTTCTACAACAAAAATGATCTGTCTTTTTACATACTGTGGCCCCAAAAAGTATTTGCACCCTTGGCCACAACTGAAAATGCAACTGCATTAAAATACCATTCAAAAGTATGGAATCATATCTTTTAAAAGAAATTTATACTTTTATTCAACAAGGATGTATTAAATTGATCAAAAAGACATTTATAATGTTATAAAAGATTTGTATTTCAGGAGAATTACGTAATTTAAAAATTCTGTTTATCTGTAAATCTATCATCAAATATCAAAAATGTAAGAACAATCATACCAGGCTAGATTTTAAAATATATTAGTCCATACATTTATACAGGTTTATTTCAGTTGTTACAGGCAGTTATGTATTTAATAAAGGATAACTAATAAAAGCCTTAGTTTTCACAACGACCTGAAACCAATGTATCCTAACGTTGCACGAAGTGAATACCTGTCACTCAGTTATGGATGACTGCATACTAATGACTGCATACTAATGAATGCATTATAAACTTATACGAAAAGGTTTTAGATTAGTCATAAGCTGCGACGCTGAAACTAGTTACCTTTATGATAACAATCCTTTAAACGTGCTGCAACACAGTGAGCGCAAACTAAACATTTGCAATCTTAAATGTCTAGAAAACTCGTGAATAAGTTTTCTCCGCCCACGGAAATCGAAAATCTCATAACACCGGAACTCGTTCATCAGCCAATCAGCGAGCACGATACAAGCATGTGGCAGATAACAATCATGTAATATGGAGGCTGGAAGGCGTGTATGACTTTTGGGAACGAGCAGTGTGGCTGGGTGTATTTGTAAGACATTGCGTTTGTTTTTATGTTGTTATGGTATAAAAGAAGTAGTTGTAAAAGTGTTCTCTATGCTTGGATCACCTTAGGTTTTCTGTCACTGGCATGTCCTCTGGAGGGTTTAGCAAATAAAGAATTGCATGTTCTTTTAGTCTCTTTTTTTTTTTTTTTTTAGAGTAGTGCTAAGGGAAAGTCAGTGTAGTTTGAGCAAAGTGTAGAAGCACAGTTTTTGTGTATTTAATTTTAATGTCTTTATGAATTGTGCCTTATAAAGCCAGAATCACACTTAAGGAAGTGTTTTGCATTAAAAAGGATGCGATGCTTAAACCTGGAGGAAGTTTCCAGAAGACGTGAAATTTGGCATCAACTTTTTTTTTTCTCTCCTTGATCGAAACTATTAGCACAGTTGTTTCTTGATTATTGATTGAAACCGACTGGTTTGGGCTAAAATATCAATCCATGTTGGGCAGGGTCATGTACTGAGTTAGTTTGAGTTTTAGCTGTGTAGAGATTAGATTTGCTTAAGTCATTTGGGTTTTCCAGCCAAAATGCTGCTGTCTCTAGTCGTGCACACATACTCGTTGCGGTACTGGCTTCCAGCGGCGGTGATGCTGGGCACCGCTCCGGCTTACCTGCTGTCCTGGAGCGTCTGGCGTCTGCTGTCCACTGTGCTGCCGACAAGACTCTATCACATTGTGGATGACCGTGTATATTCATTGTATCAGAGTATGGTCCTGTTCTTCTTTGAAAATTACACGGGCGTGGAGGTTAGTATGACTTTTTGTCTTTACTGTGTTTAACTGTATTCAGCTCATTCTTTACATTTAACTTTTGTTACAAGATTCAAAAGTGATATACAACCCTTGTGTTACACGACTTTTTAATCATATATATATATATATATATATATATATATATATATATATATATATATATATATATATATAATTAAGTGGTGTGTGGTGGTGTTATAAAAGGAGGCAAAGTACGTGTGTATGTACAGTGGGTACGGAAAGTATTCAGACCCCCTTCAATTTTTCACTCTGTTATATTGCAGCCATTTGCTAAAATCACTTTTTTCCCTCATTAATGTACACACAGCACCCCATATTGACAGAAAAACACAGAATTGTTGACATTTTTGCAGAATTATTAAAAAAGGAAAAACTGAAGTATCACATGGTCCTAAGTATTCAGACCCTCTGCTGCAACACTCATATATTTAACTCAGGTGCTGTCCATTTCTTCTGATCATCCTTGAGATGGTTCTATACCTTCATTTGAGTCCAGCTGTGTTTGATTATACTGATTGGACTTGATTAGGAAAGCCACACACCTGTCTATATAAGACCTTACAGCTCACAGTGCATGTCCGAGCAAATGAGAATCATGAGGTCAAAGGAACTGCCTGAAGAGCTCAGAGACTGAATTGGGCAAGGCACAGATCTGGCCACGGTTACAAAAAAAAATTCTGCTGCACTTAAGGTTCCTAAGAGCACAGTGGCCTCCATAATCCTTAAATGGAAGACGTTTGGGACGACCAGAACCCTTCCTAGAGCTGGCCGTCCGGCCAAACTGAGCTATCGGGGGAGAAGAGCCCAAAGATCACTGTGGCTGAGCTCCAGAGATGCAGTCAGGAGATGGGAGAAAGTTGTAGAAAGTCAACCATCACTGCAGCCCTCCACCAGTCAGGGCTTTATGGCAGAGTGCCCCGACGGAAGCCTCTCTTCAGTGCAAGACACATGAAAGCCTGCATGGAGTTTGCTAAAAAACACCTGAAGGACTCCAAGATGGTGAGAAGTAAGATTCTCTGGTCTGATGAGACCAAGATAGAACTTTTTGGCCTTAATTCTAAGCGGTATGTGTGGAGAAAACCAGGCACTGCTCATCACCTGTCCAATACAGTCCCAACAGTGAAGCATGGTGGTGGCAGCATCATGCTGTGGGGGTGTTTTTCAGCTGCAGGGACAGGACAACTGGTTGCAATCGAGGGAAAGATGAATGCGGCCAAGTACAGGGATATCCTGGATGAAAACCTTCTCCAGAGTGCTCAGGACCTCAGACTGGGTCGAAGGTTTACCTTCCAACAAGACAATGACCCTAAGCACACAGCTAAAATAATGAAGGAGTGGCTTCACAACAACTCTGTGACTGTTCTTGAATGGCCCAGCCAGAGCCCTGACTTAAACCTAATTGAGCATCTCTGGAGAGACCTAAAAATGTCTGTCCACCAACGTTTACCATCCAATCTGACAGAACTGGAGAGGATCTGCAAGGAGGAATGGCAGAGGATCCCCAAATCCAGGTGTGAAAAACTTGTTGCATCTTTCCCAAAAAGACTCATGGCTGTATTAGATCAAAAGGGTGCTTCTACTAAATACTGAGCAAAGGGTCTGAATACTTAGGACCATGTGATATTTCAGTTTTTCTTTTTTAATAAATCTGCAAAAATGTGAACAATTCTGTGTTTTTCTGTCAATATGGGGTGCTGTGTGTACATTAATGAGGAAAAAAAATGAACTTTAAATGATTTTAGCAAATGGCTGCAATATAACCGAGTGAATAATTTAAGGGGGTCTGAATACTTTCCGTACCCTGTGTGTGTGTGTGTGTGTGTGTGTGTGTGTATATAATGTGTATAAGCATACATACGTGTGTATATGTGTGTGTGTGTATGTATATAGGCCTGGGAGATAAAACGGTATCGATATTTATCGACGGTACCTCTTATTCGATAACGATAGAAAAAATGTTCGATATAGTTTAATTTAAATGCACTAAAATGTAAACAGACACGAAGTTCGGTTGCACGAACAACTCAAGCTCGCTCCGTCCCTGGATCACAGACAGACGCGCTACGAGTGACACAAACAAGTTGCTGTTGAGTTCAGTTGCGCAATCGGAACGTGAGATCAGAACACACAAACGCATGAAAATGAGTGCTGTACCTGCCGGCGACGAGGAGATTGTGAATAAAAAAAAAAAAAAAACACATCAGTCTGTCAGTGTGGCAGTTTCATTGTTTTCCCTTATGTCTTACAGTTGATCTACTTCAAAGTTCGTCTTGAGAGAGCAGTTGTCACGTAGGTATTAACAGCTGCACAGTGTTTTCAACCAAACAGTATCGATATTTCTGTGCTACGAATATTCAAATTATCACAGAAGTACCGAGATAAAAGTTTATAGTTCAGATATAAATACTAATGTCTATTTTATCGATCAAAATAGAGCAAATCAGCTTTTGAAATAAACTTGAACGTGCTGAAAATGACGCATTAATCGATTACATTTCACCACCAGGTGGCGATAAGTGACTGTTAAAAAACGTATTTGACGTTGAATCTTCATTCAACAGATTCTTTCAAATACACTGATTCATCCAGTAATGAAACAAGAGTATTTATGGGCGTGTCATTAAATCATACATCCAAACAGATTTTTTTTTTAAATAATTAATTCAAATATATTACTTTTTTTAAAAAGACTGCAGCAATTAATATTTTGTCAGAACCTCTAGTAAATTGTTTCATTTAGTTGACATTCAGAATTGTGATCTCTGTTTAAAACAAACAAAAATTCTCAATTTATACAGAATTGTGCAGCTCTAAGTTTCTTTAACACTTATTTATTTAATCTTCATATAAAATAAAGATTTGTTTACATTTTATTTAGCTTTGTTTTAAAAAAATGCATTGGTTAAATTCAAACACTTTTTCTTCTAATTATTGTTACCGATCAATATGAAACATTATATCGTGATAATTATTTTAGCTGTATCGCCCAGCTCTATATGTGTGTGTGTGTGTGTGTGTGTGTATATGCATAAATAAGCAATAAGGTACAAGAGGCTGTGCTGTATCATGAATAAGTCTGCTTCGCGTCGTGCCTAACAACGCCCTTCAGCTGTGACTTATTCACAATACAGCACTAGCCTCGACTACCTTATTGCTTTTATAAAACGGTTAAAACACAATATAAATATTAAAGCCAAAAATATGTATCAGTGCAACTTTCATGAAGTAAACTTTCACTAAAAGCCTTCCTTCTGCCAGAAAATAGTCCCTGACCTTGAACAGCAATGTCAAGTGTCCCCAACTAAGCAAGCCGACAGCGGCAAGTAAACCCAAACTCCAACAGGTGACATCAGGTGGCAAACAGGTGTTAAAAATGGAGAAAAACCTTGGGAGAAACCAGGCTTAGTCAGGGGGCCAGTTCTCCTCTGGCAAGCAGTGCTTTATGATTCAGGCAGCTATCATAAGTCACATGTGATCACAACAGTCAAAGTATTTATTCCAGTTCCATCCAATTGAGGATCATATTCATCACGGCGGTACAGACAGTTTGAGAATACGTTTCGTGCAAAAATAACGACTTCATTCAACAATTTCTTCTCTACCCTGTCAGACTCATACTCGTACTTTTCTGTTCAACCTAAACTAAATAAACAGATTAATTTAATTGATAGCATTATTTTTCAAGATTTCTACAGATATTGTGATTTATTGTGAATTCTTTTAGTCACGATAATGTAGTGAAAATCATGACAGCCCTATAGTGCACAGTATGCTGTCTTAGCAAATTGCACTACATTACTGACGTTCTCGACAGTGTACTTTGTAAAAGTGGGGTTTTAGCACTTACTAGCATAAAGAACAAATATAGACATGGTCAAAAACGCTTTAAGTTCTTGTTTTAATTGTTGATAATATATTGTATGGGAAAGAATGCATTTTTTTTCCTGAATATCCACACGATTGTGAATCTAACATTGATTTTATACAACAGCTCCTCAAACAAAAAGGTAATATTAAGTGATTTATTTTACAGCGAAATAATAGTTGAAATAACAAGCCACAGCAGTGTTTTGTTAGTAAGTGAATCTCTTATTCTGACCTATTCATAAATACAGCCACTTGCTTTGTTAATGAATGAATCATTAAGACAGTGACTTGCCACCACCTACTGAAGGTTTTAGTTAAATTAAAAAGTATCACTTCTAAAACCGATAATTTTACCAATATTTTTCCCGTTAAGCATTTTTCCGTAATCGGGTATCGGTTTTGTTAAATCAGATTCACAGATAAATGGCACCAGCTTGTGGCTGTTTTGAGAAGACTTCCATTAAAGCACTGTCTGAGGGGAGATGAGTCAACAAAAGTAAAATAAGCATGGTTGAAAATAAAATTGCTGAATTTAATGATGAGCATAGACAACAGAGAGAGAATTAGTCTCAAAATTGCATTCATAGTCCCATTCACTCACCAGGTTTGTTCATTACTTCTATTTCAAATCCAAAAGTTTACTTGTTAATGGGTCATTCCGTGTCAAATAAACCAAATTCCGGAAACTTCCCCGGCTCAAACTTAAAGAACTGGTTGTTTCAATAAGTACTGTACAGTGTTCCCTTTACTCTTTACTTCAAAAACTTTCTATAAATTTCTATTATGTATTTGAGGTCTGAGATGTGGGAACAGTGAAGAGAGGGCAAACCGTTTGCAGTTTAGCGGTACTGCAGTCTAATCAGCCAATATTGTTTTAAATAGCCTGCATAGCACTTCATCTTTTATAACATGAGATTTTGACCATATGTTGATTTTTGTAAAATTTTGCAACAATGTTAATTTGTTTTGTGAAAAATTAGTTTTGGATAAATAAGATAATAATAAAAAAAAATCGCTTAAGTAACTACAAATGAGCATGTAAAGCTTGCTAAATGCCCTCGATGGCTTAGTCCAGAGATATGGAGATCTTAATGCAGCTCCATGAGTAAATTGCTGAATTGTACACATTTTTAGTGGTCAAAAATCAAATGTGTCACTGTGCATACAGCTAATACTTTTTCTTTTAAATAAGGAATATCTAAAGAACAAATAATGTTGAAATGAAATGTATCTTCTGTTTTTCTATCAACTCAATTGCATAGAACACCTGTCTGCGTGACAAATATTCTATTTGCAAAGTTTGCATGCCTGTAACTCTGTAACTGTAACATGCCTGTAAAGAGATCTTAATATCCTTCTAGATTCTTATTCTTAATAAACTTTCCTTTTGAAATCTTTATTTCAAGGCCCTATATAGTTCAGTCCAATAGATATGGGCATCTCAAAGCAGCTCCATGTTCAAATTGTTTCATTTTACCCATTTTCAGTGTGGTTATCCATTTTCAACGTGGTTCACTTTGCACACAGCTGATACTACTTGCATATTAAGAGGAATGTCTGAAGAATAAATAATGTTTAAACTAGAAATGTATGTTTTCGTTCTATCAAAATAATTGCATAAAAACATAACTCTTGAGTACTGAAAATGGTTGAGGCACTTAACTTGCTCTCAATAATGTATTTATAAGAATCTATATTTGAATCCGTTTTAGGGATATTTGGAAGATGGGGTTTTGTTCATTTTAACAGCTCCTGAAGATGTATCAAAACTACACGTTACTGTATTGACATCCCTATATCTGAGATTGAATCATATAGGGCCTTTAAAAAAATGAAGATTCCAAAAGAAAAGTTTCATAAGAATCTAAAATGACTAAGATATCTTTAACACTTCTTGAATTAAAGACATGTCAGCTTTGGAAAAATGTTTGTTTTTGGCACTCAGAGGGGTGTTATATTCAATTGTTTTGATAGAGGGTAAAAAGATACATTTCTAGTTAGTGTTATTTGTTCTTCAGACATTCTTCATTAAATACAATAACTATCAGCTGTTTAAAAAGTTACCTACGTTTGGTTCTTGACCATTGAAAATGGGTGAAATTCAACAATTTGGGCATGGAGTCACATTGGGATCCCAAGTAGGACTGAACTATATATGTCTTAAATGAAGATTCCAAAAGAAAAGTTTATTAACAGTGAGAATCTAGAAGGATTTTAAGATATCTTGAATACTTTTAGACTTACAGGCATGCAAACTTTGGAAAATGAATATTTATGCCACTCAGACAGGTATGTTCTATGCAGTTGAGCTGATAGACAAGATACATTTTTAGTTTCAACATTATTTGTTCTTCAGATATTCCCATCTCCTCTTTAAAAGAGAAAAGTATCAGCTGTATGCCAAGTGACTCACATTTGGTTTTTGAAAATGTGCACAATTTACCAATTTACTCATGGAGCCACATTAAGATCGTCATATCTCTGGGATTGAACCATCGAGGGCATTTAAATAGATAACAAATGGAAAGTTTAAGAACCAGAATCTACAAAAGTTGCTCAAGCAAGTGGCAAAACATGTAAACAGCCTATACTTTTCTTATTAAAATCACAAACATTCAGATGAAGATTTTAAATTGACAAAAAAAAAAAAAAAAAAAAATGCATTTTCTTTTGCATTTAAACAAGAACTCCTGCAAGTCATAAAGAACTTTGTTTTGCAAATCCACAAAGAGACGAGTGTGGTCCATTGTTACCTAAATGAGAGGTAAGGTCAGTTATCTCCATGAGAGAAGTTCTGTGTAAACGCATAAATTAAAAAAACGGCACTCTGTCAGCAGATATTCTATAATCTATACTGATAAAAACATAATTTTGATAATGTGCCAGATGTGATGGACTCTGTAATTGAGGTGATGCATTTTTGTTTATTTTAAGCTCCAATCAGGGTCACTGGAAGCAGTATTGGCCTATACCAATCACTGAAATAAATAAAACTAAATAGAAGGCCTCAAATATACCCATTGGGGTTAATTTGATATTCTTAACAGCAATGTATTTCAATTATTTAAAATTAAGAGATGAGAAGTATCATGAATTAACAACTTTTATTTATTGGCAAGCAACATATTCTATTCTTTCTCTTAAAGGGGATTAGGAACAGATTTTAACAAATATAGCATTCCTCTTTTTTTTTCGTGTTCCGCACCATTGGCTCTTGTCGAAAACCTTCGGGGTTTTTTGGACCGATTCAGCATGTTGAATCGCCGTTGGGCCATCGGTGAAAGCGAGAATTCTGATTGGCTGTTCAGCTTAGCGGACAAATCAGTGAACAATAAGCGAAAGTGATGAAAGTGAGCAAAGAAGTCAAGGTGGTACAGACAAAAGGCTGTTATTATTTTACAGCATTCGAATGCACAAACATTTTCATAATAACATGAGCCAACTGGAATGAAGAAAGTGATCACCATGATTATTCAAAATGGTCATGCCACATTGTGCAGCTTTTGGTTGTAATTTTCAGTCAACCACAAGAGAAGCGATTGTAAGTCTTTACTGCTTTACTAGCGACGATAAGAGGAGAAAAGAATGGGAAGTTGTAAAGAATGTGGACGAATAAAACTTCCTAAAGAACCGCGTCTTCATGCATTTTCTCTGATCGGATAGCTATCCGTTTGTGAAAACACCAGGTCTAAGGGCCTGTTTACACCTGGTCACTTCATGCATTTTCTCTGATAGCTATCTGATTTATAAAAACTATTGCATTTACACATGGCCAAATAAATGTGTCTCCGCAAAACGGATATAGATCCGATCTTCAATTCCCGCGCTATATGCAGATTTCATCAGTTCACGTCACCGAAAGCAACAAATAAGCTGCATTTTTTTTGATCATCAGCTTATTTCAAAATCAAAGACGCAATAGGAGAGAGCACGGGAACAGCACTGGTAAGATCATTTAGTCTCATTACTTTTAATGATGATTGTGTTTTGAGTGCTTGACTGACTTTCAGTTTGATTTGCGGCAGTTTGCGCGTTGTCTTACTGAATAGATATCAGCTGCTCATCTGCGGCGATGCGTGCTGCAGTGGCGCTGTCATATCTGGCTATAACATGTTATTTAGCCCATAACACGCTTTCACGTTTAGATTTTAGTATTTTTGGAAGGAGTTAAATTTACATATGTGGTTTTAACAACCAGATGCATTTAGACCTTTTCGTCCCAGACCACCTCCTGACGTGGTTTGAGTGATCGGATTTATATCAGTCTCGAATGCGTTTCGGGGGGCATTTAGACCTGGTCTTTTCACGATCGGATAGCTATCCGATCAGAAAACGCCAAAGTGACCAGGTGTAAACAGGTCCTTTATGCTCCCTGTAACACATTCGAGACTGATATAAATCTGATCACTCAAACCACTTCAGGAGGTGGTCTGGGACATACGCATTCCAGTCAAAACTGAACAGGTCTAAATGCATCTGGTTGTTGAAACCACATATGTAAATTTAACTGCTCCCAAAAATACAAAAAAATAAACTTGAGCGTGTTATAGGTTAAATAATGTTATAGCCAGATATGACAACGCTACTGCAGCATGCATCACCGCAGATGAGCAGCTGACTTTCTATTTAGCAAGACGATGCGCAAACTGCCGCAAATCAAACTGAAAGTAAGTCGCAGGTGCTCAAAACACAATCATCTTCATCAAAAGAAATAAGACTAAATTATCTTACTAGTGCTATTGCCTTGCTCTCTCCGATTGCGGTCTTGATTTTGAAATTAGCTGATGATCAATAAAATGCAGTTCATATGTTGCTTTCGGTGACCTGAATTCCATTAAATCTGTATAGCGCGGGAATTGAAGATCGAATATATTTTGCGGAGACACATTTGTGACCAAGTGTAAATGCAATCGTTTTTATAAATCAGATCTGATCAGAGAAAACGCATGAAGTGACCAGGTGTAATGTTCTCTCCACTTTAGCCCTGATGCCTTTTGATTATTTTTCATCTGTATACTTTGAGGCAACAGTAATCCAGTAAGTCTTAATATCCGTGGGGTTCCTTTTAAAACATGATCAGCTTTTCAGTTTGAGCCAGAGCACAAAATTAGTGAGGATGAAAACATCCAAGACGTGCAATGTCTCTGTGTGTATACATTCAGGTGATAGACAATTTTTACACCCCATACAACAGTAGTTCGAATAGCCACACAGTTAAACATGCTGAGAAGATGCTGCTGTTTTATGCGATCACAGATATCTTGTGCATCACGGCACACACGAGCTTTGAGGCAGTCTGTCTCAACCGAGATGTTATAGGCTTACTTTCGTCAGTCTCAACGACATTTGATTAAAGCATACACTTATATCCATCGACAACTGTAAGCTCTTTCAGTTGTGGTCTACCAGGCACCAGGGCTTAAGTGAAGAGAACAAAGACGTGGATCTTTAGGAAGCTTTATTCGTCCACATTCTTCACAACTTCCCATTCTTTTCTCCTCCTCTTATCGCTAGTAAATTAGTTTTTTTTCCCTGTTCGTAAAGTTCTGGTACGATCTTTGTCCTGAAGTGGGAGTGTGAGGGGATTGCGTAGCGTGGTTCAAGCACTTTCAACATATTTTTAAATCCTCCATTTTCCACTACAGAGTATGGCCTCATGTCTGCAGCAATTAAACATCCTGATTTGGAAATCACTTTAACCTGTTCTGATTCTGCTGCAAAGGGCTGTTTAAATGCAGCAGTGAGATGCTGCTGCTGCTTTGCATTCTGTCATTTTCACACCAGGGTGATGTCGCTTCAGATGCGTAGCCATGCTCAATGTATTGCCACTTTCATACGGCTTTCTCATGCCACAGTGCCTACGTACCGTAACCAGTTTTGTTCACCACCCTTCTTCCATCATATTTTACAGGGAAGCCAAAATGCTCCCGTACATTTTGAATGATGCGGCTTTTTAGTTCTTCTGTTCCACTTGCCATTGTTGACTGATTAACATGCCCCATTTACGTGAACATATGACTGCTTTGTCTGTATAGTTTCACTGCAACACAGCATCGAGTTTTAAGAAATTAAAATACAACTTTACAAGCAATATTGACAGTCTTTTTAATTGATAATTTAACTTCGCAAATAATCCGCAAGTTTTTAAAAAGGCGCAATTAATCCGCTGGTCACGTGCATGCCTTCGCCTGATTCACAATGGTAAGCTTGTAATGTTTTCTAATCTGGTGGTACCGGTGGGTTTCTGCTGGAAATTCAAGCATGCAGTCATTCGTCTTTGCATCATTACGTCACTTCTGTTTACATAAAGGAGTCCCAGTTAGTAGGCTATATGGCATGTGGAGGATGTTGCAGGCGGCGGATCATTTATAGCCTTTTTTCACAGCAGCTGCAATAATTAAAACTTATCGTTTTAATGGTGGATTGTAATCCAGAAAGTTCCAAAATGACAATCATCAGTGACAACTGGAGATTCACCCTTAGTCAAAAGCAAAAGTGGCAGAAATTTAAATCTACAGGTAACTCTAATACACACTAAATACACAGCCACGCAATGCTGATGTTAACATTAACAATTTGAGAAAGTATAACAATAATAAATATAGCTGCAGGGCATAAGCCATCCAACACAGCTGTGAGCATCAGACCAACTGCAACAGTGAGCAATTAAAGACCTATGAAGGTCATTTTAGGCAAAAGAGCTGAAAAATACAGTCCATAATAAAGATTTAGTGGTTCATCACTTTCGACCAATAGGTGGCACTGTGGCCAAATTAATGAGGTTTGGTCTGAGTGAGGTGACAGACACTCGCAAAGATTGGTGTGAATATGTCAAAGCATTGCAGAGATACAGCTTCAAGAGTCATTTTGGCATCAAGCCTCTAATTCATTGCTTTGATATGTAAATACGGTTTCGTCTATCAAAATGAAATCCATAACTTTACCAACATGGTCTGAAGATGATACAATTTGATTTTGGTGAAAATTGGACCAACCTTCTAGGAGTAGTTCGAAAAAGTGTGTTTTTAAAGAAAATCAAATTGGCAGACAGGAAGTTTGGCTGACTATGGCAAAATTGGCATCAGTGTTTCAGCATGACCCACAGAATCTAATAAGATTATAATTACAATAGGCCACATTTATATAAAGCTATTAGCATTTTTTTATTTCATTATAAAATTTGATCACAAGGAGGCGCTATCTCAACCCATTACGTACCTTCAGAGCATGGTGCCAATGGCACATCCTGAGTTTCGTAGTGGTACATCAATGCATTCATATAATATAGCATTTTATATCATAATACTGTATTGTAGTTAATGGCAATTTCATGTTTTATTAAATTATAGCGCCACCAAGAGGCACAATCCCACCACTTTTTTTTGTGTGTCTCCTCAGGGTGACCCCATACATGTGTCAAATTTGGTGTAAATATCTCATTTCGTTTTGGAGTTAGACATTTATATGTATGAGATCATAAATGACCCATGGACGACTTTTTTATTTTTTTATTTTTTGCCACTTCAAATAGAGGTCTAAATGGTCTTTTCTTTTTGTTACCTTGTATTGCTAAATTTTTTAAATAGGGAAATTAGTTTGGCTGTACTACACAGTGACTTGCAAAATAATCTTAAAAACCAACATGGAGAGAAAATGGATCGTAATTCTGCCTGGAAAAAAAAAACTTGTTGGTTTAGATGTAATAAGTTTTAGTTCTTCCTGTCCTATTGTGGTAAAGCACTGCAATTGTTCTTGAGGAGCGATTGATGCTGAATCATAGAATTTTACTTTTACAATTGTAAAAGTAAAAATTTTTCCAGCGTTTTTTCTCATTATAGATTGTAGGCAATGTCATTTAACAAAGGACATTGTTCCATTCACCATAATGCTAGAATCAAGATTACCTTTTTTTTTTTTTTTTTTTTTTTTTTTTTTCAGACAGTAACGTTGTTTGTCATGTTCATTCTAACTATGGCTTTGTTGTTTAATGTATTGAAAAGTTCATGTAAATCTCTGTCCAGGTTGTCATTTATGGGGATATACCAAAGAAGGAGAATGTGGTTTATCTGTCAAACCATCAATCCACAGGTAAGTCTCTGTTTTGCAGTCAATACATGTTCTTATCTATAAACGTTACAAAATATTTGATGCATACCATGGCAAAACCATAGTGTTTTTTTTTGTTTTGTTTTTTAATATGTACCATGTTAGTAAGTACTATGGTACCACAGTGTATATCTGCGTATCATTGTATCTGACACATCACTGTACCATTTTTAAGAGTTATGTTCTCCATTGTAGCTGATTGGATTATTGCTGACATGTTAGCCATTCGACAAAATGCACTTGGACACGTAAGATATGTCCTGAAAGATGGTCTGAAGTGGCTTCCTTTGTATGGATGGTATTTCTCACAGGTAGTGTAAACACCTAATTCAAGGAAATAGTCCCTTTATTCATAAGACAAGCATTAATTTTTTGTGAAATATTGCAAAAATCCATTCTTATATAAATTAGGATTGAATTTAATGGTTTTGTAAACAATTTACTCAAATTCATTCTGCTTGTTTTATAAATAAGACAGTGTATGTTTCTGGCTATATCATTTTGATGTCATTCACAGCATGGAGGTGTGTATGTGAAGAGAAGTGCCAATTTTGATGAGAAAGCCATGAAAAAGAAACTATCATCTCAAAGCAAACTGGGCACGCCTGTGAGTATATATCCATAGCACTCGCTGAATGAAAATCCAGAAAAAGTTTTTTGCTTGGTATAAAAAAATTTTTTTTTTTTTTAAATGCAGGAGGAAAAAGTGAAGGAAAAGCTTTGTTATTTAGGGATGTTTTTAGGCATAACAGAGCAGAGTTAATGATTTCCACGCAGTGTCACTGCTTGCCATATCAAATGAATTCTATATATGCTTTTACATGTCTCTCTCCATTATATTAACAGTTATTTAATGGTTTATTCAGAATTTTAGGAATTCAGTGTCTTGGCATATTGTTGACCAAGTTTGGTGAGAACTGCATGAAAACCAATTGGAGAAGTATTTAAAAATTCAGTCTGCAATATTCAAAACATCCAAAATGGCGAAATCCTGTTGGGCAGAGCTAATGACTGTAATTAAGGTTATGTTCAGACTGTCACTCCAAATCTTTTTTTTTTTTTTTTTTGTGCATATCCAATTGAAATCTGATCAGATTTAGCAAGTGTGAACGCCAAAAAAAATGACAATGCGATTTTTTACAAATCCGTTTCAAGCAACATTCAGACTGTCAGTCGAAATCCTTTTTTTTTTTTTTTTGTGCATATCCAATTGAAGTCAGATTCAGCAAGTGTGAATGGCAAATAAATTAATGCAATTTTTACAAATCCGTTTTGAAGCTACATTCATATGTGGTTTGAAATCCTATTTAAATCGCATGTCTGAATCTGTTTCAGTCTGATTGGATTTTGCGTGGTTTATATGACTTTCTTACGCTACGTGAGGAAAAACTAGCAGAGACAACAACACAGAATAAAGCTACACATACCAGCCTCCTACATTTCCAAACAGATACACAAATAATCGCATTTGGACTGACAGTGTGAACATAGTCTTAGAAAGTTGTCTGGCTTAGGGATGTTCATTTCGGTAAAATTTTATTTTTACTTGCGTAAACAGCAGAACAACAGAACATGAGGATTCACACATTGTCAATTTATCAAGCACCTGCAGGGTGGAAGTTAAAGGATTAGCGTGCTTTACTGCGTGACATGGAGGCACCCATGACGCAACCACTTAAAATAACTCCTAAGCAAATTAAAATAATCTGTTATACCGATAAGAGTAGTACATCATAAAACTGTAAATATCTACTCTTTGTGTATACTCACGATAACAATAAAATGTTGTGCTTTCGTGAAATAAAGCAATCAAGATTTCTAATCAAAAACTTCTAATCTTAAATGAACCAATTCAAATTGAAAACAGATATTCCCTGATTATGTAATCCGTATGAAATTTGCATTTCTCTCCAAAGGAGCATCCACTGTCCTGCGGAGATGAGAGCTTCATCAACTTCGCAGCCGACACGAACTCAGGGCGTTGTGAGTTATGCATTAGTTTGAGCACGGATAGTACGTCCATATTAAATGCTCATTTATGGTTTAGTATTTAATTTAGCCTAATATTGTGCGATTAGTCCATTAATGACTTAAATGAACGACTACTAGCCGACTAGAAAAATTAGTCGGGGCAGCCCTAATTATGCTGTGGAGCCCATGAGGTTGCCAAAATTCCTGTGGTGCCCTTGAAGTAGCGTGCGTGTATGTTTTGTGACGTATCAGGACACAAATTTGTATAATGACATGGGTATGACATAGGTATTACAAGGAGAGGGTGACTTATGAGGACATTACCCCATGTCCCCATTTTTCACCCTCATCAGGCAATGTTTACAGATTGCCTCATCAACCTATTGCATTAGTTTTATCTTCCACGATCATCTTGACAGTGCAGCTCGCCCCGTTTATTGGTGCCAGATGGGCTGGTCTGAGTATTTCAGAAACTGCTGATCTACTGGGATTTTCACGCACAACCATCTCTAGGGTTGGTTTACAGAGAATGATCCGAAAAAGAAAAGATGGACTCTGAGCGGCAATTCTGTGGGTGAAAATGGCTTGTTGATGCCAGGGGTCAGAGGAGAATGGCCAGACTGATTCGAGCTGATAGAAAGGCAACAGTAGGAAGGCTCTTAAGTAGAAACACATTGGTATTTTTTCAGAAACTATTAAAATATCCCTTCACCACAAGTGTTGCTGGAATATTTTTTTTTTTTTTTTTAAAAGGGATTAGACCAACAGGACAATTATTTCCTCAGTAATAATCCAACAGCAGTAAAGCGGAGAAGCAGAAATCACTCCCTGCTCTTGACTGCAAAGCATTCAAGCACTGATGTTTTGTTTACTGATTGTATATGTTTCTTTGCTCTTTATTTACTATTTGCTTGTGTTTTGAAGCTATAGATAGTTAGCTGAAAATTCTTAGAAAAACATAGGCCTACAATTTAAATTTAATTACAAAAATTACTGTTCTTGAAAAAGTACTATTATTAAAGTAGTATTACACAAGTAATTAAAATATACAAATAAATGTAAGATTTAAAGTCCGTGAACTAATTAATTAATAAGAGGAAAAAATGTAGTGCAAGAACTGTTTTGGAATCGATTCGTGGTGTCAAAATATTCAAACCCGTAGTGGTCACACCTATATAGGATTTCTTTTTTCTCAGGTGTGACCACTACGGTTTTGACACCACGATTTTATATATATATATATATATATATATATAAAATTTTAATGTTTATTTAAAGTGTATTTTAATTTGTAAAAATGTGCTCCTTTAGTCACACCAGTTCATGTGTGTATATATAAATGTGTCTGAATGGTGTTGTTTTAGTTAACCCCTTCAGTTCTGTGTGCTACTAAGTGTTGTTTTTTTTTTTTTGTTTTTTTTTACAACCTGTCAAGTCACTTTTTATTTATATACAGCTTTATACACAGCTTTACAGTGGTAAGAGGAAAATTATGCATTTCGGCTGTTGTTCAGCTGAAGTCAGTTCAGTGTTGATTCAGTCCCATTGTAAAGATCAGTTATTAAATTATTAGTTCATTTCATCTATAACGCAGTTCTGCAAAATAAAAGTCATCGTCCAGCTCAGTTCAGTTCTCATACAACTGCATCAGTACAGTCAGATTAAGTGTTCCCCAACTAAGCAAGCCAGAGGCAACTGTAGCAAAGAAACCAAATTACATCAGGTGACAGAATGGTGAAAACCCTTGGGAGAAACCATGCTCAGTCAGGGGGCCAGTTCTCCTCTGGCCAACGAATGAACACAAAATATTCATCCAGTTCCTATTGCTTGAAGATAGGATTCATCACACCAGTATGGAGACGAAGCTGGTCATAGGTCTGTGCGGATGACCTGTCTGGTTCTTGTTCTCTCACTCTCACTCTCTCATCTGTGCCGATAGCTGTCAATTCAACGAGGCCTTTACAGGGGATTGTCTAGTAGACACAGTCTCTGCTGATATTCAGGGCTGTGTTGTGGTCATGTCTAGCTGCAGGTCCACCACCTGATCTATATATGGACTGGATCTGGCTGACTGCTGTAACCTCTAGATAAGGATGAGACACATTCCCCTTAGAAGGGAATGTAGGAGATGTGAACGGAAATGGAAGAAAGAGAAGTTACAAATCTCTTATGAAATGGTGAAAGAAACACTATCTAAATTTCAACGAGATGTGAAATCTGCTAGGAAAAGCTACTTCGCAAATGTTATTGAAAAATCGCAAATCCGAGTTCTTTTTTCAACAATTGACTCTGTTCTGAACCCAAAATTAGAGGTGCCTGCCGATACGTCTGTTGAATTATGTGAAAGCTTTTTACAAGTCTTTGTCGGTCGAATATCAGAGATTCAAAATAATATACAGCAGTGTACATATGTGCCTTTGACTGTACCAGAAACCCCTGCTATGCTATCTAAATTTGAGCCTATCTCCAAATCCACTTTGAATTACATTGGAGCAAATGTAGGGTTCAGCTTAGAAACAGTCCTTACTGAAAAAAGAATCTGGATAAGAGTGTTCTCTGCAACTATAGACCAATTTCTAAACTTCCATTTCTGGCCAAGATTTTAGAGAAAAGTGTTCTTATTCAACTGGAGTCTTTCCTTGATGAAAATGATATTTGTGAAGTATTTCAGTCAGGTTTTAAGAAGCATCATAGCACAGAAACAGCATAATTAAAAACCTTTAATAATATTTCTTTGGCAACTGATCAAGGGAATATGACTGCACTTTTGCTTTTAGATCTCACAGCAGCATTTAACACAATTGGCCATCATATTCTCATCTCACAACTTGAAACATGTGCTGGCATCTCTGGAAATGCCTTAAATTGGTTTAAATCCTATTTGTTAAATAGAAGTTTCTCTGTTGGTATGGGTGAGTGCACCTCAGCCTCATCACCTTTATCGTGTGGTATTCCTCAAGGGTCTGTGGTAGCACCGCTTCTCTTTTCTCTTTATATGCTCCCATTAGGTTCAATTCTGCACAAATACAGTGTGTCCTTTCACTGCTACGCAGATGATACACAATTGTTTGTACCGTTTATTTCAAATGATTCCTCTGCCATTATTGTCGAAAACAGAATTGATTATCTTTGGTCCTTCTGAACTTGGTAGATCATATTACCCTGGTGTTAAAATCATTGCATTGGCTGCCTGTTTCTATTATTTGTATTTAAATCTCTACATGGCTTGGTTCCATCTTATATTGCTGATTTAATTCAGGAACGAAAGCCAATAAGATCCCTACGATCTCAATCACAGAAACTTCTTTTTGTTCCCCGGTCTAAGATGAAATCCAGACGGGACCGCGCGTTTGCGGTCGCTGCCCCTAAATTATGGAACAGCCTGCCGTTATATATTAGGATGTACCGACGCTCGGTTAGTTTAAAAGCCACTTAAAAATCATCGATAAGTGTGGAGGTTGCTAGTATCATATGCCTCTTCTGATCCTAGTTAAGATGTATTTTGACTGTCTTTTTAAGTTGTCTTTTTATATTACTTATATAATTATATGGATGTTCCTTTTTTAAAAATTGTCTTCTGCTCATTGTGTTACTGTTTGTACAGCAGTATGGTCAACGTTGTTGTTTTATTCAGTGCTTTATAAATAAGTTTGAATTTAAGTTATTAACATAGATGCCATTCTTCTTACAAGTACATCGGTATTATAGGAAGTGTTCCCGGTTCCAGTTGACCTAATTTATGCAGCCAAACAATCATTTAACTGATTTGAATAATAGAAATTGATAATGTGTTGTGTATGCCTGGTTAAAAGATATGTGTTTTCAGTCTAGATTTAAACTTTAGATTTAAGTGTTTCTGATTCCTGAACAAGGCTAGGAAGACTGTTCCAGAGTTTGGGTGCAAAATAGAAAGGATCTACCACCTGCAGTTGATTTTGATATTCTGAGTATTATCAACTGGCCAGAATTTTGAGATGGCAACAAATGTGAAGGACAATAATGCATTAAGAACTTACTCAGGTACTGAGGAGCTAAACCATTTAGTGCTTTGTAAATAAATAATTGGCAAGATTTTAAAATGTATGCGATATTTAATAAGGGAGCCAATGCGGTGTTGACAGAACTGAGCTAATATGGTCATACTTCCTTGGTTCTAGTAAGAACTCTAGCTGCTGCATTTTGGACCAGTTGGAGTTTTAGGCGTGCAGGCAAACCCCCCATTAGAGCATTACAACAATCTGGCCTTTGAGGTCATAAACGCATGAACTAATGTTTTTGCGTTTGTCATTTAAGAGCATACAGGTGCATCTCAATAAATTAGAATGTCATGGAAAAGTTAATTTATTTCAGTAATTCATCTCAAATTGTGGAACTCGTGTATTAAATTCAGTGCACACAGACTGAAGTACTTTAAGTCTTTGGTTCTTTTAATTGTGATGATTTTGCCTCGCATTTAACAAAAACCCACCAATTCACTATCTCAATAAATTAGAATACTTCATAAGATCAATAAAAAAAAGAGGATATTTTAAACAGAAATGTCAGGCTTCTGAAAAGGATGTTCATTTCTATGCACTCAATACTTGGTTGGGCCTCCTTTTGCATGAATTACTGCATCAATGCGGCGTGGCATGGAGGCAATCAGCCTGTGGCGCTGCTCAGGTGTAATGGAAGCCCAGGTTGCTTTGATAGCGCCTTTCAGGTCATCTGCATTGTTGGGTCTGGTGTCTCATCTTCCTCTTGACAATACCCCATAGATTCTCTATGGGGTTCAGGTCAGGCGAATTTGCTAGCCAATCAAGCACAGTAACACCATGGTCATTGAACCAGCTTTTGTTACCTTTGGCAGTGTGGGCAGGTGCCAAATCCTGCTGGAAAATGAAATCAGCATCTCCATAAAGCTTGTCAGCAGAAAGAAGCATGAAGTGCTCTAAAATTGGTAGATGGCTGCATTGACTGTGGACTTCAGAAAACACAGTGGACCAACACCAGCAGATGACATGGCAGCCCAAATCATGTGGAAACATCACTGGACTTCAAGCAACATGGTTTTTGTGCCTCTCCACTCTTCCTCCAGACTCTGGGACCTTGATTTCCAAATGAAATGCAAAATTTACTTTCATCTGAAAAGAGGACTTTAAACCACTGAGCAACAGTCCAGTTCTTTTTCTCCTTAGCCCAGGTAAGACGCTTCTGACGTTGTCTTTGGTTCAAAAGTGGCTTGGTACGTGAAATCTGATAGTTGTAGCCCATTTCCTGAAGACGTCTGTGTGCGGTGGCTCTTGAGCAGCAAGCTGTAATCATCAAAATGAAAACACAAAAGTCTGGAAATATGTTACTTTGTCTAATAAATGTAGAATATATTTAAGTTTTACTTTTTGAATTAAATTACAGAAAAAAAAATACTTTCATGATATTCTAATTTATTGAGATGCACCTGTATATCGTATATTAGATATATTTACGATGGAAAAAATGCAGCTTTACAGATGTTAGAAAGGCTTTAAACTGAAAGATTTGTATCTAACTGGTGATGAAGACTTGACAGAGCAGCCATCAAGTGTTAGACAATATTCTAGGCTATTACTTGCGGAGGTATTTTGTACAATAATTAAAATCTCTTTTTTCAGAGTTTAGTAGGAAATTACTAGTCACCCAATTTATCAATTATGCATTCCGTTAATTTTTTTGTCAGGGCGCAAAGAAATATAGGGCGTAACGGTGAAAACTAGATAAAAGAATATCTACATGTATATTAAAATCATCAACAATTAAGACTTTGTCTGCAGCTAGTACTAATTCCAATAGAAAATCAGAAAGTTCTTTAATCTCTTTAATTCTTTAAAGTCTGTTTGGTGCCCTGGTGGCCTGTATACAGTAGCTAAATGTCAAACGGGATTTATCACTTACACTAGATAACGTCACAAAGCAAAGCACCGTCACTTCAAAATAATTACACTTGAAACTTGACCTCTGAGTAATACGGTAACAATTTGTTTTAAAGGTTTCCTTGGTCGAGATGATGTTTGAAAAGACAACATATAAGAATCTTCTGATTCAGAAGCTCTTGTAAATGTTGATCCCCTCTGTTTTCATTGAGGGTTTTACTTTATCTGATATCCTGGTATACACTTTGTGTGTGTGTGTGTGTAGTCTATACAG
Source organism: Elopichthys bambusa (assembly GCA_037101425.1). Lineage (NCBI taxonomy): Eukaryota > Metazoa > Chordata > Actinopteri > Cypriniformes > Xenocyprididae > Elopichthys > Elopichthys bambusa. The sequence goes on from CM074443.1 coordinate 7,039,765, forward strand.
GTGCTGGTCATAGAATTAGAATATCAAAAAGTTGATTTATTTCACTAATTCTATTCAAAAAGTGAAACTTGTATATTATATTCATTCATTACACACAGACTGATATATTTAAAATGTTTATTTCTTTTAATTTTGATGATTATAACCGACAACTAAGGAAAATCCCAAATTCAGTATCTCAGAAAATTAGAATATTGTGAAAAGGTTCAATATTGAAGACACCTGGTGCCACACTCTAAACGGCTAACTAACTCAAAACACCTGCAAAGGCCTTTAAATGGTCTCTCAGTCTAGTTCTGTAGGCTACACAATCATGGGGAAGACTGCTGACTTGACAGTTATCCAAAAGACGACCATTGACACCTTGCACAAGGAGGGCAAGACACAAAAGGCAAAAGAGGCTGGCTGTTCACAGAGCTCTGTGATTTCTAAAAATCCTTTCTTTGTATTGGTCTTAAGTAATATTCTAATTTTCTGAGATACTTAATTTGGGATTTTCCTTGTCAGTTATAATCATCAAAATTAAAAGAAATAAATATTTGAAATATCAGTCCGTGTGTAATGAATGAATATAATATACAAGTTTCACTTTTTGAATAGAATTAGAGAAATAAATCAACTTTTTGATGATATTCTAATTCTATGACCAGCACCTGTAGCCTATGGGGTCTCTTAAACTTAAGGATTTTGGTGTTAAGCATTTTAGTTTTTCTTCAATTTTACTCTGGAGGTCGTCTAGTTGTTTTGTATTAAAATTGTGCTTAATTTCCATCTTGCAGTCACCATTGCTTTCTTTGTTAAATCAATGACTAAAAGCATCAAGTTCATTAAACAATGATTGAGAATCTTGCACCACTTTTTACAGAAATCGGTCATCCTGGCCAATTGTTGGTTCTTTTTGAATATGTAATCCTCATGGTATCAGTCCATTCCTGTACTATTTACTCAACATTTAGGTGTGCAGCTCCATTTGAATTCCCTTTTGTTGACCCTATCAATGCCAATGTGAATCTGCAGCAGTCAGGTGGTACAACTAGGGCACGAAGTTGTTTACGTTCATTATTATTGACATGTTATGTGCTTTGAGACAAGGTAATTTAACGCCATCTCTCATCTAGTGATGGTTTGCAGAATCTGCTGTGTTGGAGAATCTCATGTCTTTTGGAGGAGGCGTGGCTTTGGAGAGCCCTCTGAAGGGAGGGTGGGATCTAATGCAGTGTAACATTGTAATGTAACATTTCCCATTTCAGGGCTAGCAAAATAATTGCAACTTGCTCTGTGTACAGGGGACAAATCTACAAAGTAACTGAGGCAGAGATGGGTGAACAGGTTGATGGCAAGCCTGCAGATTGGGGTGATTTAACAAGTCATTTTCGCAGAATCCAAAAATCCTCCACACTGGCAAGCTAACTTTTTTGGATTGTGGGTAGAGTGTCTCATCTGTCATATCCAACGACTTGGTTTTCAGGGCAGTGGCAGCTGTGCTCTGTGTCTGTTTGTTTTATAACAGGTGGCAGCCAGCGTTAAGGTGTAATACCTGTTGTACATTGGGATGTCAACCAGATACTGGCGCTGGATTATTTACGTGTCATATCATGTGTATTTTATCATTTTTAATTTCAGCTATCACCAAACCGGTATATTGCAACAGCCCTAATTAACATGATAATGATATTTATATATGATATTTTTAAATGTCAATACCAGTATATTGCAACACCCCTAGTGTGAAAACAGGTGTTCTCAGCAACAAGGTTTTGTACAACGCTGTTTAAATGTAGGCCTATACAGCCATCTAGTGGATATACTATGGTATTACATTTGATTTTTTTTTTTTAAACTAGATTGCACTAGTTTGCCTATTTGTAACTTGCTGTTTTTAATTAAAAAAATATTTTTTCTAATATTTTTATTTTATACAGAAATAAATTGTGTAAATTGAGGTAAATGTTGTGCATTGTCATGAATTCCCCTTAAAATACAAAATATTTTAAAAAAAATGAATTAACTTATAGTATTTTTCACATTAATTTAGTCCCCGTTTAAATTTGACCTAAATCAGACAATGCACTTAGAATATATCAGAATATATCCTTTTTCCCTTTTTTGTCATTAGTTTAATCCTACACCCTAACAACACCATTGCATTTAAAACACCATGCTGTCTTTTTTTTTTTTTTTTTTTTTTTTTTTTTTTTTTTAAATCCACATTCAAACCAAAATAGCCAACTTTATGTGGTTCAGAGCTAATAAGTACATATTCTCATCAAGCCTTTCTATTTGAGTTTGGTGACTAGGTAAAAACTAGCCCCTCAAATAACCCCACAAAAAGGAAACTACAGAACCCGTGGTTCCATTTCTTAGCATTTCTTAGTCTAACGACCAACAACTGATGTGCGTGTCAAGTTTCATGAAATTAAGCATGCTAAGTGCCTCACAAACACCCAAAAATAGTATTAAGGTTTGACGCTATATAACATCTCAAGAATCCTTTAACAGATTTATATCGGTGTCTTGACATTATTCTGACCAAGATTGATGTGATTTGGGTAAAATTAAGAGGGCAGTTTCAAAGTGGGATCAACCTTTACAAAACACACTGCTCAAGTTTGTTCTAAATTACTTATGTACATGATCTATAATACATAAATGTATTGCCCCACCATGGGGACACAGTTTGAGATATCAAATATCTATTTGCAATTTAGCATCCTCAATGTCTTGGCATAATTTAACAAGTTTGAAGATGATCACGTGAATCACCTGTAGGAGTATTTCACTGCATGCGCTTTTGACAATTCAAAATGACTAAATTCCTGCATGTATGTACAAGAAGTTAGAAGAACAATAGAGACATGCACATTTTTAGTGCTTGGGCTTCGGGGTCCGTTCTTCTTACCTCACTTAATACATCTGAGATGATTTGACAGATGCCAGATCTTCTAATCATAACTGAACTCTGGCTAATTTGGTTCTTCAAATGAATTTGCGGATTGGATTTAAAAGGGCAGATGGATTAATACTCTAAATCGATCAGAAATGCACCGATTGGCTGGCATCAATACAGCTACGTAGTGACGCCATATAATTAAGACACCTGATGAAAACTTGACAAATTTCTGGACCTTTATAGGACAACAGCCAAGTAACCCAAACAACATGTTATAATAGATAAATAAAGTGTACTTTTTTTTCTTTCTTTTTTTTTAAACCGGATTCCCAATTATTTAGGCTATATTCACGATTTCGGTAACACTTTAGAATACTGATCATTCATTAATGAATAACTACACAGGAACAAATGAGTAGTTAACACTTTAGTAACTACTATTAAAACTGATTAATGAATTAGTAAATAGTGCTCAGCTGAATGTCGTAGTTCACTATTAGCTAATTAGTAACTACTGTTTTTTCATACCTCACAGAGAACTACTAAGAACTAATATATACAGGTTCATAATTAATGTGAATAATGCATAATGAATAATTAATTCTAAAGTGAAGGTCATGGTAACCCACTAGTAATGATTATTACCAAATACTTCAGAAGGAATTACTAATTATTTGGATCAGTATTCTAAAGTGAGAAACATGATAGCTCTATAGTAACTACTGGAGTCATTGTAAACTTTTGATGTTTTTGTAAAGTGTTGGATAGTAATAACTCAAGAGTTACTACATAATTCTAAAGGAACTACTTAATATTTGGATCAGTATTCTAAAGTGAAGATCATGGTAACCCCCTAGTAATTACGTAAGTGTTACAAAATACATCAGAAGGAATTACTGTACAAAACTATACAAAACTGTACAAAAACCTAAAGTTTACAATGACTCCAGTAGTTACTAGAGAGTTATCATGTTTCTCACTTTAGAATACTGATCCAAATAACTATTAATCCTAATGCATTAATCAGAGTTTCTTGTTAATTAATAGTTACTAGAGCGTTAATAATGCATTACTCATGTGTTCCTGTGTAGTTATTCATTAATGAAGGATCAGTATTCTAAAGTTTTTCCACAATTTCTAATATTTGTACAGGCTTTACATTTTTATTTCAATGTTGTAATTAGCAATTCATTTAATTTTACCTTTGATACAGATTTGTTACGTGACCGCTTTAATGTTTAAGGGTCAAGATCAAGTTATCTGCATCTCCTGTGCTGCATCAAGTCACTCCCATAATAGCTGTCATGGTTCAAATTAATGCAGCACATCATAGACTAACTGTACATCATGTGTAAGACTCCAGTAAAATTATTAGGTAATTATTCCCTCACGAATAAATCTCTCAATGAGTAAAACTGGCTGTCTATATTATGATAGACTACACAACATTTATAATATTTGCAAATTTATTTTTAAATCGTTATTGTCGTCCCTGGTTCACATTGGGGTACTCTTGTACTTAGGTTTGAGCTTACGGACCTGTTGCTATGACAGCAAGTCCAGGATGAGTGTCGAAGAACCGAATAATCCAAGATCATGCCAAATAGTCAACAATCAAATCCAGCTAACTGAGTTAGCAACATAAATGGATACATGTTATCCATGTTATACATGTATCACATTAGCTTTATCTTTTGAGTCTTTTGTTTAGTGATATGGATACATAATGTGAAGCTGTCACTTTAATCTGTTTTTGCACTTTTTCAGACTCATTTGTCATCACTCATATAGTTTGGTTTGTCAAAGTTCTGAACAAAAAGAAAATAATCAAATGATCAGATGAAATATCTTCAAATGAAAGTATTTAATTTACTTAAAATAAAAAAAAAATGATGGCAGCATTACCACTGGATTTCCAACCCTAGAGGGTGTTTTATACCAGAATGGAGCTACATGGTTACAAAAAAATATTTGATAATTATTTATGGTATATTTGTTTTTTTTATTATATTTTTGTTAAAATTAATGTAACGTTTTTCCAGACAATTAAGTGCTCTCTACTTATCTCTCTGTGCCTGTATGGATTTTTTTGGGGCTGAAAGAATTTTTCCCATGACACTATTTGAGATATCCAGCTGTACATGTTCCTGTGTATGTGTTCATAAATGTTCCTGTCATACTGTGAGTTGGAGCCAAACCCTTCCTCTTTCATCACGAGCAAGAGGATAATGTGATTCTGCGACACTTCCCATATTTGATGTTCCCAAGTTTTGCTTTTTTTTTTTTTTTTTTTTTTTACCCTCTGTGACACAACTGATTAATGTCTACCTAGAATTGCCCTGTCCCACGACTGATACTCATAATTCACTAACAGTAGTAAGTGCTGCAGTTTTTATGAATCTGTTCCACTTTTTTTTTTTTTTTTTTGCACAGATGTATCTTGTCATTTTCCCAGAGGGAACCCGCTACAACCCTGAGCTCAAGAAAGTTATCGATGACAGTCAAGCTTTTGCTGCTAAAGAAGGTATTTTTTTTTTTTTTTTTTTTTTTCCCTCCTTAGCTTTTTTAGCCACTCCTTAGATCTCTACTCTTGTATTAAAGTCACAGTTAAATGGAGAAACAGATCTTTTGTACATGTTTCTGTATTGTAATGTACATCTGAGTGTAACTGGTTATTGAAAAAGAAAAAATGTAGGGCAGGGATTTGGTTCTATGCATCAGATATTGATTGGATGTGGCTGTTGCACTCAAAAGTGGAGGCAGATGAACGTAAGCTTGCAGGGGCTGACTGAATGATTGAAAAAGTCCTGCATAGAACACCAGAGTCTGTCATTTCACTGGAAGATCCAGTTATGTTTTGATTAAACACTACAGTGGTCAAAAAAGAAAAACACATGCACGCATACATTGTTCACAATAAGATCTATAATAGGCATATTAGAAAATAGGGTGAATTTATTTAATGGGAAATAACAATTCACCCAAAAATGTATTTTTATTCGTTGGTTATTCAACATCATGTGTTCCTTTTATTTTATTGTTATTTACAGTGTTATTTGCTAATAAACGGATGGAAGAATAACAAATTTCGCTCTGTTCGTCACACAGATCTACTATACAGTATGACTTAATTTCAGTTAACTGTTCAATTAATCAGCCAGGGCTGAATTTCTCAAAAGAATCTTAAAGGGATAGTTTACCCATAAATGAGAATTCTGACATTGTTTACTCACCCTCATGTTGTTCCAAATCAAGACTATCATTCATCTTCAGAACACAATTGAAGATATTTTTAATATTCTCTCATCATTTTGTCTGTTTATTGAAAGCTCACGCAACCAAAACTTAGGGAAAAACAATTTACCTTTTTTGAGTTAACTATAGTTCACCCAAAAATGAAACTTTTCATCACTTACTCATCCTTAGGTTTTTCCCCACCTGTATAAGTTTCTGTCTTCTGTTGAACACAAAAGACATATTTTAAAGAATGATGGTAACCAGACAGTTGACGGTAGCCATTGACTTCCATAGTATTTTCTCCTACTATGGAAGTCCATGGCTACCGTCAACTGTTTGATTGCCATCAAAATATCTTCAAAATATCTTCTTTTGTGTTCAACAGAAGAAAGAAACTCATACAGGTTTGGAACAACCTGAGGGTGAGTAAGTGATGACAAAATTAAAAATTTTGGGTCAACTATCCCTTTAAGCCTACAGTATATCATAAGACACCATTGGTGACAGTTGTTTTTACAGTGTACTTGGGCTGCCTTTCCCAAAACCATTGTAAGCCTAAGACCATATTTCATCTATCACTAATAAATAGCTCACATTTCTAAATGTTTTCCCCATATACTAGATTACTGTTTCTCAAACTAAATTTACTTGCAATAGTCATGTTGTCTTGCCTATTGCAGGACTTACTGTGCTGAAGCACATTTTAACACCAAGAATGAAAGCATCACACGTTGCCATTGAGACTATGAAGGAACACCTGGATGCAGTCTATGACATAACTGTAGCATATGAGGGAACTCTCACAGCAGACGGCCAGAGACATCCAGCTCCTACAATGCCAGGTTTGTTGTTATTGTTATACTTTGAGTTTGCAAGCAACGGAAACTAGCACAGGAAATGCGGCGGACACTATTATACCACTGATTTGAGTGCTGGTAAAATACAGATTTGTGAATTTCCTGTCACTTCCTGTAAACAGTGAGTGTTGCAACATGTTATTCTCCATTGGTATAAGTTCCTAAACACTAAAGCAATAGAAAACATCCTGTAGAAAACATCCTGTTTTTCACAGGAATAAACAGTAGCAACATTTATATAGCCGTCAGGATATTGTCTACATCCTTTTTTTTTTTTTTTTTTTTTTTTTTAAATGAAAGAACAAAAACACTTTCTTTTGAGACAATGGAAAGCAATAGGTTTGTCACGATACAAGAGTTTCAGAAGTTGATGCCAACCAGTAACATTTGGCAGTTCTCAATCAGCTTGTTTAGTCTGACATCACACGTCACCGTTTCTGGGTGCAAGCTCTTTGTCAGATCCCACAAGCAAACAACAAATATACACTCAGTGTTATAATACTACTAAAATATTATTTACTACTACTAAAATATTATATACTAAAATTATATATATATAATCGTTAAAATATTGGTGTCTAGGACAACACTTAGTACAGTGTGTTCATGAATTTTAGAAGGTTAGCTTGACTGTGTGCTATAAATGAGCTCAAACTTCTGTTGAGATATTCTCACATTAAATGGAGTAGAGACTTGGACCTAGAAACAGTATTACTTCAGTATCCAACAGTATCCATTACTTCACATCATGTAAGTATTGATAGAGGCCAGTCTCAACTGTGTCTACAGCAAATTTGGAGGCTCTAAATCAATCTCTCTAGCACCACCACCTGCCCAAAGTTTCACTCATGTTTATGCTAACAACTTTTAAACCATAAGGGCAAAATTCCTTTTTCCTCTGACTCCTTGGCTCAAGACGATTCGATTGCACCATATGACGTCAGTTTCCGTCATGAAAATTTTCCCGCCATTTTGATTTTTCAAACTTCTCCTAGGCCGTTACTCAGATTTTCACGAAAATTTAACCAAAACCTCTTCAGAGGATGATTGCAAAAAGTTATTGGTACATGTCATCAAAAGCATGACCAGAAGCAACATGCAGTGTTTCGGCACAGCGCCACATACTGGTCCAGAGATACAAAAAATGGCTATTTTTGCTTATAACTTCTGATAGGTTTGTCCAAAAATCATAAATGTTGATATCCATTTTGGCCGTCAGCCATTTTGAATTTTGTATGAAAATGCTCTATTTTATGAACGCATTAGCGTATTATGAAACTCTGTATGGGTCATCAGCACAATGCCCTGAAGAAGCCTGAGAAGTTTCGGACCAGCACCACCTATTGGAGAAAAATTATTTATATGCTTATAACTTTGGATGTGGTTGACTTATTTTCACAGTCCAACGATGCCAAACATGTTAGGTATCGCCTTATGCTTTGTGCGACGTGATGATTTAGCACTTTAAAAAACTTTCGCGAATATCTTCGGAACCGTTAGTCAGATCAAGACGAAACCAGTGTAGGAAACACTGAACCTTAGTTGATTAACTTGTTGTGAATGCCCAAATGTCAATTTTGATAGGAAGTGGCAAAAAAATGTTCTCCTACATATGAAGCAACACCCTGAAACTAAATGAGAGATTTTCACCAAATTTGACACGTATGTATGAGTTCACTCTGAGGACACATTAAAAAAAGCGGTAGGATTGTGCCTCTTGGTGGCACTATAATTGAACAAAACATGAAATTGTTGATATAAAATGCTGTATTTTATGAATGCATTGGTGTACCATTACAAAACTCAGTATGTGCCATCGGCACCATGCTCTGAAGCTACTCAAAAGGCAGCGTGTCCTTGTGGTCAAATGTTATAATGATTTTTTTTTTTTTTTTTTTTTTTTTTTAAATGCTAATAGCTTTATATAAATGTGGCATATTGTAATGATACTGGTCTTAATAGATTCCATGGGAACATTGATGCCAATTTTGCCAATGTCAGCAAAACTTCCTCTCCACCACTTTGATTTTCTTTAAAATCATACTTTTTCAATCACCTCCTACCCCGTTGGTCCAATTTTCACCAAAATCTAATCATATCTTCAGACCATGCCGGCATAAAGTTATGGATTTCGTGTTGCTAGACAAAACTGTTTTCGTATACCACAGCAATGAATTAGAGGTTTAATGCCAAAATGACTGAGTCTGTATCTCTGCAATGCTTTGACATATTGACACCAAACTTTGCGAGTGTCATTGTTACCTCACTCTGACTATACTGCATAAATTTGGTCACAGTGCCACCTAAAAAGGATGGCTGCATCCAGTGAGGCTGTCCTTCCTAATCCAGTCCTTCAGAAGCTTGTAGACTAAATCCTCCTTTGCGTTAAATGCTAGAATGAGACAGGTCTAGTAAATGTGCATGGCTACATCACACATTCCCAACCCCAATGACCTGAATGAAGGATGTGAAACAAAGGCAGCCTTCCAAGGATCCTTCAGATTGAGACTGCCTTCAGCAGCGCTTGATGACATGGCAGCTGAGATGTGCAGCCTTACTAGGGCGTAGCCTTCTGTTTGAGAAGTGCCCTTTATCTCCTTCTCTCCTCCTACCCTCTTGAATCTATGACAGCCCATTTTGATTCATTGCACCATACAGAGTCACATGATACACGATTTTCCCATATTGGCCATTTTGGGTGTCATCCATTTCAAAATATCATAAAATGCTGTTTTTTACATAAACATCAGCGTATGGTTACGAAACTCTGTATGGGTTGTCAACACCATGCCCTGAGAAAGTTTCGGAACAGTACCACCGTGTAGTCAAAACGAAACCAAAAAACAATAAAGGAAAACATAAGCTATTAAGTCTTATCATTCAAATATGAAAATTAAAATGATGGGTAATAATAGATTATGACAATTTGTGACCCTGTCTATCAAAATGATAGACAATCTGTGCCATAGTCATTTGAAATTGCTGTCTGCCCGTTTGAATTTTTTTTTTTTTTTTGAAAACCTAATGTTACCTTTTCAAACTCCTGAGACAGTTGGTCTGATTTCACCAAAAATGCCTCAGATTATAGTGAGACCGTGCTGGGTGAAACTGATGAGGCAGGATGAAGGTCCTTCTTTTAAAATGATACACGGCAGTACATTCAAGTGTAGTAGGCCTATGCATTTCAAACTGAGGATGTTTATATTTCATATGTTCTGAAATGTTCCTATAAATATATTTCACTTCCAAATGTGGATTCTGAATAATACATTTTTCCTAACTAACCTGTCACAGTCCATTGCTCATCTTCTCATTAACAGTGTTTTTCTTTTACTGATCATATTTCATACTGTTAAATTTAAATTTTTAAATGAATTTGACTGAAACACCCTTACGAAAATTAACGATACTCAGTTACTTGCGTAACCTTGGTTCCCTGAGATAACAGCAACAAGTATTGCGTCGAAGTCGCTATTGGGGGAAACTCCTTTTTCTCTGATTTTGAAACTCTAAAATTTAACAACGCAGTTCAACTGCATAAGCCAGAAGTCAAGCAGGGCACTGCGCGAGCTGATTGGCTGACTAGTTGTAACTGCATGAATGGGTGTGGCATTTGCCTATATAAGCGGCCTGCTTCACCATAGAATTCAGGTTTTAATCGACTGAAGTGACTATTCCCCAGTCGTGGAGCCTGCTAGCACGGCCTTCTACGCAATACTCGTTCCTGTTATCTCAGGGAACCGAGGCTGCGTAAGTAACTGAGTATTGTTCGATTACGGTTCACTTGTATTGCGTCAAAGACGCTATGGGGAACCAGTCCAACAATGCCTTGCTAAGGCAGAACAACCTTAGCTTGAGACACTTCAATAAGGGCCCTGAACGCATAGTGGGGATAGGGGGCAGCCTTGGCCCCGGAACCGGGGCTCGAGCTAAAGCCGGAGCCATAGAGGTAACAGAGGGTAGAGCACATAGGGGGCAACACCTGCAGGGACCCTGCTTCTGTAATGCAAGGACATCCAGACTATAAAATCTGGCAAAGGTGGATGGAGAGGAACAGCCTGCCACCTCACACATGTAGTCAATAGACACACCATCTGACCAAGCCCAGGAAGAGGCCATGCCTCTGGTCGAGTGGGCTCTCACTTCAATGGGTCATTTGAAGGCCCACAGAGTCGTAGGCCAGAGCAATAGTGTCCGCTATCCAGCGGGATAGTCTCTGCTTCGTGACCGGAAGCCTTTTGGTGCGGTAGAGAAACCTCTTCCCGTGGCCAAAACAAGGTATCTGCGGATGAGTCTAAAACAAGGACCGGTGGTGCATTGTCCTGCTTTAGAATTTTAGAATGTCACAGCAGTCATTAATGGCACTTTATTCAACAACCGCTCATTCCACACGTCAGAAGTCATTACTCAATGTCTTTGCACATGTGCAGTACTTTCCAGTTTCAGGTTTAGATCCAATGAAGTGTTTATACCACCCCTTGCAAACTGAATAAAATTTTCATCAAATTTAGCCAATTCATTCTGATTAGTCGGATTATTAGGGTCCATGTAAACGCAGCTATTGGTGGACATTGTAAACTCTGTGGTCACAATTATGAATACATGACTACTGATATAAACTTCATGTTTTTTATATGAACAAGCAGAATAATTGCAAGAAAAAGAAAAGGGATTGGCTCTGCATTGGCTCCCTATTAAACATCGTATAGATTTTAAAACCTTGCTAATTACTTACAAAGCACTAAATTCGCATGAACAGCGGATAGATTCCTCTTTTGCATCTCCTTGCATTTGACTGGACACATACACAATTTTCAAAATACCAGTCTCTGCAAGTATTCTCGTAAACACAGTCAGTTATGTTTTAGTAAACATAAACAGTTGAGAAAGAAGTTGGATGTCATTTTATTAGATCTGTGCATTCGGTCTTAGAGACAGCAGAAGGTTTTTAAAGGTTGCCGTTACTAACTCATTAATTTTAATCAAACAACAAAACACAGCTTTAACAAAGATCAATCTATATTTAACTTATAGAATTTACTTTATATTTAGACCTAATTACATTCCTGTGCCTGAATACACTACAGTTAGACCTTACTTTTTGTAACTTTGTTATATTGTATTGTAATTAGTGTATTTGATCATGGGTTTTTTTTTCACTGACTGTTCACTTTCTATTAATAATGTTTGAATTTTATTAGTTGGGCTTGTAGTTTTCACTGTGGTATCAAAAACTGTAATATGATCCGAACTGTACACTTTTTGTGATCCGTTGACCCAATACTACAGTCTTTTAAATGTCTTAAAAACTATTCATGTGCAACTGCTACGCTGCAGATCAAGGTGATTTTAGGTCAATGTTTTTGGCTGTAAATCAATGATGCCCTCTATCAGTAAGGAATCATAAGATGGCCGCTCTAATGCTTCTGGTGGCTTCACTGCCTGCTGGCAGTTTAGAACGCAGTTCTAATGAGTTAATGCCGTCTCTCGTGATGCTTTGCAGAGTGCTGTGTGCAGTCATGTTTTTTGGTTTGGAGTTGTCAGGATCTCAGAGACTTAGGTTAGGTAAAGAATTCTAAAAAAAATGACCCCCACTTAATAAGAACCACAAGCTGAAGTGTTAAATTCATGAATACTTTTTTTTTTTTTTTTTTTTTTTTTTTTTTTTTTTTTTTATATAAATATAAAGGCTTTATAGACCGGCAGATTGAGAGTGACTTTTTAGTCCATCTCCTATCCTGAAAAGTCTGTCTTGCAGAGATGGACTAAAAATTATATTCCAAAACTTGCTGCCAGATTCTTGCTGCATCGTCATGGAAGTTAATCATTTGTGTGTTTTTAAGCCTTGCCAATTTAAACATTTCAAGCACAAGATGATGCGAAAGAACTCACTGAGTTTTGTGTATGCATATCCGAAGCGCGCACACGGAAAGCCACATCTTGGACAGCGTATGAATACTAAATTAAGTTCGCTTTTTAGTCGTCTTGCGCTTGAACGGATATTCACACACAAATTAGGTCAATATTTGTGAGTGTCCTAGCAAACATAGGTTATTGTCTTAAGTGAGGGTCAAGAAAAACAATGCATGTATATAGCCTTAAAGTGACAGCAAACTAATTTCTTCTGTTGTCTGTGTTTTTAATGTTAATCAAACAACAAGAGACAAATCACTCACTGCTCTTGACTGAATTAATTTTGTAACTTTAATTAGGATAATTCTTTAACTTGTACAGTGAAGATTATATGCAGTGTTATTTTACATTTGATTACTTTTCTGGACCTGAAAAGTACTGTAGATCAACCTGAAAAGCACTGTTTATTTTATTTGTATATTTGCTCTATTGTGCTATTTGCGCTGTTGTGCTCATTTGTGCTATTCCTTGTAATTTGATTTTGTTCTTATTTTCCTTATTTTTATTTGACCGTGAACAAAAACCAAACCATGAGTAATTTGAACAGTTACACCCCTAGTAACACCCTCTCTACACAAGATACAAGCAGCACAACCTAATTTTTAGTGAAGATTCAGAATGGACTTTTCTGTAAAAACCAGATCATAAGATATATATTTAAACTGAATTGATTGATGCTTGCCGTTATATTGTCTTGTCTTAATTGTATTTAAATAGTGCTATATAAATAAACATGCTTTACATAAAAAATTCTAGAATAAGGACAGACATCGACAACATATAAAACATCACATCTAACCATTATACACTACCAACATTGGATGCATTTTCAAAAAGTTCTTAAACATTTGACAGCAATTTGGCAGACCTGATAGGTAGCAGCAGCTCATTCCACAGTCTCTGCCCTATTACTGCGAAGGCCCGATCACCTTTATGTAGGCGATTTGTTGTAGGCACTACAAGTAGTTTTTCATTCTCTGAGCATAAAGTTCTGGAAGGATTATTTGGGATTAAAAGGTTTGCCAAATACGATCAGGCCTGGTTGTTTAAAGATTTGTAAACGAACAGTAAAATTTTGTATCTAATTCTAAGATGGACCGGGAGCCAATTTAGAGAAACTAAAACGGGGTAACTGATTAATGTTTCTTTACCTTCCTTAAAAGCCTTGCTGCAGCATTTTGTACTGATTGTAATCGAGACAAAGATGTGGCAGTAATGCCAGAATACAGAGAGTTACAGAAATCCAGCCATGATAGAATAAAGTTATGGATTACGCTTTCAAAATTTGATAAAAATGGTTTGGTTTTGACTAACAAATGCAAATTACAAACACAAGACCAGACCACAGAGTTCATTTGCTTGTTCATTTTTAGGTTATTATCGATTAAAAAGCCTAAATCTCTTACTGCTGTTTTCGAACAAGGAGATGCCAGGGGACTTGAATCTAATAAAATTTTTGTGGAGTTATTTGGGTGGCTAAAAACAATAACTTTTTTCCTCATTCAATAAGTTTTTTTTGCCATCCAATTTTTAATGTCCTTAAAACACTCTAGAAGTGACTCAAATGAATGGTGCCCAAAGGGAGCCAATATAAAGAAAAAAGTATGGGAGAAAGGATAGAGCCTTGCGGACCCCCCCCAAGGAAGATGTTTTTTTTACCTGAGATTGTATTACTATAATTGACTGAAAAACATCTATCATTCAAATAGGACTGAAACAATTTCAAAACTGTACCCTTTAATCCTACTGAATGTTCAAGGCGGGAAATGAGGATGTTATGGTTGATCATGTTAAAAGCAGCAGTCAAATCAAGCAGCACCAAAACAACACCATCTCCTTTGTCTAAAGCCAGGAAGATATCACTTAACACTTATAACACATAGCGCCAACTCTGTTCTGTGGGCTGTTTTGAACCCCGATTGAAACATTTCTCCTATAGAATTTTCATGTAGGAATGAAAGAAGTTATGATTAATAATATTATTATTATTATTATTATTATTTATTATTATTATTGTTTTTGTTATTGGTATTATTAATCAAATGAATAATTAGTTTGAATCTACAATTTGTGTCTCTTAGAGGGTCTGCAAGCATAAACATCCAGTTTGGTCAGTCAGTACTTTAACTTTTTTGTTATACTTGACTGACTTTGGCAACAAAACCACTGTTAATTGGTTGTTGATCAAACAATAAATGTGAGCACACTGATTGTACCAAAGGTTTTTTGTTTTCCCCCTCATTTAATTTTTTTCATTTATTCTGACGTATTGTTTGTGCACTAAAACAACAGCTTTCATTAACAGTTTAATTGTTGTCTTTGATATTCTGTTTGTCTTCTGTCTGATGGTTCAACTGCCTTTCATTTCTCTAATTCAGCTTCTCTTTGTGATAGAGTTCCTGTGCAAGGAGTGCCCCAGGGTGCACATCCACTTCAACCGTGTGGACATAAGGGAAATTCCTGCAGAGCCCATCTTCTTCCGCAGGTGGCTACATGAAAGATTTGAAATCAAAGACAAGTGAGTAAACGAAATAGCCCCTAGTCCATCACAGACACCCACTACATAACTGAACACTTATTTATTTTGTTTGTGCTGTTGGCAATCACTAATCACAGCAGGGTTCCCACCATCATGGAAAACTTGGAAAGGTCCTGAAAATTCTTCAGTCAGAAAGTGTTTGGGGGGTTATTTTGAAACTAGCTTGCAATAGTTACAGCTAAGCACTACATATACAGATGGCATCATTGAAATGCCCATTGCTTCTAATTAGTCAACCTTCTGTACTGTCTGAATCCCATCTATCGAAGTAATTAACATTTCTGTTGCATATTTCTTTTTCATATATATGTCTCAAGAAACTGGGACTATCAGTCCATTATAGTCCACAAAAACAGTGGGCCTCATTTATCAATCTAACGTAGAAATGAGCGCAGATCTGAGTGCAGAAATCATCTTACGACAGGGTTCACGTGTGATTAATCAAACATTCGTATGCTGCCAATCCTATCGTACAAATGATCGTATGTTTATAAATGTGGCGGCTGAAAACAATCATCATTTAAATATCACGCCCCTAAACATTCACGGTTTAGAAGCCTCGCCCTTAGAGTTTGACACGGAGAAAACGTAACCTGGCCAAGAAGAGGAAGTAATCTCATGAAAAAGAAATTCATTTTACATCAAAAACACCTGTTAACCTCGTAATTGTAAACAATTTACATTAATTTATATAATTTATATTTAATACAGGTGAATAAAACTAAATGATATTCAGAACAGAACAAGAATGAAAAAAGCTATAAAATTAATATATTAAACTATAAAATGAAACATAAATTAGTGGCATTCATTATAAACAACATAAGTCAAGCCAAAATGTTTTGTTTTTTTTAATAGGCTAAAGCGAAACTGATGGACTCACCTCTCACAATCCAAACGTTTCTATATTTGCATGTAACATTTTGGTTGCTAAATTATTACTAATTATGTAAACAAAGTCCCTGTAAAGCAATATTAAAATGTTCTGAGTTTGTCACACCACAGAAAAATGTTAACTACCCAGCCAAATTTAAATGATTTAAAAAAAAAAAAAAGGCAAGTAAATGAAATGTTATCAAAATCTTGAAAAAATAAGCAGTGTTCCCTGCTCTTAAACGCTGGGGGCGTGTCTGCTGTCTGCACTAAAACCACGCCCACTCACGAGAAAGTTGCGGTCTCTCAACTTGCTTGTCTAATGAATCAAACATACTGATGCATATAAACAAAAGAATCACCTTAGAGGGTTGCAAAATTTAGTAGAGTTACTGTGGACTACCTACTAATTATAATATAAGCACACAAGGCAACTTATACTCATTGGTGAGCACATACTGCCAGCTGTGGCACCAGATATTGGCGCTGCGAGAAGGGAGAATGAAGGCCGGGATGGGACATAGTTGCTTCAGCCCCAAAAACAAAAAGTTTATCACACATTCGACCCTTCTCATGAACAAAAAAACGAATCTCATGAGTTTTCATTTTTATTTTCATTTTCATCACACTTTGTTCTAATTCACCAAATGGAAACACCAATAATACCAAAATGGATAAAACAGCTTGAATATTCGTTCTCTACATGGGCGGGAATTAAACGCTCCTTTCCACTGATTGGTCAAACAAACATCAAACCATGCTGCCATCAGTTGTTCCTGAGTTTCGCCAAAGACTATAGTTTCGCGCAAAAGAATATTAATCCACTGCTACAGCTGTATTGATTCTTAAAACATTTATTACAACTACATTTTATCGCTTTCTTCATTTGATACAAACCGTACTGCGCCTAGACAGCACACTCTGTTTTTAGCCTGTCAACTCTCAAAATCTGTGGCAAAGCTGCATGACTCTCTAGACAGCGCTGATCAAATGCATCTACATTGTAGTGAAGCTCACACTAGTATCTTTTTAAATGTAAATGTAGCAGTCATACCTTTTTGTTTTACTAGTATCTTTTTAAATGTAAATGTAGCAGTCATACCTTTTTGTTTTATGCATAGCTTTTTTGGTTTTTGTTTTTGAAGCATATACAGAGTGGCGTTTCATTCCTGAATGAATCGGTGTCTTTGAACTAATTGATTGAATGTGATTCAATGACCCATATAGACAGCCACTTGGGGTGCTTCTCAATAGTCAAATTGATGCTTCCTCAATTCCTCACTTCTCTGTCCTCCAGTCTGTGGCAGTGTGCCAAATATGGTAGTTGGGGTAGT
The DNA here is from genome assembly GCA_037101425.1 of Elopichthys bambusa. NCBI lineage: Eukaryota > Metazoa > Chordata > Actinopteri > Cypriniformes > Xenocyprididae > Elopichthys > Elopichthys bambusa. The sequence continues at coordinate 7,057,408 of CM074443.1, forward strand.
TGTGGGTCATATTTCCAGCCTTACTGAGCAATTGTGCCAACTGTCCCTTTGCGCCACCTGGTATTGACCTTGTAGTTTCACTTGTGACTGAGTTGTATTTAACACACAGCAGTAATAGGCATTTTGGTTGACTACCTACTGTACTTTAAAGTAGATAAAACTGAGTAAAGCTACATAAATATTTTAGGAGAGTATGTTGGGTAATTTCCTCACTTTGCTCAACCATAAAACTGTTTGCAGGCTGTGCATATTACAACATGACAAAAATAGCAATGTTGCTATTCATCTTGCTACATTGCTGTTTGGTTTGGTGTAAATACTAGACTATTTTAAATTTAAGTCCTGTCACTGCCATTCATCTAGTTGCATCAAAGTAAATGTTCAAAACATGTTTTAAAAATGTGTTACTCTCTCTGTTTAGGCTTCTGACCGCTTTCTACGAATCTGAAGACCCTGAGAAAAAGAGCAGGTTCCCTGGAGAAGGACGAAAGTCACATCTTAGTCTTACAAAGACATTTCCTTCTCTGCTGATTTTGGGTGGCCTCACTTTACCAATGCTGTTAACAGAGTCAGGTAGAAAACTCTATCTCAATACCTGGCTGTATGGGACTCTGATTGGATGGGTGTGGGTAAATGTAAGTCCGTAAGCTAGCCATACATTTAAAAAAAAAAAAAAAAAAAAATCCATCCTAACTGCCTATATCAACAAAGACACAGTTTTAGGTTTCATCGTTGGATGATAATCTTTATTTCTCAGCACAGGGTTTTTTTTTTTTTCCTTCTTCTTCTTCTTCTTCTTTTTCTCTTCTCCTCCCCGCCTCTCAGTGCACCAGTAACCCAAGAGGCTTATTTACTGTTGACCATTTGTTTTTGTTTTACACTCCTAACTTTCAGAAGTTAAACTCTAACACTATCTACACTGCAAACAAGCAATGAGATGCACAAAAACTAAAACATTCCAGTTGTCAACATATGTTTGCAGCACTGTAGACAGATGTTTAAATTTAAAATGAGAGTGTTTGTTGTTACGTCGTATCATTCACTTGCAGTGTAGACCCAGTGTGTCAGGGTTTCTTTTCCATCTGAGCTTAACTGTAATCTGAAATGCACATATAGATAACATGTATCGGAGACAACATTTTATATTAAGATTGGATATAACTATAGCAGTCTTGAAACTTTTGTCATGAAACTTTTTTTTTCTTTTTTTTTTCCTCTTTTGGGTGGTTCTGAATATTATGAATGGTTTCTAATGACAGACTGTTTTTCACCTCTCTTGATGTTCTTGAGAACTTTTGGAGTTTTGTTTTGTGCTGGGGTTTTTTTTTTTTGTTTTTTTTTTCGTTATGCATTGGTTTTTGGTTGTATGTGTTTCACATCAGTTATCTTTTTAAGATGCCAAGATCTAAAAAGTTTGGCTTTTTATTGTAATCGTTTGCACCATTGCTAAATATTTTACAGATATAGTTGCCAAACTTGCTGGTTGCAGGGGTATTAAATATAGTTCAGTCAAAAATGAAAATTCTGTTTCAAATTCATTATTCAACTTCATGTTGTTCCAAACATGTGCGACTTTCTTTCTTTGAAGAATCTCCACATAGCCATTTTCAATGTTTTTTCCATAATTTAATTAAGAGCAATAATTTGGTCCAAATGATAACGAGAAATCTGAGACAAAGACAAACACAAACAAATGATAAAGAGAAATCTTTTTAAAAAAGTGTCACAGTTCAGTGGTTGATTTTAATACACAAATCCAACAATTATATGATTGACCTCACCTTTGCAAATGCCTTCAAATTGCATTTTTAAGGCTTGTTGCTTTTATTAGTAGTTGCATATTTAAGTGAAATACAGTTGATTTCTTTTACTATTTTACAATAAAAAAAGAAAAATGTGCTGCTGAAGCTTTTTAGCTTTAAAAGACCATAGGCATTGCCAGAGCTTTAACAGGACTTCCCTCTTCTGGAAGCTTTTTAGTCCATTTAGATCTAAAGATCTAAAAATGTAGGCTCCCACATTAAAAAGATTTATTGACTTGCAGCTGATTGCACTTACCCATAGTTCATAATGTGATTGTCATTGACGTACATGATCTACAAATATTTTAATGGGAAATGCATTTTAATGTTTGCAGAGTATGGTAATCTTAAATGGAAATTAGTCAATAGCATAAATGCCTTCAGTATAAATTTATGATCCTAATCTTTAACCCTTATAATTTAACCCTATGTATCAAGCACTTGCTGACAAAATCACTGATCACAGCTGGGTTCCCACAATCATAAAACTGTAGTTTGTAACAGTTACATGTAAGCTACATATATTTTAAAGTAGTTAAACTAGAGTCAAACAACTCTTCCAAATCTTAGTGTATAAATGTGTAACAGGTACTTACATTTAAGCAGAACCATATTTTTCAATATCTCAGTTTTGGCGTTTCAAGATCTTAAAAAAATATTGGTTATTTAGAAAAAGCCCCCCCCAAATAAGCCTAATGATCGTCTTAAGGTGCTTTATATAATTTATTTTAATTTAGATACAGATTAGTTAATTCGTGTTTATAGTCAAGGGTTAATTCCTTTCATAATTCTTGTCTTTGCTTTTCTGCCATTTTCCAAAAGTATGCACCATTATCTATAGGTGTATCCAATGTGGTGTTTTTACATTAGAAATTCTGTCTCTACCTCTTCATGTTAATCATTGTGTTAGCAGTGTTGTTCTAGTCCTTGTCGTGTTGACCCTGTTGTGCTGGGAATTTTGATTTGTCCATATCCATATTTTTGTTTTTCAGATTGGTTTTAGATATGTTTGAAATTGAAAACATGCTGATCGATAGTCAAAAGTCATTTTTGGGCTTTCTTCCCATTAATGTTGGTCTTTAAGTTGGACTTAAATATAATGTTTATATTTAAGTCAATAAATGGCTCCAGGACCCAACCACCTCCCCTCCCCCAACAGGACTGAAAAATGCACTAGGGTCTGTAATAAACTTACTTGACAGGATTATTTTTTCCAGTTAAGGCAAAGCCAACCCTGTAGCTTGTTCAAAAGATTAATTTTGCTGTCAATCACAATGCCAATAGCTTGTTTGCAGTCACGTGATTCTGATGACTCGCAAAATTCAGATGGAGGGCAGGAAGTGAAAAGCAGAATGGACAAGATGGAGGAAAGTTCTTAATGTACTGGTTTATTAAAAGAGAGGTATAAACAGAAAAATCACAACATATGTTGGACGTGATCCTTACGTTATAAAGGAGCGATGTTTGCCTGTCATCGAGACGATAAACAACTCCTCCTGTGCCCGGTTGCGTAAAGCAAGTTTTTTCCTTGTACGAGACTTTAAGCATGATTTCCCCTTACCTTTGGGGATGACATGAGGGTTTTGCATATGAAGTCTTTAAAATAATCCCTTAAACCGCAAAGTGTTTCATGACAGCGACCCAGGTTTTGCCGTTATGAAATTATATTGTTGCCATGGATATGTTGTTTGTTAATACAGACAGGGTATGCTACGCATGTAATTTGATCAATGTTTGTGAATATACGATTAAATTAAAATGTTTATCATATAAAGCGGCTGATCATGTCTCCTTAGAAGACTTTGATTGAACCTGCTCTCTCCGTGTATCACTAACGGTGAAGTTTTTCACCCCGTGACGTCATGTGCAAACAGCCTATTGCCTTCATGATGCTGGAACAAATATTGGAACAAAAACCCATAAACCTAACTTTAAACTTAATGCAGTGTTGTTAGTGAATCCTCATAGATAGCATTACTGTTTGTTGCAGGAATCAATCCATGATTTTTGTGAAGTAAGAACTTTTCTGGACTGGTGACTGATTGTGCAGTGAAATTGGCTGAGGGGTGGAGTTTGCACTTAACTGCCTTGAGAAGAAAAACAATGTTGCTTGACATTACTGTATTACAGATAACATGTCAGAGGAACATATTTTGGTAGAAGGGGAATCCTTTGAGACAGGTTTTTACTAAAATCTCAGTTGTATTGTGTACTATGGGTTGTACAGTCTCACAAGGTTTGGTGACACAGTATTTAAAATGCAAAAAAACTTGCTTAAATTGGTGCTGCATTGATCCCTGTCTTTTAAATATTTGTTCATGCAGTATTGTAATATTACTTCAAGCCCATCACAGAATTCACTGTCTATAGATATTCATGCTCATTCATTGTCTGTACTACTCATTCACAATAAAGTTGCTTTTTTTGTTTTTCAAATGCATTGTCTATTGTTTTTTGTTGGCGGGGGCGGGGGCGGAGGGGGTTATAGACATTTCAAGTATTATTATTTTTTTTTTTTTTTTTTTTTTTTTTTTTTTGTAGAACTCAAGCAAAGCCAACATGCAAGACTGCAGCAGCGTCTTTGTAGGATGCCAGGACAGCTGACAGACATTTCAAGCATGGGAAGAACAGGACTTAAGATGGGTGCATGGCAGAAACTGCCTGTGGACCAATGATAAGTCTAATCCGTAAGGTTTAACCACCATAAAATGCCTGCAGCAGTGGTGGCCGAAACAAAGAGAGGCCACACAAATCCATCTAAGTACATTCATAACTGTTTGGAAACCTTAAAACCGATGTAAACTAAAACATATCTATTTCACACTTATTCAGAGAGATAAGTATTCTCAGTGACAGCTGTTTGTAGTGACACATTCATCTGTAATGTACAAATTAATGCATGCATGACAGTTTGAACTATTTCCATCTAGTTTGCATGTCATTTAAAACGGCTCTGCAGAGTTCAGTGGAAGTAATTTTTATTTCTATAGCACCTTTCTAGAGCAAGCGTCACAAGGTGTTTTACATCCAAAATATAAAGGAGGAATCAAAAAATACGAATAACAAACATTAAAAACAATAATAACAAATTTTTAAAAGAATACATGTAGCATGACTTAGACAAAAGCAAGCTTAAACAAGTGTGGATATTTTTAAAAAGCAGCTAAAAACTCCAGAGTCCACAGATCTTAGATTCAAAGGGATAGCATTCCACAATTTGGGAGCAACTACCTCAAAAGAACAATCACCTTTTAGTTTTTAGTCTAAAGCAAGGGACCGCTAACTTAAGTCTTTAAAAGGCTTAAGGCCTGTCCCGTATGAACACCTAAGTTACGAAGGGTGGGTTTAACAGAATGCGATAAAGAGCCAAGACTGTCCATCACCATTGGGAGAACACAATCAGGAGCAGAGATAAGTACTTCTGTTTTTTCAGTATTTAACTGCAAATAATTGTTAGCCAACCAATCTTTAATAGAGTTTATACAGTTTAAAAAAATAGACAATTTTGAGATTTCGTGGGGTTTAAAAGAAAAATATAATTGAATATCATCTGCATAACAATGGTAGCAAATACCCTCAAAAGTACTTATCAATTGTCCTAGAGGCAGAAAATACAATGCAAAAAGCAATGGGGCCAAAACAGAACCCTGAGGAACATCACACGAGAGATGTGCTGTTTGGGAGGCATGGTTTTGAACTCTAACCGAGAAAGACCTGTCTGATAAGTATGAAGAAAACGTCTCCGGTTACATATGTAACCATGTCAACCTGTGGCAGTGCTCATTGCTTTCCAAGTGAGCAAACTCTAACTGAAACATCTACCAACAAACCTTGTAATACAAGCTGTTCTGCTCTGAAGAAGGCCCAAACGGAGCCTTCTACTTCACACAACACGAGCGTCAGCTTGTGGCAGTGTTCAAGCTCTAAGGGAGCCATATATGAAAACCAAACTATGTAGTGAGGTTAGCTTTATTAAACACAACATGAGCTTATACATTCCAACAGGCAATATACTCAGTAAAAACTTTTTTTTTTACCCTTACAGCAAGGGGAGTGCAAACTACGTCACCATACTCTAAAGGAGGCCAAAGTCAGGCCTACTTCTCTGGAAAAACACACGGGTGCTAGCCTTGCATTAACAAATCATTTAAAACTTGCAGTTTCAGTAGAGTGCAGATGACAAAAACCAGACTGGAATTTATCAAACGCATTAAAACCATCTAAAACAGCTGTAAGTTGATTAACAACCACTTTTTCCAGGACCTTAGCCGTGAAAGGTAGCTTAGTTATTGTTAGGGCCTGAGCACCGATGGTATGAGGACCCTATTGGAATTACTTTGTTTATTATTAGGGCCCAAGCCAAAGGCGAAGGCCCTATTGTTTTCTTTAGGATTATTATTAGGGCTCAAGCCCTGTAAAGGGCGAGGGCCTTATTGTTTTCTTTAGGATTATTAGGGCCAAAGGGCGAAGGCCCTATTGTTTTCTTTAGGATTATTAGGGCCCAAGCCAAAGGCCCTATTGTTAGAGCCCAAGCACCGATGGTATGAGGACCCTATTGGAATTGCTTCATTTATTAGGGCCCAAGGACCAATGGTGTGAGGACCCTATTGGAATTGCTCCGTTTATTAGGGCCCATGTACATGTCATCACAAGCATGACCTGAGGCAACATGCAGCGTTTCGGTGCTGCGCCACCTACTGGTCCAGAGATACAAGAAATGGCTATTTTTGCTTATAATTTTTGATGGGTTTGTCCAAAAATCATAACTTTGATCTCAATGGATTCGGGGCATCAAGCCGAATCGAATGATATCCAATTTTCCCATATCGGCCATTTTGGCCATCAGCCATTTTGAATTTTGTGCTAAAATGCTGTATTTTACGAACACATTAGCATATCATTACGAAACTCGGCATGGGTCATCAGCACAATGCCCTGAAGGAGCCTGAGAAGTTTCGGACCAGCACCACCTAGTGGAGAATTTTTTTTTTCATATGATTATAACTTTTTATCTGGTTGGCTTATTTTCACAGGAGTCACATCTTCAGACTCCTAAATCCTTGCCGAGTCCAACGATACCAAACAAGCACCGAAGGTGCAGAGGCACCTATTGTATTCGTTAGTTTTACTTTTTAGGGGCCAAGCACCGAAGGTTTTCTTATTCTTATTTCTTATTCTTTCTTATTATTATTATTAGGGGTTCAAGCATGAAGTGCTGAAACCCTGTTGTAATTGTTAGGATTTTTATTAGGGGTTCAAGCACGAAGTGCTGAAACCCTATTGTAATTGTAAGGATTTTTAGGGGTTCAAGCACAAAGTGCTGAAACCCTGTTGTAATTGTAAGGATTTTTATTAGGGGTTCAAGCACAAAGTGCTGAAACCCTGTTGTAATTGTAAGAATTTTGAGGTTCAAACATGAAGTGCTGAAACCCTATTGTATTTGTTAGGATTTTTATTATTATTATATTTATTTTTATTATTAGGGGTTCAAGCACAAAGACGTTCTTGGGTAATTTTTTATGCTCTCATATATATAAGTGTCTATAACTTCAAAACGAAATTAGATATTTTCACCACAATTGGCACATATGTATGGACACACTCTGAGGACACCCCCCAAAAAATTGGTGGAGATCAGGCAATAGATGGTGCTATAACTGTCAAAAAAACCTTTAAAAACCATGTTTTTCCTTACTGAATTGCCACCAGATGGCAGTAGAAGGCCACTAATATAGTTAAAGGTTATATTAGTCAACTGTATAAATCCTTATAATAACATTACTATTCACATTTTGTCAAGGTTTACCACTTAAGGTTTGCAATTATATAACATTACATTTACATTGTGACCTGAAAAGTATGATTTTTAAAGGGGAAACCTGAAATAAGCATTTTCTAACCTATCATTGACTTAAAATATCCATATCTGCAACAAAGTGTTTGTATAAGCACAATGGCACGGCTCACTCTACTCATCCACACTGCCCACACATCTTTAGGCACTGGCCACCCGGGGGTCAATGAAACCCTCTCGCTGCTGAAGGAGCACTTCTGGTGGCCGAATATGGCATCAGATTTCAAAAGGTACGTGCAGGGGTGTAAGGAATGCGCCATCTCGAAGAGCCCCCGGCAAGCTCCATCTACCATCCGGCAAGCTCCTTCCTCTGCCCGTTCCCAATCGACCCTGGTCGCACCTAGGAGTGGATTTCATCACAGACCTACCCGTTTCCAACGACTGTACTTGCATCTTTGTGATAGTGGACAGATTCTCCAAATCCTGTCATTTGATTCCCCTAAAAGGACTGCCCACTGCTATGGAGACTGCTGAACTCATGTTTAATCACGTCTTCAGATACTTCAGAATCCCCGAGGACATTGTATCAGATAGGGGACCTCAGTTCATTTCCTGGGTATGGAGAGCATTCTTTTCATTCCTAGGTGTGACCGTCAGCCTCTCTTCAGGTTACCACCCTCAGTCGAATGGGCAGACGGAGAGGAAGATCCAAGAGATCGGTTGCTTCCTCCGTACCTTCTGTCACGGCCACCAGGACTCTTGGAACCAGTACCTGGGTTGGGCCAAGTACGCACAGAACTCCCTACGACAGCCATCTACTGGACTCACCCCTTTCCAGTGCGTGCTCGGTTACCAACCCCCTGGTCAGGGGAACCATTGGACGTTCCATTGGTCGACTTCCGAGAGAGCGAGAGGGTCTGGGACTCCGCACACCACCAGCTTCAGCAAGCCTTGCGCAGACGCAGGATGACAGACCTTCAGGTCTGGTTGTCAACCAGGGACATCCGACTGCGTCTGCCCTGCCGCAAGCTGAGTCCCAGGTTCATTGGCCCATTCACCATCACCAAGCAGATCAACCCGGTCACGTATCAACTTCAGTTACCCTCTCAATACCGTATTCACCCCACATTCCATGTCTCTCTCTTGAAGCCTCACCACCCTTCTGTCCCTGTTTCCACAGAGCCTGGCATAGCAGAAGCTGAACCCCCCCTTTCTCTCATCCTGGACGACGGAGCAGCTTATGAGGTTCGCGAGATCTTGGACTCCCGGCGCTGTGGTGGTCAGCTGGAATATCTTGTGGACTGGGAGGGCTACGGCCCTGAGGAGCGCTCTTGGGTCCCCAGAAACGACGTACCTGACCCCAACCTGCTTCACAGGGTGGCATGGAAGAGGACGACCACCATGACGACGGGGTCCTCGGCCCTCAGGAGCGGGCTGTGGAGGGGGGGTACTGTCACAGACACGCCAGGCTCCAACACTGTCCAATCACAGCGCACTCCCTCACCAGAATACTGATCACATGCACCTGCACTCAATCAGCACGCCTATCAGTTACCACAATAAAGTCACTCACACGCCATCAGTCATTGTCCGGTCTCGTTCGCATCAAGACTTCCCTTCATGCTTACCTCAAGGACTCCCTGAGATCTATTTACCTGTCTCCAGCATCTCCAAGTCTCCTCCTGTGTTCCCAGTGGAACCAGTGTTCACACATAGGTGTGAGTGTCTTCCGTCTCCAGTATAACTCCTCATCACCTTCTCCCCAGATCTTCACCTCTACCAACACAAAGGACAGTATCACTCTTCTATCACTCATCATTCACCTCAAGAATTCCTATATACTCACCTGCACGTCTGTTTCTAATAAACATCTTTAACTGTTACCTCCAGTCTCCAACCCTTCTGTACTGTAACACTTTCATGCATATTCCTTTTTCTTTTCTTTTTTTTAAATCAGTTGAAACGTTACAAATAAGGATTGTTTATACCATCTAAATACTGAATACTGTTTGGGGGAATGCACATTTAACCAGTCGAGTTAATTGAGTTACAGGTAAGTTAATCTCTGTTGTCAGAAAGACTGTCATAGGAACCAAAGTTGTTTTCCATACATTCTCATTTCAACATTGAACACAGGAAGACTGAATGCGTTTATGTATCGACGTAAGTCCACATATGTGTCTGTATTCATCTGGTATATATTGTTGATGCTCATTGTTTACTTTGGCGAGTTTTGAAATGTAATTGTGGTCGTAATTTGCAGCTAGAAATGCGCTAATTAGCATTAGCCACAGAAGTATTATTCTGGGCCAGGTGTGTGTGTGTGTGTGTGTGTTTTATGTTCGTTTCGTTGCATTATACTGTATCATTGCACTTTGCATTGACTGTAATAATATGTTAAGACACAGACCTAACAGTCTAATCTGTGTGTATTGTGCATATGTTATTGATATTATTATTATTGCAAGTCAATGTTGCAACTCATATCTTCATAGAATATAGTTTGTCATTTTATTTCTTTATTTGTTCTTTTAGATTATTACTACAGATACTATCACCACAGATAACTATAGTGCAAATGAAAAATATATATATTTTTATGCATATGTGCTTAAAGGCCTTAAATGCTTGAACCCCGGTAAATGCTGCTTGCAGCTTTAATTATGGGTTCAAGCACAAAGTGCTTTAAACCTATTGTAATTGCTCAGATTTTTATTAGGGGTTCAAGCACGTAGTGCTGAAACACTATTGTATTTCTTAGGATTATTATTATTATTATTATTATTATTATTAGGGGTTCAAGCACGTAGTTTGAGCACCTATAAGACAAGGTTAACGGAGGCTGATCGGAACGAAACTCGATGGGCATGTTCGACTCATGGTCCTAGAAGTCTGTAAGAATTTTGTAAGAAAACGACCACAAGTTGGCGCTAACAAGTTGTACGCCTCTGTGTTTAATCACGTGGTGTTTCACAAAACCACACAATATGCATATATTTAATTGATCTGCTCATGCTGAACAACTTTGCCTCAAGAACCAATGCTGTCAATCAAATCGTTCATTAATTATTTGCAAATATGTGAAAAACCTACTTTTGCGAACTAGTCCCAGGTTTTTCGCCCGATTGGAACGAAACTAGTGCAGGACAATTCTCTGGACTCTCTAGATCAATAATTATCAAAAAAAAAGTTGAACTTTACCATTTGGGTCGCTATAACTGGATCATTTATAAAATGGGCATGGCTAAATATACCCAAAAGCCTATAAAGCCTTAGTAAAAACTCAGAACTTCACGAAAATAGGTGTGCACGTGCAGCATATGACTCTAAAGAAGTATGCCAATTTTTGTGTAGATCGGACCATAGGTGGCGCTATAACTATTAAAAATCTTTAAAAACATATGTTTTTAATGGTTTTAGCTAAAAATGTCTATAACTTTAGGTGTGGTCGACTTATTTTCACGGGAGCCATGTCCTTAGACTCCTAAATCCTTGCCTAGTCCAACGATACCAGACATGCCAGGTTTTGGCTTATGGTCTGTGCAATGTTGTGATTTAGCGCTTAAAAAACTTTTGCGAATATCTTCGAAACCGTTTGTCTGATCGAGACGAAACCACTGTAGGAAGCACAAAACCTACATTGGTTTACTACATGGCATAGCCCAAATGTCCAAATTTTGATAGGAAGTGGCAAAAAAATCCAATCAAAGTCTTTCATGGGTCATTTTTTATGCTCTCATATATATGTGTCTATAACTTCAAAACGAAATGAGATATTTTCACCAAAATTGGCACACATATGTATGGACACACCCTGAGGCACCCCCAAAAATGGGTGGAGATTGGGCAATAGATGGTGCTATAACTGTCAAAAAAAAAAAAAAAAAACTTTAAAAACCATGTTTTTCCTTACTGAATTGCCTGAAACTGTCATTTGGTGCCACCAGATGGCAGTAGAAGGCCACTAATATAGTTCAAGGTTATATTAGTTAACTATATAAATCCTTATAATAACATTACTATTCACATTTTGTCAAGGTTTACCACTTCATTTGTTCATTTAATATATGTTTTTTCAATTATATAACACTACATTTACATTGTGACCTGAAAATTATGATTTTTAAAGGGGAAACCTGGAATAAGCATTTTCCAACCCATCATTGATTTCAAATATCCATATCTGCAACAAAGTGTTTCTGTAAGCACATTTAACTAATGGAGTTAACATGGAAAATGTGTTTAAAACCATGAACAGAGACATTCAAAATGAACGTGAGCCAATGACTGATCCTCTGCTGCCCTCTGCTGGTCAAAATAGTCATTTTGTCATACTACTCACTAATATTGTTCTATAATTCATATTTAGACATTATAAAATCACTATTATAACATTTACAAGCACATTTTGTCAAAATTCTTCACTTAATATCTATTGAAGAATTAGTATTAACAATTGTATCACATTATGACATTATGGGGAATGTGAAATCTGAAGGATACTTGCAGTAAACATTTTGTCACCCATCATATATATATGACTAGGAGACTAGGGGGAAAAAAAATTGTTAATTTATTTAAAATATCTAGATGTAAAACACAAGTGTGTGTGTGTGTAGCTAATAACTACTCAAGAAATGCTCAGACCTTTTATCAAGTAAGCACATGTGACATGTTACATGACATTGGGCAATAGTTTTGCTTTTACATTTATATGTAGGCAGTGTAAAATCATTAAAATAACATTTCAAATTATATGTTGTCCATGTTTATAAATCCCATAGACTGACATTGGCTGTAATACTAATGAGGGAGACACAGGATAAGAAACGTCTCAGGTTATGTATGTAACCATGGTTCCCTGAGAACAGGGAACAAGACTCTGTGTTGCAAACGCTATGGGGAACGTCACATGACTCAGTGTCTGAAAGCCAACTATCCAACTCCAATGCCTATAGGCCAGCGCCAGCCTATGACGTCATACAGCGCGACCCGGAAGTATAAAAGGGGCGCCTGGGGAAGCAGTCATTATCCATCGTCTTGAGGGACTGTTCAGCAGGCAGCCCGAAGCATGGCAAGGAAACGCAGAGTCTCGTTTCCTGTTCTCAGGGAACCATGGTTACATACGTAACCTGAGACTTTCCCTTTCGAAAGGGAACTTCTACTCTGCATTGCAAACGCTACGGGGAACGATATACCCACGCCGCCATGCTTGAGGAGAATGCCTGCCAAGAAAAATGGCTGAGACAAAGGCTCCAGAGCAGTTAGAGAACTGTTTGGCAACCCCCCCTTGGGTCACACCAGGCTGTCAGTGACAGCATTCCCTTCGGCTAACAGCCCAAGCTGCACTTTAAGAAGGCCCTCCTCAGAGGTCCTACAGAAGTTGCTAAGGTGTCTGGAACCAGCTTTTCCGAAGAAAAAGCAGTCCCTTTAAGGGAATGTGGCCAAGGAACCGAAGGGAACCTCGGCCAGTCATTAGAGGGGAACGAAGTCACCCCCAGTGCCACAAGGGAGGCCGACCTGGTCTGTCACGAGACAAACTTAGTCTTGGCCAATCCTGTCTGAATACAGAGCCTCTAAAACACATTCTTCATAAAAGATAGTAAGTAAGAGTGACTGCAAAGAGGCAGAAACAAACTCAAACCCACGCGTAGAGACGGGCATCCCGGAGAGCAGAACTCATCTAAGTGCTATGAACCCTCGTATTGAGGGGAGTACAATCCACTCATCCTAGGATCTACTCAGTGCTTAAATAAGGCCTACCACCATGATCAGCTTAGGAGGTTAAGCACTATTACAAACGTAACCCTAAAAGGGAAGTACGAAGCTCACCTAACAGGTAGACCATGCAATGGGCACATACTCATGGAGGCCGAGGAGGGGCCTACAGCATGATAGTAGTTATGTGAAAAACAGAAGTCTTATACAGAAAGTGGCCTGGTTTTAGGGGCCAGCCTGAACACCTGTCTTGTCTTTCTGGGGTAGACAACTTCAATGGCAGCATAAGAGGCTGCAAAGTGCCCGCATGACAATCCACCTAACAAGCAGTGTACTCAGTAAAAAACACCTTTTACTCTTTAAAGCAAGACGAGTACAGCGTACGCCAACACGTATTAAGGAAGGCCTGGAGGGGCCTATAACCTCAACAGACACGTGGCATCAGCTCGTGGCAGTGTTTAGGACCCAAGGACGATAAACAACCAGACAGAAGGAGGTTGGATTTATCACTTAGGCCTCTGGCCAACGGAATATACAAATAATTCTCAAAGAGAAATACACCCAAACATACTCCAGTGTGTTCAAACCACGCGGCACGTAGGCCTAGCAACCTCTAATACACACGGCGTAAGTCTCGTGGCCATTTCTAGGAGCACCCTAGGCGCTAGGTGGCTCTTAGCTCAACTAGATTAGAATCAGACTCAGGGAGGCAGATATAAGTTAAACCAACCTTCAGTAAGGTTTCACTACCAAATCAACCTGAGGGGCTAGCCACTCAGAATACTTGGTAAAAAGCACCTTGTTACCCTCACAGTGAGAGGAGTACATGACTGAACTCCACATATTACACCGGAGGCCGAAGTAGGCCTGCCTTAGTAAACACGTGGCATCAGCAAGTGGCTACCATAACCATACCACCCATGTATTAGAAGTTTTATGATTAATACATGAAAAACGCTGCCAAACATCGTGAACAGGCCTGTTAGGGCCTATCCGTCAGCGATGGGGCATGGCCGATGGTGGCATGGTTTCCCAGGCATCCTGCCAACAAGTCAACTAGAAAAGGAGGACTTAAGGAGCCTCCATTCCAGTATCAGGTGGCGATCAGCCTGCTTACAGATTAAAAAACACAAACTGTGCCATCATGTAAACTAAAAAGGAGGCCTGAAGGGGCCTGCCAATTCAATAACGTGGCTTCAGCTTGTGAATTTAAGGGAACCAAGCTACAGGGAACCAGCTCTAACCCAAAAATCTATGGGAAGCTAACTGCGACCTGCGCTAGATTACACATTCCAACAGGCAATGTACCCTAAATATTTGTGACTAAAGGGAACCAAACAAAGCCAACATGGTCTAAGGAAGGCTATTACAAGCCTACTACCTCAAACGGACACGTGGCAGGGCCTGTGGCAGCGTAAACCTGTGAGAATATGTGAGCATATTATGATCAGTTAAACAGTATTGTAAAAACAACTGCTAACTAGAAGGAGGCCGAATATCATAAGGCCTACAATCCGAGATTTATACAATATAGCTGTTAACTGTTAACTGTCACTAAAAAGGGAGCTAATAGATACCAACTTTCCTCAAAAAAGTGGCTCTAACTACCCTGAGTATGCAATCCAAAAGGTGATGCACTCAGTGACACAAATAACTTAACTGGGGAATATAAGTCACCATATACTCAAATAGAGGCCATTTTACAGCAAAAGGGCCTACTGTTATGAGAGCAGGTGCTAACCTGTGGCAGCATAAAAAAGCTCACATACAAATGTAGGGCAAAAGTCTAGAACTCTAAGTAACACAAACTTTGATATACATGTTGTTTTTGAAAGAAAACAACCTGAGTGTTTATTTGAAAAAACACTCTCTGTACAGATTCTCAAATCTGATCTAAGCCCTAGAGGACAGGAGCTAAAAACTAGCAACGTCAACTCAAACTTGATAAATACAAAACATCAAGTGGCTCAAAAGAAAGTCATTCCTTTAGCATGAAAGTTCTAAAAAGTGGGGCCTAGCACACACCTGCATAACTTATCTGCGCAAAGATAAGGGCCTACCACCTGAGAAACAGCATCAGGGAGTCAAAAACAGCCTACAACCTAGCTGTTAAACTCATAATTGCACCTACACAAGCAAGGGGATAATTGGGCATACAGCCTAAGCTACTCCCTCGGGAGGAAGCCAGAACTAGGAACTACACATCCTGAAAGGATAGTAAATACATATGGGGTTACTTCATATACCACACATCACCTAGCTCTAGCCTGGCCGCTAAGCTATAGGCCTATATACTACAACAGGTACCATAACAAAAGCCTGATCTCCACTTCTAAATCTCATGATGAGAGAAATAAAGCGAAGCTCAAAGCTAAAATGTCAGGCGGTTAGGGCCGCCGTAGACATATAAACTGAAGTAATGAGTGCCAACTCAAACTATACTGAAAAATAGCCGAGAGGCTACTCATATATAGAGAAAAAACTAAGCAGCAGCCATTTTGTGGCCTGCTCAGTCAGTCTCAACACTCCAGTTTTGCCCAAAAAAACTCTAAATAGCTACATTTTACTGTTACATGTTCAGAAAATACACAGGAACAACACAAGGTCAAACATTTAAATAATTAATTTGCTGGCGCCGGTGATTAATCACCTCCCTCAAGTCCATCTTCCTCTTCCTCATAACCCGCTCAAGCAGCGACACTAGACTGCTGGCCTTGCCTCAGAGCCTCGACTCGAGACGGGCCAGGGCCTGCCGAATGTCTGGGCCCAGGATCGGACCTGAGCGGTATGCAATTCTTGTGTGCGCCTTCACCTCCCTGAACTTTCCAACAACCGTTTCAACGGAGCCGCCGAAAAGTTCAGTTGGCGAAACCGGGGCATCAAGGAGAGAGCCCTTCTCTTTCTCACCGATGTCCACCATGTTCAGCCACAGATGCCTCTACGTGTCCATCATGGCCACCATCGATCTCCCAATTGAGGTGGCCGTCTGCTTGGTGGCCCGGAGAGCGAGATCTGTGGTGCGGCGCAGCTCAGCCACCGCATCAGGGGACAAATCCTGCCCCTGATCCAGGTCCTTCAGCAGGTCAGCCTGGTAGGCTTGCAACACCACCATAGTGTGCAAAGCCGCACCAGCCTGACCTGCAGCAGCATATGCTCTGCCACTCAGACGAGATGTCAGCTTAAGGGGTCTGGACGGCAGGACCGGAGCTTTTAGTGTCGGTGCCCTGCCCGTGACGAGATAGTTGGCAAACGTCTCGTCAATGGGCGGCAGCGACACATACCCAATGCTGGCCCAATCCCTCCACATCAGCGAAATTCCCCCGCTGATGTGGATGAATTCTAGCTGAGTATGGGTTCTTCCGTGCCTTCTTGATATCAACGTGAAGATCTGGAAGGAATGTAAGGCTCACTGTGGTCAGAAAGAAAATGTTTGTCTAACCTGCCGCGAATGGGCTCTCTCCTCACGCGCTCACACGGCAGCTGCAGCCTGCCGGCGGCGTGTTCCACAACCTCCAGTAACTTGGCATATGCTGGGCAAGGAGGCTCGGAGAAAGAAGAAGATGCAACTTCTTTCTCCTCCATTGTCATCTCCTGCTCACGGGGGCTAGCAGCCAGAAGAACACTCGCTCCTGGATCCGATGATGTCAGAGATAAGACATTAGACATCTCCATTCCCTGTAGATCCTTCACCTACAAAGACATCATCTGTTACACTCCAGCTAGGTGACTGCTCCAAAGTGCTTATTCATTCACTCACCCACATTCTCCATCTGCCAGTGTCCGTGCCTCTGTTTCAATAAAACTACCTGTTTAACACTTAGCTGCCTGCCTCCGTCTGTGTCCCTGACACATAAAGCCAGACTGACTATCATCTAAAAATGTATCTAAGCACAACTTTATTCTTTGTGCAACAATTTTACGTAATGAACCTGTATTTAATTAATTAGGCCTAATGTACATTAATTAATGTTATAGGCCTCCAACTGTCAAGAAGCAAACAATCCTTATTGGGTTTAGGCAACAATGTAATTAAGCCTTGACACATAGTCGAGGGAAGTCTACACGTTTCTAGCCTTCTTAAAAAACAATAATAAGAAATCAGAAATGTAATCTTCAATAGGCTACTAATGTGATTATCGAAAGTATCGATAATAAAAAATATCAAATAAAAAATATTGATACTAAGGTGTGTTTTCTACCAGTTATTTAGTTTATTTTTAAGAAATTTAATGCTTACAATATGCATTGAACTGGACGAATAACCTATGTTAGCGAATAATTGTGTAGCATAGAACTATTTTCCTGCTCGTGCACAAATGCAAATGCTGCAAGACAGAACCAAACAGTCACAGAGAGCGTTCGCTCACTGCTGACAACTTCTGTCACTGTCACTGGGAACGGTCACCTGTTGGAGTTTGGGTTCCTTGCCGCTGTCGCCTTTGGCTTGCTTAGTTGGGGACACTTGACAATTGATATTTGATATTCAACAGTGCTTTGATCTACCTGCATTGACACTATTCTTCAAACTCCAACAGGTGACATCAGGTGGCAAACAGGTGTTAAAATGGAGCGTGTTAAAACCTTGGGAGAAACCAGGCTTAGTCGGGGGGCCAGTTCTCCTCTGGCAAAAAGTGCTTTGTTACGACTCAGGTTGCTATAAGTCAGATAGGATCGCAACATTCAAAGTATTTAATTCAGTTCCATCCAGCTGAGGATCGTATTCATCACACCGGTATGGACGGTTGTTGAGGAGATGCGCCACTGGTTGTGATGTTGATGAGGCCTTCACAGTGGATGATCTAGTTGACTCAATCTCTGCTGATACTTCAGGGCTGCGTTGTGGTCGTGTCAAGGCGCAGGTCATTGGTCTCACCTGGATGCAGCCCGGATCCGGTTGACTGCGGTAAACCTTGGGATAAACAGAAAGACTAATATTAGCGTAGATGCCATTCTTCTTCTGATGTAACGAGTACATCTGGTGTTATTGGAAGTGTTCCCGGTTCCGGCTGACCTAATTTATGCAGCCTAATAATCCTTTAACGGATTTGAAAAAATAAATTGATAATGTGTTATGTGTATGCCAGGTTAAAGAGATGTGTTTTTTAGTTTAGATTTAAACTGACAGAGTGTGTCTGCTTTCCGAACAATGCTAGGAAGATTGTTCCAGAGTTTAGGTTCCAAATAGGAGAAGGATCTACCACCTGCAGTTGATTTTGATATTCTAGGTATTATCAACTGACCTGAATTCTGAGATCGCAATAGGCGCGAAGGACTATAATGCATTAATAGCTCGCTCAGGTACTGGGGAGCTAAACCATTTAGTGCTTTGTAGGTAATTAGCAAGATTTTAAAATCTATACGATGTTTAACAGGAAGCCAATGCAGTGTTGACAGAACTGGGCTAATATGGTCATACTTCCTAGTTCTAGTAAGAACTCTAGCTGCTACATTTTGTACGAGCTGTAGTTTATTTATCAGGCGAGCAGAACAACCACCCAGTAGAGCATTACAGTAATCTAGCCTTGAGGTCATGAACGCATGAAATAACTGTTCTGCATTTGTCATTAAAAGCATATGTCATAGTTTAGATATATTTGTAAGATGGAAGATGCGTTTTTAAAGATGCTAGAAACATGGCCTTCAAATGAAAGATTGGTATCAAAGAGCACACCCAGGTTCCTAACTGATGATGAAGACTTAACAGAGCATCCATCAAGTGTTAGACAGTATTCTAGTTTTTGGTCCGAAAATTAGAATCGCTGTTTTTTCTGAATTTAGTAGTAGGAAATTACTGGTCATCCAATTTTTTATATCAGCTATGCATTCCGTTAATTTTGTGAATTGGTAAGTTTCGTCAGGCCGCAAAGAAATATAGAGCTGAGTATCATCAACGTAACAGTGAAAACTAACACCATGCTTCCTTATGATATCTCCCAAGGGTAGCATGTACAGAAAAGTGAGATTTGAGATCGGCCTGTAATTGACTAATTCTCTAGAATCTCTAGGTTTAATAATAGCCAGCTTAAAGGTTTTTGGTACGTATCCTAGTGATAAAGACGAATTAACAATATTAAGAAGAGGATCTATGACCTCTGGAAGCACCTCTTTCAATAGCTTAGTCGGTATAGGGTCTAACATACATGTTGTTGTTTTTGATGATTTAACAAGTTTAGACAATTCTTCCTCTCCTAAAGCAATCTTTCCTCAGGGACAATACAATGCACTGTCTGACGCGATACTGTAGTAGACGGTTGCATGGTTATAATTTTCTCTCTAATATTGTCAATCTTGCAAGTAAAGAAGTTCATAAAGTCATTACTGCTGTGCTGTTTGGAAACATCAGAAGTTGAAGCTTTATTTCTTGTTAATTTAGCCACTGTATCAAATAAATACCTAGGGTTGTGCTTATTTTCTTCTAAAAGTTTTGAAAAATAGGCAGATCTAGCAGTTTTTAAGGCCTTTCTGTACTCAATCATTCTCTCTCTCCACGAAATGCGAAATACTTCTAGTTTTGTTGTCTTCCAGCTGCGCTCCATTTTTCTGGCTGCTACCTTTAGGGCCCGAGTGTGCTCGTTGTACCACGGTGTTGGATTAATTTCCTTAATCTTTTTTAAGCGCAAAGAAGCAACTGAGTCTAATGTGCTGGAAAAGACAGAGGCAATATTTTCTGTTGTAACATCGAGGTCTTCTAAGCTGTGTGGCATGCTAAGGCGATGAAACTGATCAGGAAGATTATTTATAAAGGGATCTTTAGTGGTAGAAGTGATGGTTCTACCAAATTTATGGCAGGGAGGCAGTTTAGCAGCCTTGACTAAATGTAGTATACACGAGACTAGATAATGATCTGAGATGTCGTCACTCTGCTGCAGAATTTCAACAGCATCAATATCGATTCCATGTGACAATATTAGATCTAAGGTATGGTTACGACAATGAGTGGGTCCTGACACGTGTTGTCTAAGTCCAGTAGAGTTTAGAATGTCTGTAAATGCCAATCTCAATGCGTCTTTTTTATTATCTACATGGATATTAAAATCACCAACAACAAGGACTTTATCTGCAGCTAGTACTAACTCGGATGGAAAATCAACAAATTCTTTGATAAAGTCTGTATGGTGTCCTGGTGGCCTGTATACAGTAGCCAGCACAAATGTCAACTTACATAATGTTACATAAAGCACCATCACTTCGAAGGAAATATATTTGAAAGACTTTTGACTAATACTGTAAATATTACTATAAATTACAGCAACACCTCCCCCTTTGCCTTTCTGACAAGGATTGTGTCGATAATCGTAACCTTAAGGGCTAGACTCATTTAAAGTAATGTAATCGTCCAGTTTTAGACAAGTTTCTGTCAAACACAGCACATCTAGATTATTGTCTGTGATATAATTTACAATAAGTGCTTTTGAAGAAAGGGATCGAATATTTAACAACCCAAGCTTTATTATTTGTTTATCATTATTATCTCTATTTTTTATTTGTTGAACATCAATTACATTTTTACCATTAAGTGGGTTTGGAAGTTTTTTGTTCGGGGTACAGACACAGTCTCTATGTGATAATATCTAGGTGTAAGAGTTTCTATGTGTTGGGAATTATCTGACTTCTGTAATGTGAGGCAGCTAGCAGACGGTCGGTTTAGCCGGTCTGTCCGCTTCCTGACCTGGGCCCCAGTTTGTCATTAGAGATTCACCAATTGCAATTTTCTTGGCCGATTCCGATTTCCAATTTTTTGTTAGCGAGATCAGCCAATACCGATTTTTACCAATTTTTGCTGATTCCAATTTTCTTTCTAAAAACTATAATTGACAGCATATACAAAGCAAAATTTTATTTTTATTATAAAATAAATTATTAAACATTACAACAGGATCTTCTCTCACTTAAACAACGCTCAAATAATAAGTGTTCTGTGCCTGGAAAGAAGTAGAAATAACAAATAACTGAAAATCAGTTGCTTTATGAAACAAAACATCATAAATTTACCTTTTTCTCTTTTTTACTCGTCTTACAAAAGTCAAAAGATCCTATGAATGAACAAACCTGAAGTGTACAATACTCCTCCAAATAATAATAGTTCAGTAATTGGGTAATAAATGTTGCCAGCATATGTATAGGCAAATGCTAATTGAGCATTAATGGCAAGTTTTTCTTCACAAACAGAAGCATCTCTGCCTTGTCACCTGATAATCGATTTCTCTTTTCATCTATCACATTTCCAGCCAAACTAAACAAGCGCTCACTTTCAACGCTTGTACATGGAGCAGAGAAGTAGGCTCGGGCAAGTGGAGCAAGTGCAGGGAAACGATCATTGTTGATCCTCCAGTAGGCCAATGCGTTTTCGCTTATGCTGCTGGGCTTCTCGCTGAGGTAGCTCTGTACCTGAGGGGTTAAAATATGTTTTAAAACTATGTTTTAGTGGTAACCATGGAAATCTACAAATACTATAGTGAAAAACGTGACACGTTAACGTGAAAAGCGCTTAACGTGTCGTAATGTACTAAGACAATGATATTAACAGACCAAACTCACTAAACATCATAATAATAAAGTATACTATGTACAACAAAGTGTTTAATAACACGTTAAGCCTTTTCCTCCTATAGAAAATGTTATAAGAAAATGCTTAACGTGGCTTAATGTACTAAGAGAGTGATTTTAAAAGACTAAACTCACTAAACGTCATACTAATAAAGTATACTATATTACAAAAAAATCAGATGAGCCCTGAATCTCAACGCATTAAAAACGTTGAGATTATATTCAGGGCTCATCTGATTTTTTGTAAATACTTTATTAATATGACATTTAGTGAGTTAGGTTTCTTAAAATCACTGTCTTACTACATTAAGCCACGTTAAGCGTTTTTCACGTTAAGCATTTTAGAATGTCCCCCAGTAACCTCTGAGTCATGTGAGCGCAGTTTCCTGCATTAGGGCCCGTTCACATGTTGAGTCTTTTGCGCGCTCAAGTTCGTTGTTTCAAATGTAGACGCGCTCATAATAGAAGTGACGCGCTCGTTTTGCGCTGGAGCTGAAACTAGCTGATAGGTGTTCGTTGGGCTTTTTTAATGTGGAAGCGATTTGATCGGATATAGTTCTTAAAAGCTTTTAATGACCAGTGACTAAGTGTTTGAATCTGATGCTGGCGGAGGCCTTTTTGTGTGGCTGTAGTTCCTGCTCCTATGCGGAATGGATTCTAGGGGAGGCAGCTTGAAGAATGTAGTTGAGAGAGGTGTCAAGGAGAGTTTTCAGTGGGTGGTTTATGGGAATATCAGCTCTGAATAATAAGGTACTGGGGTTAGGAATGGGTCCGCTTCTGGTGCCAACAGCTTGAATTTCTAAGAGGATCTGTGTTTTGATGTTGTTGGCAATGGGGTTTGGTTCCAAGGCTGTAGCATTTGGTGGGATGGACATCAGCGTTGTAGTAGACAGGGTGAACAGCGTTTTGCTTGTGGGACAGTGTTAGGGGGAAGAAAGGCCGGGACCAAGGCCGTTAGGGGAGGCAGCCTCTGATTTTGGGTTTCTGATTTAGATAAAGTTAGGTTAAAATGTACTTTGGAAAATGTGCTTAGAGATAACCTAAACTGCTGGGTCTGTCATTTTAATTTCTTTATAATGTGATTAGGTACTTTGTGAATAATAACCTATCAGTCATCAGGATATGTAGGAGGGGCGGGACAAGAAGCAAGAGGAGAGGACACACGAGAAAAGGAGAACAGTGGGAGATGTAGGCGAGACAACTCTCTGAAAGTGTGAATTGTGTATAAAATTGTGTGCTTTATAGTTCATCTCGAGGATATTAGAGTGGACTTTGAACTGAGTTACTGCTGGCTAAGCGTGACCACGATGTTTGAGTTTATTTAAAGTGCGTCACAGACGTGAACGAAAGAACCACTGGCGGCGAGCCAGTACATTCTACGTGAACTGTCTATATCATACTAGTTATGAAGGAGAACGACAACGTTGTGTATATGTTATGTTCGGAATAACCATTGGTTATCTATCTGGTTCGTTAAATTACTTACAGATTTCTGCTCGGTCTAAAACAGATACAGATGAAGAGGAACGATAAGATTTATTTAAATGCATCAGCAAAAGAACGATTGTAAGAATGTCCTACCAGTCTGTGCTGCGTCTCTTTACCAATAGTGAAGCTGTGGGTTGAAGTTACTTCAAAACAGAAATATATATGAGACTAAGTTTCTAAGCGATTTTGTTGATAAATCACAGGACAGCGATGACAATAAGTTCTGAGTTTCAATGATTCTGTATGCGACCGTGCATGCAATCTGAACGTGATATACGAGCGTATAACAACTGTTTGCATGTTTAAACCACAAGTGGCACATTAATTTACAACGGCAAATCACTTTTACAGAAACAGTTTAAAACGTGAATTCCCCCTATCAACATTGATCCAGATGGCATAACTAGAAATTTATTCAGGGACAGAAAACGAGAAGGATTTTAACTGTGCTCTTGCGGGGTTGAGCCAATGGGGTGTAGAGTGTTAGCTGGCTGGAACTGAATCTGCGCTGCGGTACGGCTCTGGCTTGCTGAAGGTCTGCTACGGCAGCCTGATGCTGGAGGAAGGCCCGTTCCTTCGCGGGAAGAGGCGGCATTGCCCGAGACTCGAGCTTGGTGCTTGACTGCCTTGTTATCCATTTCTCTATGGCAGGAATGATTGAATGGGCAGGACTAGGGAAATACACGGAAGGAGATCACGGATGTTTCGGCCGCAGTGACGAAGGTAGGCCTCGGTGTCTTGGCATGCCTAGTAAGGCCAGAGGATTGTGGCAAAGATTCCTTGAGAACGAAAGATACTTCATCAGACGCAAAGAGATTAATTTTAGACATGTTGGGAACTTAGGGCAGGTCAGATGCTGTAAAACTGTCGAGGAATATGGGTGAGTCGACTGTCTATATATATGCTTTCACTGATGCTGATTGGGTAGATATATTGATTACTGATTGTTAACAGCTGGCTGAAATGACGTGATGATTAGTCAGATTATTTAAACGTTGCTCCTCCCGAATTTTGTTAATAGAACATTTTGTTAGAACATCTTCGCGGAGTCACTGTCTTCACCAAGTTGGACCTCCACAGTGCTTACAACCTTATCCGGATACGTGAGGGGGACAAGTAAAGGTTAGCTTTTGTGACCCCTTCTGGACACTACAAGAACTGAGTTATGCAGATGACCTGGTCAAAGCCCCCTCCGTATTCCAGGACTTCATCCATGAGATGCTCCTGGAGTTTCTCCAGAAGTTTGTCCTGGTCTATGTCGACGATATTCTCATCTACTCCTGGAGCATGACAGAACATCGCCACCACGTTGTGGAGGTCCTGAAACGTCTGAGGGAGTTCCATCTGTTCCTCAAGGCTGAGAAGTGTTCCTTCCATCAACCCTTAGTGCAGTTCCTTGGTTACAACATCAGTAGCAGTGGCATCCAGATGGACGAGGGGAAGGTAGAAGCCATCAAGAACTGCCAATTCCTTCCACAATCAAAGAACTCTGTTTCCTCAGTTTCGCTAACTTCTACAGGAGATTTATCCAGAACTACATCTCCATTCTCTTTCCTCTCACCAGTCTCCTGAGAAACCAGCTGGTAAATGCTTCCTTGAGTCTGTTGAAGGCTTCAGTGGCAGATGCTAACCAGGACAGAAACTTGGATTGGTTTCTGGTCTGGATGGACATGGAGCGGTGCGCTCCCCTATCGTCCTGGTCCCAAGGTCCCTGGTCCAATGTCTCTACCAACACTCCACTGGGCTGTCCGCCAGGTTTGCAGTATGTCAACCGGACTCAACGCACTCCACTTATCCACTCCGCACACTCATCTCTGGGCAATGGTCACCCAGGGGCCAATGAAACCCTCTTGCTGCTGAAAGAGCGCTTCTGGTGGCCCAACATGGCCAGGGATGTGAAAAGGTACGTGCAGGGATGTTCTGATTGCACCATCTCGAAGAGCCCTCACCATCTTCCATCTGGCAAGCTCCACCCGCTGCCCGTTCCCAATCGACCATGGTCACATCTAGGAGTGGATTTCATCACAGACCGACCTTCCTCTGATGAGAATACCTGCATCCTGGTTGTAATTGACCTAAAAGTCCTGTCATCTTATTCCCCTCAAGGGACTTCCTACAGTCATGGAAACTGCTGAACTCATGTTCAACCATATCTTTCGGTACTATGCTATTTCTGAAGACATCGTATCTGATCGCGGACACCAGTTCATCTCAAGAGTGTGGAAGGCCTTCTATTCCCTCCTAGGTGTGACCGTCTGTCACGGCCACTACTCTTTGCTTTCTTTTGCCGTGTGTTGTGCTCCCTCTATAGGTGCGCTGCAGTGCTACAAGGAGTAATCAGCTGGATTGGGTACACCAGTGCACGGGTGAGCCCTGTCTAGAAAAACATCCTGGCATGCTTTCATGGCGTCGCTTTCTCCTTGTGCTGTTCCCTAGCCAGGACAGAGGTGTAAACTGGCACTGCCGCATGCTTTGAGAGGCTTCGTAGCTGAATTTTTTTGTGACTGAAAAACTAAAATAAATTTGTTTGTAAAAAAAATGCTCCTTTCGCTCCCTCCTCCTTTCTTGTTCCTCCCTACCAAGGGTGTAACACCGTCAGTCTCTCCTGTGGATACCATCCTCGATCGAACGGGCAGACAGAAAGGAAGATTCAGGAGATTGGTCGCTTTGGAGTGGGCCCCCCACTACTGTCACAGATCCGGCAGGCTCCATCACCAGCCAATCACAACGCACTTCCTCACCAGAGTACTGATCACGCGCACCTGTTTCCAATCAACACACTTTATAAGCACACACCTCACCTCACTCCAGTGTCCTGTCTTATTCACACATAATGGACTTCTCCCTTGTTTCTCCTACGATCATCTCCTACGTCTCTTGGTACTTACCTTCCACGATTCTCCAGTGTGTGCTCCTTGTCTTCGTGCTCCAACGTCTTCGTGAGAAAACTTACCTCCTGTTGAGTGTGTGTGCATCCATCAGTTATTCATCCATCTATGATATCGTCACCTGTAAGACAAAGACAGTATCTCTTCATCATCCAACAAGTCTAATTGTCCAGTTTACTTAACTGCATTCCTGTTTAACTCCGTTACGGATAGATACTCAGAAACATAATAATGGCGTTTATTGACAAACAATTATGTTTGGTAAAAAAAAAAAAAAGATTATGTGAAACCATCAAACACTATCACACGTGCATTGAACATTTTATTTATATTGAACTATCCAAAATACAACCATTCCAACACATAACAAAAAACAAGCAAATTGCCACGTCAGGGTCTGAGCAGACATACACACTTTTCCTTGATGTACTGCTGCAGGTTTTTGGAATTCTAAGCTATTTTTGCAGCTCGCCATTCTAAATTAAAGGATTTGGATGTTGACTGGTGATCTTTTAAATGTAAATGACATTAATTAGGCATCCTTTACAAGGCGGATAACTGAAACCATTCATCTGCATACAAGTTCAAGATTATTTGCAATTTATAGATTTCACATCTGAAAGCGAGGCATACGTGCATTTTCTGTGCATACGTTCATTCTATGAATCACACGTACACAGCATTTGAAATGATCGTAAGATAAAATTAAGGATGGTTTCTCCCACATTTGTAGCTCCACTCTGTGAACCTTTTTTTCCCATTGATACACAACGAACAGTAACCAACTCTCTCACTTTCCCTGTGGTTACTGTTCCTCCTGGCTGTTATTCTTTAAAGAACCTTGCATTTTGGAGGCTGTCACATAGCTAAACAAACAACAACAAAAAAATTAACTGTAAATGTTTTATTTTATTTCATATGGACTTTGTTCAATGTATACTTGTCTATTTATTACTGTCATTCACCTCTAATATTCAAAATATGGCTGATCTAACCTCATCTAGTCATCTATCAAAAGTAATCTGTCAAAATGTATTAGAAGTTACCATTAAAGGACTCTTTGGAAAGGTGTTCAATAGTTTAAAAATGTTTGATCTAACATCAGCAATAGTCTGGATGCATTGCAAGTTAGTATTAGCAATTGCAAAGAAGTTGTTAAATATGAATGTAACACAGTTTGTTGTTATGGGAAGAAGGAGGCGGGAACCGGCGAACGTTTAGCATAACTTTAATATATAAAATAAACAAACAAAACGAAAGTAAATGCCTGCAGACCCTCACGAACGTCTGCCAGCCACACAAACATAATAAAACATAAAATAAAGTCCAGGCCTGGTCCTCTCTCGTCTTTCACTGTCGTCGCTCCTCCTTTTATGCTTCCGGAGCTCCTCCGTGAGAGACTCGAGACCGCCCTGCTCCGTTCCCTCATGGCTCTCACCCGCCCTGCTCGTCACAATGAACTACTGTCTTACTGATCTAACATCTGAGGAGTCTGCGCATTTATCCTACATTTATGTTATGTTTATGTTAGGGTAAGTTAATTAGGTGAAAACTATACTAACTGTGAGTCAATGAGTATGTTAAGTTAATGTTCAAGGACTCCAAAGTTGGCAAGAGGACTCCATGCATGTTCAATAATTAAAACTTGTCTCTGTATGGTTGATCTAACATCATCAATCACTATCACTATGTATTGTAAGTAAAAAATTATTGTAATTTTTACTGTAAAAGTTAGAACAGCCAGAGAGTAGTCAATTTTTTAATCTATTAAGCACTTCCAAAGAGTCATTTAATGCTAAATGATTTTGTTGTTAGAGCAGCCATATAGTAAACTAGTCTTATATTGATAAATATGCATCTGACCATAGAGTCTTCAAATGTTAACTCACTATTTTACTCACAGACTCCTCCTGATTGTTAGATCAGGAGCTACAGCAAGATTTAGAGCCTTATTAGGCCCGAGTATACTTAATTTCCCCTCCGTCTCGCTATAGCTATTTGCAGTGTTCATTGTCAAACTACAAAATTATTTAAATTTGAATTTCTAAAAAATACTTATTAATATGAAAAAATGTCTTTTATTGACAAAATATTTTAGTTTGTCATGTATATTTGTCATATGGTCATGTTACAACGTGCCCCAACGTGTCACATTTCACTTCCCTTCTTTTGGGGTAAATAAAGAAAAAAGTATGCACTGTATTAATGAAACAAAGCCATATTTGTACCAGACATGTGTGAAATTAATGTGGAACAATAGAAATTGTCTGAACCCTAAGTACATTTACACAAACTGAGAAAGACAAAAAGCATTAGGTTGCGCCTCATTATCGCACAATTTTTTTATTTATTTTTTTGTTCTTTGAATCACATGTGCACATATTTGAGAAATGATCGTAAGATCAAATGTAGGATGGTTTCTACACAAAATAAATTTTATAAATGAGGCCCCAGGGGTCTGGGGAATCCGCAAAACTGTGGAATCTGATACACAGAAAGCACAGATTCCTGGCATAAAGCTGTAGAATTATTAATATTGTTTGACATATAATTGTATAAAGTGCATGCAAGTATCCTTATTTCTTAGAAGTAAATTATTAAAAGGTAAATTATCACTGTAAAGTGCTTTTAAGCAACGTAAGGGATGCAATTTATCAAAGTGGTCTTGCGATATATTCCCTCACCCAAAACAACAACATGGCACATCTTTGAAAGTAAGTGATGTTATGTTATTGCTCATGTATGTCATTGTCCTAAACTGTCAATGGATGGGAGGGCTCCAAGCTTGAACTTTTGGCCCGTACCCAGAGTTCCTATCCTTGACTGGTAATGGGATAGGATAGTAACCAACTGCAAGGCGATGGGGTGGTGAAGGGATGCTGTGAAACTGCCGTGGGACAGAGGTGAGGGACGTCTATCTACTGACTTCCTCTTGTGCTGGATGGTTGGATTACCTGAACGTACTCCTCCCAAACTTTGTTAAGTTTACTTCATTATGTACAACGTATTTGCAAAGTATTTCAGAGAAGCCTTACATTTAATTAGTTAAATGATTATTTATTGTCTTTACAGTCTGCCTAGATTTATTTATCAGAACTTTTAAATAGGATGTACATTTTCTTTTGCACTGTTTTGTGTAGGTAGGTTTTGTGACTGGGTAGGTAGTTACTAACTGTTTAGTTTATGTATTTAAATATTATTCAACTGTTACAGTGTCTGTCCTGTGCTTTGCAGGAGGTTATTACGTTTTTGCTTAATTTCAGATTGTCTGTGACTGCTGCAGTCGTTGGTACCACAAATCGTGTGTCCAGGCGACGTCAAAAGTGCTTTTTCTGTGTGCTGCCTGTTAAAAAGTTATTTAGACATGAAGGACAAATACAAATATGTTTGTATACCCTTGTTTCTTTCTGATCAATAATTATTTTTTGTGGATTTTTTTTATTATTTTACATTGTTCAAACAATGGATGGTACTGTAAATAAACATGTTTGTAAATATTTGGTTTTCAGTTTATTGGCTACATTTCATACTTGAATTTAGTTCAGGTATTACCATTCTGAATAACATATATATATATATATATATATATATATATATATATATATATATATATGTGTGTGTGTGTGTGTATAAATATAAATATAAATCAAACTAAATGTCAATAGAATGAAATGTTGAACTGCACATATGGACATACAGAGTACAGCATACGACATACTACACCCGTTTCACAGTGTGAGTGTCATTTCTCATTATGTGGTGCTGGCTTGGAACATAGTTATATTACTTTGATAATATTTATTTCCACCAACATTGCAAGAAAGACAATTACAGAACATTGTCTGTGTCTTCTTTGTGTACAATTCTAGCAGGTGTGGGAAATAGAACACTGAGAAAAAAATCACGCAAACTAAATTTCTTTTGTGAAGCATAATGCTTTAGTACAAAATTCTAATGGTTCTGCCTCCAAGCAGACAAAAAAAAAAAAAAAAGAGAAAACGAGAGTTGTGCAAAAACAGAGATGCCATAAGACATTTGGCAATCTCCTTTACGATAACGTTTAAAAAGCATTGAATTAAATTTGAGATTGTCCTCACTGCAGAACACAAGATCCAGGGGGCGAGGACGAGGTTGGATCCAGATCCAACTCCTCCCACTTTAAGAAGCATCTCGCTGCAGACTGCGGTGGACATCCAACCCAGCCCACATCCAAGTGTGCCATCAGAAGCCGGGCCAATGCTGCCCTGCAGCAGATTAAGATTTTATTGGTCATGGCAATCACAGTACTGATTTCCTACATTCATTCTTTAATAATTATATGCCAAAGTCCTACTATTTACCTTGATATACAGATATATTTTTAAAAATTTATAAAAATATAAAATAAAATTGTTTTCTGCACACTCCACCAGATTCTTCTTCTACATGTCCCCAAGTACCACTGGTGATTTTATTGTTTAACTGTTTGTAGAATGAGTATTTGCTGTGTTATTCATTGACAGATGTAGTTACTTTTCCAAGTTGTTATTTGGTGTTTTGGAGTTCAACCTATTCAAAGTAAACAATTCCTTTGTTTTGTGGTATGTTGACATTTTTATATGTATACTGTATGTATATTGTTTTATCTGAGATCTGTGATCTTAAAAAGATGGTGAGAAAGTGTTTATTCTAAAATGTAATTTTTGTCATTTATCTTCATTAGTTTTAAAAAATGTCACATTTTTATGAATTCGCATTGAAAAAAGAAAGAAAATCCCTCTGAAACTATAGATGCCATATAACCTTTTTGATGGAATACTGGATTGATTTCTTGAATTGTTAAGAAATTCTACCAGTCAGCATAATTAAGATATGTGCCACAATAAACAAATTAATACTACAACCATTACTAATAATAACTTTGTCAATGGTGATCATGCTGGATAATGACAATGACACAAGATTAATGATAAACAATCAAAATGTACAATTATATGTACATTATATGTTACATCACAACCAACAAGTTGTATCTGGAATACCAGATAAATGATGATATTGGAAATGGCTTTAGAAATGTGCATTCAAATTAACATCAGAATATTTGTATATAATCAGCTGTGTCATCACAAGACTGTATGGGACATGTTCATGTTACTAACACTAACTGTGTTAAGAGTCTCTGGGAAGTACAGTCCAAAACATGGAATCATAAAGAGCAAAGCTTACATTCTAAACCAAAAACACAACCCCACCAAGTTAAACAAGGGAAAAAAGTAGAAACTAGATTCAACTAGACAGCACACAAGTCAAATCTAACAAGACGTGGAAAACAACACCAACACCATGCAGAAATACTTATTTAGAATTTTTTTTACATAAACTTAATGTATATAACTTACTCATTATCTCTAGTGGGGACGAATGTTGCTACTACATCTATTTCGCACTGAGGATCATAATGGGTGATTGTTTTTACAGTTTAATTCTAAACAATCCCCGACGGGGAAAGAAAAATGCTTGCAGAAGCTTCATTAATTCAGTGTGAATAATTTATGATAGTTATAGTAGTTATATATCTGTCTGCTTTATTTAATCTGCTCTCTGCTTTTTCTTCTTCTTTTTTTTTTTTTTTTTTGCTTGTTTAATGTTACACGTATTTTTGTTTCTTTGTTTGTGATTGTATTTGTAATAGTAAGTATTAACTAAAAATAAATAAATAAATATATAAAGTGCATTGCCCTGATTTTTAGTCCTTCGCTGCTTTAGGAACCACCCACTCCCGCTTGGAAACCAATCAAATGTTTAAACATTTTTTAGCGCCATCATCAATATCCCGCCCCCTCATTGTCAAGTTCACCTCGTGCGACCTCGTGCATCATCATCATCAAAGTTGTCAATCATCAGAATACCCAAGTAATTAGCAAAAAAAAAACACACACACACACACACACATACATATATGTATTGATGTATATATATATATATATATATATATATATATATATATATATTATGATGAGATCACAACTTTATGTCCATGCCAGGCATTATGTGTAGATCACAGATGTGTGGATTAACAGCCCTGCACAGTCATCACATACTTTTTTAGGGTGTTTATCTTGGCCATCCCTGAAATACTTTTCATGATAATGAAAATAAATTAGTCTTTATTATTCTTTAATAAGTATGTCGTTTTTGAGAGGTAGACTTTTAAGGTTTTTAAAAGAAGTTTTGTTTGCTCACCAAGACTGCATTTATTTAATAAAAAAAACAGTAAAAACAGTAATATTGTGAAATATTATTACAATTTAAAATAACGGTTTTCTATTTTAATATATTTTACAAAGTAATTTATACTTTGTGATCAAAGCTGAATTTTCAGCATCATTATTTCAGTCTTTAGTGTCACATGATCCTTCAGAAATCATTCTAGTTTGCTGATTTGCTGCTCAAGAAACATTTGTGTACAATTGGGCAAAATATTTATGTACAATATTTTTTCTCAGGATTCTTTGATGAATAGAAATTTCAAAAGAACAACATTTATTTGAAATATAATTTTTTGTAACATCATAAATGTCTTTACTGTCACTTTTGATCGATTTAATGCATCCTTGCTGAATAAAAGTAGTAATTTTTTTCATTTCTTTAAAAAAAAAAATTCTTACTGACCTCAAACTTTTGAACGGTAGTGTATAATGTTACAAAAGCTTTGTATTTCAGATAAATGCTGTTCTTTTGAACTTTCTATTCATCAAAGAATCCTGAAAAAAAGTACACAACTGTTTTCAGCATTGATAATAATAATAAATGTTTCTTAAGCATCAAATCATCATATCAGAATGATTTCTGAAGGATCATGTCACACTGAAGATTGGAGTAATGATCCTGAAAATTCAGCTTTGATCACAGGAATAAATTACTTTGTAAAATATATTCAAATAGAAAACATATTTTAAATTGCAATAATATTTCACAATATTACTGTTTTTACTGTATTTTTAATTATATAAATACAGCTTTGTAAGCAGACGAAACTTCTTTTAAAAACATTAAAAATCTTACTGTTCCCAAACTATTGAATGGTGGTGGTAGTGTGTATATATATATATATATATATATATATATATATATTCTCAAAAACTATATACTTATCAAAGATTAATTTATCTTTAATTTAAGTTTTGTATGTGTCTGTCTGTTATGCTATGTCAAATTTACACATTTTGTTTTGTTTTTGTATAGTCCCAAATGCCAGGTTCAACTTTACGCCAGTGTCCACACTGCCGGATCAAGATGAACTGCGTTAAGGTGATTGTGATAACTAACACTGTTTATTTATATGGCATTGCATTTGTTTTAATACTCAGTGTAATTCTGTTTCTCTTTTTGTAGTGTGGAAAACTGCTTGATTTTAAATATAAGCAATCAAATAAAAAGTAATTCATATTATTTCCACTAATGGGCAGAACTCTTATAAACAAAAGAGCTATTAAGCAGTTGGTAAAGTCAAACATCAAAGCAGCTGCCATTAGAAGCTCTGGTTCCCAGAGAAAGTAGAACTACTGCACATGCACAATGACTAAATCAAAACAAAATCTACAAGTTTAACTCTATTTGATCTTATGACACAGTTCATGTCAGATTTATTGCTAATTTTACAATATGTTTTGAGATTTCAGGAGTTCCCTATTCAAGTAAACAGCCATCAGCCTTGCATAACCAAAAAAAGCTGCCTGGAGGCGTTGCAAATATGGCCACCGAGTGAACTGACGTTCCTTGAAAGGAACTTTAGCAGAAGCCATCATTTGTTTTTGTTGTTGTTTTCTGAAAAAAGACTTGCATTCATTTATGGATCACAAGTTCTGTTTTTGGATATTGTTGAAAGTTGACAGTCTGAATACCCTTTCAGAATTTATGTATGGTAAAATATAAATAGTAAGCCTGGACATTTTTAAAAAAATCTGTTTTTGTGTTCAAGCAAGAAAAAACACATGTTGGTTTAGAGTGACATCAGGCTAAGCAAAATTTTCTACCGTTTTTTTTTTTTTTCTTTTTCTTTTTTTTTTTCAGAATTATTATGAACCATTTTTGAAAGCTGTACTGCTGTACTGAATATTTGACATTCTTATATTTTAGATGGAAAAATTAAAGCTCTGGGATATGTTCCTCTTCTTCTACTGGGGATGTGTTCAAAGGCCCATAAGTGGACAGTGGAGGTCCAGTGAGTTGCCACCTGAGGGACATAAGGTGATGGGAAAAAATGCTCATATTTGTTTGACAAATATGAGCATATTGAGCATATTTTACAAGGTAAATCATATTTGCAAGCACTGATATTTAAATGTTTGTCTAATATTTTAATGTGTACAGTAAGTTCTGTAGCTATACAAGTTTCTATTTTAAACTGCAGTTTATTTTAAAGTATTCTATGTTATTTACATAGACATAAAAGGGGTTTGAGCACCTGCCCTTTTTCTTCCTCGAGAGAAAGTGCCCGTTTTTTTTTTTTTTTTTAATAAATGAATATATATTCCTGTTTGAGCACAGCTTCCCTGTCAAACAAATATATTTACTGCATAAAAAAATACTATAGATCAGGTCGGCTTTGTCGAGTTCAGATGCCCTCCCTCCGCGACACGCCATTCCCGCACGCAACTTGTGACAACTATGCCCAGGAAAAGACAACAGCTGTCTGGCAATGAGAATCGAAAAAGAATAAAGCTCTAGATGAATCCCGTGCATCTCTTTCAGGTAGCTTATGTATGTTCACAAACATGTGAACGTTTTGG
Organism: Elopichthys bambusa; assembly: GCA_037101425.1. NCBI lineage: Eukaryota > Metazoa > Chordata > Actinopteri > Cypriniformes > Xenocyprididae > Elopichthys > Elopichthys bambusa. Next base: position 7,092,419 of record CM074443.1, read on the forward strand.
CTATTTAAGGCTAAGATTATTTATACGTTTAACGACGCGTTAATAATTTGACCACCAGCAACGCATCTACCTGATTTGATAGGCGTCATATTATAATTTCAATTATTTTAATGTGCTATGCATTGTGTTTTGAACCATGGTAAAGATATCTGTAGGGCTGTCAATACCGGAAGTGGAGCATTCCACAGACGCGCATTATTAAGGATGCACGATTTATTAAAACCATTAAAAAAAACAAAATCATAATACAGCATTGCATAATGCTATCATTCTTAAATCTATGCTTACACAGGAGAATACATTAATAAAAGTTTAAATCCACTGAGCATGCATGTTTGATGTCCACATATTTTTGTTGAAGAAATTACAGTGGCTGTAGTATTTCTATCATAAAGAAGTGGCTGATTATTATTATTATTATTTAATTGATATTTTATTTTTAATTATACTGACCAAAAACAAGGATTTGATCGTGCTCTGTAACAACAACAATTACCAGGCTTTTGGCGCCCTCTGCAGGCATTTGTTATAATACATATTATGCACTTGTAACATTTCAGGGGAATAGTCTCTTGATGTGTTTAAATATGCAGATTAGCTTGTTTTGGTTAATTTAGAAGAAATCTACAAATGGAAAGAGACGGAGGGTAGTAGGCTTATAACAAACACCATCTAAATGTGTATTTTGGAAGTTTTCTTTCCATTAGAGTAAAAGAAGACATGGAAGCAAAAATAGACCAAAATCTTAAAATTGTCTACTACATGAAAGAAGTATTCCAATAGCACCAAACGAATTAAAACGATTTATTGATTTGTGAAAAATAAACAAATTGCTATTGAAACTATGTCCCTCTCCTTGGTGCAGTCATTTATTCTAAATATATAGCTACTTAAATAGTAGTGTGAAAACATACACATTTAGGCATAGTTTCCTTTGCTGTTGTGATAAACCTAGTGAATACTAAAGAAGACAATGGTCTCTGTGTGATTATTTTGTAGAAATCTGCTGAGTATGAAACAACTGCGTGAGTGTGAGGGAATTAAAATAAATTGGTAAGGAAGTCAGAGTTGTGTTAATATATTTAATGTTTTGGTTATTATTTTTTAAAATAAATAATTATGAGAAGTGCCCTTTTTTCCACTTGAGCCCCTGCCCCCCAAAATGTTTGTGCACGTCCCTGGAACTGTCTGTAATTTTGCTATTCTTTGTCTCTCTCTTTTCCTGTCTTTCCTTTCGTTTCTGTATATGTGTGTATTCTTTATGTATATTAAGCCGTATAGCCTATGTATTTGTAGTTTCATATATTAAATCCATTATATTGCTTTATTGTTTTTGTTGCTCATTCAAAAATTAAGTCACTTCTACATTTCGATTTTGTAAACTGCTTTATGCTTTAATGCTAGAATAGGAAATTATTTCTTGTGGCCAGTGGAATAATCTCCTTTTATAATAGTCGATAAGGAAAACTGATAGTTTGCTGGACAAACTAGACCAGTCTTTTTAAATTAACTATTAAACTAGAACTAATCCTGGACCATACAGGTGCTGGTCATATAATTAGAATATCATCAAAAAGTTGATTTATTTCACTAATTCCATTCAAAAAGTGAAACTTGTATATTATATTCATTCATTACACACAGACTGATATATTTCAAATGTTTATTTCTTTTAATTTTGATGATTATAAGGAAAATCCCAAATTCAGTATCTCAGAAAATTAGAATATTGTGAAAAGGTTCAATATTGAAGACACCTGGTACCACACTCTAATCAGCTAATTAACTCAAAACACCTGCAAAGGCCTTTAAATGGCCTCTCAGTCTAAGTCTGTAGGCTATACAATCATGGGGAAGACTGCTGACTTGACAGTTGTCCAATAGATGACCATTGACACCTTGCACAAGGAGGGCAAGACACAAAAGGTCATTGCAAAAGAGGCTGGCTGTTCACAGAGCTCTGTGTCCAAGCACATTAATAGAGAGGCGAAGGGAAGGAAAAGATGTGGTAGAAAAAAGTGTACAAGCAATAGGGATAACCGCACCCTGGAGAGGATTGTGAATTCAAAAATGTGGGGGAGATTCACAAAGAGTGGACTGAAATATTGTATGTGATGTGCAGTTAAATCAGCCGTAAGAGAGAGTCAAATCTCCATAAACTCGCTAACTAAAAAAAAAATTAAAAAAAAAAAATTCACCAGTTAAGAATAGGTTGATGCAGTGTCTCTGAATAACCACCTCCCTACATCATTGTTGTGTGGACTCATTAACGCCATCTTATGGGCGTTCTGAATTGATTGCCAACTTCCTATTGGCTATTTTAATTTTGTTTGCTGTTATATTTCTCTTTTTTATTATTATTATTATTATTTTTATAATTTTCATTTTTTTTTCTTTTTTTTTCGTTTTTTTTTGATTGCTAGTATTTGGAATGTGGTATACTGATTTAAATTTAGTTCAAACACATTAAAATTGTAATTTGAATTAAGTCCCCTTTCCAACAAAGGGAATTCACTCTCTGGAAGCGCTCCCCCTTGTGGACACTCCCTAGATAAGTCATTTCCCTCCCCTTTTCGTCTTTTATTTTTACATTTTTATTTTATTTTACTTTATTTACTTTTTATTTTCTTTTTCTCTCAAATTATTTTACTCTGGAATTTCTTCCTTTTAATTCCTTATTGTTTTATTTTATTCACATTTATTTCTTTATTTTTCTTTTCCTATTTTTATTTCTGCATTCTCAAATAGGGAAGGCTTTCTCCTTTTTTTCCCCTCCCATTCTCTTATTCTATGCACTTGTTTAAATGTAATTAAACAGAGTTTAATTAAAATTTGAATCAAGTGCCTCTGAACTGTTTTTACTTTGCTTTATTGTTTATCCCTGTTCTGCTTTTTAGCTAGTTCATTCTGATTGTCATTATAGACCCCAATTCTCTTGCCCTACACGCTTAATTATTTAAATTTGGTTTAAGCAGGATTTAAATTTACAATTAAGTTGTGTTTATTTGACCATTTGTGTACTTGCAGATAGTGCCCCCTCTAGTGCTCGGTGGTGAGTCGACGGTTGTTTCAGCGGGTTTCATTGAGTGCAGTCACCTGGCCTGGTGGATCCGGCACTGGCTATGTGTGAATCGTGGACATTTCTGACCTCGTACCACGGGCAACACGCAGGCAACATCAGCAATTGGGTATTTCAGGTGCAGGGAGGCAATGAGTCCAGGCTGACAACAAGGGCAATTTTGATTAATTACCCTGATTAGACTTCTGCACGACGGAACCGCCCGTTTGGAGTAACTGCCCGTTGAGGGGACAGACTCTGGGTTCAGGGAAAACTCAATTTTGACCCGTCAGTCTGGCCGGCAAAAACAGGTACATTTGAGTACATACAGGTACATGCACGCCTGAGTACATTTGCAAATCTACCAATTGTGCTAAAAGTCACTGTTTGAGTGGTTGCATAAAGGGGTACAAAGGGGGACAGGGTGCCCACGGACACCGCAGTCGAGTGTTGGAGCGTCAAGGAAAGGTTGCCCCCGCCACTGAGTCCTTATCTAAGCAATCACAATTCACCCCAGGCCTAGAGTAATGACACACTCACTTATTAAAAGCCCCAGAATATTAGATATTCTCTGATCATTTAAGTGTTTGGCCAACCCCTTCTACTCTTAAACCATACCATCTCCTTAGGTTTGATAACTCAACAGCACCCTCATCAGGCCTGCCATAAACCCTAACTGTGATAATAAGTTTAAGCTCCTTAACTCCCCTCTTATCTCTTTCTGCTCTTATCTCACTTTTGTTTTATTTACTCGTTAATCGTTTCTATTTTGTCCTGGTCTATTTGCTTCTCTGTTGTGTTTTGTTTCTTTCAGTTCACGTGAAGGCAGCACCTTTGAGAGCCATCATGGAAGCTGAATAATAGATAAACGACCTGAGCAGCCAGAGTCATTAGAGGACCAACTGTGTTACCGCCTGTCAAAATCTTTATTTAGATATGGCACTCACCCACACAAATTGGACCATGTGGTCATTCCCGGCTATCGACGATAAGTGTCTAGCCTACATTTCACTGTCTGCACAAGTTAGCTGAGAAAACACACCAACTTTACCAAATCATGTATTATCGTAACTTGTTAATCCTGCACGTGCTTGCATTGGTTCTTTTGTGCTGTCTTTCTCTCGCCAACAGCAAGCCAACATGTTCGGATCATCCAGCCCTGGCACCCACTGGGACCATCTCGAGACCTGGTTGGGCACCCTGACCAGCACGTTCCTGCCCAACACCGCTGTGAAAGAGCAGTTGGACGACAACCTGAATCAACTAATGGCCCACGACCCGACGCAGAGCTACAACCACAAAGTATGGGCCAAGCTCATTGATAGCCTCGCCCACAACCTCATCGCCCAGGCAAGGCTTAGCGAAAGTAACAACGCCCACCTGGAGCAGGAAGCAGCAGCGCTCAAGCTCCAGGCATGCTCAACATTGCCTAGATCAGCTACTCCTCTAAACCCAGGACCAGCGTAGGACAGCGGAGGACACAGACCCCGAGCTACAGGAGGAGGTGGAGAGACTCCAAAAAGCCCTTGCAGAACTCCACCTGGAGATGGAGCATAGAGAGCAATTGGAAAAGGAATCCAGAGAGGATCTAACTGGAAAACTCCAACAAGGTGAAGCTCTCCTAGCAAGAGCAGAGACCGAACTGAAAGAAAGGGACGCTAAAGCCAGGGCCTGTGAAAAATTATCTTAAACAGGCCCGAAATGAAATCCTCACTCTAAAACACTGGACTATTTAAAAGATGAATTGGACACTGTTCACAGAGAACTGAAACATTCTTATAAACTGCAAAGTGACTTGGGAGGGGAAACACACGTCACACAGCTTCTCCTGGCCAGTGGACCCAGGTTCCCTAGTCAAGAATCCCTAGTTCAAAAGGGGGTTGAAAGTCCACCGACCAAGATGTCACCCGCGAGCGGCCACGAACCTTCTTCAGCAGCAAAGGGGTGGGAACCTTTCCAGAAAACCCATGCCACGAGCCACGGCATGGCTCCCAAAGAGCTTGACAAGTTAGCCAGAAATATTCCAGTTTTTACCCCAAATCCTGCAAGAGGCCACGGCATATACGCGTAGACCTGGACTTTCTGTTGCAAAATGTGTCCAACGTGGATGCATGGGATCAATTGTATCTACTCAGAATCCCATCCAGCCGTGATGTGCGGAGTTCCCTGTATCAGCAACCAGAAGCTGTCAGATCAGAGCAGCTGCGAGACTTGGTCCACAAAGCTTACGCTAAAGCGAAAGACTGCTTCTGAAAAGACTCTGATCACTGCCCAGAACTGGCCCTAGCCATTACTGTGGAAAATGATGTGAGAATGGAAGCCCTGGTAGACACCGGAGCAGATCTCACTCTGATGTCATCTGACCTTTTTGAAAGACTCAGAGCTAAAGCTAAGAGAAAAAATAGAACTCTCAAATCACAAAGATGTGAGCTAAATGTGCAGTCATACAGCCAAAATGAGGTCCAACTTGAACAAATAGCTCTCATCCTCACCATCGGTCCAATGAACTTGATACGTCCTGTGTACATATCACAAATGGACACGTTTCTCCTTTTCATCGGCAAAGACCTGCTAGACCGCTTTGAGCCCTTACTGGACTCCAGACAGCTAAAAATCTGTGTATATGATATATATATATATATATATATATGATATATGGTGTGTATATGATATAGTTTATGGCAAAGGTGTTTACAATGTAAGACAAATGTTTGCTTTTGCTTCAAATGTTTTGTTTTGCTTTTGTGTTTGTGATATTTTGAATGCAGTGCTTCATTTTGCAAGAGATGTGAGGCATTTTACTACTGTGTGTGCAATTCTTGAATTTGTGTGTAAAGTTTTTTTTTAAAAAAGAGGCAAAGTTTTGAAAATGTGTGTAAGCAGTTGAAAAAAACTGTAATAATATATTAATAGTATTTTGTATAACTAAACATATAGTCCATTTCATTGAAAGAAAAAACTCATTCCGTTTTGCAATCAGGGGATATATGAACTATAACAAATGTGCTATTGCATTCCATACACGAACTGACTTATAACATCTTTTTAATGCACAAAGAAATGTTATGTTTCAGTGCTAAACTGAAAAATGCTATGTGTGTTGCATTGCATTGCATTGTGCATTCAGAGATAACATATGAGCAACATATGACAAATGTGCATTGCATTGCATACTTATTCCTTTGTGCACTGAAGTGATACACAAAACAATATGAGTAACACTTTAGAATACTGATCCTTCATTAATGAATTACTACACAGGAACAAATAAGTAATGCACTGAAGTGATATAGCATAACATATGTGATCTGCAATGCTAACGCATTCCTTTGTGCATTCAGAATAGTTATATTCTGAATTAATCTATTAATCTATCATTGACTTAATCTATTGTGCAGTGATGAATAACATATGTACTTGTTTGATTGCATTGTATACATGAACTACCTTATTCGGTTGAGTATTGAAGAAAAAAACAGAAAATATGAGCTGTTGCACTGCAGTGCTTACAGGAACTAAATTATCTGTTGTGTCAATACACAATACACAATAAGCAACATGTTTCATGTGTTATTCACATGATAACACATGAAACATGCTTTGCATAGGAGTAACTTGTTTATTTGCTGCAATCTGCAATGCATACAAGAACCAACACATTCCTTTGTGCATTCAGAATATAACCATAACAAACCATAACAAAGGTGCTTTTGCATTGCATTGCATACAGGAACTAACTTATTCCGTTGGGTATTGAAGAAAAAAAAAACAGAAAATATGAGCTGTTGCATTGCAATGCTTACAAGACCTAAATTATCTGTTGTGAACTGAATTATCAGTTTCATAGCATTGCATACAAGAGCTAACTTATTCCGTTGTGCACTTAAGTGATAACACATAACATACATATGTTATGTGTTATCACTTAAGTGCACAACGGAATAAGTTGCACTGCAATTGCAAGAAATAACGCATTTCTTTGTGCGTTCAGAACATAACATATGAGACAAACCATACAAACGTGCTATTGCACTGCAATTGCAAGAAATAACGCATTTCTTTGTGCGTTCAGAACATAACATATGAGACAAACCATACAAACGTGCTATAGCATTATTGCATACAAGATCTAACTTATTCCGTTCTGCATTTAACAGATATGTTTGTTGCACACCTACAATTGTGACTTAACTTTCTATATATATACTCCTTGACTCCTTCTGATGATAAGTCATCCATAGAGTATTGCATATTAGACATACTAAACATATTTCTAGCCCAAGACTATTTGATCTTGGACTTTCAATAAATACACATTGAATCTTTTTTATTTTATTTCAGCCATAAAGAAGTCCATACTAGATCTACTTAAATTTTTTCTGTCCAACGAATCCTTGATCAAGAACTCTCTATACATACTAATTTTCTCACTCTGATGTTACTTCAGATATACATAAGCCCATGTTTGACCTACTGAAAATATTTCTGGCATATTACCCTCGATCATTAACTTTTTATACAAATTGCTTCTGATGATACGTCAATTGCATATTTGACCCAGTGGATACTATTTCTTGTCAAAGATTATTTGATAATGGGACATATTTCTGGCCTTCCTTATGATGTTACTTAACCTATACAGAAGACCATAATAGACCTACTGAACATATTTCCGGCAAACTAGTCTTCGATCATGAACTTTCTATACATACTCATTGACTCCATATGATGTTAGATCAGCAAGAGAGTAGGCTATATTTGACCCAATAAATACATTTCTGGCCTTATATTACTCGCTCTTGAACTTTCTATACATACTCATTGCCTCATTCTGATGTTACTTATGCCATACAGTATTGCATATTTGACCTACTGAATGTTACATCAGCCAGACAATAGTCCATATTTTACTTACTGAACATATTTCTGACCCAAGAATCCTCAAATATGAACTTTCTATACAGACTCATTAGCTCCATCTGATGTTAGATCAGCCAGACAGTTGTCCATTTTTGAACTAATAAACATATTTCTGGCCCAATAGCACTTGATCTTGGACTTTCTATACATAATCATTGACTCCTTCTAATGTTACTTCAACCATACAGAAGTCCATAATTGACCTGCTGAATGTATTTCTGGTAAATTAGTCCTTGATCATGACATTTCTAAACATAATTGTTGCCTTTATCTGATGTTCCATCAGCCAGAAAATAGTCCATATTTGACCTACTGAACATATTTCTGGCCAAAGAGTCCTCGATCATGAACTTTCAATTCAGACTCATTGCCTTACTTTAATATTAATTCAGCCATACAGGTCCTTATTTTATTATACTTTTTTTTTTTTTTTCTGTCCCAAGGGTCCTCTATCATGAACTTTCTACTCACTCAGTAACACTTTAGAATACTGATCCTTCATTAATGAATAAATACACAGGAACAGTAATGCATTATTAACACTCTAGTAACTATTATTAACTAACAAGAAAGTAAAGGTCATGGTAACCCACTAGTAATGACTGAAGTATTACCAAATCCTTCAGAAGGAATTACTAATTATTTGGATCAGTATTCTAAAGTGAGAAACATGATAACTCTCTAGTAACTACTGAAGTCATTGTAAACTTTTGGGGGGTTTAATGTATGCAAAGCAATGCACATTTGTTATGGTTTAGCTCATTTGTTATCTCCCGAAAATTATAAGCATGCATATAAGCATGCAAGCTCTTAATTATTCCGTTGTGCATCGAAGAATAATACATTTGTTATGCTCTATTTAAGTGCATTATAAACAATAACTAACTCATTCCGTTATCGTTAAAGAGATAACACAAAACACGTGTATTGCATTGCATTAACTTAATTCGTTGTGCACTGAAGAGATAACAAATGACAGTAGCTGTTGCACTGCATTGCAAACAAGAAATAACTATTTCCTTGTTTTAATTCATTGCATTGCATACAATAGTTAACTTATTACACTGTGCATTGAAGAAATGATGTGCTGTTATGAACTAAAATGTTGTAACATACAATATAGAACCTATAGAACATACATCGTTGTGTATATTAAAAGGTAACGCATATGTTTGTTGCATTGAAATGCATACGAACTACATACATGCTATGCGCTGTTTCCTTTTGTATAAAGGAAATTGTATTGTATAAAAGAACAACAAAATGAAAATGGAAATAACTCTTGCATTAAAGAGAAAACACAAATCATAAAACATGTTGCATTGCATTACGTTGTGAACTGTTTCCTTGCACAAGAACAAACTTATTCCTTATGCATTGAAGAGATAACACATAACAAATGTGCTGTTGCATTGCAATAAATACAAGAACTAAGGTCACATACTGTAGTCCATGTTTGACCTAATGAACATATTTCTGACCCAAGAGTCCTCGATCATAAACTTTCAATTCAAACTCATTGACTCCTTTTCATTTTATTTTAGCCATACAGAAGTCCATATTTTACCTACTTTGTTGTTTTTCTGTCGGTGCTCGATCATGAACATTCTACACATACTCATTACCTCCCTCTAATGTTACTTCAGCCATACAGTATTGCATATTTGACCGAAGGGACATATTTCTGGCCAAAGAGTACCAGAACTTAAACATTTCATACATTTCATACTTCTGATGTTACCTCACCCATGCAGAAGTCCATATTAGACCCACTGAACATATTGCTGGTAAATTAGTCCTCGATCATGAACGTTCTGTACTTGACTCCATCTCGAACATTCTATACTTACTCGTTGACTCCACCTGATGTAAGATCAGCCAGACAGTAGGCCACGTTTGACTGACTGAACATCTGGCAAGACTAAACATCGATATTGAATTTTTATACTCATTGACGCCTTCTGATGTCACATCAGCCAGACAGTAGTCCATATTTGACCTAATGAACATATTTCTGGCCTAGGATCAATTGATCTCAGACTTTCTGTATAAACTCATTGACTCCTTCTAATGTTACTGCATCCATACAGAACTCCATATTAGACCTACTGAATATAATTCTGGCAAATTAGTCCTCTATCATGAAATTTCTATACATTGTCATTGCCTTTATTTGATGTTACATCAGCCAGACAAATAGTCCATATTTGACATACTGAACATATTTCTGACCCAAGAGTCCTCATTGACTCCTTTAGATTTTATTTCAGCCATACAGAAGTCCGTATTTTACCTGCTTCATTTTTTTTCGTCCTTGATCATGAACTTCCTACGCATACTCATTGCCTCACTCTAATGTTACTTCAGCCATAAAGTATTGCATATTTGACCTAAAGGACATATTTTGGGCCAAAGAGTACTTGATCTTGATCTTTTCATACCTTGCTCCTTCTGATTTTACTTCACCCATACAGAAGACCATATTAGGACCTCTGAACAAATTTCTGGTAAATTAGTCCTCGAACAAGAACACATAGTCCTCGATCAGGATCTTTTTAAAGATACTCATTGACTCCTTCTGATGTCACATCGACAAACAGTAGTATATATTTGACATAATTAACATATTACTGTCCCAGGAGTACTCGATGTTTAAGTTTCTATACATATTCATTTACTCATTCTGATGTTACAGCAGAAAAACAGTAGTCCATTTTTGACCTACTTAAAGTTTTACTGTCCCAACAGTCCTCAATCATTAACTTCTATACATACTCATTGCCTCACTCAGATGTTACATACACAGCCATACATAAGCCCATATTTGACCCAATGAACATATTTCTGGCCAAAGAGTACTCAATCTTGAACTTTCTTTACAGACTCATTGACTCGTTCAGATGTTACATCACACAAACAGTAGTCAATATTTGGCATAATGAATAATTTTGAAATATTCATATATATTTTTGATCCTTCTGATTTTACATGAGCTAAACACAAGTCCATATTTGACCAACTGAACACATTTCTAGCCAAAGAGTACTTAATCTTGAACTTTCTATATATACTCATTCCCTATTTCTGATCAGCTATACAGAAGTCCATTTTTGATGTAATTAACATATTTTTGGCCAAAGAGTACTCGATCATGAACTTTCAATTCAGACTCATTGACTCCTTTTCATTTTATTTCAGCCATACAGAAATCCATATTTTTCTTGAACTTTCTATATATATACTCTTTGCCTCCTTCTGATGTTATATGAGCAATAGTGTAGTCCATACTTGACCTGCTGAACATATTTCTGGCTAAAGATTCTCTGAACATGAACTTACTATATATTCTATGAATGGTTTGGATGTTACATCAGCCGGACAGAAGTCCATATTTGAACAACTAAAATATTTCTGGCCAAAGAGTCCCTGAACATGAACTTAAAATACAATATCAATGACTCCTTCAGATAATACATTAGCCAATCTGTATGTCCAACATTGACCTACTGAACATATTTCTGGCAAAAGAGACTTTGAACGTGAACTTTCAAATCATTCTAATTGATGCCTTCTGTTACATCAGCAATACAGTAGTCCATACTGACCTAACATTTTTCTGGCCCGACTCCTGAAATAAAATTAGAAGGAGTCAATGAGTATGTCTAGAATGTTCAAGATCAGGTACTCTTGGGCCACTGTCTTGGGCTACTGTCTGTCTGATATAACATCAGAAGGAGTCAATGAGTCAGTATAGAAAGTTCATGATCGAGGATTAATTTGTCATAAATATGTCCATTAGGGTCAAATATGCCATACTCTATAGCTGACGTATCATCAGAAGGAGTCAATGAGTTTGTATAAAAAAAGTTCATGATTGAGGACTTATTTGCCAGAAATATGATCAATAGATCAAACATGGGTTCATGTAAGTGAGGTAATGAGTATGTAAAAATAGTTCATGATCGAGTACTCTCGGGCCAGAAATATGTTCAGTAGGTCTAATGTTGACTTCTGTATTGGTGAGGTAACATCAGAAGGAGTCAATAGTAATGTATAAAAAGTTCAAGATCAAATAAGCTTTGGTCAGAAATTCTATTCTATGACTGACGTATAATCAGGAGTCAACAAGCATGTATAAAAAATTCATGATCTAGGACTAATTTGCTAGAAATATGTCCATTAGGTGAAATATGCAATACTCTATGGCTGATGTATCATCAGAAGGAGTCAATGAGTTTATATAAAAAGTTCATCATTGAGGACAAATTTGCTAGAAATTTGTTCAGTAGGTCAAAATGGGTTCATATATGGCTGAAGTAACATCAGAGTGAATCAATAAGTATGTACTGAAAGGTCAAGATCGATATGGATTACATTATGGCTGATGTGACATCAGAAGGTGTAAGTAAGTATAAATAAAAAGTTAAAGAACGAGTACTCTTTGTCCAGAAATATGTCCATTAGGACAAATGTACAATACTCTATGGCTGAAGTAACATCAGTGTGAGGATTGTATGTAAAATTCATGATCGAAAACTCTTGGGACAGAAAAAAATTTAATTAGGTCTAATACAGACTTCTGTATGGCTGAAATAAAATCAGTAGGAGTCAATGAGTATGTATAGAAAGTTGAAGATCGAGTACTCTTGTGTCAGAATTATGTTCAGTAGGTCAAATATAGACTTCTGTATAGCTAATTTAATATCAGAATGCATCAATGAGTATATATAAAAAGTTCAATATCGAATACTCTTTGGCCAGAAATGTGTTCAGTAGGTCAAATATGCAAAACTCTATATAGCTGACATATCATCAGAATGAGTCAATTTGTATAAAAAAGTTCATGATTGAGGTCTAATTTGCCAGAAATATGTTCAGTGGGTCTAATGTTGACTTCTGTATGGGTGAAGTAACATCAGATGAATCAATGAGTTTGTATTGAAAGTTCAAGATTGAGTACTCTTGGGCCAGAAATATGTTCATTAGGATAAATATGCAATACTCTATATATAGCTGATGTCTCATCAGAAGGAGTCAATCAGTTTATATAAAAAGTTCATGACTGAGGACTAATTTGCTGAAATATGTATAGTAGGTGAAATATGGAATTCTGTATGGTTGATGTAACATCAGATAAAGTCAATGAGTATGTATAGAAAGTTCATGATCTTTTTCAATGAGTATATGTAAAAAGTTCAATATCGAATACTCATGGGCCAGAAATACGTTCATTAGGTCAAACATGGACTACTGTATGGCTGAAATAAAATCAAAAGAAGTCAATGAGTCTTAATTGAAAGTTCTTGATCGAGGACTCTTTGGTCATTATGTCAGATATGGACTTTTATATGGCTGATTTGAAATCAGAAAGCATCAATGAGTATATGTAAAAAGTTCAATATCGAATGCTCTTTGGCCAGAAATATGTCCATTAGGTCAAATATGTAATACTGTATGGCTGAAGTAATGTCAGAGTGAGGCAATGAGTATTTATAGAAAGTTCATGATCGAGGACTCTTGGGTCAGAAATATGTTCAGTAATTCAAATATGGACTTCTAATATGGCTGATGTGACCTCAGAAGGCTTTAATGAGTATATGTAAATAGTTCAATATCTATGGCCAGAAATACGTCCATTAGGTCAAATATGGTCATCTGTATGGGTAAAGTAAAATAATAAGGAGTCAATAGTAATGTATGAAAAGATCAAGATCGAGGACTCTTTGGCCTGAAGATTTTACCTTAGGTCAAATATGCAATACTCTATGGCTGAAGTAACATTAGAGTGAGGCAATGAGTCTGAATTGAAAGTTCATGATCGAGAACTCTTGGGTCAGAAATATGTTCAGTAGGTCAAATATGGACTTCTGTATGGCTGACGTAATATTACAAGGGGTCAATGAATATGTATAGAAGGTCTGAGTCAAGTGCTTTTGGGCCAGAAATATGTTCATTAGGTTAAGTATGGCTGATGTGACATCAGAAGTCGTCAATAAAAAATTCAATGTTGAATACTTTTTTGCCAGAGGTATGTTCAGTCTGTCAAACATTGACTACTGTCTGGCTGATCTTACATCAGATGGAGTCAATGAGTAAATATATAATGTTCATGATCGAGGACTAACTGACCAGAATTTTTATCAGAAGGTTCTAATATATGTAATATATTTATATATTTGTCTGTATGGTTGAAGTAAAATAAGAAGGAGTCAATAGTAATGTATGAAAAGATCAAGATCGAGTACTCTTTGGCCCAAAAAATTTCCCTTGGGTCAAATATGCAATAGTGTATGGCTAAAGTAACATTAGAGTGAGGCAATGAGTATGTGTCGAAAGTTCATAATGGGACAGAAAAAAAAAAAGTAGGTAAAATATGGACTTCTGTATGGCTGAAGTACAAATCAAAAGGAGTCAATGAGTCTGAATAGAAAGTTCATGATCGAGGACTCTTTGGTCAGAAATATGTTCAGCAGGTCAAATATGGACCATATGTTTGGTTGAAGTAACATCAAATAAAGGCAATGAGAATGTATAGAAATTTCATGAATTCCATGAGCTTACATCAAATGGAGTCAATGAGTAAGGATAGAGTGTTCATGTTCGAGGACTAATTTAGTCGAACAAATCAGCCATACTAATTTAGTATGGCTGATTTGAAATCAGAAAGCATCAATGAGTATATGTAAAAAGTTCAATATCGAATGCTCTTTGGCCAGAAATATGTCCATTAGGTCAAATATGTAATACTGTATGGCTGAAGTAATGTCAGAGTGAGGCAATGAGTATTTATAGAAAGTTCATGATCGAGGACTCTTGGGTCAGAAATATGTTCAGTAATTCAAATATGGACTTCTAATATGGCTGATGTGACATCAGAAGGCTTTAATGAGTATATGTAAATAGTTCAATATCTATGGCCAGAAATACGTCCATTAGGTCAAATATGGTCATCTGTATGGGTAAAGTAAAATAATAAGGAGTCAATAGTAATGTATGAAAAGATCAAGATCGAGGACTCTTTGGCCTGAAGATTTTACCTTAGGTCAAATATGCAATACTCTATGGCTGAAGTAACATTAGAGTGAGGCAATGAGTCTGAATTGAAAGTTCATGATCGAGAACTCTTGGGTCAGAAATATGTTCAGTAGGTCAAATATGGACTTCTGTATGGCTGACGTAATATTACAAGGGGTCAATGAATATGTATAGAAGGTCTGAGTCAAGTGCTTTTGGGCCAGAAATATGTTCATTAGGTTAAGTATGGCTGATGTGACATCAGAAGTCGTCAATAAAAAATTCAATGTTGAATACTTTTTTGCCAGAGGTATGTTCAGTCTGTCAAACATTGACTACTGTCTGGCTGATCTTACATCAGATGGAGTCAATGAGTAAATATATAATGTTCATGATCGAGGACTAACTGACCAGAATTTTTATCAGAAGGTTCTAATATATGTAATATATTTATATATTTGTCTGTATGGTTGAAGTAAAATAAGAAGGAGTCAATAGTAATGTATGAAAAGATCAAGATCGAGTACTCTTTGGCCCAAAAAATTTCCCTTGGGTCAAATATGCAATAGTGTATGGCTAAAGTAACATTAGAGTGAGGCAATGAGTATGTGTCGAAAGTTCATAATGGGACAGAAAAAAAAAAAGTAGGTAAAATATGGACTTCTGTATGGCTGAAGTACAAATCAAAAGGAGTCAATGAGTCTGAATAGAAAGTTCATGATCGAGGACTCTTTGGTCAGAAATATGTTCAGCAGGTCAAATATGGACCATATGTTTGGTTGAAGTAACATCAAATAAAGGCAATGAGAATGTATAGAAATTTCATGAATTCCATGAGCTTACATCAAATGGAGTCAATGAGTAAGGAAAAACAATACATATAAGCTATGCACTGTTTCACTGCATTGCATACAAGAACGAACTCATGTATGCACTGCAATACATTTTTTATGCTTTGTCTCATATGTTATATTCTGAATGCACAAAGGATTGCATTAGTTCTTATATGCAATGCTCTGAAACAAGTGCATTACTTCTGTTATTATTCACTGCACAATGGATTGTCACATCATATGTGTAATGCAACAGCACATTTTTATGTTATCTGTTCAATGCACAAAAGTTACTGCACAGTTAGTTTCTGTATACAATGCAAGGTGTGAAGAATAACAATCATGTTATTCTTCACTTCGTGTGTAATGCAACAGCACATTTTGATCACATGTTACGTGTTATCACTTCAGTGCACAAAGGAATAAGTGAGCTCTTGTATGCAATGCTCTGAAACAAGTGCATATCTTATGTTATTCTTCACTGCTCAATGGGTCAAGACACATTGTATGTTTAATGCAGTGCTTGTTGCATATCTGTTAAATGCAGAACGGAATGAGTTAGACCTTGTATGCAATAATGCAATAGCACATTTGCAAGCTTATCTCATATGTTATCTCTTTAATGTAAAGCCGAATTAGTTAGTTCTTGAATGCTTTGCACATGTTATGTGTTATCTATTCAGTGCACAAAGGAATAAGTTAGTTCTTGTATTATGCAATACAATGCAATAGAGTTTATCTCATATGTTATCATGCAATGCACATTTGTTATAATTTTATCTCATATGTTTATCCAAAATGCACAACGGAATGAGTTATTTCTTGTATGCATTACAATGCAACAGCGCGTTATGTGTTATCACTTCATGCACAACGGAATGTTAGATCTTGTATGCAATGCAATGCAATGCAATGCAGCAAACACGTTATCTTTTTTAAAAGCACAACGAAACAAATTAGTTGTTGCAATGCAATGAAACATCGTGTTTGATGTATTAACACGTCAATGCACAACGGGTAATTTAGTTTTGTATGCAATTTCAATGCAGCAGACCATATGTTGTGTTTTTTCTTCAAAGATCAACGGAACAAGTTAGTTATTGTATAGTTAGTTCATGTATGCAATACAGTGCAATAGTGTTTATCTCATATGTTATCTCCTGAATGTCACATCGTGCGTGTAATGCAATAGCACATTTTCATGTTATCTGTTCAATGCACAAATGAATAAGTTAGTTATTGCATGCAATGAAATAGCACATTTGTTAAGTTTATCTCATATTTTATCTCTTGAATGCAATGCCGAATTAGTTAGTTCTTGTTTGCATTGCAACGCAACAGCACGTTATTCTTTACTACACAATGGATTGTCACATCAAATGTGTAATGCAATACCACATTTTTTATATTATATGTTCAATATACAAAGGATTAAGTTAGTTCCTGTATGCAATGCAATGCAAAAGCACCTTTGTTATGGTTTATCTCATGTTATATTCTGAATGCACAAAGGAATGCGTTAGATCTTGTATGCCTTGCAGATTGTAATGCACTGCAAGAAACATATTTTTCTTTTTAAAAAATGTTAAGTATCAATGCAATCAAAGAAGTGCATATCTTATGTTATTCTTCACTGCGCAATTAATTAAGTTGTGTTTTTTTTTCCTTCAAAGACCAACGGAATAAGTTAGCTGTATAGTTAGTTCATGTATGCAATACAGTGCGAGTGTTTATCTCATATGTTATTTTCTGAATGTCACATCGTGCGTGTAATGCAATAGCACATTTTTATGTTATCTGTTCAATGCACAAATGAATAAGTTAGTTTTGTTGCATGCAATGAAATATCACGTTTGTTAAGTTTATCTCATATTTCATTTTATTTCAGCCATACAGAAGTCCATATTTGACCTAAAGAACATATTTCTAGCCTAAGTACAATTGATCTCAGACTTTCTCTACAAACTCATTGCCTCAGTCTAATGTTACTTCAGCCATATAGAAGTTCATATTTGACCTATTGAACATATTTCTGACCCAAGAGTCCTCGATCATGAAATTTCTATACATTGTCAATGCCTTTATTTGATGTTACATCAGCCAGACAAATATTCAATATTTGACCTACTGAACATATTTTTGACCCAAGAGTCCTCAGTCATGAACTTTCAATTCAGATTTATTGACTCCTTTGGATTTTATTTCAGCCATACAGAAGTGCATATTTTACCTGCTTAGTTGTATTTCTGTCCCAAGGGTCTTGGATCATGAACTTTCTACACATATTCATTGCCTCACTCTAATGTTACTTCAGCCATAAAGTATTGCATATTTGACCTAAGTGCCATATTTCTGGTAAATTAGTCCTCGATCTCGAACATTCTATACTTACTCGTTGACTCCACCTGATGTAAGATCAGCCAGACAGTAGTCCACGTTTGACTGACTGAACATCTGGCAAGACTAAACATTGATATTGAATTTTTTATACTCATTGACGCCTTCTGATGTCACATCAGCCAGACTGTAGTCCATGTTTGACCTAATGAACATATTTCTGGCCTAAGAACAATTGATCTCAGACTTTCTATAAAAAAAATCATTGACTCCTTCTAATGTTACTTCATCCACCCAGAAGTCCATTTGAGACCTAATGAATATAATTCTGGCAAATTAGTCCTCAATCATGAATTTCTATACTTACTCATTGACTCCATCTGATGTAAGATCAGCCAGACAGTAGTCCATGTTTGACCGACTGAACATCTGGCAAGACTGAACATCAATATTGAATTTTTTATACTCATTGACACCTTCTGATCAGCATGTGGTCCATGTTTGACCTAATGAACATATTTCTGGCCCAAGAACAATTGATCTCGGACTTTCTATGCAAACTCATTGACTCCTTCTAATGTTACTTCATCAATACAGAAGTCTATTTTAGACCTAATCAATATAATTCTGGCAAATTAGTTCTCGATCATGAAATTTCTATACATTGTCATTGCCTTTATTTGATGTTACATCAGCCAGACAAATATTCAATATTTGACCTACTGAACATATTTCTGACCCAAGAGTCCTCGATCATGAACTTTCAATTCAGACTCATTGACTCCTTTTGATTTCATTTCAGCCATACAGAAGTGCATATTTTACCTGCAATTTTTTTTTTTCTGTCCCAAGGGTTTTCAATCACTTGAACATATTCATTACCTCACTCTAATGTTACTTCAGCCATTAAGTATTGCATATTTGACCTAAGTGACGGGCCAAAGAGTACTCGATCTTGATCTTATCATACATTGCTATTGACTCTTTCTGATTTTACTTCACCCATACCGAAGACCATATTAGCCCCCTCTGAACAAATTTCACATCTGCCAGACTGTAGTCCATGTTTGACCTAATGAACATATTTCTGGCCTAAGAACAATTGATCTCAGACTTTCTATAAAAAAATCATTGACTCCTTCTAATGTTACTTCATCCACACAGAAGTCCATTTTAGACCTACTGAATATAATTCTGGCAAATTAGTCCTCAATCATGAAAGTCTATACTTATTCATTGACTCCATCTGATATTAGATCAGCCAGACAGTAGTCCATGTTTGGCCTACTGAACATAGTTCTGACCCAAGAGTCCTCGATCATAAAATATTCAGACTCACTGACTCCTTTGGATTTTATTTTAGCCATACAGAAGTTCGTATTTTACCTACTTATTTTTTTATTCTGTCCCGAGTCCTCGATCATGAACTTTTAATTCAGACTCATTGACTCCTTTTGATATTTTTTTCAGCCATACAGAAGTCCATATTTTACCTGCTTAGTTTTATTTCTTTCCCAAGGGTTCTCGGTCATGAACTTTCCAAACATACTCATTGCCTCACTCTAATGTTATTTCAGCCATACAGTATTGCATATTTTACTGAAGGGACATATTTCTGGCCAAAGAGTACCAGTACATTTCATAGATTACTGTTGAAACCTTCTGATGTTACTTCACCCATAAAGAAGTCCATATTACTGGTAAATTAGTGAACATATTTCTGGTAAATTAGTCCTCGATCATGAACGTCTATACTTACTCATTGACTCCATCTGATTTTAGATCAGCCAGACCATACTGAACATACTTCTGACAAAACAGTATTCAATAATGAATTTTTTATATATACTTATTGACGCATTGTCATTGCCTTTATTTGATGTTACATCAGCCAGACAAATAGTCCATGTATGTCCTGCTGAACATATTTCTGACCCGAGTCCTCGATCATGAACTTTCAATTCAGACTCATTGACTCCTTCTGTTTTTATTTCAACCATACAGAAGTCCGTATTTTACCAACTTATTTTTTTTTCTGTCCCAAGAGTCTTCGATCATGAACTTTTAATTCAGACTCATTGACTCCTTCTGATATTATTTCAGCCGTACAGAAGTCCATTTATTACCTGCTTAGTTGTATTTCTGTCCCAAGGGTCCTCGATCATGAACTTTCTACACATACTCATTGCCTCACTCTAATGTTACTTCAGCCATAAAGTATTGCATATTTGACCTAAGTGCCATATTTTGGGCCAAAGAGTACTCGATCTTGATCTTTTCATACATTGCTATTGACTCCTTCTGATTTTACTTCACCATACAGAATATTAGGACCCTATGAAAAAGTTTCTGGTACATTAGACCTCGACCTTGAACATTCTATACTTACTCGTTGACACCATCTGATGTAAGATCTGCCAGACAGTAGTCCATGTTTGACCGACTGAATATCTGGCAAGACTGAACATGAACATTGAATTTTTTATACTCATTGACACCTTCTGATGTCATCAGCCATACTGTAGTCCATGTTTGACCTAATGAACATATTTCTGGCCAAAGAGTCTTGAACTTTCTTTACAGACTCATTGACTCCTTCAAGTGTTACATCACACAGACAGTAGTCCATATTTGGCATAATGAATCATTTTGAAATATTCATATATATTTTTTATCCTTCTGATTTTACATGATTTTACAACAACTGAACACATACAGAGTACACAGCCAAAGAGTACTTAATCTTGAACTTTCTATATCTTTTTTCATTCCCTATTTCTGATGTTACATCACCTATACAGAATTTAACCTTAATGGACATTTCTGGCCAAAGACTACTCAATTTCGAACTTTCTGTACTTTTTTTCTTTGTCTCCTTCTGATGTTGCATCAGCAATACAGTAGTCCATACTGACCTAACATTTTTCTGGCCCGACTCCTGAAATAAAATCAGATTAGTATGAGAATGTTCAAGATCGAGTATTCTTGGGCCAGAAATATGTTCATTAGGTCAAATATGAATTACTGTCTGTCTGATGTAACATCACAAGGAATCAATGAGTCAGTATAGAAAGTTCATGATCGAGGATTAATTTGTCAGAAATATGTTCAGTAGGTCTAATAGAATTACTGTATGGGTGAAGTAACATCAGAAGGAGTTATAATATATGAAAAGTTCAAGATTGAGTGATTGAACTTTATGACCAGAAATATGTCCATTAGGTCAAATATTCAATATTATATGGCTGATGTATAATCAGGAGTCAATGAGAATGAATAAAAAGTTCATGATCTAGGACTAATTTGCCAGAAATATGTCTGTTAGGTCAAATATGCAATACTCTATAGCTGACGTATCATCAGAAGGAGTCAATGAGTTTGTATAAAAAATGTTCATGATCTAGGACTAATTTGCTAGAAATATGTCCATTAGGCGAAATATGCAATACTCTATGGCTGATGTATCATCAGAAGGAGTCAATGAGTTTATATAAAAAGTTCATAATTGAGGACAAATTTGCCAGAAACTTGTTCAGTAGGTCAAAATGGGTTCATATATGACTGAAGTAAAATCAGAGTGAATCAATAAGTATGTACTGAAAGGTCAAGATCGATATGGATTACATTATGGCTGATGTGACATCAGAAGGCGTAAGTAAGTATAAATAAAAAGCTCAAGAATGAGTACTCTTTGTCCAGAAATATGTCCATTAGGAAAAATGTACAATACTCTATGGCTGAAGTAACATCGGTGTGAGGATTGTATGTAAAGTTCATGATCGAAGACTCTTGGGACAGAAAATTTTTTAATTAGGTCTAATACAGACTTCTGTATGGCTGAAATAAAATCAGTAGGAGTCAATGAGTATGTATAGAAAGTTGAAGATCGAGTACTCTTGGGTCACAATTATGTTCAGTAGGTCAAATATGGACTTCTGTGTAGCTAATCTAAGTATGCATCAGTGAGTATATATAAAAAGTTCAATATCAAATACTCTTTGGCCAGAAATATTCTCCGTAGGTCAAATATGCAAAACTCTATATAGCTGACGTATCAGTGGCGTATGAGTCAATTATAAAAAGTATGATATTTTGCCAGAAATATGTCCAGAAGGTCAGAGTCAAGTGCTGTTGGGCCAGAAATATGTTCATTATTACAACCAAATTTGGACTACAAACCAAATATGGACTACTGTCTGGCTGATCTTACATCAGATGGAGTCAATGAGTAAATATAGAATGTTCATGATCAAGGACTAATTGACCAGAATTTTTATCAGAAGGTTCTAATATGGTCTTCTGTATGGTTGAAGTAAAATAAGGAGTCAATAGATCAAGTATGAAAAGATCAAGATCGAGTACTCTTTGGCCTGAAAAATTTCCCTTAGGTCAAATATGCTATACTGTATGGCTGAAGTACAAATCAAAAGGAGTCAATGAGTCTGAATTGAAAGTTCATGATCGAGGACTCTTGGGTCAGAAATATGTTCAGTAGGTCAAATATGGACTTCTGTATGGCTGACATAATATTAGAAGGAGTCAATGAGTATGTATAGAAAGTCAGAGTCAAGTGCTCTTGGGCCAGAAACATGTTCATTAGGTCAAATATGGACTACTGTATGGCTCAAATAAAATCAAAAGAAGTCAATGAGTCTTAATTGAACATTCATGATCAAGGACTCTTTGGTCAGAAATATGTTCAGCAGGTCAAATATGCACTATGTGTTTGGCTAAAGTAACATCAAATAAAGGCAATGAGAATGTATAGAAATTTCATGAATTTCATGAGCTTACACCAAATGGAGTCAATGAGTAAGTATAGACTGTTCATGATCGAGGACTAATTTACCAGAAATTTGTTCAGATGGTCCTAATATGGTATTTTGTATGGCTGATGTTACATCAGAAGTCTTCAATGAGTACATGTAAAAAGTTCAATATCGAACATTCTTTGGCCAGAAATATGTCCATTAGGCCAAATATGCAATACTGTATGGCTTAAGTAACATCAGAGTGAAGCAATGAGTATGTATAGAAAGTTCATGATTGAGGACCCTTGGGACAGAAAAAAATAAGTAGGTCAAATATGGACTTCTTTTTGGCTGAAATAAAATCAAAAGGAGTCAATGAGTCTGAATTGAAAGTTCATGATCGAGGACTCTTGGGTCAGAAATATGGTGAGTACTTCAAATATATATTTCTGTATTGGCTGATATGACATCAAATGGCTTCAATGAGTACATGTAAAAAGGTCACTAATACTAATACTAATACTGTTTTGCCAGAAATATGTTCAGCAGGTCAAATATGGACTTCTGTATTGCTGAAGTAACATTAGAAGGAGTCAATGATTATGTATAGCAACTCCAAGATCAAGTGCTATTGGGCTAGAAATCTGTTTATTAGCTCAAATATGGACTTTTATATGGTTGATGTGACATCAGAAGGCTTCAAATTGTATATCAAATACTCTTTGGTTAGAAATATGTTCAGTTTATCAAATATGGACTACCTTCTGGCTGATCTAACATCAGATGTAGTTAATGAATATATATAGAAAGTTCATGATCGAGGGTTAATTACCAAGAAATATGTTCAGTAAGGTCTTTATATAAAGAAAGGCTATTGTATAGCTGAATAACATGAGATGGAGTCAGTGTAACTATATAAAGAAAGTTCATGTTCAAGTACTAATTTGCCAGAAATATTCAAATATGGACTGTAATGTGTAGGAAGTTTGAGAATCGAGTACTCTTTGGCCAGAAATTTGTCCTTTAGGTCAAATATGCAATACTTTTTGGCTGCCATATCATCAGAAGAAGTTAATGATATAAATGTATAATGTATAAAAAGTTCACGATCGAGAACTAATTTGCCAGAAATATGTTCAGTAGGTCAAACACTGGCTTATGTATATTTGAAGAAACTTATGTATATGTGAGGAAATTAGCATGTATAGAGAGTTCTTGATCAAGGATTCGTTGGACAGAAAAAATTTAATCTAATATGGACTTCTTTATGGCTGAAATAAAATAAAAAGATTCACTGTGTATTTACTGAAAGTCTAAGATCAAATAGTCTTGGGCTAGAAATATGTTTAGTCTGTCTAATATGCAATACTCTATGGATGACCTCATCAGAACGAGTCATTGAATATATATATAAAGTTCAAGATCGAATACTCTTGGGACAGAAATATTGTCCATTAAATGAAATATGCAATATTCTATGGCTGACATATAATCAGGATTCAATGAGTATGTTCGAGGATTCTTTGGATAGAATACATTTAATTAGTTCTAATATAGACTTCTGTATGTCTGAAATACATATATGTATTATACTTAAAATATTCTGTTTTGTATAAAAGAGGTATATGTGCTGTTGCATTACAATGCTTACAAGAAGTAACTTTGTGCCTTGAAGAGAAAACTTATAACATACAATAGATAGAGATAACATAGTGCTATTGCATAACATATAAGTTCTAACGTATTCCGTTGTGCATTAAATATGTAACATATATGTGTAGCATTATAATGCAAAAAACAATACATATAAGCTATGCACTGTTTCACTGCATTGTATACAAGAACGAACTCATGTATGCACTGCAATACATTTTTTATGCTTTGTCTCATATATTATATTCTGAATGCACAAAGGATTGCATTAGTTCTTTTATGCAATGCTCTGAAACAAGTGCATAACTTCTGTTATTATTCACTGCACAATGGATTGTCACATCATATGTGTAATGCAACAGCACATTATTATGTTATCTGTTCAATGCACAAGTTAGTTTCTTTATTACAATGCAATGAAACCAGTGTGAAGAATAACAATTGTGTTATTCTTCACTTCGTGTGTAATGCAACAGCACATGCAATGCAATGCAACAACAAAAATGTTATCACTCAATGCACAACTAAGTAATTTCTTGTATATATTCTTCACTGCACAGTGGATTGTCACATCATACGTGTAATGCAACAGCACATATTTTCTGTTTTTTCACTCATCACAAGGATGAAGTTAGTTATTGTATGCATTGCAGATTGTAATGCAATACAAGAAACAAATGTTTCTCTTTAAAAATAAATAAATAAATAAGTTACTTCTATGCAAAGCATGTTTCATGTGTTATCATGCCCCATGTGTTATCATGCCCAATGCACAACAGAAAATTAAGCTCTTGTAAGCACTGCAATGCAACAGCACATATTTTCCGTTTTTTTTTTTTCTTCTTCTTCTTGAATACCCAACGGAATGTTATGTATCAATGCAATCAAAGAAGTGTATATCTTACGTTATTCTTCACTGCACAATGAATTGTCACATTGTATGTGTAATGCAATGCAACAAACATATCTTTTAAATGCAGAACGGAATAAGTTAGATCTTGTATGCAAAGCCGAATTATTTAGTTGAATGCTTTGCAATGCAACAGCACATGTTGTGTTATATATTCAGTGCACAAAGGAATAAGTAAGTTAATGTATGCAATACAGTGCAATAGAGTTTATCTCATATGTTATCTCCTGAATGCACAACGGAATTATTTATTTCTTGTATGCATTACAATGCAACAGCGCGTTATCATGTATGCGATAACAAACACGGCAACAAACACGTTATCTTTTAAAAGCACAACGAAACAAATTCGTTTTTGCAATGCAATGAAACAGAGCATGTTTGATGTATTGCCATATCAATGACCAACGGAATAAGTTAGTTATTGTATACAATGCGTTGAAACAGGTGCATATCATTATTCACTTCCTGTGTATGTAATGCTAAAGCACATTTTTTATCTCGTCAATGCACAGCGGAATGTTAGCTGTTGAAGGCAATGCAAAGCATCAACGAAAATGTAATCACTTCAATGCACTAATTCTTGTACGCACTGCAATGCAAAAGCACATTTTTTTATGGTTTGTCTCAAATGTTATATTCTGAATGCACAAAGGAATGCATTGCTCTTGTCTGAAACAAGTGCATAACTTCTGTTATTATTCACCGCACAAAGGATTAAGTCACATCGTGTATAATGCATTGCAAGAAATACATGTTTCTCGTAAAAACAAAAAACAAATAATAAGATACTTCTATGCAAAGCATGTTTCATGCGTTATCACGTCAATACACAACAGATAATTTGGTTCTTGTATAGCAATGCAACGCAAACAAGCACATATTTTCCGTTTGTTTTGTTTTTTTCTTCCTTTCTTCTTGAATGCCCAACGCAATAAGTTATGTATAAATGCATTCAAAGAAATGCGAATCTTATGTTATTCTTCAGTGCACAATAGATAAAGTCACATTGTATGTGTAATGCAATGCAGCAAACATATCTGTTAAATGCAGAACGGAATAAGTTAGATCTTGTATGCAATAATGCAATAGCACGTTTGTTACGGTTTGTCTCATATGTTATATTCTGAACGCACAAATCAATGCATTATTTCTTGCAATTGCGATGCAACTCAAATATGTTGTTATCACTTCAGTGCACAACGGAATAAGTTAGCTCTTGTATGCAATGCTATGACACTGATAATTCAGTTCACAATAGATAATTTAGTTCTTGTAAGCAGTTTTTTTTCTTCAGTACCCAACGGAATTAGGTAGTTCATGTATACAATGCAATCAAACAAGTAGATATCTTATGTTATTCATCACTGCACAATAGATTAAGTCACATTGTAAATGTAATGAAATGCATCAATCATATGATATCTCTTAAAAGCACAACGGAATGAGTTCCTGTATGCATTGCAGTGCAACAGCACATGTTGCACATTCACTGCACAAATGGACTGTCACATCATACGTACTATAATGCAACAGCATATTTTAAGGATTTTTAAGGATTTAAGGATAAGGATTAAGTTAGTGCCTGTATAAAATGCAATGCAAAGACGTTTGTTATGGTTTATCTGTCATATGTTATATTCTGAGTGCACAAAGGAATGCGTTAGCATTGCAGATCACATATGTTGTGTTATCACCAGTGCACAAAGGAATAAGTGAGCTCTTGTATGCAATGCTCTGAAACAAGTGCATATCTTATGTTATTCTTCACTGCACAATGGGTCACGTCACACTGTATGTTTAATGCAATGCTTGTTGCATATCTGTTAAATGCAGAACGGAATGAGTTAGACCTTGTATGCAATAATGCAATAGCACATTTGTTAAGTTTATCTCATATTTTATCTCTTGAATGCAATGCCGAATTAGTTAGTTCTTCTTTGCATTGCAATGCAACAGCACATGTTATGTGTTATCTATTCAGTGCACAAAGGAATAAGTTAGTTCTTGTATTATGCAATACAATGCAATAGAGTTTATCTCATGTTATCATGCAATGCACATTTGTTATAATTTTATCTCATATGTTTATCCAAAATGCACAACGGAATGAGTTATTTCTTGTATGCATTACAATGCAACAGCGCGTTATGTGTTATCACTTCATGCACAACGGAATGTTAGATCTTGTATGCAATGCAATGCAGCAAACACGTTATCTTTTTTAAAAGCACAACGAAACAAATTAGTTGTTGCAATGCAATGAAACCATGTTTGATGTATTAACACGTCAGTGCACAACGTGTAATTTAGTTTTGTATGCAATTTCAATGCAACAGACCATACGTTGTGTTTTTTCTTCAAAGACTAACGGAATAAGTTAGTTATTGTATAGCTAGTTCATGTATGCAGTACAGTGCAATAGTGTTTATCTCATATGTTATCTCCTGAATGTCACATCATGCGTGTAATGCAATAGCACATTTTCATGTTATCTGTTCAATGCACAAACGAATGAGTTAGTTATTGCATGCAATGAAATGGCACATTTGTTAAGTTTATCTCGTATTTTATCTCTTGAATGCAATGCCGAATTAGTTAGTTCTTCTTTGCATTGCAACGCAATAGCACATGTTATTCTTTACTGCACGATGGATTGTCACATCAAATGTGTAATGTAATACCACATGTTTTTTTATTAAATGCTCAATGCACAAAGTATTCAGTTAGGTCCTGTATGCAATGCAAAAGCAGCTTTGTTATGGTTTATCTCATATGTTATATTCTGAATGCACAAAGGAATGCGTTAGTTCTTGTATGCCTTGCAGAATGTACTTCACTGCAAGAATTACAATTACATGTTATGTATCAATGCAATCAAAGAAGTGCATATCTTATGTTATTCTTCACTGCGCGATTAATTGTCACACTGTATGTGTAATGCAAAGCAACAAACATATCTCTTAAATGCAGAACGGAATAAGTTAGATCTTGTATGCAATAATGCAATAGCACATTTTCATGTTATCTCTTCAATGCACAAATGAATGAGTTAGTTATTGCATGCAATGAAAGGCACATTTGTTAAGTTTATCTCATATTTTATCTCTTGAATGCAATGTCGAATTAGTTAGTTCTTCTTTGCATTGCAATGCAACAGCGCGTTATGTGTTATCACTTCATGCACAGCGGAATGTTAGATCTTGTATGCAATGCAATGCAATGCAGCAAACACGTTATCTTTTTTAAAAGCACAATGAAACAAATTAGTTGTTGCAATGCAATGAAACATCATGTTTGATATATTAACACGTCAATGCACAACGGGTAATTTAGTTTTGTATGCAATTTCAATGCGACAGACCATATGCTGTGTTTTATCTTCAAAGACCAACGGAATAAGTTAGTTATTGTATAGTTAGTTCATGAATGCAATACAGTGCGATAGTGTTTATCTCTGAAACAGGTGCATATCTTATGTTATTCTTCACCCATTGGTCACGTCACTGTATGTTTAATGCAATGCTTGTTGCATATCTGTTAAATGCAGAACGGAAAGAGTTAGACCTTGTATGCAATAAAGCAATAGCACATTTGTTAAGTTTATCTCATATGTTATCTCTTGAATGTAAAGCCGAATTAGTTAGTTCTTGAATGCTTTGCAATGCAATAGCACATGTTATGTGTTATCTATTCAGTGCACAAAGGAATAAGTTAGTTCTTGTATTATGCAATACAATGCTATAGAGTTTATCTTATGTTATCATGCAATGCACATTTGTTATAGTTTTATCTCATATGTTATATCCAAAATGCACAACGGAATGAGTTATTTCTTGTATGCATTACAATGCAACAGCGCGTCATGTATTATCACTTCATGCACAACGGAATGTTACATCTTGTATGCAATGCAATGCAGCAAACACGTTATCTTTTTTAAAAGCACAACGAAACAAATTAGTTGTTGCAATGCAATGAAACCATGTTTGATGTATTAACATCTATTCAGTGTACAAAAGGAATACGTTAGTTCATGTATGCAATACAGTGCAATAGAGTTTATCTCATGTTATCTGCTGAAAGTCACATCGTGCGTGTAATGCAACAGCACATATTTCAGTTATCTGTTCAATGCACAAATGAATAAGTTAGTTGTTGCATGCAATGAAATAACACATTTGTTAAGTTTATCTCATATGTTATCTCTAGAATGTAAAGCCGAATTAGTAAGTTCATGTATGCTTTGCAATACAACAGCACATGTTATGTGTTATCTATTCAGTGTACATAAGGAATACGTTAGTTTCATGTATGCAATACAGTGCAATAGAGTTTATATGTTATCTTCTGAATGCACAACGGAATGAGTTATTTCTTGTATGTATTACAATGCAACAGCGCGTTATGTGTTATCACTTCATGCACAACGGAATGTTAGATCCTGTATGCAATGCAATGCAATGCAGCAAACACGTTATCTTTTTTTAAAAGCACAACGAAACAAATTAGTTGTTGCAATGCAATGAAACATCATGTTTGATGTATTAACACGTCAATGCACAACGGGTAATTTAGTTTTGTATGCAATTTCAATGCAACAGACCATATGTTGTGTTTTTTCTTCAAAGACCAACGGAATAAGTTAGTTATTGTATAGTTAGTTCATGTAAGCAATACAGTGCGATAGTGTTTATCTCTGAAACAGGTGCATATCTTATGTTATTCTTCACTGCATAATGGGTCACGTCACACTTGTATGTTTAATGCAATGCTTGTTGCATATCTGTTAAATGCAGAACGGAAGGAGTTAGACCTTGTATGCAATAAAGCAATAGCACATTTGTTAAGTTTATCTCATATGTTATCTCTTGAATGTAAAGCCGAATTAGTTAGTTCTTGAATGCTTTGCAATGCAATAGCACATGTTATGTGTTATCTATTCAGTGCACAAAGGAATAAGTTAGTTCTTGTATTATGCAATACAATGCTATAGAGTTTATCTTATATGTTATCATGCAATGCACATTTGTTATAGTTTTATCTCATATGTTATATCCAAAATGCACAACGGAATGAGTTATTTCTTGTATGCATTACAATGCAACAGCGCGTCATGTATTATCACTTCATGCACAACGGAATGTTAGACCTTGTATGCAATGCAATGCAGCAAACACGTTATCTTTTTTAAAAGCACAACGAAAAAAATTAGTTGTTGCAATGCAATGAAACATCATGTTTGATGTATTAACATCTATTCAGTGTACAAAAGGAATACGTTAGTTCATGTATGCAATACAGTGCAATAGAGTTTATCTCATGTTATCTGCTGAAAGTCACATCGTGCGTGTAATGCAACAGCACATATTTAAGTTATCTGTTCAATGCACAAATGAATAAGTTAGTTGTTGCATGCAATGAAAAAACACATTTGTTAAGTTTATCTCATATGTTATCTCTAGAATGTAAAGCCGAATTAGTAAGTTCATGTATGCTTTGCAATACAACAGCACATGTTATGTGTTATCTATTCAGTGTACATAAGGAATACGTTAGTTTCATGTATGCAATACAGTGCAATAGAGTTTATATGTTATCTTCTGAATGCACAACGGAATGAGTTATTTCTTGTATGTATTACAATGCAACAGCGCGTTATGTGTTATCACTTCATGCACAACGGAATGTTAGATCCTGTATGCAATGCAATGCAATGCAGCAAACACGTTATCTTTTTTTAAAAGCACAACGAAACAAATTAGTTGTTGCAATGCAATGAAACATCATGTTTGATGTATTAACACGTCAATGCACAACGGGTAATTTAGTTTTGTATGCAATTTCAATGCAACAGACCATATGTTGTGTTTTTTCTTCAAAGACCAACGGAATAAGTTAGTTATTGTATAGTTAGTTCATGTAAGCAATACAGTGCGATAGTGTTTATCTCTGAAACAGGTGCATATCTTATGTTATTCTTCACTGCATAATGGGTCACGTCACACTGTATGTTTAATGCAATGCTTGTTGCATATCTGTTAAATGCAGAACGGAAGGAGTTAGACCTTGTATGCCATAATGCAATAGCACATTTGTTAAGTTTATCTCATATGTTATCTCTTGAATGTAAAGCCGAATTAGTTAGTTCTTGAATGCTTTGCAATGCAACAGCACATGTTATGTGTTATCCATTCAGTACACAAAGAAATAAGTTAGTTCTTGTATTATGCAGTACAATGCAATAGAGTTTATCTCATATGTTATCATGCAATGCACATTTGTTATAGTTTTATCTCATATGTTATATCCAAAATGCACAACGGAATGAGTTATTTCTTGTATGCATTGCAATGCTACAGCGCGTTATGTGTTATCACTTCATGCACAACGGAATGTTAGATCTTGTATGCAATGCAATGCAGCAAACACGTTATCTTTTTTAAAAGCACAACGAAACAAATTAGTTGTTGCAATGCAATGAAACCATGTTTGATGTATTAACACGTCAATGCACAACGGGTAGTTTAGTTTTGTATGCAATTTCAATGCAGCAGACCATACGTTGTGTTTTTTCTTCAAAGACTAACGGAATAAGTTAGTTCATGGATGCAATACAGTGCAATAGTGTTTATCTCATATGTTATCTCCTGAATGTCACATCATGCGTGTAATGCCATAGCACATTTTTATGTTTCATGTCATGTTCAATGCACAAATGAATAAGTTAGTTATTGCATGCAATGAAATAGCACATTTGTGAAGTTTATCTCATATTTTATCTCTTGAATGCAATGTCGAATTAGTTAGTTCTTGTTTGCATTGCAACGCAACAGCACATGTTATTCTTTACTGCACAATGGTTTGTCACATCAAATGTGTAATGCAATACCACATTTTTTATATTATATGTTCAATGTACAAAGGATTAAGTTTAGTTCCTATATGCAATGCAATGCAAGAGCACCATTGTTGTGGTTTATCTCATGTTATATTCTGAATGCACAAAGGAATGCGTTAGTTCTTGTATGCCTTGCAGAATGTAATTCACTGCAAGAATTACAATTACATGTTATGTATCAATGCAATCAAAGAAGTGCATATCTTATGTTATTCTTCACTGCGCAATGAATTAAGTCACACTGTATGTGTAATGCAAAGCAACAAACATGTCTCTTAAATGCAGAACGGAATAAGTTAGATCTTGTATGCAATAATGCAATAGCACATATGTTAAGTTTATCTCATATATTATCTCTAGAATGTAAAGCTGAATTAGTAAGTTCATGAATGCTTTGCAATACAACAACACATGTTATGTGATATCTATTCAGTGTACAAAAGCAATACGTTAGTTTAATGTGTGCAATAGAGTTTATATGTTATCTCCTGGATGCACAACGGAATGAGTTATTTCTTGTATGCATTACAATGCAACAGCGCGTTATGTGTTATCACTTCATGCACAACGGAATGTTAGATCTTGTATGCAATGCAATGCAATGCAGCAAACAAGTTATCTTTTTTAAAAGCGCAACGAAACAAATTAGTTGTTGCAATTGCAATGAAACATCATGTTTGATGTATTAACACGTCAATGCACAACGGGTACTTTAGTTTTGTATGCAATTTCAAGGCAACAGACCATATGTTGTGTTTTTTCTTCAAAGACCAACGGAATAAGTTAGTTATTGTATAGTTAGTTCATGAATGCAATACAGTGCGATAGTGTTTATCTCTGAAACAGGTGCATATCTTATGTTATTCTTCACTGCATAATGGGTCACGTCACTGTATGTTTAATGCAATGCTTGTTGCATATCTGTTAAATGCAGAACGGAAAGAGTTAGACCTTGTATGCAATAAAGCAATAGCACATTTGTTAAGTTTATCTCATATGTTATCTCTTGAATGTAAAGCCGAATTAGTTAGTTCTTGAATGCTTTGCAATGCAATAGCACATGTTATGTGTTATCTATTCAGTGCACAAAGGAATAAGTTAGTTCTTGTATTATGCAATACAATGCTATAGAGTTTATCTTATATGTTATCATGCAATGCACATTTGTTATAGTTTTATCTCATATGTTATATTCAAAATGCACAACGGAATGAGTTATTTCTTGTATGCATTACAATGCAACAGCGCGTCATGTATTATCACTTCATGCACAACGGAATGTTAGATCTTGTATGCAATGCAATGCAGCAAACACGTTATCTTTTTTAAAAGCACAACGAAACAAATTAGTTGTTGCAATGCAATGAAACATCATGTTTGATGTATTAACATCTATTCAGTGTACAAAAGGAATACGTTAGTTCATGTATGCAATACAGTGCAATAGAGTTTGTCTCATGTTATCTGCTGAAAGTCACATCGTGCGTGTAATGCAACAGCACATATTTAAGTTATCTGTTCAATGCACAAATGAATAAGTTAGTTGTTGCATGCAATGAAATAACACATTTGTTAAGTTTATCTCATATGTTATCTCTTGAATGCAATGCCGAATTAGCTAGTTCTTGTTTGCATTGCAACGCAACAGCACATGTTATTCTTTACTGCACAATGGAGTGTCACATCAAATGTGTAATGCAAGACCACATTTTTTATATTATTTGTTCAATGTACAAAGGATTAAGTTAGTTCCAGTATGCAATGAAAAATCACCGTTGTTATGGTTTATCTCATGTTATATTCTGAATGCACAAAGGAATGCGTTAGTTCCTGTATGCCTTGCAGATTGTAATGCACTGCAAGAAACATATTTTTATCTTTAAAAAATGTTAAGTATCAATGCAATCAAAGAAGTTGCAATACAGTGCGATAGTGTTTATCTCATATGTTATCTTCCGAATGTCACATCGTGCGTGTAATGCTATAGCACATTTTTATGTTATCTGTTCAATGCACAAATGAATAAGTTAGTTTTGCTGCATGCAATGAAATAACACGTTTGTTAATTTTATCTCATATGTAATCTCTTGAATGCAAAGCCGAATTTTTGAATGCTTTGCAATGCAACAGCACATGTTATGTGTTATCTATTCAGTGTACAAAGGAAGACGTGCAATAGAGTTTATGTGAGTATGTGAATGCACTACGGAACGTTCTTGTTTGCATTGCAATGCAACAACACGTTATTCTTCACTACATAATGGATTGTCACATCCTTCAGTCAATGCAACAGCTCATTTTTATGTTCTCTCCGATGCACAACGGAATATTAGCTCTTGTATACAATGCATTGCAACAACAAATATGTTATAGTTTATCTCACTTGTTATCTCCTATATTCACAACGGAATGAATTCTTGTATGCAGTGCAATGCAATAGAGTTAATCTCACATGTTATCATGCAATGCACATTTGTTATGGTTTAGCTTATATGTTATCCCTTGAATGCACAACGGAACGTTAGATCTTGTATGCAATGCAACAAATAATATGTTATATCTTCAATGGCAAACTGAAAAAGTTAAAACCTTTAAGCAATGCAAAGCAATAGCACGTTGTTTTATCTCTTCAGTGCACAGCGTAATAAATAAATTAATGTATGCAAAGCAATGCACTGTTGTTATGATTTAGCTCATTTGTTATCTCCCGAAACTCATAAGCATGCATACAAGCATGCAAGCTCTTATTTATTCCGTTGTGCATTGAAGAATAATACATTTGTTATGCTCTGTTTAAGTGCATTACAAACAATAACTAACTCATTCCGTTATCATCAAAGAGATAACACAAAACGCGTGTATTGCATTGCATTAATTTAATTCGTTGTGCAGTGAAGAGATTACACATGACAGTAGCTATTGCACTGCATTGCAAACAAGAAATAACTATTTCTTTGATTTCATTAATTGCATTGCATACAATAGTTCACTTATTACGCTGTGCATTGAAGAAATTATGTGCTGTTAAGAAATAAATTGTTAATATACAATATAATACATACATCGTTGTACATTAAAGGGTAATGCATACATGTTTTTTGCATAGAAATGCATACGAACTACATAGATGCTATGCACTGTTTCCTTGTATTGTATAAAAAACAACGAAATGCAAATGGAAATAAACTGAATAACACAAATCATAAAAGGTGTTACATTGCATTAAGTTATGAACTGTTTCCTTGCACAGGAACAAACTTTTGCATTGAAGAAATAACGTATAACAAATGTGCTGTTGAAATGAATGAACTACATACACTGAAGATAAAACAAATCATAGTTAGTTCTTGTATTTATTGCAATGCAACAGCGTATATGATTTGTTTTATCTTCAGTGTATGTAGTTCATTCATTGCAACAGCACATTTGTTATGCGTTATCTCTTCAATGCATAAGGAATAAGTTTGTTCCTGTGCAAGGAAACAGTTCACGACTTAATGCAATGTAACATCTTTTATGATTTGTGTTATTCAGTTTAAGTTGTGAACTGTTTCCTTGCACAGGAACAAACTTATGCATTGAAGAAATAACGTATAACAAATGTGCTGTTGCAATGAATGAACTACATACACTGAAGATAAAACAAATCATATACGCTGTTGCATTGCAATAAATACAAGAACTAACTGTTTCATTGTATTGCATACAAGAACTAACTTATTACGTCGTACATAGAAGATATTAATATAACATATGTGCTGAGTCTTGCAATTGCATACAAGAACTAAATTATTCCTTGTGTTTTGAAGGGATAACACATAACTTAGTCCTCGATCTTGAACATTCTATACTTACCCATTGACTCCATCTGATGTAGGATCAGCCAGAGAGTAGTCCATATTTCACCTACTGAACACACTTCTGACAAAAGAAAATTCGATGTTGAATTATTTATATATACTTATTGACACCTTCTTATGTCATATCAGCCATACTGTAGTCCATCTTTGACCTAATGAACATAATTCTGGCCTAAGATCAATTGATATCAGACTTTCTATACAAACTCATTGACTCCTTTTAATGTTACTTCATGCATACAGAAGTACAAATTAGACCTATTAAAAATAATTCTGGCAAATTAGTCCTCTATCATGAAATTTCTATACATTGTCATTGCCTTTATTTGATGTTACATCAGCCAGACAAATATTCACTATTTGACCTAACTGAACATATTTCTGACACAAGAGTCCTTGATCATGAAATTTCAGTTCAGACTCATTGACTTCTTTTGATTTTATTTTAGCCATACAGAAGTCTGTATTTTACCTATTTATTGTTTTATTCTCTCCCAAGAGTCCTCGATCATGAACTTTTAATTCAGAATCATTGACTCCTTTTGATATTATTTCAGCCATAGAGAAGTCCATATTTTAGCTGCTTAGTTTTTTTTCTGTCCCAAGCGTCCTCAATCATGGATTCAATTCAGACTCATTGACTCCTTTTGATATTCTTTCAGCCATACAGAAGTCCATATTTACCTGCTTAGTTTTATTTCTGTCCCAGTGGGTCCTTGGTCAAGAACTTTTCAAACATACTCATTGCCTCACTCTAACGTTATTTCAGCCATACAGTATTGCATATTTTACCGAAGAGACATATTTCTGGCCAAGGAGTACCAGTACATTTCATACATTACTGTTGAATCCTTCTGATGTTACTTCACCCATACAGAAGTCCATATTAGATCCTCTGAACATATTTCTAGTAAATTAGTAGTCAATCATGAACGTCTATACTTACTCATTGACAAGAGTCCACGATCATGAAATTTCAGTTCAGACTCATTGACTACTTTTGATTTTATTTTAGCCATACAGAAGTCTGTATTTTACCTATTTATTGTTTTATTCTGTCCCAAGAGTCCTCGATCATGAACTTTTAATTCAGAATCATTGACTCCTTTTGATATTATTTCAGCCATAGAGAAGTCCATATTTTAGCTGCTTAGTTTTTTTTTCTGTCCCAAGCGTCCTCAATCATGGATTCAATTCAGACTCATTGACTCCTTTTGATATTCTTTCAGCCATACAGAAGTCCATATTTACCTTCTTAGTTTTATTTCTGTCCCAGTGGGTCCTTGGTCAAGAACTTTTCAAACATACTCATTGCCTCACTCTAACGTTATTTCAGCCGTACAGTATTGCATATTTTACCGAAGAGACATATTTCTGGCCAAGGAGTACCAGTACATTTCATACATTACTGTTGAATCCTTCTGATGTTACTTCACCCATACAGAAGTCCATATTAGATCCTCTGAACATATTTCTAGTAAATTAGTACTCAATCATGAACGTCTATACTTACTCATTGACTCCATCTGATTTTAGATCAGCCAGACCATATTTGACCTACTGAACATACTTCTGTCAAAAGAGTATTCGATAATGACTTTTTTTATACATACTCATTGACGCATTGTAATTGCTTTTATTTGATGTTACATCAGCCAGACAAATAATCCATGTATGTCCTAACTGAACATATTTCTGATCCAAGAGTTCTCGATCATGATCTTTCAATTCAGACTCATTGACTCCTTTTGATTTTATTTAAGCCATACAGAAGTCTAAGTTTTACATACTCATTTTTCTTTCTGTCCCAAGGGTCCATAAAAGGGTCAATAATTAACTTTCTACACATACTCATAGCCTCACTATACTGTTACATCAGCCATACAGAAGACCACATTTGACCTATTTCTGACATAAGTCCTTGATCATGGACTATCAATTCAGACTCATTGACTCCTTTTGATTTTATTTCAGCCATACAGAAGTGCATATTTTACCTGCTTAGTTGTATTTCTGTCCAAGGGTTTTCAATCATGAACTTTCTACACATATTCATTACCTCACTCTAATGTTACTTCAGCCATAAAGTATTGCATATTTGACCTAAGTGACTGGCCAAAGAGTACTCGATCTTGCTCTTATCATACATTGCTATTGACTCTTTCTGATTTTACTTCACCCATACCGAAGACCATATTAGCCCCCTCTGAACAAATTTCTGATAAATTAGTCCTCGATCTTGAACATTCCTTACTTACTCGTTGACTCCACCTGATATAAGATCAGCCAGACAGTAGTCCATGTTTGACCGACTGAACATCTGGTAAGACTGAAAATCAATATTGAATTTTTTATACTCATTGACGCCTTCTGATATCACATCAGCCAGACTGTAGTCCATGTTTGACCTAATGAACATATTTCTGGCCTAAGAACAATTGATCTCAGACTTTCTATAAAAAAATCATTGACTCCTTCTAATGTTACTTCATCCATACAGAAGTCCATTTTAGACCTAATGAATATAATTCTGGCAAATTAGTCCTCAATCATGAACATCTATACTTACTCATTGACTCCATCTGATTTTAGATCAGCCAGACCATATTTGACCTACTGAACATACTTCTGACAAAAGAGTATTCGATAATGATTTTTTTTTATTTTTTATATACTCATTGATGCATTGTCATTGCTTTTATTTGATGTTACATCAGCCAGACAAATAGTCCATGTATATCCTACTGAACATATTTCTGATCCAGGAGTCCTCGATCATGAACTTTCAGTTCAGACTCATTGACTCCTTTTGATTTTATTTAAGCCATACAGAAGTCTAAATTTTACCAACTCGTTTTTCTTTCTGTCCCAAGGGTCCTCAATAATGAACTTTCTACACATACTCATTGCCTCAGTTTAATCTTACTTCAGTCATAAAGTATTGCATATTTGACGTAAGTGCCATATTTCGGGCCAAAGAGCACTCGATCTTGATCTTTTCATACATTGCTATTGACTCTTTCTGATTTTACTTAACCCATACCGAAGACCATATTAGCACCCTCTGAACAAATTTCTGGTAAACTAGTCCTCGATCTTGAACATTCTTTACTTACTCGTTGACTCCACCTGATGTGGATGTCAGACTCATTGACTCCTTTTGATTTCATTTCAGCCATACAGAAGTGCATATTTTACCTGCAATTTTTCTTTTTTTCTGACCCAAGGGTTTTCAATCATGAACTTTCTACACATATTCATTACCTCACTCTAATGTTACTTCAGCCATAAAGTATTGCGTATTTGACCTAAGTGACGGGCCAAAGAGTACTCAATCTTGATCTTATCATACATTGCTATTGATTCTTTCTGATTTTACTTCACCCATACCGAAGTATTAGACCAAATTAGACCTTGAACTTGAACATTCTATACTTACTCGTTGACACCATCTGATGTAAGATCAGCCAGACAGTAGTCCAAGTTTGACCTACTGAACATCTGGCAAGACTGAACATCAATATTGAATTTTTTATACTCACTGACACCTTCTGATGTCACATCAGTCATACTGTGGTCCATGTTTGACCTAATGAACATATTTCTGGCCTAAGAACAATTGATCTCAGACTTTCTATGCAAACTCACTGACTCCTTCTAATGTTACTTCATCCATACAGAACTTCATTTTAGACCTAATGAATATAATTCTGGCAAATTAGTACTCGATCATGAAATTTCTATACATTGCCATTGTCTTTATTTGATGTTACATCAGCCAGACAAATAGTCCATATTTGACCTACAGAATATATTTCTGACCCAAGAGTCCTCGATCATGAAATTTCAGTTCAGACTCATTGACTCCTTTTGATATTATTTCAGCCATACAGAAGTCCGTATTTTACCTACTAATTTTTTTTCTGTCCCAAGGGTCCTCGATAATGAACTTTCTACACATACTCATAGCCTCACTATACTGTTACTTCAGCCATACAGAAGTCCATATTTGACCTATTTAACATATTTCTGACCCAAGAGTCCTCGATCATGAAATTTCAATTTAGACTCATTGACTCCTTTTCTTTTTATTTTAGCCATATATAAATCCATATTTTACCTGCTTAGATTTTTTTCTGTCCCAAGAGTCCTTGATCATGAAATTTCAATTTAGACTCATTGACTCCTTTTCTTTTTATTTTAGCCATATATAAGTCCATATTTTACCTGCTTAGATTTTTTTCTGTCCCAAGCGTCCTTGATCATGAATTTTCTATACATACTCTTTGCCTCAGTCTAATGTTACTTCAGCCATACAGAAGTCCATATCTGACCTACTGAACATATATCTGACCCAAGGGTCCTCGATCATGAAATTTTAATTCAGGCTCATTGACTCCTTTTGATTTTATTGCAGCCATACAGAAGTCCGTATTTTACCTACGTATTTTCTTTTTCTGTCCCCAGAGTCCTCGATCATGAACTTTTAATTCAGACTTATTGACTCCTTCTGATATTATTTCAGCTGTACAGAAGTCCATTTTTTACCTGCTTAGTTGTATTTCAGTCCCAAGGGTCCTCGATCATGAGCTTCTACACATACTCATTGCCTCACTCTAATGTTACTTCAGCCATACAGTATTGCATATTTTACCGAACGGACATATTTCTGCCCAAAGAGTACCAGTACAATTCATACATTACTGTTGAATCCTTCTGATATTACTTCACCCGTATAGAAGTCCATATTAGACCCTCTGAACATATTTCTGGTAAATTAGTCCTCGATCATGAACGTCTATACTTACTCATTGACTCCATCTGATTTTAGATCAGCCAGACCATACTGAACATACTTCTGACAAAACAGTATTCGATAATGCATTTTTTATATATACTTATTGACGCATTGTCATTGCCTTTATTTAATGTTACAACAGCCAGACAAATAGTCCATGTATGTCCTACTCATTCCACACAGAAGTCCATTTTAGACCTAATGAATATAATTCTGGCAAATTAGTCCTCAATCATGA
This sequence comes from Elopichthys bambusa, assembly GCA_037101425.1. Classification (NCBI taxonomy): domain Eukaryota; kingdom Metazoa; phylum Chordata; class Actinopteri; order Cypriniformes; family Xenocyprididae; genus Elopichthys; species Elopichthys bambusa. The sequence continues at coordinate 7,133,692 of CM074443.1, forward strand.
ACGTCTATACTTACTCATTGACTCCATCTGATGTAAGATCAGCCAGACAGTAGTCCATGTTTGACCGACTGAACATCTGGCAAGACTGAACATCAGTACTGAATTTTTTATACTCATTGACACCTTCTGATGTCACAGCAGCATGTGGTCCATGTTTGACCTAATGAACATATTTCTGGCCTAAGAACAATTGATCTCAGACTTTCTATGCAAACTCATTGACTCCTAATGTTACTTCATCCATACAGAAGTCCATTTTAGACCTAATGAATATAATTCTGGCAAATTAGTTCTCGATCATGAAATTTCTATACATTGTCATTGCCTTTATTTGATGTTACATCAGCCAGACAAATATTCATTATTTGACCTACTGAACATATTTCTGACCCAAGAGTCCTCGATCATGAACTTTCAATTCAGACTCATTGACTCCTTCTGATTTTATTTCAGCCATACAGAAGTCCGTATTTTACCTGCTTAGTTGCATTTCTGTCCCAAGGGTCCTCGATCATGAACTTTCTACATGTACTCATTGCCTCAGTCTAATCTTACTTCAGTCATAAAGTATTGCATATTAGTTCTAAGTGCCGTATTTCGGGCCAAGGAGTACTCGATCTTGATCTTTTCATACATTGCTATTGACTCTTTCTGATTTTACTTAACCCATACCGAAGACCATATTAGCACCCTCTGAACAAATTTCTGGTAAACTAGTCCTCGATCTTGAACATTCTTTACTTACTCGTTGACTCCACCTGATGTGGATGTCAGACTCATTGACTCCTTTTGATTTCATTTCAGCCATACAGAAGTGCATATTTTACCTGCAATTTTTCTTTTTTTCTGTCCCAAGGGTTTTCAATCATGAACTTTCTACACATATTCATTACCTCACTCTAATGTTACTTCAGCCATAAAGTATTGCGTATTTGACCTAAGTGACGGGCCAAAGAGTACTCAATCTTGATCTTATCATACATTGCTATTGATTCTTTCTGATTTTACTTCACCCATACCGAAGACCATATTAGCCCCCTCTGAACAAATTTCTGATAAATTAGTCCTCAATCTTGAACATTCTTTACTTACTCGTTGACTCCACCTGTTGTAAGATCAGCCAGACAGCAGTCCATGTTTGACCGACTGTACATCTGCAAAGACTGAACATCAATATTGAAATTTTTATACTGATTGACACCTTCTGATGTCACATCAGTCATACTGTGATCCATGTTTGACCTAATGAACATATTTCTGGCCTAAGAACAATTGATCTCAGACTTTCTATGCAAACTCATTGACTCCTTCTAATGTTACTTCATCCATACAGAAGTTCATTTTAGACCTAATGAATATAATTCTGGCAAATTAGTACTCGATCATGAAATTTATATACATTGTCTTTGTCGTTATTTGATGTTACATCATCCCGAAAATAGTCCATATTTGACCTACAGAAAATATTTCTGACCCAAGAGTCCTTGATCATGAAATTTCAATTCAGACTCATTGACTCCTTTTGATATTATTTCAGGTATACAGAAGTCCATTTTTTACCTGCTTAGTTGTATTTCTGTCCCAAGGGTCCTCGATCATGAACTTTTAATTCAGACTCATTGACTCCTTTTGATATTATTTCAGCCATACAGAAGTCCATTTTAGACCTAATGAATATAATTCTGGCAAATTAGTACTCGATCATGAAATTTCTATACATTGTCATTGTCTTTATTTGATGTTACATCAGCCAGACAAATAGTCCATATTTGACCTACAGAAAATATTTCTGACCCAAGAGTCCTCGATCATGAAATTTCAATTCAGACTCATTGACTCCTTTTGATATTATTTCAGCCATACAGAAGTCCGTTTTTACCTGCTTAGTTGTATTTCTGTCCCAAGGGTCCTCGATCATGAACTTTTAATTCAGACTCATTGACTCCTTTTGATATTATTTCAGCCATACAGAAGTCCATTTTAGACCTAATGAATATAATTCTGGCAAATTAGTTCTCGATCATGAAATTTCTATACATTTGTCATTGCCTTTATTTGATGTTACATCAGCCAGACAAATAGTCCATATTTGACCTACTGAACATATTTCTGATGCGAGTCCTCAATCATGAACTTTCAATTCAGACTCATTGACTCCTTTTGATTTCATTTCAGCCATACAGAAGTGCATATTTTACCTGCTTAGTTTTATTTCTGTCCCAAGGGTTTTCAATCATGAACTTTCTACACATATTCATTACCTCACTCTAATGTTACTTCAGCCATAAAATATTGCATATTTGACCTAAGTGACGGGCCAAAGAGTACTCGATCTTGATCTAATCATACATTGCTACTGGCTCTTTCTGATTTTACTTCACCCATACCGAAGTATTAGACCAAATTAGACCTTGAACTTGAACATTCTATACTTACTCGTTGACACCATCTGATGTAAGATCAGCCAGACAGTAGTCCAAGTTTGACCTACTGAACATCTGGCAAGACTGAACATCAATACTGAATTTTTTATACTCACTGACACCTTCTGATGTCACATCAGTCATACTGTGGTCCATGTTTGACCTAATGAACATATTTCTGGCCTAAGAACAATTGATCTCAGACTTTCTATGCAAACTCACTGACTCCTTCTAATGTTACTTCATCCATACAGAACTTCATTTTAGACCTAATGAATATAATTCTGGCAAATTAGTACTCGATCATGAAATTTCTATACATTGTCATTGTCTTTATTTGATGTTACATCAGCCAGACAAATAGTCCATATTTGACCTACAGAATATATTTCTGACCCAAGAGTCCTCGATCATGAAATTTCGATTCAGACTCATTGACTCCTTTTGATATTATTTCAGCCATACAGAAGTCCGTATTTTACCTACTAATTTTTTTTCTGTCCCAAGGGTCCTCGATAATGAACTTTCTACACATACTCATAGCCTCACTATACTGTTACTTCAGCCATACAGAAGTCCATATTTGACCTATTTAACATATTTCTGACCCAAGAGTCCTCGATCATGAAATTTCAATTTAGACTCATTGACTCCTTTTCTTTTTATTTTAGCCATATATAAATCCATATTTTACCTGCTTAGATTTTTTTCTGTCCCAAGAGTCCTTGATCATGAAATTTCAATTTAGACTCATTGACTCCTTTTCTTTTTATTTTAGCCATATATAAGTCCATATTTTACCTGCTTAGATTTTTTTCTGTCCCAAGCGTCCTTGATCATGAATTTTCTATACATACTCTTTGCCTCAGTCTAATGTTACTTCAGCCATACAGAAGTCCATATCTGACCTACTGAACATATATCTGACCCAAGGGTCCTCGATCATGAAATTTTAATTCAGGCTCATTGACTCCTTTTGATTTTATTGCAGCCATACAGAAGTCCGTATTTTACCTACGTATTTTCTTTTTCTGTCCCCAGAGTCCTCGATCATGAACTTTTAATTCAGACTTATTGACTCCTTCTGATATTATTTCAGCTGTACAGAAGTCCATTTTTTACCTGCTTAGTTGTATTTCAGTCCCAAGGGTCCTCGATCATGAGCTTCTACACATACTCATTGCCTCACTCTAATGTTACTTCAGCCATACAGTATTGCATATTTTACCGAACGGACATATTTCTGCCCAAAGAGTACCAGTACAATTCATACATTACTGTTGAATCCTTCTGATATTACTTCACCCGTATAGAAGTCCATATTAGACCCTCTGAACATATTTCTGGTAAATTAGTCCTCGATCATGAACGTCTATACTTACTCATTGACTCCATCTGATTTTAGATCAGCCAGACCATACTGAACATACTTCTGACAAAACAGTATTCGATAATGCATTTTTTATATATACTTATTGACGCATTGTCATTGCCTTTATTTAATGTTACAACAGCCAGACAAATAGTCCATGTATGTCCTACTCATTCCACACAGAAGTCCATTTTAGACCTAATGAATATAATTCTGGCAAATTAGTCCTCAATCATGAACGTCTATACTTACTCATTGACTCCATCTGATGTAAGATCAGCCAGACAGTAGTCCATGTTTGACCGACTGAACATCTGGCAAGACTGAACATCAGTACTGAATTTTTTATACTCATTGACACCTTCTGATGTCACAGCAGCATGTGGTCCATGTTTGACCTAATGAACATATTTCTGGCCTAAGAACAATTGATCTCAGACTTTCTATGCAAACTCATTGACTCCTAATGTTACTTCATCCATACAGAAGTCCATTTTAGACCTAATGAATATAATTCTGGCAAATTAGTTCTCGATCATGAAATTTCTATACATTGTCATTGCCTTTATTTGATGTTACATCAGCCAGACAAATATTCATTATTTGACCTACTGAACATATTTCTGACCCAAGAGTCCTCGATCATGAACTTTCAATTCAGACTCATTGACTCCTTCTGATTTTATTTCAGCCATACAGAAGTCCGTATTTTACCTGCTTAGTTGCATTTCTGTCCCAAGGGTCCTCGATCATGAACTTTCTACATGTACTCATTGCCTCAGTCTAATCTTACTTCAGTCATAAAGTATTGCATATTAGTTCTAAGTGCCGTATTTCGGGCCAAGGAGTACTCGATCTTGATCTTTTCATACATTGCTATTGACTCTTTCTGATTTTACTTCACCCATACAGAAGACCATAATAGGACCCCATGAAAAAAATTCTGGTAAACTAGTCCTCGATCTTGAACATTCTATACTTACTCGTTGACACCATCTGATGTAAGATCTGCCAGACAGTAGTCCATGTTTGACCGATTGAACATCTGGCAAGACTGAACATGAACATTGAATTTTTTTATACTCATTGACACCTTCTGATGTCACATCAGCCATACTGTAGTCCATGTTTGACCTAATGAACATATTTCTGGTCTAAGAACAATTGATCTCAGACTTTCTATACAAACTCATTGACTCCTTCTAATGTTACTTCATCCATATTGAAGTCCATATTTGTCCTACAGAACATTTTTCTGGCAAAGTAGTCCTCGATCAGGATCTTTTTAAAGATACTCATTGACTCCTTCTGATGTCACATCAACAAACAGTAGCCTATATTTGACATGAACATATTACTGTCCAAAGAGTAACAATAAACAATTCATGATCTAGGACTAATTTGCTAGAAATATGTCCATTAGGTGAAATATGCAGTACTCTATGGCTGATGTATCATCAGAAGGAGTCAATGAGTTTATATAAAAAGTTCATCATTGAGGACAAATTTGCCAGAAACTTGTTCAGTAGGTCAAAATGGGTTCATATATGGCTGAAGTAAAATCAGAGTGAATCAATAAGTATGTACTGAAAGGTCAAGATCGATATGGATTACATTATGGCTGATGTGACATCAGAAGGCGTAAGTAAGTATAAATAAAAAGTTCAAGAATGAGTACTCTTTGTCCAGAAATATGTCCATTAGGAAAAATGTACAATACTCTATGGCTGAAGTAACATACCGATGTGAGGATTGTATGCAAAGTTCATGATCGAAGACTCTTGGGACAGAAAAAAATTTAATTAGGTACAGACTTCTGTATGGGTGAAATAAAATCAGTAGAGTCAATGAGAATGTATAGAAATTTGAAGATCGAGTAGTCTTGGGTCAGAATTATGCTCAGTAGGTCAAATATGGACTTCTGTATAGCTAATTTAACATCACTATGCATCAGTGAGTATATATAAAAAGTTCAATATCAAATACTCTTTGGCCAGAAATATGTTCCGTAGGTCAAATATGCAAAACTCTATATAGCTGACGTATCATCAGAATGAGTCAATTATAAAAAGTTCATGATCGAGGTCTAATTTGCCAGAAATATGGTCAGTGGGTCTAATGTTGTCTTCTGTATGGTTGATGTAACATCAGATAAAATCAATGAGTATATATAGAAAGTTCATGATCGAGGGCTATTTTGCCAGAAATGTGTCCAGAAGGTCAGAGTCAAGTGCTGTTGGGCCAGAAATATGTTCATTAGGTCAAATATGGACTACTGTCTGGCTGATCTTACATCAGATGGAATCAATGAGTAAATATAGAATGTTCATGATCGAGGACTAATAGACCAGAATTTTTATCAGAAGGTTCTAATATGGTCTTCTGTATGGTTGAAGTAAAATAAGGAGTCAATAGTAATGTATGAAAAGATCAAGATCGAGTACTCTTTGGCCTGAAAAATTTCCCTTAGGTCAAATATGCAATACTGTATGGCTGAATTACAAATCAAAAGGAGTCAATGAGTCTGAACTGAAAGTTCATGATCGAGGACTCTTGGGTCAGAAATATGTTCAGTAGGTCAAATATGGACTTCTGTATGGCTGACGTAATATTAGAAGGAGTCAATGAGTATGTATAGAAAGTCAGAGTCAAGTGCTCTTGGGCCAGAAACATGTTCATTAGGTCAAGCATGGACTACTGTATGGCTGAAATAAAATCAAAACAAGTCAATGAGTCTTAAATGAACGTTCATGACTCTTTGGTCAGAAATCAGCAGGTCAAATATGCACTATATGTTTGGCTAAAGTAACATCAAATAAAGGCAATGAGAATGTATAGAAATTTCATGAATTTCATGAGCTTACACCAAATGGAGTCAATGAGTAAGTATAGACTGTTCATGATCGAGGACTAATTTACCAGAAATTTGTTCATTGGGTCCTAATATGGTCTTTTGTATGGCTGATGTGACATCAGAAGGCTCCAATTAGTACATATAAAAAGTTCAATATCGAATAGTCTTTGGCCAGAAATGTGTTCATTAGGTCAAATATGGACTATTGTCTGGCTGGTCTAACATCATACGGAGTCAATGAGTATGTATAGAAAGACCGAGCACTAATTTGCCAGAAATATGTTCAGTAGGTCTAATATGGACTTCTCTATTGATGAAATAATTTTAGAAGGAATCAAAAGTAATTTTTGAATAGTTCATGGTCAAGAAATCTTG